>JAUIMM010000417.1:507500-1107500 GCA_031769625.1 Taudactylus pleione
GTTGACACATCAACATTATGAACATGTCATCAATGTTGAATGTCGACATATCGGTTGCTGACCTAAAGTCCATGTCGACATTCAGAACCTGTCGCCATTTTGCTGTCGATATTCCACATTCCCGCGGCATGCTTTCCCTACGTGCGAACTTCCCCGCTGCCGACCAGTTACACCCGTTTAGCTGCAAGTGGAGAGTCGCTAACTGGAAAGTGTGTTTCCCTGCACAGGGAGGACGGGATGAATTCAGCAGTTAGGTCACAGCATTCACAAGTCTCTGGTTTCTGTCAATGTCTGGCAAACGTTCTTCCTTCACTGAGGCTCATCCCCATTTCTATTTAATTGGAGAGACCAAGAAATTGATTCAAATTCAGCCTAACTCTCAGTCTAGCTCTGTTCTCCCTCTGTAGCGTTCTAGAAGTAGCTGGTTGCGTTGTACTCTGACATCTATGACTTGCAGCGTACCAGAGGCAACAACATCTACGCCTAAGGGCCAGATTCAATTAGAGGCGAAAAGTGCCGTTTGGAGAAAAGTTTCCGCGGATTCGAACTTTCCGCCTGTTTTCAAAGTATCTCCATATTCAATTCCAGGACGATTTCGCCTAAGCGGCAAGTCAATGCATTGTAATAGGCGGTAAAGTATCAACTATGAATAGCAGGTGAGTAAAAGTGCAAAATCGTTATTTTGGGGTGCAAACTTGGGGAAATGACTCAGAACCTTGGGAAAGCCCCCAAAGGACAAATCTACCACTAAATAGAAAATTTTTTTTTACCCCAAAAAAGTACTTTTGTTTTGGGGGCGAAAAAGTAAATAGTTGTGGGACAACTATAAAAACTAGTGAAATAGACTTCTTGGGGTGCTGTAAGGAGGGGCCAAGTGATTTTGAGATTGCAGGAGCATGTATGAGGGTGGTTTTACACGTTTATTAAAAGTTCACTTTACAGACATAATAATAATATGCTAGCACCCATTTTCAAGTACCCCAAATTTGACTGGACTATTTATTTTCACCAAAAAATACAGCTTTATGCCATTCTTCACCACTTTTGCATAGACGCTAATCAGAAGCAATTGAAACAACTTAAGTGCCCCAAACACTTTTATTAGGGCTATTAGTACACATTTATTTATTACCAGTTATTTATATAGCGCACACAAATTCCGCAGCGCTTTACAGAGAATATCTTACCATTCACATCTGTCCCTGCCCCAGAGGAGCTTACACTCTATATTCCCTACCACATACTCACACACTTACACACTAGGGTTAATTTTTGTTGGGAGCCAATTACCCAATCAGCAGATTTTTGGAGTGTGGGAGGAAACCGGAGTACCCAGAGGAAACCCACGCAAGCACAGGGAGAATGTACAAACTCCACACAGGTAGGGTCGTGGTGGGAATCGAACCCATGACCTCAGTGCTGTGAAGCAGCAATGCTAACCATTACGCCGTCTGTGCTGCACATCTAATTGATTCCCTATGTTAGTGCAACTTTTTTTTTGAGGCACAGACTGATTTCCCAACTTCTGACAGGACTTTCCACCGGTTCTGCATTCGCCGCTTTCGCCTGTTTAGGAATTGAATATGGAGAAAAGTGTAAAGTTTCCGCCTCTGAAAGAAACGAAAGAGGCGGAAAGTCGGACAGACAAAACTTTTCCGACTTTTCGTCTCTAATTGAATCCGGCCCTATATTTTAGAACCTGGGGCTCTCTCCTGTTCTAGAACCAGGAGAACGCAATACACAGACTTGCCGGGAATCACTCATTTTACTCATTTGTTTCATAACTTGCAAAATATATCAACGTATAACAGATGTTACAACTTTTAAGATGCTATTTATATTAGTATAACATTTTCCATGACCCTTGCAAACAGCCACATTATTAAACAAAACGTGGCTAAACAGCCCAGCAGGTAAGGGGTAATAAAGTCGTGGCCTATTCTCCCACCTTTGTGTGAAACACCTGGCTGCACCTGCCTGCAATCTCCTCAGCTAGGACAGGAAGCCATGTGTGTACAGAGAGATAAAAAACAAAATCACATCCTCGTACTGCAGTATTTCTCCTTATACTTGCCGGGAGCCAGGTTAAGTGATGCGGGGGAAGGGGGGCGCGACACGTGATAGCATGAGCGCGTCTTTGTGGCCCCGACCCCCACTATACAATGCAGAGATTACCGGCGTTGTAAACCAGGGGTGGGCCACGAGTCAGCACAAATCGCATCATCGGCTGCCCGGACTCTGGGCCTGATTCAGAGCCGGACGCTTTGACAGAGCGCGCACTCTGAATCAGGGCCGGCCTTCTGTTTTTTTAGAGTGGCCTCCTGGCCGCTCGCATAGCTGTGGGTGCCCATCCACAGCTATAGCGAGCGGCCAGGAAGATGGTCGCGATGGTCAAGACCATCGGGCTTGCAACGAGACCCTTGTGGTAGGGTCTCGTTGCCACAAGCCCCAGAGTGCTTTCGGCTCAAACAGAGCCGGAATCTCTCCCACTGACATCACTTGTGATGTCAGTGGGGCCGGCCCCAGACGGTAGGCGTTCCCATGGGAACGCCTCCGTTTGGGCAGACACTCCCCCGGCCCGCCCACCAAAGGGAGCGTGCTGTCACTCAACATCGACAGCACGCCCCCTTTGGTACGAGACCCGGAGCAACGGTTTGCCCGTCGCTATCCAGGTTTCACACATGCGCACGACGGAGCCGGCTCCGTCGTGCGCATGCGCACTGGGCCACCATCGTCCCGCTTGCGAGCGCTCAGCGCTCGCGAGCGGGTCTGAATCAGGCCCTCTGTCACTGCACTCTGGAAGTGGGTGGCTTCGGGCAGGTGCGGGCAGCTCCGGGACACTTGAATACTCTTGCGTGCGGCTGGGATCACCACCAGAGTTTCAGTGATATTACTAAAAATGCAGCCTATCCATTCACTAGGAACCAGTGACACCACTGAGAATGCAGCCTATCCATTCACTAGGAGCCAGTGACATCACTGAGAAGGCAGCCTATCCATTCACTACGATCCAATGACATCACTGAGGATGCAGCCTATAAATACTAGGAACCAGTGACACCACTGAGAATGCAGCCTACCATTCACTAGGAGCCAGTGACATCACTGAGAGTGCAGCCTATCCATTCTTAGGAGCCAGTGACATCACTGAGAAGGCAGCCTATCCATTCACTACGATCCAATGACATCACTGAGGATGCAGCCTATAAATACTAGGAACCAGTGACATCACTGAGAATGCAGCTTATCCAACCAGTGACATCACTGAGAATGTAGCCTATCTATTCAGTAGGATCCAGCGACATCACTAAAGGTAGAACCTGTCTCTGCACTAGGAACTAGTGACATAATTAAGAGTATCCATTTACTAGGAACTAGCAACATAACTGAGGCATAAGCAGTGCTAGAACTTGTCTGATTTGACAGTATTTAAAATCTATTACTACGGTTTGCAAACAGTCCTTAATTTCCAGCCGTAGTCCCTGGTATTAAAGACCATCATTTTTTTTGTCCCTGAAAATGCCCTATTTTCAAACTTAACACCCAAATCTTCAAATTCATTATTCTGCACATAATTCTCATTATTATTATTGTCTTGGCTTTATCATTTATTAATCATTAAAGAGTTGTATGCAAAGTGCTATTATACCCAGGATAATAAAGTCATGACGTCGCCTATAATATACTTAGGCAGTAACACATCTAATTTGCTTTCTGAACAGAAAGTTATGCCTGGAAATGATGTGGGGCTCCCATGTCGGGACACATATTGGAGTTTTAAAGGTTTTAATAATCTTTCCCCAGAAAACAATCTCTTCTTTCTGCATTGTCCGCAAAGCTAGATGCAGGGAGAAAGGAAAATTCTCTCCGCTCATCCCCACCTGTAACCCAGCGCAAGCACCGCCATCTTGTCCTGCAAAGCCACACACTGTTATGAAAACTCTGCACCAGCACCGAGACATGTGACACCCTGAGAGGATCCGATGCTAATTTGCAGTAGCTTTAAGGGATGTAAATAACCCTCTTATATATATTTCATATATTTGAAAAGGGATCTATTGTGATTCCCAACTAAAATGTTGTTTTAAACTGGGAATCCAAATTTCAATTGCAACTTGCCCCACCTGGACATCCCCTTCAGAAAATCTCCAATTATGTACATGAGGCACTGTGTGCCTCATGCCTCAGTGATGTCACAAGTTCCTAGTGAATACATAGGGCGGAATTCAATTGATTTCGCGGCCCGCATCTCCCGTCTAAAGTGACAGGAGATCGCGGGCCACTATTCAATTGTGCCAGCGTTTCACACTGATCGCACCCAAAGTGGTCGGGTTTAGCCGTGTAAAACGGCTAACCCCGACCAAAGTGCTGGGCGCAATCGCGAAAAGTGATGTTTTGGCGCCCAAACATGTAACTTTTCGCACATTTCAGCTCTCATCCCCCAGGGGCTGCGAGCTGAAATGTAGCGCTTGGCAGCTGATCGCGCCCGACAGGAGCAAGAATAGAATAGCTCCATCGTGCGCGATAGGGGATGAAAAGAATTGAATTCCGCCCATAGGCTGAATATTGCTTCAGCCATCTGTCTGTCTCCTCTGTGTGTAGCTGATGGGCCCATATTAACGCTTTCTTATTCAAGTGCCCCGACATAATATGCAGACAGAGGCTGTCAGGGCATGCTGGGACATGTAGTTCCAACACAGCTACACTGCCACAGAAATATGTGACCCCCACTAACATTATGACCTCTATTACCTGTAATTCAGCCTGACATATAAACTGTAATACACTTATAAACATGGCTGCTTCTGTTTAGCCCCAAGGCAACCGGCGTCCTATCCTACATGAAACATTACAAAGACTCAATCATATAAATGCTCCGGCTTCGAGAGAACGTCACTGGGATGTGGAACTTGGCAATGGACCTAGATGTAAGCCTTAGTTTTTGTTTGAATATTGCGGAGTTATTCACAGCATGCGGGAATACTGGATGCCTTGTGAGCATTAGTGGGGAAACGTTTTCTAGGCTCCACACAAAAAGTATCTGTGAGGGTTTAATTTACGGTCATAATTTCACTGGTGACTCCGTGCGCCCTGCACAGTACATTTTGAGGAAGAGTCGGGCAATACTGGAATTTCGTATGACTGTAATGCGAGCCATACATCAAACGGTCGAATCCCTGATTCCGATGCGATCCGTATAACTCTGATGATCGTCCATTTCTCAGGGAATCGCCAAAATATATGTTAAAAATCTGACTCGAACATCCAACCCAGGCAAAGGCAGAACAAAGAACTGCCCTATTTGATTGCTGATATATAAGCCCCTTAAGGCGATACAGCGACAATGTCATATCACCGTGGATATCTCAGCGATTGTCGTTGCGTACAGCGATCTGCCACTTACACACAGCGGAAGCAGTTACCTGAATGGTCAGCCTTTGTGTATCTTGCATTTACTATGCCTGGGCGTAATGGCGTGTTTGTGTCCTGTTTTTTATTTTGTGTCTGACAGGGTACTCTCTGTGTGGAGTTTGTATGTTCTCCTCATGTTCGTGATTTCTCCCACCCTCCAAAAACACACTGGTAGGTTAACTGGCATAGCCCTATTTATATTAGTGTGACCCAGACTGGTAAAAAAAACTAATATTTAATCCATAAATTAAATTTTCACTTCTGTAAAACTATTTATCGCTGCGAAAAGAAAGTTTTCACCACTTGATAAATAGTTCATTTTCCTACCCCCATAGTGATTTACGGGGATGAGTAATTACTAGTGATAAACCTGTTATGGATTAAAAAAAAAAAAAAGGAGTTTTATCTGGCAAAACGAATTATGAGCCTGTGATAATTGTTATGAATTCTTTCTAAATCACTAGAATACAGCTCAATCTGTCTCCACTATTTAGCTTGCACAGAAGGCTGTGAGCACGTGGAATGGGAGTATAGTTGGAAAGGTAAGAGAGCGTATTTTAAACTTATGTCAGAAGCTGCATAAACACACAACAATTTTTTTAACGATTATCGTTAAACGATATCATTTAACGATAATCGTTTGAAAAAATCGTTCCCTTTCTGAGTCAAACGATGAATGATAATCGTTCATGCGCGTTCACGTTTGTAGTTCAGTCAGACTTGTCAACTCAACGATTTTCATTAAGGGAATATGCAAAAATCGTTTGTAGTTCAAAAAAATCGTTCATTACACTTTAAAAAATCTGACAGATAATCTGACAGAAAATCGTTCAGAAAATCGTTGGTAACAAAATCGTTGTGTGTGTATGCAGCTTATGGAGCGTACACACGGTCAGATTTGTCAGACTTGTCAGATTTGTCAGATGAACGACTGAACGATTAAACGATTTGAACGATTCTACCAAAGTTTTGAACGATTTGAACAATTGAACGATTTTTGACTGCATTAAAATGAATGGAATCGTCCAAGTCTGACTGCAAACCCATCAGATGTCAGATATCGTTATCTGACAAACGGGAACGCGCATCATTGATCGTCCATCGTTCAGGCATGTCAGATATGAACGATTTTCCTTCAGATATGAACGGCTGAACGATTTTTAAATCGTTATCGTTCATATCTGAAGGAAAAATCTGATCGTATGTATGCACCATAAGATAGACTGAGATGTAGGTGGAGGGTTTGTGTTTTCTCCTCAAAGATCTATAATTAGCTGTCCAGTGCTCACTTCAATAAACTGCCCTCCATCTGCAGACGGAGACAGTACCTGGACTGTTTGCAGCAGTCGGGGCAATGTAGGTTTCCTTAGCAGCACAATAGCTTTATTTGTGGACAATAGGACCACTGTAGGGACTCCTAAAAGATTTATAGGGCCTGGCAATAATTGTCTGACTGTCGGGACTGGTGTCTGCAATAAGTGTAATGAAAAGGCTGAGTGTGTGAGCAGGGGATGCACTTCTGGATGAGGGAGGCTGTAACAGCTTTTAGTGGGACACTGAGAAGCTTTTAGTGGGACACTGTGCACAGCAGTTTCCGACTCACCCAGCCGGAGGATGGTGCATCAGTCAGAAATATGAATTATACATCATTGCAGGATCTTACTGTTAAACAGGGGTTCAGCACCTGGGGCCTAGATCCATACATTCAATTTGAATAATATTATAATGTACAGTTAAATTTTCTAAAATGAATATATTATTAATATGACTTTTATCAACTTTTAATTTAAAGTTAATCGTCCTTAGGTCCCAGATAAAAAAAAAAGGGCAAAATGTTTTGTAATTAGTGATAGGGATCATAGGGATTAACGATCTGCTGCAAGTACCTAGCGTCTGCTCATTTACTGGTGTATGATGGAGTGCAAGCTCATGTGGTACCATGAGGCAGTTATTTCTGTATATACAGGAGGAAGACTTCTCTGCCAGCTTCACCCTCCGCATCAGCCAGACCTGTCATTAATAATAGTTCTTACCCTGAGGATTACCTATGAAATAGACCTTATTAAATGCAAAGTATAAAAACACAGAAACTATACATCCATGGGGAAGACAGTTTTGTTTTATTTTTAAATGTGCAAAAATGAACACAACCCTCATGGGCATCATGCCCTGTTTAACCCCTGACGTTCCAGAGAGATACTCTAGTGACGGAGACAGAGAATAATTACAATCTATCCCGGTAAAATGGCTTTAATGCACAACATCCACCCCATAAACTCATTAATGCTGTGTCCAGACCTGGCTGTCCAGGTGTGCTGTAGTGGAACTGCAAGTGCAAGCAGGCAGTGTTAGCATGTTATGCTGGTAGTTGTAGTTCCCCACATTTTGACGTGCCACAAGTTGCCTATATCTGTTGTACATGAACTGTATATTTCAGCAGCTGTGAGGTCAAAATTCTCTGGGGATATATAACATGCAGGACAGTGGGTGGGCGGCCTATGCTGGGAGGTTATGCATGGACCTGTAGTTCTACAACAACTGGGAGGCCTGAACGTGCCTATTCCTGCATTGTACGGACTGTGCAGCATGCAGTATAAGTCAGCAGACAAGGGGTTAAACATTGCAGGGGACACATACCATGCAGGACAATGGGGCAGTTTATAATCTCTCAGCTGGTGAGCTCTGACGTCACAGTGTCAATGTTATAGGACAAAACTGACAAGCGAAATACTCAGCATTCCTCCATAATATTAATATACCCCCCAGTCATGATACAATGTGCTGTGACCAGTTACACCCTAAATATGCTCTCTCCCCAGAAATCCCAGTCTTCACTTTTTTATGTGTTTCTATATATGTATATATACATACATACATACACACACACACAGAGGTATTTATTCTATTTGTAATTAAGACAGGTTGGACAATATTTACAGACTGGTATCGGATGCAGACCTACCTTACAGATGTATCATATGTAGGAGCAAACATGAGAACATCGAATAGACATGCATGTAAATCTCTGAGACGACCTGGATGCATACATGACTCATATCATATGTATAGTTCTGTGTATGACAGAAATACATGAATCTATCTCACCGTACAAGGCATCACTACATGCAATAGACCCCCAAGAGGCACTTACCACTGTGCGTCCGGGCCGCGGGGTGCTGAGCGGTGCAGAACGGGAGGAGCAGCAGGAAGAGCCGGAGGGGAGCCCCTAAAGACCCCATACTGACACAGAGATAGGGGGCGCCCCTCCTACTGCCCCCTCCAGTGTATCCCATCCCCCTGGGGCTCGCCCACTCTATTATTGTCCTGCCTCTCAAGATCCTCCTACTTTGTCACCCAAACTAAGACCCCTCTCCCCCTTTCCTTATACTGGAGACCCCCCTCTACACTGAAACCCCCTCTCTCCTTACCCTATACTGGAGATCCCCCCTCTCCTTCCCCTATACTGGAGACCCCCTTCTCTCCTTTACCTTACACTGGAGACCCCTCTAATTCTTGCCCCTCAATGGAGACCCCTCTCACCTTTTCCCTACACTGGATATGGAGACACCTCTACTCTTTACCCCCACACTGGAGACCACTTTCCCCTACAATGGATAGTGGAGACACCTCTCCCTCTTACCATACACTGGATACCCCTCTCTAACACTTGCCCCTCACTGGAGACCGCTCTACCTCTTACCCTACACTCTCTAATCCCTGCCCCTCACTGTAGACCCCTCTCTCCCAACTCCTGCGACCCTTTCCTCATTCCCTTGCCATAAATACCCCACTACTCACCTACAGACCCCTCTCCTCTTCTAGAGACCACTCTCCATCTGTGTCCCTACTACTAATACCCCTATTACTCACCTAGAGACTGATGGCAGTCCCTCCAGAGACCGCTGTTCGCCCCCTACCCTGTATTCCAGGGTCCCCACACTATGACACCTCTCCCCCCTCTGCCTCTAACACCGGCCGCCGTCACTTTATCTCTGCCCCTTATCTGTCCCGATCTCCGGGAGAGAGGAGGCAGCAGCAGCCCCTCCCCTCCTCTCTCCCTCCCCCCTGGGTTTCTCCTTCCCACAGGTCTTGCTGTGTCTGCCCTCCCAGCACCTTCCCTCCTCCCCCAGTGGCTCATCCCCCCCCCCACCCCCCGTCTGTGCTCCCTACAACAGCCGGCTCCTGTGGCACTACAAGTGCCAGCATGGGCTGCACTGTAGTTTCAGAGCCTCTGACCCTCTCTTAGGTGTCAGTGTTACCCTCTCTCAACTGGAAATTGCTGGTCCTGGTGAAGGGGTTACCCCCCTCCTTCAGCACCCACTTTCACACCCTCCTGTCACAGTCTGTGGGTAGAGAAAAAATCTGTCTGGCCTCTGTCTGCCCTTATTCCCCTCAGCTTCCCTGGCACTACAGAATTAATGGGTGATGTACTAAACCCCGCAGATGATGGGACACTGAGGTAAAACTGTCCCTAGTATACTGTACTGCTAAAACACAACTTCATTTAATACCATGTACTGGCCACCAAGAACCATTCATTATTCCTCTCCCACAGAGTGCCTGCTGTATACAGAATTACAGATCATTTCCACATTATCCCCAGAAATTATTCTCCAGTAAAACTGCTTTTGTTGAATCTTTTTAATTCCTGGACAAACGCAGCTCTTGAATGGTCAAAAGAAATCAGTGGCAGAGTTTAGTTATCATTCCTGCTCTGTCTTTTCTTGGAATCCAATTGGTGATCCATTCTACCATATTTCTCTGAATATCCATCACACAGCCCAAATCTACAGTAAACTGCCCTATAAATGTGCACCTTCACCTGCTACAAAATATAATAAATCAGAGCAAATTATCAGTTTTTTTATTATTGTACATTGCAGACAATGTGCCAACTTTCATGGCAGCCTCCACTCTGTAAGCCTGAAATCGTCCCTCTTCCCAGAGCTAGAACTGGAAGTTAGCACCTGGAAAAGAAAGAAATCGGATGCACATAACCCTCAACTGCAACTCAAATATTTCCCTGAGCCTCCTCCAGCCTAGCACCCTGGGCGGTTGTCCCCCTTTCAAAAGTCTGGTCCAGATGCCCAGGCCCTATAAGAAGGGACATGGGTTAACAGAAGGTATGCACTCGGGATGTCAACGGTCTAAATGTCGATCGTCGGCATCCCGACTGTCTAATCCCGGCAAGGGTCTAATGACAGGTGTCGAAATCTCGATGCCTGTCATTTTACCTACGCCAGGAGCCCGACATCCCGATCGAAGGTAAGCCGGGCGCGGACAGTCGCTTTTATATTTGGGGCTCCCAGGGCGGATTTAGGGTTAGACACCCCCCCCCCCCCAGGAGTATTAGGTTTAGGCTAGGGGGAAGGGGTGATTAGGGTTAGGCACGACCCTGGGATACTTAGGTTTAGGCTGCGGGGAAGGGGGGTTAGGTTTAGGTACTTACAGGGGGGTTTAGGGTAAGGCACTTTGGGGGAAGGTTAAGGTTAGGCACCCCTGAGGGAGGGTTAGGGGGGTAGGTTAGTAAATACTAAAATACTTACCTGTCGGGATTAGAACCGCTGGACGGTATGTCATACTGATCCCTAACAGAAAGCTGGCGGTAGGTTTCCAGGTGCCCTAGGCAACGTTTTACCAACCACCCCTGCTCCCTCCAATTCACAATATGCCACGCGTCAGTCTCCCCAGTTTATAATATGCCACACAGCAGTGTCCCAAATTCATAATACACTATATAAAATTTGAAACACAGCAGAGCGTCAAAATCATAATGTACCTCATAACGATGCTGCAAATTCATAATATGCTACACAGCTGTGCCACAAATTCATTTTATGCCACTCAGCCATGAATTATGCCATTTTTTTTGTGTACTCAGCAGCTGGCTGGCACCCTTAGGCGGCCGGCTAATGGTAGCATCGGCCCTGGGACTGCTGGCATAACGGAGATCGGAGAGCGGTTTGGGGTATTCGTTATTCAGAGGAAGAGTTTTGGGCACCTCACGGCTAGACTTATTTTTCCCCATTTTGATAATGTTGAGGCATATTAAAACGGATGTTGGATGGTATAACACAACCATGTAATACATTTTGGAACATGTAGGAATAGATGTCTTTTTAACAATTTTAAAGTATGTTTTCATTTTGAGGATTCACTTAAAGATAACCAAGGTCCTTCTCAGAATTTCACAGCTCTGTTCAACATTTATATGATCTCACAGCGTCCGACCTTTCTAGAGTGCGACAATGATTTCTTCCTGCTCATCCCACTTATTTAAGGTCTGTAAATCAGTGGGGCTGATTTTAATCATTGTCATTTTCAGTTAAATGACCAAACCAGTTATATAAATCAGCCGCAGTTAGTCCTAGGAGCAGAACACCAGTACACTGGGAAATCGGGTGATGTCGGTAGGTCTGCGGGTATTACGGTGATGATATACATATAATATATTCAGCCTATCAGCTCAGTGGCACAATGTACCTCATGCCTCAGTGAGGACTTAAGGTCCTGATTGAGGGATGTGCGCTAATACCAATGGTTAGCACACATCTACTATGTTTGGGAGTCTGTGCTTGCGCAGGACTTGTTCTCGCACACCCGCTGCCTGATTGACAGGCAGACGCATCGAGTGATCTGCAGATGATGGTTGTTTATACACACTGAACCACCATCATCTGGCAGTGCCCCCCTCCCCGCGGCCTCTGCTGCCAACCGCTCGTATGCACAGCACCATGAACAGATAAATCTGCAAAAATATCTGCCATCGGTTGTGTAGCACAGCCGGCGTGATATGTCAGTGAACGACGTTGCTCATAGACATATCGCTGGTACACACTGGCCGACAGGCACCCGATATATTGGCCAATCAATTTATCGGCCATTTTATCTGCCATTGTGTACCCAGCAAAAGGCCTTAAATGTAAAAGCTACTTATGCAATCTATACATCTACCCAGGGCTTAAAACCACGGAGGTGGACAGAAGCCATATCATGAGACAAGTGACCACTACCGAACTGTGAACTAGCAACATAATTGAGGCATGAGACACTCTGTGCCTCCAGAACATCACAAGTCTCTAATGAATGGACTGGTTGGCTCAGCAACCTCCCCCCCCCCCCCCCCCAAAAAAAAAAAAAAAAATACATGCGTGTTGGTTGACAAATACACTGTAAAATTGATTAGTCCTCAACAGAGTAGAATTAGAGTTCAATTTAAATTATTCCAATCCAATAAACTTTACCAGTCACAACGGTTCTAAAAGCCAGGGCCGCAACTAGGGGGTGGCTCGAGGTGCACGTGCACCCACTTCCAGTGTCTACAAGCCCAGCACCGCAGGGGGGCTCCAAGCCGGACGCTGAGATTTTATTACCAGCGGGCGCCCGGCTCCTTCCCTGCAGCACCGCGGTAGCCGGAGGCTGGACTTCTCTCCTGAACTCCAGCTTCCGGATCTCCCCATGGGCACTGTGGGAGAGATGTCATGACGTCTCTCCCATAGTTCCGAGAAGCAGCTGGGCGGACCGGATGGCGGCGGACGTAGGAGGGGGGTTAAAGGTAAGTATTGTGGGGTTTTTTTTGTGTAAGTGGCATTGCTAAGGGGGCATTACCATATTGGCACTACTATGGGGGGGCATTACTATAGGGGCACTATAGGCACAGTACAATAGGGGCATTACTATATGGGCAATACTACAGGGGCATTACTATATGGGCACTACTACAGGGACATTACTATAGGGGCACTGCTGCAGGGGAATTACCGGGGGGTGCCAAATATCCTAGTTTCGGCCCTGTAAAAGCACGTCACCTATATACAAGATATTTACCTCCATTTGTTTTATACCTTTAACTAAAGAATCTGGAATTTGTTTCCCCGCATAGGAGACCCTTTGTAAATAGGATTATATAGAGGGCAGCTGCTAAATTGCGGAGGTGAGATGAGCCCTCATCTGTAAATCCTGGTGTAACAGCACCCCCTAGTGGCTTAATTGTAGTGAACCATGGTAAGATATTTGGCCTTGTTGCGTACTGATACCAGCCACCTCACCAATAATACATGGCACTTCTAGAGGCTTATTTATCCTTAAATATTGGTGGCATAGTCCCAGAACACACCAGTTCCACAATTAAAAAAAAAAAAAAATTAGCAAAATTATATGGGCCTGCTATCTTAGTTGCCACTTTTTGGGGTCCAGGATGATTTCCCCACTTTTTCATGCACTTCTGCCAGGTCACTTATTGTAGAAAAGCCGCGTGACCTCGTCACCATTCCCGTCAAATAGCCATTTCTAATTGAAACTAATTTCACGGGTGCGCACATTGCAGCAATGTATGGGAGTTTCACAATTTGGGAATGGGAGCAGTACTGTCCACTGGGCATGAGGGCTGGATTTTGTGGGGCATTTTAGGGCTGTTTAACATGCCAGTCATCAAGGTTGCCAACCTTTATAAACTTACAAATATTTGCAGATGATATATATATATATATATATATATATATATATATATTTATTACTGACACTATTTTTCTAATTCTAAAATATAGCAAACAGTCCACAGACTGAATAGAGGGGAGGCTATATAATTTATCTTACTGACAGTTGGTAAAAAGTCAGTAAATCTGGACTAATAAATTTGCTAGTAGGGGTTATTAGGGATTGACAGATCGTACCCCAGCAGACAGAAGGTATCCTGCACCGACCCTGGGCATTTATCACACTGCCAGTAACGGACGTTGAGCAGACTTTTGTGGTATGTACACCAACATGTTCTAGATCCCACACTGAGCCCAAGTTTTCAGCAAACTGCATGGACCAGAGAATAAATTCAGCTGAAAGCATCTGGTTCTGCGGCCTGTGCCCAATTCTGTCTCCCCAAATCTACTACCCCCAGCCTCTGCTTCATCAAGGCTTTAAGGAATTTGGGGTACTGTTATTGTCACCCCCCTCCCACACACATAATTGAAAGGGGGAGGTTACCGGCCAGCCAGATGTTAAGCTTCAAGTCCCAGGGGGGAACAATAACTAGCAACCCGCCAAAAGACAATTCCTAAGAGCAGCCAAACACATTCTCCTGTCAAACAGATATTTATCATGTAAATGGGTCATGCTCCATTATCAGCCATCATTTTTAATATAGCACTGACATGTTCTGCAGCACTGTACAGTCAGGGAGACAATCTGAGAACAATAAGAGTTATGGTAGACTTACCTTTGTTGACTCTTTTTCTTCAAAGTCCATAGGGTCCACAGGGATACCATGGGGAAAATGTGGTTGGAGTGATCCAGGCACCAAAAAGTTAAGCTTTCAGCTCTCAGGATGCCTCAGGTCCTCCTGCACATATACCACGCCCCTGTCCAAAGGCACTCAGTTTTGAAAACAAGCCCAAGGCAGAAGGACAGTGGAGAAGGAAGAACAATGTACAGCAGAAACACTCTCACACAAGAAGAGGGACTCTGTGAGCGAAAGAAAAATTACCCAATGCAGCCAGATGGGACAGGGTGGGTGCCCTGTGGACCCTATAGACTTTAAAGAAAAAGAGTTAACAAATGTAAGTCTACCATAACTCTTATTTTCTTCTTCAGGGTCCATAGGGATCCACAGGGATACCGTTGGGAGGAGGGGAATCGGAGGAAAGAGATACGCCAGCTTGAAGTCCCACTTCACTGCCAGTGCGTTCACAAAGGCTGCTGAGGGATCTCTGGTTCTGGACCCGTACCTTGACCTTGTGGTTGTGACGTGAGGCCATAAGGTCCCTGTCTGGTAGGTCCAATTTGTTTACTAGAAGTTGAAAAAAACCAGGATGGAGATCCCACTCTCCGGTGTGTATGTCCTGACGACTTAGGAAGTCCGCTTCCCAGTTGAGGACTCCCGATATGAAGTGCCGAGATAGCCGGAAGATGACGTTCTGCCCAGATCATAATGTCGCTTCCCTCATGGCTGCATGACTGCGTGCCTCCCTGATGACTGAGATAGGCTATTGTGGTTGCGTTGTCAGACTGGATCTGGACCGGCCTGCCTTGGAGTAGGTTCTGTTCCAGGATGAGTGCTTTGTATACTGCGCGCAGCTCCAGGATGTTTATGGACAGGTGACTTTCCTGATTTGTCCATCTTCCCTGAAAAGTATGATGACCCGTCACCGCCCCCCATCCGCGAAGCCTGGCATCCGTGGTGAGGAGCACCCAATGTGGAATTTAAAATGGGCGACCCTTGTCCACCACAAGAGCGAGAGAGACGAACCTCCGGAGTGAGAAGGATCCTTTGGGACCGTATTAGCGGATACTGCCCGTTCCACCGGGAAAGAATCAATTGTTGCAAAGGCCTGGAATGGAATTGAGCATATTCCACCATGTCGAAGGTAGACACCATTGACCCCAGGACCTGCATCGCTGATAGAATGGATACCCTTCGCTTGCGTATCAATTTGAGTACTCGCAATATTAGTGCCCCCAGATGTATCATCCACTGTATTGGAGACAGAGAGGATTCTTCCAATTGATGATCCAGCCATGTGTCTGTAGCCAAGCAACGGTCAGTTGGAGATGGTGTTGTAGAACAGCTGGAGACTGTGCCAATATCAGGTCATCCAGGTATGGGAGTATTCAGATTCCCCGACGCCTGAGGTAGGCTGTCATAACCGCCATTATTTTGGTGAAAACCTGAGGGGCCATTGCTAGACCAAAGGGCAGTGCCTGAAATTGCTAATGTTGTTGCAGGACAGAAAGCCGTAGAAATTGTTGGTGGGATGGCATGATAGGCACATGCAGATACCCATCCTGAAAGTCCAGGAAAACCATAAAATTCCCAGGTTCCATTGCCAAAAATAATTGACCGAAGAGTCTCCATAAGAAAATTGGATACACGCACAAACTGGTTGAAGGTTTTCAGATTTAGAAAAGGGCGATGAGACACATTTGGTTTCTGAACCAAAAATAGATTGGAGTAATAACCCCCTTCCTTGTTCAACCACAGGAACCAGTATTATCATCCCTGCCCGCAGCAGGGAATAAATGGCCTCCTGGAGGGCCAAGGCCTTGATAGGGGAGTTGAACAAAAAAAATAAAAAAACTTCTGGGGAGGATGCCTCCAGAAAGTGAGGGCATACCCCTGAGAGACCACTTCTCGGACCCAGGCATCTGTTATTTGATGCCAGTAATCCGCAAATTGAAGAAGTTGGCCTCCCAGCCTGGGATCCCCAAGGAGGCGGCCTGACCCATCAGGCAGAGGGTTTGTCATCCGGCTTAGAGCCTGGATGTCTGACCGGCCAAGATCTCTTAGTGTGCTGCTTAGTGGTCCTGCGAAAACTATATATCCAGGGGGAAGACTGTCCATTTGCTCTTCCCTAAGGGCGAAAGGACTGAAAAGAAGTCCTTGCAGGACTTGCAATGGGCCCTGAATCAACTACTCAAAGCACAAGGCTTGGTAGGATTTTGAGGACTGTATAACCTGGCCTTTGGGGAGAGGTATACAGGGAGACCAGACCCAAACCTCCTGAGACCAGCAACTTCAGCACAACAATGATAGTGGTCGCTGTGCGTCTCATAACAGAGGAGGGTAGGAGGAACAACCCAGACACGGGAAAACATCAGCTGGATCGCCATCTGGGCTGGAGGGGGAGCCGGGGAGAGCCTACTTCCCCTATGCTGTAACAACCCCTGGGTGCGCTGGCCTTCTACATGGCCGCCGCAACTGTCCCCGACGCCAGACTAACAACCTGGTGGTCTAGTGGCGGAGCGGACGCAGCGGTCGCCCCACTACAGCGGCCTCCGGCAAGTCTCCAACCACCGGAGGTATGGAATGCCACGTGGTTCCGCCTAACATGCGTCCCGGGTCCCAGCAACGCCGCTAGCCAAGAACCGCTGGTGCCTGCCGAGATCACCAGTCTGGTTACTATTGTTGCGCCGCCGGCGGGGATAGATTAAGCAGCAGCACAGGTGTCCTTTAGAACGCCTAGCACTGCTTGCTCCAATAGTAAAAAAATAACTAAAATCAATCCTAAAATAAAAACCTTGGGACTGCCTGAGCACTCCCACGGTTATAAAAAGTGCGTCTGAATCCTGCCGCAACAAACTCAAAACTGAGTGCCTGTAGCCATCGGCGGAGTAAATGTGGAGAAGGACCTGAGGAATCCTGGGAGCTGAAAGCTTAACTGTTTCGTGCCTGGATCACTCCAACCATTTTCCCTATGGTATCCCTGTGGATCTCTATGGACCCTGAAGACGAAACAGACACATACATCATAACAGGTGGGAAGGTCTTGCTCCCCAGAGCTTACAATCTATCCAGAAGCCACCCTGAAGAATCCAAATGTACTGCTGCGTGTCCATTGCCTTCCTGACACCGAAAGTGTTTATGATGCTTCAAGCATACCCAGCTCTCACTTTTTTTTCCGGGGGCATATTAAGAGAGGAGGGGGCCTGTGTGCAGCCTCCGTCCGGGGCCCCCTCCTCTCTGCCCAGCGGCCGGCAGCGCACTGAGCACAGCAGACTACGGACACTAGGGTAGACTCTAGTGCTATGCCAGTCTACTGGGCATGCGTAGGTCACTTGGAAAATGGTGTGGCAGCCATTTAACTGTGATTTCCCTACTGCATCTTACCAAAATTCCGGGAAAACGTCCACAGTGGCCATTTTCCAGGCGATTTGTAGAATGCTGGTAACACAGATGAGGGACTCCAGAGAGGTATTAAAAATTGGGTACAGGGTGTGCAGTGTGACCACTGCACACCCTGCACCCATTATAGATACGCCCCTGGCCCCTTAGCAAGGTATTCAATTACCAGGGGTTGTGCAACTGCACACATCACTATTAATTACGGGATTGGAGGTCGCAAGGACCCAGCAAAATGGTCGGAAAGCCGGCACCTAGGAGCAGAGACTGAAATATGGAGTAATTATATAAGGTCTCTGCAACTTCTTTTGCCAACCACTCTGGAAGGCGGCTCCATGGTAAAAAGTCAGTTTTTAAATAACTTTCCAGTGGTCTTCCGACCAGACGGAGAGGCACATGGCAACTTACTGTATGTTTAGAATTATTGCAGTTAAGAGTCTGATTACTTGGATGTAAACAGCGCCATCTTGTGGATGATTTACATAAGACAGCGTTACAGAAGGCTGCAAATCTGACTTCAATCCAAGCAGAGTAAAGCAGAAAAGAAAATTTTAAGTTTTGTTCATAAATACAAAATATGCATCACTATAACATCAGAGGATATAATTAGTTCAGATTGTGTAGGACAGAAATACTAACTTATGTTTAGAGTAGGGGTGAGCGGGTTCGGTTCTACTCGGTTCCGTTCGATTTTAAAAACCGAATCTTATTGGCTATCCAAAACCCATGACAGCTGATAGCCAATAAGATTCGGTTTTTAAATCCGAACGGAACCGAGTAGAACCGAACCCGCTCATCCCTAGTTTAGAGACAATCTATTGTCACCACCTGTTGGTTTTAGCCTTATTAATGACTTATGTTAATCACAAACAGACATCAGGACTGTCCTTATAAGACATGGAACTTTTCTGATTTTTGTAATTATTTCTTTGACACCTAGAAATGTCCTTCTCCACCAACGCACAACTGGAAGATAAAGGACATTCCTTAGTAATTTCAGTGGATGAAAAACAATCTCCATAGTACCACAGCTGCTGTAAAATTCGAGTTTTTTTGCAGAGTGAAAGTGAATGCGCCTAAAACACCCCCCCCTTCATCACCCATTTACCTCATTACAATAATTTGGTCTCTGAAAATAGCGCTGGCTTGTGGTACAAACTTCTATTGTCCATCCATGTACTTGGTGTAAAGTTAGACGTGGCTGATGAAGACTGAGACAGCGAGCACCATCCTAGGGAAATCTGTGCTGCGTCAGGGGGGGGATGAACCAATGTTTATGAGAATTCCGTACATCAATTTATCAAGACTCTTTCTCCCGGAGTGTTAACATATCATTTTAATAGAAGCCCCAAGGAATTATCCAGCTTCATTTCTTCTACAAAACTTAACACATATTTAAAGTGTAATTTACACTTCACACATACACATCAGACGGGATCAACAGCCTGAATCTCAGCACTGGCATACCGATCGCCGGTTAGTGGTTAGGCACTAGGGGGGAGGGTTACGTTTAGGCTCCGGGCGGAGGGTCAGGTTTAGGCTGAGGAGTGGGAGGTTTAGGGTTAGTGTACTTTCCAACAGGCGTCTCTATGCTAACCCTATCAGGATGCCGGCATCGCTATTCTGGCCACCGGCATCCCGTGCCCAATCCCATCACACAGCCAACTACATTTAAATGCCCAAATGTCTCATTTTTAACAAAAACTATTTTATTAGCACCCACTCAACAAAAGCCAGCACACAGAATTGTGTAAATGGATTTATTTATTTTTAACCTGATCTGTGCAAAAATGCCTCTTACTTCTGTGCCGGATGACCAGCTGAAGGGGGAGGGGTAAGAGGCGATGAGCGGCTTGATCGCCGAATGTCCTTGTATTATTGCATGTCAGAGGAACATAAAGCAGCATTGTTAAACTAGCTTGGATATAACAAAGTAAGCTTTATCCATCTTCTCGGCATGATTGGTGAACACGGGACAAATCTCCCGCAAGAGGGCGATCCAACGGGGAACAAGATTTCCTCCATCTTCATACACTCTCCGCGCTGGGAGCAGTCTCCAAGAGTTATGGGAAGTGCAGTGTGATAAGGAGCACAAAAGCATTAATAGTTAAATAAATAAAAATAATGCATATTTAAAAACACGTTCTGTGCATTTGTGTAGCAATATATAAAGTCTCTCCAAGTTCCATCATTCACAAATTAATACTGATAATAAAAACAAAAAAAAATAAAAATTGCAACGCCATGATTCCGTAACACTGTGGTCTAGCACAATAGGATTTAAAAATATATATATAAATATATTTTTGTAACAGCAAATAAGTGATGACGTGCCAGTAAAGCAAATATTGATACAATGTAACAGACGACTTAGAGAAAAAAAAAATCTTCACCGTGATCCTGTGACATCTGCAGAGCGAACACGACAGGTTAATGGCTCGGTAAATAGAACGGCTTCATAATAAGCCGTACGATATTCACTACCTCTCTCATATGAAAGATGTAAGAAGTCATAAAGCACTGTATAAAAAAGAGATACTCTCTAGTATATTACAGGGAGCGCTCCGGGTCGTGGCGGCGGAGGATCCGCGCTGTGCACAGTAAGGATAGATCTCTCTGGGTTTTGGGTAGTGTCAGATGTTTATTCCTTTGATGAGGGAACTCTCCAATGTTATATTGAACTCCTGCAGCATCTGTAGCACACGGATTAATGAGTTGACGAGGGTGTGGTCCTTTATTAAAGCGGTGTCCTCGTACATTTGTGCTATGATGGGGCAATCGGCCAACAAGGCGATCCAATGGTGCAAATAATGGTCCCTGGGAGGAAAAGGGGGAAGAGTTTATTAGGAAGTTATCCCCTATCCACGCTTGCTGAGGCATCCCTCGCTGGGCGCCCCCTGATTTATCTAGTGCAGTGTTGGCTAACCTTGACACTCCAGCTTTTATGGAACTACATAACCCAGCATGCACTGCTACAGTTTTGCTATTAGGGCATGCTAAAACTGTGGCAGGGCATGCTGGGATATATAGTTCCACAACAGCTGGAGTGTCAAGGTTAGCCAACACTGATCTAGTTCCTTGCCAGAGGGTACGGCCCAAGTCAAAAGGAGTCACCTTAACTCAGTGGTTCCCAAACTCGGTCCTCAGGACCCCACACAGGTCACATTTTCCAGGTCACCCAGGTGTAATCATTACTCACTGACACATTTTAAAAGATCAACAAGTGAAGCTAATTATTTTACTTGTGATTCTGTGAGGAGACCTGGAAAACATGCACTGTTTGGGGTCCTGAGGACAGAATTTGAGAACCTGTGCCTTAACTTAATGGGCTAAACTGCTACAGTAAAGGCCTATAACCATGCTATCGGAATCTCCCCAAAAAAACTGTACAAAAATAGAATTTTACATTTAAAAATCAGAACAACCCCTAAGGCTCAATTATGATCTCATTGCCGGAAATCCATACTTTGATTTACAAATCACAGCACTGACCTTCTGAGGGAAAATTAAACATAAGTTACAGCCTAGTACATGAAAGATGGTTTCATACAGGATAACAAATGAATGTACGTCATATCTTCCAGGTTCCATAATTGCAGGTTACACTGAAAGCTTTCACTCAGTGTGTTCTCTCATGTACCATATGCTACGTCCATTATATACAATGTCCGACCCACCCCTGAGACTATTACTACAGTACACAATCCAGGCAATAGGGGGGGGAATAGATTGTGCGTTGAACCCACCGATGGTTGAGGGGACAAAGGACACAGCGTTCACACTCACCGGGCTCCCAGGCACACAAACATCTGGAACTTGCCGTCCTTGCCGATGTTGCGTGGGGTGTTGTTGATGGCGTTAATGAAGCGGCTGAAGATCCGGGCTCTGTTCTGCCAGTCTTCATCCGGGGCCGGTTCATTTAACTCAAGTGCATTGTAATGTGCTTGTGCTTTCTCTGCGGACAACACGGTAAAAGTTACAGACCGACCACAGCCCAAAAACCATTCATGACCGGAACAGTACATAATACACAATGGAGAAATGGTAGTAGCCATGCCGACAACACTGTATCCATACATACACTAATCATAACATAAATGGGCAGATTGTACAAGGCCACAACTAGGACGATAATAACAGTGGTCACGATTCTATTCAGCGCGATGTAAATAGCTCCGGGAGTGAGCTCCCGGAGCTATTCAATACACCGCGCTGCCAAGTCCGACTAACGATTTCTTCTCTCATCCCTCCGGGGATGAGAGAAGAAATCTGACAAAAGTCCTGGCGCGAGGCTGTTTTCTGCCCTTCGCGCCTGGAAAACAGCCTCGCGGCGGGAAGTTAGGTCGGGGAATGCCCGTTATCGCGCCTAAACACCCTGTTTAAGGCGCGATAACGAGCCTTCCCCGACCTAACATCGCGATGAATTGAATAGCTCCGGGAGCTATCTCCCGCCGCTATTTACCATTGCGTTGAATAGAATCGTGCCCAGTGACAGCCGGACTATTCTAAAGTACACACAAATGTACCATAACTACAACAACACAACAGCACCAACAAGGGAAACGAACCGGTAATCCCATAGCCACCACTTGCCACTGTCACATCTCAGAGCCCTGCCCAGTCCACCCTCCGACAGCCAAGTACTGACCGACTGGTGACAGATGCTGCCAGCACCGTTCCTTTCAGTTACCATTTACCTACTGTACGGCATTACTAACGTGTTACTGCATGAGAGCATAGTAACAGACATATAATAAACTTTGTTCATATGTAAATTAATAAATCCAATTGATTGCTAAGTAGATGACACAGTGTAGAGACAGACAGACGGATTTAATCAGCACAAAATGCAGAGGCCAGCAATGTGCATGAGTCTCGTGCACGGAGACAAATTCTTACCTAAAAAATCCCAGATGAACATACATTTGAAGAGCCGGGGGGACTTGAATCCGTGCTGGAAGACCTGCTCCAGAGCCGACACCAGTCCGCACTCTCCGCACAGCAGCAGGGTCAGGCTGCCCCTCTGTAACACACGTGCCAGAGTACTGTATTACTGGGAAATCAGTCTTCCCCAACTTCTTTTTTGTATGACTGTATAATTACACTTATGTCTGCAAACATGGCGGCAGCCATGTTGGGGCCTGAACAGACCGGACGCAGAGCGATACTGACAAGCCACTCCCCCCCACTGTCATATGACCACCAGGACTTCTGTAATAGGTGGAATCAACTTTACCTCTTTCTCCGGCTTGTGGAAATGTTTCACAATTCCATTTACAGCCTCCCCTATAGACTCCTGGATCTGCCCGGTGTTTAATTCTATAGTGGAGGGGAAAACATCACAAGGATTAATTATCTTTGCTCTATGAGGACATAGAAGAAAATCAATAAAATAAAACAAAACAGTATTTATAAAAATGAGACCTAATACCATTTTCAGATTCCTGCATCATCAACCAATGTACTAAACATATACTATATCATCTGTACACGTGTATATATTAATCTCTCCAGCAAAGGGGGGGGGGGGGGGCGGGACTCTGCAACGTCAATACTAAACAGCAGCAGTTATCATATCAGTAATAGAAAGCGGTATGTGTTGCATTTTACCTTTAGCTCCCTCACACATACTAGTTTCATCATAGGTTATTACTCTCCTTAGATGGCTAAAATAAAGCATCATAAATATAGAACCTACAGATGGAGCAGACTTTAGTGAATCTTTGGGCAAAACATTTACATAGTATGAGAGCGCAACTTCAAGGCAGTAGAAAGATCTAGCTGGAGAGACATGACAGGCAATGTAAGCTGAATATGCTGCAATGAAGGCTGCTTCACCTGAAGCAAATTTAATTACGTCCAAAAATAAAAAGTAGGAAAGATTGGTCTGTGTGTCTGCAGACTACCTACATGCACTGGCCAAGCAACGAGACGTGTGTCTCTACAAAAGCAGGTTGTGCCCCTGATATCTCTATTATATACAGATGTGACCTCACTTACTGGTTGTCCGTACATCTGTAATACTGGGACTACCACACTGCTAGAGAGACCATTACTCATTATTCTAGCATTAGCAGCACCGCCTGATCTCAGCTATCAGTCATCCGAGCCCCTCTGGGGCCCCACTTACTGGGCCTACTACTGGGTGATATTGCCACAAGTCTACGGATCATTCCTGGGGAGTGCTGCAGCGGGGGGGTCCGGCAGGGTCTCTCTTCAGAGTCTGTGGCTGATGTGAGAAGGTCCCCGACCAAAACTCTCTCCAAACTCCCATCGTCCATCCCCTTCCCCAGCCAACGGCCACAGGGAAACCTAGAAACACACACACACACACTGAATAAAGCACTGTGCGGCTAGGAAGCAAGGAGCAGTCTGAAAGATGGTAACTAAAGACAGTGGACACAGAGATTACAACGCACAGACACAGGAGGGCGTAGAGCAGTGTGGGCCCATGGCCGGAAGCTTTGCTTGTTGGGATAAAACTGGGAATCTGTAGGATTATTCTTCAGAGAAAGCTACAGGGTGGAATCGGACTAAACCCATCCACAAGTTACACGATTTCCCTTACGGCCGCAGACTCCCGGCTACAGAATACAAGCTGTGACTGTTAGGTTACTATAAAGTGCTCAGAGGTTTCTTACTTGTAAGTGTGGCCGGTAATCTCGTTCCGGACCATGACGTGTTCCACCAGCCACTTGGCGTACAGCCCGGAATTGTCATGTCCGATCTGCACGGTGGTCAGCTTCCCGAGATTCTGGCACTGTGCGGAGAGAGGAGAGGACATGACGCACGGCAGCAGCTCGGTAGGAAGTTAAGTAGGACGGGGAGCAGCAGGAGCACAACATTCACAAATACATAATGTAAGCGTCATCCCCGGAAAAATTAATGGGCGAGGAAAGAGTGGTTGGGGCGGTATCCCGTGCTTCAAGGGTGCAAGGGGACCGAGTACATTCAGACTTGTGTAAGTCCTTGAAAATTCAGAATCGTGACTAATGCCACGTACACACTTGCCGATATTGTGAAAGATAACGATATCATTATCGTTCACAATATCGGAAAGTGTGTATGCAAGATATCGTTAACGATGCGCGCTCCCGCGGCACGTTAACGATATCTTTCATCGCCTGAACATGCAGGCCAGCCTGATGATATCTCGCCAGGTTGTGCATGTTCAGGGATGCTGTCGGTGATGTCACTGAACAACATCGTTAACGATAATGTTCAGTGTATAGGCTCAATGTCGATGAGCCCGGCAAACGCTTAACGATTCGCTCCTTGATCGATATCGATAAGTGTGTATGCGCCTTAATTGGTAATTATATATGAGGAATAAATACTTTTCTTTTTCAAAATCAGATATGACGAGCCTATGGCCACTGGGCCGAGATCGTCCTTTAAAATACATCCCAAGTACTTACTGTTCCATACATTCACTATGAGCCGGTCACTGTGAGACAGAGAAGGTGGCCGCCCAAATTCGGGAAAAGGTCAATATCCCGGTGCCAGCATCCCGAAGGTAAGTAGTGGGGTTAGGGGGAGGGTTAGTATTAGGGGTTAGGGTTAGGCACTAAGGGAGGTAGTTAGGTTTAGGCACCGGGGAGGGGGAGGTTAGGTTTAGGCACCGGGGAGTGAGGGTTATGGTAGAGAGAGGGTTAGGATTCCGACATTCAGGTGTCGGTTTCCGAACCCTGTAGGGATGCCGGGGTCAGGATTTTGACCGCCGGGTTCCCGAGCACCAGCATCCCGTGCCCAGCCCCTCAAATTCTGCATTACAATGGAACATTGTTTGGACTGGTTTCTGGCCAGAAGCCATTTATATAACATACATGCGGATCACCAATCAGGAAATCCTTATGGTCTATCTATATCGCTGGTTACAGCACTTGGTTACATCCATGCAATCTACTCGAATCTGTGAACAATAGGAGCTGGAAAGATCCCATCTGATCGGCCTGCAATGTAAATTAGTCACACACACACCTCACCAGCATGGATCCTGCAGATGGGGATTTTTAATATGCTGAGGCTACAGAAAAATGGCCGACTTCCATACTGCACCAACACACTAACAAGCTAAAAGGATTTCACTGCAATAAGAGTAAACTTTATATAACATCTATGTGTAACAAAAACCCTGACTTACCTCGTGGGTCATTTCCAAGATGTTCCTGGGAACATGAAGAACCCCAGTCTCCCCCAGTTCCCCAGAGATACAGATCCAGGGGTTGGCTGTGAACATGGAGCCCCCAAGCTTCTTGCTGGGGACGATGAGAATGTGGTAGGGGATCACTGAGGAGACATGAGGAGAGGTTAGTCTCACATGCGTTATGTAGGAGCCTCTGTAGTTATAAGCAGACGATGAGTGACACGTTACGTCACTCTGTAAGGCTGTGCCATGTGGACTCACTGATAGTTGTGAAGACATTGGTGAAGCAGAAGTAATCCACAGCGTTGAAGGACAGGAGGTGGTAGAGGAACTGTTCCTTCTCGTCGTCACAGCGCAGGAAGGCGTAGCGTTTGTACAGCTTCCTAGGGGGCAGATAACACTACTCAGCTTTCTGGTCATAATACAGGATTAAATGTGTGTCGGTGACTATATAGCAGGACATAGCAGTTACTCTGTGATAATATATAGAACAGGAGACACATAAAGGATGAAGGACTCTGGTGACTATATAACAGGGGGTAATATATACTGTGATATAATGCAGGATATATAAAGGATGAAGGATGCTGGTGACTATATAACAGGGGGTAATGTATACTCGGTGATATAATGCAGGATATATAAAGGATGAAGGAAGCTGGTGACTATATAACAAGCGGTAATATATACTCTGTGATATAATGCAGGGTATATAAAGGATGAAGGACTCTGGTGACTATATAACAGGGGGTAATATATACTGTGATATAATGCAGGATATATAAAGGATGAAGGAAGCTGGTGACTATATAACAGAGGGTAATATATAAAGGATGAAGGATGCTGGTGACTATATAACAAGCGGTAATATATACTCTGATATAATGCAGGGTATATAAAGGATGAAGGACGCTGGTGACTATATAGCGGTAATATATACTCTATGATATAATGCAGGATATATAAAGGATGAAGGACGCTGGTGACTATATAACAGAGGGTAATATATACTGTGATATAATGCAGGATATATAAAGGATGAAGGATGCTGGTGACTATATAACAGGGGGTAATATATACTGTGATATAATGCAGGATATATAGAGGATGAAGGACGCTGGTGACTATATAACAGGGGGTAATGTATACTCGGTGATATAATGCAGGATATATAAAGGATGAAGGAAGCTGGTGACTATATAACAAGCGGTAATATATACTCTGTGATATAATGCAGGATATATAAAGGATGAAGGAAGCTGGTGACTATATAACAGGGGGTAATATATACTGTGATATAATGCAGGATATATAGAGGATGAAGGACGCTGGTGACTATATAACAGGGGGTAATGTATACTCGGTGATATAATGCAGGATATATAAAGGATGAAGGAAGCTGGTGACTATATAACAAGCGGTAATATATACTCTGTGATATAATGCAGGATATATAAAGGATGAAGGATGCTGGTGACTATATAACAGGGGGTAATATATACTGTGATATAATGCAGGATATATAGAGGATGAAGGACGCTGGTGACTATATAACAGGGGGTAATGTATACTCGGTGATATAATGCAGGATATATAAAGGATGAAGGAAGCTGGTGACTATATAACAGAGGGTAATATATAAAGGATGCTGGTGACTATATAACAAGCGGTAATATATACTCTGATATAATGCAGGGTATATAAAGGATGAAGGACGCTGGTGACTATATAACAGAGGGTAATATATACTGTGATATAATGCAGGATATATAAAGGATGAAGGATGCTGGTGACTATATAACAGGGGGTAATATATACTGTGATATAATGCAGGATATATAGAGGATGAAGGACGCTGGTGACTATATAACAGGGGGTAATGTATACTCGGTGATATAATGCAGGATATATAAAGGATGAAGGAAGCTGGTGACTATATAACAAGCGGTAATATATACTCTGTGATATAATGCAGGATATATAAAGGATGAAGGAAGCTGGTGACTATATAACAGGGGGTAATATATACTGTGATATAATGCAGGATATATAGAGGATGAAGGACGCTGGTGACTATATAACAGGGGGTAATGTATACTCGGTGATATAATGCAGGATATATAAAGGATGAAGGAAGCTGGTGACTATATAACAAGCGGTAATATATACTCTGTGATATAATGCAGGATATATAAAGGATGAAGGATGCTGGTGACTATATAACAGGGGGTAATATATACTGTGATATAATGCAGGATATATAGAGGATGAAGGACGCTGGTGACTATATAACAGGGGGTAATGTATACTCGGTGATATAATGCAGGATATATAAAGGATGAAGGAAGCTGGTGACTATATAACAGAGGGTAATATATAAAGGATGAAGGATGCTGGTGACTATATAACAAGCGGTAATATATACTCTGATATAATGCAGGGTATATAAAGGAAGAAGGACGCTGGTGACTATATAGCGGTAATATATACTCTATGATATAATGCAGGATATATAAAGGATGAAGGACGCTGGTGACTATATAACAAGCGGTAATATATACTGTGATATAATGCAGGATATATAAAGGATGAAGGATGCTGGTGACTATATAACAGGGGGTAATATATACTGTGATATAATGCAGGATATATAGAGGATGAAGGACGCTGGTGACTATATAACAGGGGGTAATGTATACTCGGTGATATAATGCAGGATATATAAAGGATGAAGGAAGCTGGTGACTATATAACAAGCGGTAATATATACTCTGTGATATAATGCAGGATATATAAAGGATGAAGGAAGCTGGTGTCTATATAACAAGCGGTAATAAATACTCTGTTATATAATGCAGGGTATATAAAGGAATGAAGATTGTGTTGGCGATTACTTAGTGAGTTCATGATCCAGTAGAAGCTGCTTCAGGTGTCTGGACAAGAGTTTCTTTTCCATGGACAATCTGACCCAGGCTCGAGCCTTCCCCACATCTGTCTTGATCTCCCCAATGTTTTGGATGTGTCTGGAAATAGAAAAATATGAGATATGGTAAGAACTTACCCTTGTTATCTCTATTTCTACGAAGTCCATAGGGTTCCACAGGATACCTTGGGGTATAGGTGTGACGTCAGTCGCAGGGCACCAAAGAGTTAAGCTTTCAGCCTCCCAGGATGCACTAGGTCCCCCTCCTATACCCCGCCCCCGGGCCAAGGCACCTCAGTTAGTTACCAAGCCATAGGCCGGAGGAGGAGAAGGAAGAGAGAGAACAAAGATCTGGACACATACAAGAATCACATTCTCACCAGAGGGAGACGGAAAACCGGTGACCAGAGCAAAGCCCATCTGCAGCACAGGTGCGACAGGGCGGGGAGTCCTGTGGAACCCTATGGACTTCGTAGAAATAGAGATAACAAGGGTAAGTTCTTACCATATCTCATATTTTCTACTTCAGGGTCCATAGGGTATCCACAGGATACCTTGGGGATGTCCCAAAGCAGTATCCTTTAAGGGTGGGGACGCTCCTGTGCAGAAAGGAGAATCCGCCGCCCGAAGGAAGCATCCTGAGAGGCGAAGGTGTCAAACCTGTAATACCTCACGAAGGTATGGACAGAAGACCACGTAGCAGCCTTGCAGATCTGAACTGCCGAGGCACCACGTCGAGCTGCCCACGAAGGACCCACAGACCTAGTGGAATGAGCCTTCAGAGAAGGAGGGACCGGTAGGCCTTCATGAAGATAAGCTTCAGAAATAGCCATACGGATCCAGGCTGCCAAAGTTTGCTTTGAAGCAGGCCAACCCTTTTTACGGAAGCCAAAGAGGACAAACAAAGCGTCCGACATCCTAAACGAAGAAGTGCGGTCAACATAAGTCCTTAAGGCCCGCACAACATCCAAAGAGGCCTCACCCACGGAAAGACCCGGTGAGTTAAAGGCCGGAACAACTATTTCCTCGTTAATATGAAACTGGGAAACAACTTTGGGAAGAAACTCGGGCCGAGTGCGGAGCACTGCCCTGTTCCCATAAAAAACCAAGAAAGGGGGTCTACAAGAAAGAGCCCCTAACTCAGAAACACGTCTGGCCGAAGCAATGGCCAGAAGGAAAACAGTCTTAGCTGTTAGCCATTTAAGATCCACTGAGCCCAGTGGTTCAAACGGCGGTCCTTGGAGAGCCCTCAGGACCACAGCCAAATCCCAAGGCGCCACAGGTGGAACAAAGGGCGGCTGAATGCGGAGAACACCCTGCATAAAGGTGCGCACATCCGGGATTGTAGCAATCCTACGGTGAAACCAGACAGATAGGGCCGAAACCTGTACCTTCAAAGAAGCAAGGCGAAGCCCATGATCTAGTCCCGCTTGCAGGAAGGCGAGAATCCGAGACAGACGAAACTCCCGCGGTGCATAACCTCTCGGTCGACACCACTGGAAGAACGTATGCCACACGCGATGGTATATCCTCGCGGAAGACGGTTTCCGAGCTCGTAACATGGTACGCACCACAGAGCTGGAAAACCCCCGGGACCTCAGCATGGCCGTCTCAACAGCCACGCCGTCAAAGACAGCCGAGTCAGGTCCGGGTGAAGGCAAGGACCCTGAGACAGAAGGTCCGGTCGTAGCGGCAACCGCAGAGGAATGTCCACGGACAGACCCTGAAGGTCTGAGAACCAGTGCCGTCTGGGCCACGCGGGAGCTATCAACAGGAGCGTCCCTCCTTCCTGTTTGAATTTCCGGATTACCCGTGGAAGAAGGGAGACCGGAGGGAACAGGTATGCGAACCGGAACGTCCACCGGACGGACAGAGCATCCACCAGAGACGCCTCTTCGTCTCTTGTGCGAGACCCGTACACCGGCAACTTGTTGTTGTGCCGGGACGCCATGAGGTCGATTTCTGGAAGACCCCACATGTCCACCAGTAGTTGAAAAACGTCCGGGTGCAGGGACCATTCCCCCGGATGAACGTCCTGGCGACTTAGAAAGTCCGCCTCCCAATTGAGCACTCCCGGGATGAAGACCGCTGATATGGCCGGAAGATTGCGCTCCGCCCAAACCAGGATCCGAGAGACCTCTACGAGAGCCGCCCGACTGCGAGTTCCTCCTTGCCTGTTTATGTAGGCCACGGTGGTAGCGTTGTCCGACTGGACCTGCACCGGGCGACCCTGGAGAAACCGCTGTGCCTGCTGGAGAGCATTGAAGACCGCACGGAGTTCCAAGATATTTATTGGAAGCTCCGCTTCTGTCGGCGTCCACCTGCCCTGGAACAAGTGTGGACCCGAAACTGCTCCCCAGCCCCGAAGACTGGCGTCCGTTGTCAACAGGACCCAATTTGGAACCCAGAACGGACGTCCCTTGTTGAGGTGGGTCGTCTGTAACCACCACGTAAGGGACAGGCGAACCTCCTGGGTGAGCACAATCGTCTGGGACTTCAGAGACTGAGTCAGCCCGTTCCACTTGGACAGGATCAGGTGCTGCAGAGGTCTGGAGTGAAACTGGGCGTATTCCACCATGTCGAACACCGACACCATGGAGCCCAGTAACCTCATCGCCGAGTGTAAGGACACCCGGCGGCTGTGCAGACAACTGCGCACCCTTGACTGTAAAGCAGAGATCTTGTCCTCCGTCACGAAGATCCTTTGCTGTCCCGAGTCCAATAAGGCTCCAAGATGCAGAATCCTCCGAGACGGGATTAGAGTGGACTTCTGCCAGTTGATTAGCCAGCCGTGCCGTTGCAGCAGTGCAATGGTCAGGTCCAAGTGGCGTAACAGGAGCTCTGGAGATCCTGCCACCAATAACAGGTCGTCCAAATACGGCAACATGCGGACTCCCTGCAGCCGCAGAGAAGCCGCCATAACCGCCATCACCTTGGTGAAAACACGTGGTGCTGTTGCCAGGCCAAAAGGTAACGCCCGAAACTGGAAGTGGTCGCTGCTGATTGCAAACCTGAGGAACTGTTGATGGCGCCAAAGAATAGGGACATGCAGGTAAGCGTCCTGTATGTCCAATGACACCAAGTAGTCCCCAGGTTCCAGCGCCAGAATGATGGACCGTAGGGTCTCCATCCGAAACTTCGGGACCCGCAAAGACTTGTTGAGTGCTTTGAGGTTGAGAATCGGACGATATGACCCATTGGGTTTCTGTACCAAAAATAGATTTGAATAGAAACCCTGGCCCCTCTGGGAGAATGGAACCGCCACTATAACTCCAGCCTGGAGCATAGTGTGCAATACCTTCCGCAGCTCCGTAGCCTTGTTCCGGTCTGATGGGAGACCCGTGGTGAAGAAGCGAGCCGGGGGTCTGTGCCGGAAGGAGAGGGCGTATCCGTGGGAAACCACCTCCAGAACCCAAGTGTCTGTCGTAGTGGTCGACCAACACTGGGCGAACTGTAGCAGGCGGCCTCCCACCCTGGGATCCCCCAAAGGGAGGCCCGGACCGTCAGGCCGCAGGCTTGTCATCTGGCTTGGGGGCCGGACGTCTGGTACTCCATGCCTGCTTCCGGGGCTTGACCGATTTCTTAGGGCCAGCCTGTCGAGGAAACGACTGTGGTTTGGGCCTGCCCTGGGTCCTAGATGACCGAAAGGACGATGGTCCCGAACCAGAAGGAGCAGCGGCCGACGGGAGACAGGCAGATTTGGCTGCCGCCAGCGTGGCCACAATCTTATCCAGATCCGGACCGAAGAGAACTTCTCCGGTAAACGGCAACGCTTCCAGACCTTTCTTGGAATCTGCGTCCGCCTTCCAGGATCGCAGCCACAAGGTGCGACGAGCAGCTACCGCTGCTGAAGAAATTCTAGACACCAGAGTACTAATGTCTAGAGCCGCCTCGTTGATGTAGGTGGCCGAATCACGGAGATTGCCAATCAACTCCGCCTGATCGGCCGGACAGTCGGATTCAAAAGAAGCCTCTAATGAATCCGCCCAGCGCTCCATCGCTCTGGCAACCCAGCAAATGGCCATAGCCGGCCGTGCTGCCCCCCCTGCAAGGGAATAAGCGGACTTCAGGCATATTTCTACCTTGCGGTCCGTAGCATCCTTAAGGGAGGACATGGATGGCATCGGCAATGTGGCACTACGGACAAGACGGGTCACGTGAGAATCCACCTGTGGAGGGGATTCCCACTTCGCAAAATAATTATCCGCGAACGGATAAGCCACCGCCAGGCGTCTCTGCGGCTGGTATCTTTTGCCAGGTTGTTTCCACGCCTCCTCTAAATGGTCCACCAACTGACCCGAAAGAGGAAAGACTGTGGCATCGCCCTTCACATCTTTGAAAAAGGCATACTTAGATTTAGCCGCTGGGGGAACTTCGTCCTCAATCACCAAGGCTGTGCGGACCGCCCGAATAAGTCCAGGAATATATACTTTGGACTTAGCATCAGCGTCCTTAGTATGGAGAGGTTCCTGATCGTAAGGATCCAGAATCTCCCCATCATCAGACGTCCCTTCGTCATCCTCATAAGGAACGGACAGAGACGCCACCGGCCTTTTATGAGACCGCATCACAGACTCCCCTTGCAACACATCCGACAAGTGCTGTACAGAACTCGTCAGGGAGTTAACCCACGCTGGCTCCTGAGAACCCGGGAGCGGGGAAATAGGGAGACTGTGGGGTACCACCAATTGTCGTGGGAACCCCTGCATGGGTGACGACACCACAGACTGCTGGGACAAACCCATCGGAGTAAACGCGGGCTGCGGAGCTAACTGGCCCACTAAAGCTGTTAACGCCTGAGCGAAACAAGCCCAGGGCGGCTCCTGTACCGGTGCTGTAACCGTAATAGGCCGCGCCATGGACAAACACTGCCGGCAAAGGCCCTCCGCGCTACCCTCCCCCTCCGCTAACGGTACTTTGCACGTGGTACACTGTAGCCGGAGGGGAAAATCACTTTCAGACATGATGGCACCACGTATGTGACCTCTCTCACCAATTAAGTATTAAATAGGCGAGAGACCACCCTGCAGCACCGCACCGCAAGGGCTTTAGCAGAAAGAACAGGGACAGTAATAAAGCTGACAGTTTAGAGAAGAAAAGATTACAGGCAGCAGCGCTAGCACAGTCACATACAATGCAGAAAAATAACAATTCCTGCACTAACAGCGCTGATCACTCAACTACACAGACACAGGGCCTGGTAGGACACAGCGCTGCATACACAGACCTGACCACAGCGGAGGAGAGGTATGCGGGGGGACCCAGACCACGATGCTTCCGTCCAGCGCTTCCAGCAGCGTTCACCATGCGTTCTGGAGAAGATGGCCGCCGAGGAGCAGAGAGGAGGGTGGCCTGGGGGAGGAGCGCTGCCACAGGACCAGTCGGCAGCATGCAGAGAGGGCTGTGTGCAGCGGGGGAGGCGCCGGCTGTGAGACAGGGAAGGCGCGCTCCCCTGGAATGCATTTAACCCCTGGGACGCCGCAGCGCTACCGCTCTGCTGCGGTCCGCTGTCCCAGGGGGTAGTGGAAGCGCAGGTTGGTCGCCTGGCTCCACGCTGCAGCCAGTCCCCAGGGAGCCCCCTGCCTGGGGACTTAGGACCATGTGATCAGCGGGGACCCACCGCGGGACCCCGCTGCTTACCTCTGTCCCCCTTGAATCCGGCCATGGTCCGGAGCATCTGGGGTCACCGCTAGCTGTGACCCCAGACGCCCACCAGCATCCCCGGATCAGTACCGGCGTTCTGGTACCGGCGGGGTGTAGGGAAGACAGCATGGACGTCAGGACTGACTGTCCATGCTGTTCATCCAGTTGTGCAGCCACAGCTGCATGAAGAATAAGCTTCAGGGGCTCTTCTAGCCCCCACTCCAACAGGTGCACCCGACTCCGGCCGGGCACCAAACTAAACTGAGGTGCCTTGGCCCGGGGGCGGGGTATAGGAGGGGGACCTAGTGCATCCTGGGAGGCTGAAAGCTTAACTCTTTGGTGCCCTGCGACTGACGTCACACCTATACCCCAAGGTATCCTGTGGATACCCTATGGACCCTGAAGTAGAAATTGGATTTGCAATTTATAATAAATGAATATGTGGCCATATGGGGACACAGACTAACGCGAGGATTAAGCGCCACACGCAGGATAAAGGGCACATAAATATATAGTGAGAGAAGCCCTACAGTACTGTAGCGGATTGCGTCTGCAGCAGCTAGATGCGTGCCAGGATCGTTCTGTGCACGTTTATATAGCGGGGGCTCCTCTCCAGGACCCCGCAAGGTGGAAAAGGCTCTTTCTACAGGGCAACGTTGGGGCAGCGACCATATCATGCCACTTGCCCGGCGCGGTGGCACCGGTCACACAGCGCTCGCTACGGACCTGGCCTTCCCTACTTAACTGCCCGGGTGAAATGATCTGACACCGGGACAGATGGCTGTTCTGTCTGTTTGGAAGATGCTAAATGGAGAGACCAAAGACAGACAGTGTCGCCGCCTCAGACAATCTGCACCAGAGCAAACTGGCAAATGATAAGCAAAATACATTCTGCTGGGCTCTGGAAAGGATGAGTCAGGATAGTGATGCTTACACCTAGTGTCACGGTGCATACACACAGGACGAAGCCAGGTGCGTCAGGGCGGGCGCCCTGTGGACCCTATGGACTTCGTAGAAACAGAGATAACAAAGGTAAGTTCTTACCATATCTCTTGTTTTCTACTTCAGGGTCCATAGGGGGTCCACAGGCTTGACCTTGGGATGTCCCAAAGCAGTTCAACTAAGGGCGGGGACGCTCCTGTGCAGAAAGGAGAATCCTGCGCCTGAAGGATACATCCTGAGAGGCAAAGGTGTCAAACGCATAAAACCTCAAAAACGTCTGAATGGAAGACCAGGTGGCCGCCTTACACAGCTGAACAGCGGAGGCACCACGTCTAGCAGCCCAAGAGGGACCCACAGACCGAGTGGAATGAGCCTTAACAGAGGCTGGAACAGGTAAACGTTCCTGTATATAAGCCTCCCTAATAACAGAACAAAGCCAACGGGCTAAAGTTTGTTTGTTGGCAGGCCAACCCCTCTTATGAAAACCAAAGAGGACAAACAAAGAATCGGACCTTCTAACAGAAGCAGTCCGATCAACAAATTCTGAGAGCACGGACAACGTCCAACGAAGCCTCACCAGCTATAAGATCAGGGGACTGATTGATGTGGAACTTAGAGACAACTTTAGGCAAAAACTCAGGACGAGTGCGAAGCACTGCTCTGTCCTGGTGAAAAATTAAGAATGGGGGACTACAGGAAAGTGCCCCCAACTCGGATACCCTCCTGGCTGAAGCAATTGCCAGGAGAAACAGAGTCCAAAGTGTTAACCACTTGAGGTCAACCGACTCAAGAGGTTCAAAAGGAGGTCCCTGCAGGATCCGAAGAACCACCGCCAAGTCCCACGGAGCCACTGGAGGCACAAAGGGAGGCTGGATTCTAAGAACACCCTGGAAAAAGGTGTGAACGTCAGGCAGTGTAGCGATTCTACGTTGGAACCACACAGACAGAGCCGATACATGAACCTTCAGGGAAGCAAGACATAAGCCCAGGTCAAGACCTGACTGCAGAAATGCAAAAATCCTAGAAACCCTAAACACCTGAGGATCAAAGTTTCTGGACTCACACCCCTGAAAGTAAGTGTGCCACACTCTGTGGTAAATCCGTGCAGAGGCAGGTTTACGCGCCCTCAGCATGGTACTGATGACAGAGCTTGAAAAGCCCCGGGACCTGAAGACGGCTGTCTCAAGAGCCACGCCGTCAAAGACAGCCGACCCAGATCTGGGTAATGGCAAGGACCCTGAGACAGCAGGTCCCGAAGCTGAGGCAGAAGGAACGGAGCATCTACGGACAAGCTCCTGAGATTGGAGTACCAAGGACGTCTGGGCCACGCTGGAGCCACCAGCAGAAACGTGCCCCCGTCCTGTTTGATTTTTCTTAGTACCTGAGGTAGCAGGGAAATCGGAGGGAACAGGTGCGCTAGGTGAAATGTCCATTTCACTGACAGCGCATCCACCAGGCTTGCACCTGCGTCCCTTGTCCTTGAGCCGTACACGGGTAACTTGTAATTGTGACGGGAGGCCATCAGGTCCAACTCCGGCAATCCCCATTTGTCCACGAGAAGTTGAAACACCTCTGGGTGAAGCGACCATTCCCCGGGATGCACGTCGTGACGGCTGAGGAAGTCTGCCTCCCAATTGAGGACTCCCGGGATGAAGACTGCCGAGATTGCTGGAAGGTGGCACTCCGCCTAAGCCAGGATCTGAGACACCTCCGACATCGCAGCTCGACGGCGAGTTCCTCCCTGGTGATTGATGTACGCCACCGTGGTGGCGTTGTCGGATTGCACCTGAACTGCCCTTCCGTGAAGAGCAGTGCCTGATGACAGCAGAGCCCTGTACAAGGCCCGTAGCTCCAGCACGTTTATGGGAAGAACTGCTTCCTCCGCAGACCAACGGCCCTGAAGGGACAACGAGCCGGTCACTGCCCCCCAACCCCGGAGACTGGCATCTGTTGTGAGCAGAACCCAGTCCGGGATCCAAAAGGGGCGACCCTCGATGAGATGAGCTGGCTGAAGCCACCAAGCTAGAGACTGGCGCATTTCCGAGGACAAGACCAGCGTCTGGGATCGGTTGCGGTGAGGTAACCCGTTCCATTCCGATAGAATCTGCCCCTGCAGGGGCCTTGAATGGAACTGGGCAAATTCCACCATGTCGAATGCCAACACCATGGACCCTAGGACTCTCATGGCCGAGTGGACCGACACCCTGGCACTGCTCAGGCAACTGTGTATCCGCAGTTGTAGGGAGGACACCTTTTAAAGAGTCAGGAAAATCCTTTGCTGACGAGAATCCAGAAGGGCTCCCAAATGAACCATCCGTTCAATTTATCAACCACCCGTGTGCCTGAAGACAAGCAATGGTCAGGTGGAGATGCCAAAGAAGTACCTCCGTGGAGCTCGCCAGCAGAAGAAGATCGTCCAGATACGGAAGCAGCCGTATACCCTGGCCCCGAAGGTGTGCGGCCATAATAGCCATCACCTTGGTGAACACCCTCGGAGCCGTGGAAAGGCCAAAAGGCAATGCCCGAAACTGGTAGTGATGTTGCAGGATAGCAAACCTCAGATACCGCTGGTGTGCAGGGGCTATGGGCACGTGGAGATATCCCTAGATATCCAGGGAGACCATGTAATCCCCGGGTTCCATTGCCAGAATGATGGAACGTAATGTTTCCATCCTGAATTTGGGAACCCTGAGGTATTTGTTCAGAGACTTAAAATTCAGGATAGGACGATGAGAACCATTGGGCTTCTGTACCAGAAACAGAGTAGAATAGTACCCCGTCCCGCGTTGAGACTGCGGAACGGGAACAATGACCCCTGCTTGTAGCAAGGATTCTATAGCTACCTGAATCTGGGAAGCTTTGGTCTTGTCCAGAGAAGGACTTGTGCAAAAAAACTGGTGGGGCGGCCTGAGCCGAAAGGACAGGGCGTACCCCTGAGAGACTTCTCGAACCCAGGCATCCGTGGTGGTATTGTGCCAGCACTGGGCGAATTGGAGAAGTCGGCCTCCCACTCGGAGGTCCCCCAGAGGGAGGCCCGTCCCATCAGGCAGTAGGTTTATCCTCCTGCTTGGAAGAAGGGCGCCGAGCACTCCATGCCTGTTTCTTGGGGTTGGGTGCGGCTATGGTCGCTGAATGTCTCGGGAAGGACTGGCCCTTGGCCTTACCTTGAACCCGAAAGGACCGAAAGGCAGAGCTCCTTACTTTGGTCGGCGCTGAAGCCAAAGGAAGGAAGGCAGACTTGGATTTAGCCAAAGTATCTACTATGTTGTCCAAGTCCGGACCAAACAGTAACTCTCCATTAAAAGGCAAGGCCTCCAGACCCTTTTTAGAGTCCGTATCTGCTCGCCAGGACCTCAGCCACAAGGACCGACAAGCAGACACAGCTGCAGCCGAAACCCTAGAGGTCAGCAGGCTAGCATCCAACGACGCTTCCCCTATATAGGAAGCAGCATCCCTCATTTGCCCAATTAATGCTCTCTGGATATCCGGAGCATCTTCTGGAAATGAATCCTCCAAAGCATTAGCCCAGCTCTCGATGGCTTTAGCCACCCACGAAATGGCCATGGACGGGCGCGCCACCACCCCTGAAAGGGAGTAAATGGATTTCAAACAGATCTCTACCTTCCTGCCCGTGGGATCCTTTAAGGAGGAGATAGACGGCAACGGTAGCGTAGCGCTCTTGATCAAACGGGTGACATGGGAATCCACCGCTGGTGGGGTCTCCCACTTCCTGCAATGAGCTTCAGGAAAAGGGTAATTAGATGCCAACCTCTTTTGAGGCTGGAATCTCTTACTGGGCATCTGCCAGGCTCCCACCATATGATCGGTTAACTAGTCAGACAAGGGAAAGACACTCGAAGTTACCTTGGTCTTTTAAAATTAGGGTACTTAGACTTAGGGGCCGGTGCATCATCCTCTATATTCAGGATAGCCCGCACCACGCTAACCAATGCCAGCACATTTATGGAGGACTTAGTCTCCATCTCCTGAGCCAAGGCGTCTGAGTCAGAGTCCTTGTGGACTTCTCCGTCATCTGAGGACACATCAGAGTCCGACAGCTGCGCCGTCAGAGAACTCACTACGGGAAGCTTGGACGCCTTAGAGGGCAAATCACTCTGCAACATCGACTGAAAAACCGAAGATGAGGCAGCCAAACTCTGTACAGAGTTAGAGAGGACATCCACCCATGGTGGAGGAGCCGCTTGAGGAAAACCCGGAAAAGGCACCACAGACTGCTGCGTCACAGGGGGGGACTGGACATACACAGGTAACCCTGCATAAGGACCCACAGTCTCAGACCCGGGGGGAGACTGCAATAATTGCAGAATACCCGGGGAATGGGGGATGCTAGGCTGGGGCAACGCCCTGATAGGTACTGCAGGCAGAACGGCTAAACGGTCCACAATTGACGCCAGCACCTGTGAAAACATCGCCCAAGGAGGATCCTGCGACATAAGGGGTTTAGAGGGGCCAGGTACCAGCTGGCACCGCCCGCACAGACCATCCTGAGATAGTTCCTCCCTATCCACTCCTGCAGAACAGCGTCTGCAGGAAAGCAACACAGGAGCCACGGAGTGCTCAATTTCCTCGTCAGACATGACACAATAAATATGCAATAAATCTGTATCACAAGGAAGAGATGTTATAACACCAGCACACTCACAAGTATGCAACACAAACAGTCCACGATATGGCACTGAGTAGCATACAACTGTATGTGACCGACCTCGCAAATACTTGATTTATATAAGTGAGAAAAGCCATTCCCCCCACACACCTATCGGGCCGTAGGAGAAGAAAAGGGACAGGTAATAAGCTGACAGTAAGTAGAAAAAGCACAGACAGGCAGCACTAGCAAAAGTCACATACCATGCAGAGGATATGTTATATACTCACTGCACCTTTACACTACAATCAACCTCCCAGATTCAGTGTCTGGGAGGGCTATAGCGCTGTGTACACTGTCCTCACAGGGGAAAGGTACACAGGGGGACCGGGTCAGCACCGCCTGGGAGATCTGCTGCGTTGATGCCAATAGAAGATGGTCGCCGGAGAGCTCTGAGGAGGAGTGACCACAGTAGGAGCAGCTCAGCGACGCCAGCACACGAGAGAAGGCGCGCTGAGCTTTGGAGAGGAGCCGCTAAACCAGGGAAGGCTGCCTCCCCTGTCTAGTGTTTAACCCCAGGGATGCCGGTTCCCTTCCGGTTCTTACACCGTGGTGGTCCAGCGGACATGCGGGGTATTCCTGTGAAGGGGAGCCTGCCGCTACTAGCGCCGCCGGTCTGTCCCCAGAGACCGGCGGCAATAGACTGCATTTTCCCCGCGAGCAGCGGAAGCAGCGCTGCTCGCGGCTTACCTTGTCCCCGTGAGCCCGGCAGCAGTCAGTGGGAGGTCCCGGAGCCACGCTAGTACTGACTCCGGTGTCCCGCTGTGATCCCCAGATCAGTACTGGCGTCGCAGCGCCAGCGGGGATGTTGGAGCGGCAGCTTGGACGTCCAGATGGACAGTCTGATGCTGCCGCTCTGAAGATAGAAAAAATAAATAAAATCTTCTTTTTAAAAAAATAAGCTTAGAGGCTGCTACTGCAGCCCCACTGCGCCAGGGTGACCCGACGCCGGCTGGGCACCAACTAAAACTGAGGTGCCTGTGGCTCGGGGGCGGGGTATAGAGGAGGACGGACCCAAGTGCATCCTGGGAGCAGCTAAAGCTTTAACTGCGTGGTGCCCGTTGTGGATCCAGATCCAGCTATACCCCAAGGTCAACCCTGTGGACCTCCTATGGACCCTGAAGTAGAAATCGTTCTTGATTTCGTTCAGTGTCGTTAACGACACTGGCACACTCCTGCCAGGGACACACGGGACGATGTTCGTTCAGGGCGCACATCGTCTCGTGTGTACGCACCTTAAGTCTGGTTCTCCATCAAACAAAGAAGAATTAGCACTAAATTTGACACAAGACAATTAACAAGCCTCTGTAATGAGAGATGGGACTACAGAAACCATTACTGTCTACAGTATTCACAGACGAGAGCAAACCCATTCTTCTGCAACCAGCAATAATTACACCTCATCCATTTTACGGCTCATTACCGCACAGACAACTATGTCTCCACCAGGCCTTACGCCACTGAGACTATGGCCCGCTCACCATGTCCCACAACACAAACTATGGCCTCCTCAAAACATCCCGCACCACAGACTATGGTCCTCTCACCACGTCCGGCACCACTGAGACTATGGCCCATTCACCACTGAGACTATGGTCCACTCACCACATCCCGCACCACTGAGACTATGGCCCATTCACCACTGAGACTATGGACCACTCACCACATCCCGCACTACTGAGACTATGGCCCGCTCACCACATCCAGCACCACTGAGACTGAGACTATGGTCCGCTCACCACATCCCTCACCGCTGAGACTATGGTCCGCTCACCACATCCCTCACTACTGAGACTATGGACCACTCACCACATCCCGCACCACTGAGTGTATGGCCCACCCGCCACATCCCGCACCACTGAGACTATGGCCCACTCACCACATCCTGCACCACTGAGACTGAGACTATGGTCCGCTCACCACATCCCTCACCGCTGAGACTATGGTCCGCTCACCACATCCCTCACTACTGAGACTATGGACCACTCACCACATTCCGCACCACTGAGTGTATGGCCCACCTGCCACATCCCGCACCACTGAGACTATGGCCCACTCACCACATCCTGCACCACTGAGACTATGGCCCGCTCACCACATCCTGCACCACTGAGATTATGGCTCACTCACCACATCCCAAACCACTGAGACTATGGCCCACTCACCACATCCTGCACCACTGAGACTGAGACTATGGTCCGCTCACCACATCCCTCACCGCTGAGACTATGGTCCGCTCACCACATCCCTCACTACTGAGACTATGGACCACTCACCACATCCCGCACCACTGAGTGTATGGCCCACCCGCCACATCCCGCACCACTGAGACTATGGCCCACTCTCCACATCCTGCACCACTGAGACTATGGCCCGCTCACCACATCCTGCACCACTGAGATTATGGCTCACTCACCACATCCCAAACCACTGAGACTATGGCCCACTCACCACATCCTGCACCACTGAGACTTAGACTATGGTCCGCTCACCACATCCCTCACCGCTGAGACTATGGTCCGCTCACCACATCCCTCACTACTGAGACTATGGACCACTCACCACATCCCGCACCACTGAGTGTATGGCCCACCCGCCACATCCCGCACCACTGAGACTATGGCCCACTCACCACATCCTGCACCACTGAGACTATGGCCCGCTCACCACATCCTGCACCACTGAGATTATGGCTCACTCACCACATCCCAAACCACTGAGACTATGGCCCACTCACCACATCCTGCACCACTGAGACTGAGACTATGGTCCGCTCACCACATCCCTCACCGCTGAGACTATGGTCCGCTCACCACATCCCTCACTACTGAGACTATGGACCACTCACCACATCCCGCACCACTGAGTGTATGGCCCACCCGCCACATCCCGCACCACTGAGACTATGGCCCACTCACCACATCCTGCACCACTGAGACTATGGCCCGCTCACCACATCCTGCACCACTGAGATTATGGCTCACTCACCACATCCCAAACCACTGAGACTATGGCCCACTCACCACATCCTGCACCACTGAGACTGAGACTATGGTCCGCTCACCACATCCCTCACCGCTGAGACTATGGTCCGCTCACCACATCCCTCACTACTGAGACTATGGACCACTCACCACATCCCGCACCACTGAGTGTATGGCCCACCCGCCACATCCCGCACCACTGAGACTATGGCCCACTCACCACATCCTGCACCACTGAGACTATGGCCCGCTCACCACATCCTGCACCACTGAGATTATGGCTCACTCACCACATCCCAAACCACTGAGACTATGGTCCGCTCACCACATCCCTCACTACTGAGATTATGGCCCGCTCACCACATCCCACACCACTGAGATTATGGCTCACTCACTCTGACCCACACCAATCAGACTATGGCCCACCCACTCTGACCCACACCAATCAGACTATGGCCCACCCACTCTGACCCACACCAATCAGACTATGGCCTACCCACCACATACCGCACTACTGCTCCCTTATATTACATTATTAACACTCACAGCATGTCCTGCACCAATGAGATCTTCAGAGGAGCCATCACAGGACTGGGGTCAGATTTCCGTCTCTCGGAGTCTAAAAACAATTCTAGAACAGAACAGCAGCTTCTCAGCACCTTTCATAAAATATATTTTTTTTTTTTTATAGAGATGTAGCCACAAAAATGTAGCTCTTATGTTTTGCTCTAAAGGAAGCAAAATTAGCAGTCGGTAAATGTGAAATTCCAATCTGGTTAGAGCTGAACAGTTAACCTATAGTGGCCACTAGTAAGAGACCAAAAACAAACAATGAAATTGTGTGACAATGGAGCGCCCCCTAGTGTCATTGGGCAGAAATAAGATCATACTGCTGGGAAAAGCAGTGCAGAAACGGTGACTATATAAATGACATCTTAAATAATCTGGCTTTGTGGTTGTATGCCGACGTTTCAGGGCCTCACAGGACCCTTTTATCAAGGCTGGCAATATAACAATGCTGGCATTAAGTTATATTGCCAGCCTTGATAAAAGGGTCCTGCGAGGCCCTGAAACGTCGGCGCTATTGGCATGAATTAAACACTTATTTACTTTCTAAGTCCGGGAGTGCCGCTGACTTCTTATTTGGCTATATATAAAGTGGAGGCGTTAAAGCTACGGCAGTAATGAGGTTAAAATTTAAAAAAAAGAAAATTAACCAATGTAAAAAAAAGCAGCAAGTAATTAAAACCTGTCAGTGTAAGATCAGGGAATGTGGGCTTAGTTAAAGGGGGCCCGGGTACTTTCAAGATAAGATTGCATTGTATTTCTTTACATTTAGTCTTCGATATGAATATGTCTAGATAACGGTTACCTGCATAGCCAAAGCTACCGGCAGTCATTCTCCTCCTGTTGTCCTGATAATGTAACAGGTGGGACCACAAGGCGGACTTTCCCTGGGGCACAAACACAGAACATGGATGACGTTTCCAGAGGACGGGAGGCCACAAGATCTACCACATGGGGAACCGGACGCTACCTGCTTAACCAGGAGACCGTGGCTCCAGATCCTCTCCAGGAGGTCGCACAGGCTGGCTATTAAAGTGTTCTCCTCAACACCCGTTATGCTGACTTCTCCGTGGCCTAACTCCACAGCTTCCCGGCCCATCTTCTCCACCAGCATCCTCTTGGTCTACAAGAAAACCCCAGAAGTGAACAGCTTGTACTGTTCATAAAGGTAATGACCTAATGAAATACAGATGTGTCTTCACTTACTGGGTGTCCACACAGGCTATGGCGCAAGACGCCCATGACCTGGCGCCCCGTGGGGGGCTATTTGGCATGACTGAAGTAACAGTAAGAAAGGACACATTAGTAGCTGTCATGTCTACCCATTTGCTACTGCAAGTGACAGCCATCACTGGACCCTGTGCAGAACGTTAAAGAGGGAGCATAGACCAACACCCATTTTTGAATGTAGTAGAATACAGGAACACACTATTACTGACTAGTTAGGTTGTGGTGCCAACTATACCAGACATAGGACACCTTAAAACACAAATACCCTGCTAGTTAATTGGAGGGTGAAAATATACAGACAAATACAAAGTGTGGTGTCTGGCTTATGCGACACACATGGAACGCGGGGACACGCTTCACACTCTGCACTGTGGACCAGAGATCTCAGGGACTTTAAAACGCACAGAGCTCAATGGGGAGACAGTCATGATGAGCGGTGCCTAGGAAACGGTCTGAGGAGAGTGCCACACCTTATTTCGACATTCTTTCAGCAACCCTTCCACAAACTTCCAGTTGGTCTGGGCGATAACGGATGGAGACAGGTTGGAGAGCTTGGGCTGGCGGATGGTGCTGCCCATATTTCTCGCTTCCTGGATGTATTTCTGGAAAGGGGGGACACGGGGGTTTATTACTAAGGCAAAGCAGATGTTAAAACATCATCGGTGACCCCTCAGTAGAAGAAGAAAAAAATACAAATAAGTCGGGGGCAAGAAACACAATTGCATCAGTGGAAAGCAATACAAACATAATACATAGAAAAAGTAACTGAGCACAAAGGAAACCTTTCCTATGAATAGAGGGCCTGATTCAGAGCCGGACGCTCTGACAGAGCGCTCGCTCTGAATCAGGGCCGGCCATCTGTTTTTTTAGAGCGGCCAACTGGCCGCTCGCATAGCTGTGGGTTATCACCCACAGCAATAGCGGGCGGCCAGGAAGATGGTCGCGATGGTCAAGACCATCGCGACCATCAGGCTTGCGACGAGACCCTTGTGGTAGGGTCTCGTTGCCGCAACTCCTCCATCTGGGCAGCCACGCCCCCGGCCCGCCCACCAAAGGGGGAGTGTTGTCACTCAACATCGACAGCACGCCCACTTTGGTTCGAGACCCGGAGCGACGGCTTAGCCGTCGCTATCCGGGTCTCGCGCATGCGCACGACAGAGCCGGCTCCGTCGTACGCATGCGCACTGGGCCACCATCGACCCGCATGCGAGCGCTCAGCGCTCGCATCTGAATCAGGCCCAGTGTGCTTAGCGCCCATTTCTTGTGCTCAGAATGATGAGAAGGGCCTAACAGAATCACTGAGTGTAACAGCCATCCACCCACAAAACACCGTGAGAAACTACTTATACGAAATAGGGACTTGCGGATGGGAAGCAGACTAACCCTGAAGATGGACAGATCGACTTGATACATCACAGTCTCTCATACACATCGTATACCACCATCATTCTGTATCTCAGCACACCTTCAGCATACATCACAGTCTCTCATACACACTGTATATAACACCATCATTCTGTATCTCAGCACACCTTCAGCATACATCACAGCCTCTCATACACACTGTATATAACACCATCAGTCTGTATCTCAGCACACCTTCAGTATACATCACAGTCTCTCATACACACCGTATAACACCATCATTCTGTATCTCAGCACACCTTCAGTATACATCACAGTCTCTCATACACACCGTATAACACCATCATTCTGTATCTCAGCACACCTTCAGTATACATCAGTCTCTCATACACACTGTATATAACACCATCATTCTGTATCTCAGCACACCTTCAGCATACATCAGTCTCTCATACACATCGTATAACACCATCATTCTGTATCTCAGCACACCTTCAGTATACATCACAGCCTCTCATACACACTGTATATAACACCATCAGTCTGTATCTCAGCACACCTTCAGTATACATCACAGTCTCTCATACACACCGTATAACACCATCATTCTGTATCTCAGCACACCTTCAGTATACATCACAGTCTCTCATACACACCGTATAACACCATCATTCTGTATCTCAGCACACCTTCAGTATACATCAGTCTCTCATACACACTGTATATAACACCATCATTCTGTATCTCAGCACACCTTCAGCATACATCAGTCTCTCATACACATCGTATAACACCATCATTCTGTATCTCAGCACACCTTCAGTATACATCAGTCTCTCATACACATCGTATAACACCATCATTCTGTATCTCAGCACACCTTCAGTATACATCACAGTCTCTCATACACACTGTATATAATGCCATCATTCTATATCTCAGCACACCTTCAGCATACATCAGTCTCTCATACACATCGTATAACACCATCATTCTGTATCTCAGCACACCTTCAGTATACATCACAGTCTCTCATACACATTGTATAACACCATCATTCTGTATCTCAGCACACCTTCAGTATACATCAGTCTCTCATACACATCGTATAAAACACCATCATTCTGTATCTCAGCACACCTTCAGCATACATCACAGTCTCTCATACACACTGTATAACACCATCATTCTGTATCTCAGCACACCTTCAGTATACATCAGTCTCTCATACACACTGTATAACACCATCATTCTGTATCTCAGCACACCTTCAGTATACATCAGTCTCTCATACACACTGTATATAACACCATAATTCTGTATCTCAGCACACCTTCAGCATACATCAGTCTCTCATACACATCGTATAACACCATCATTCTGTATCTCAGCACACCTTCAGTATACATCAGTCTCTCATACACATCGTATAACACCATCATTCTGTATCTCAGCACACCTTCAGTATACATCACAGTCTCTCATACACACTGTATATAACGCCATCATTCTATATCTCAGCACACCTTCAGCATACATCAGTCTCTCATACACATCGTATAACACCATCATTCTGTATCTCAGCACACCTTCAGTATACATCACAGTCTCTCATACACATTGTATAACACCATCATTCTGTATCTCAGCACACCTTCAGTATACATCAGTCTCTCATACACATCGTATAAAACACCATCATTCTGTATCTCAGCACACCTTCAGCATACATCACAGTCTCATACACATTGTATATAACACCATCATTCTGTATCTCAGCACACCTTCAGTATACATCAGTCTCTCATACACATCGTATAACACCATCATTCTACATCTCAGCACACCTTCAGCATACATCAGTCTCTCATACACATCGTATATAACACCATCATTCTATATCTCAGCACACCTTCAGTATACATCAGTCTCTCATACACACTGTATATAACACCATCATTCTGTATCTCAGCACACCTTCAGCATACATCACAGTCTCTCATACACATCGTATAACACCATCATTCTGTATCTCAGCACACCTTCAGTATACATCACAGTCTCTCATACACATTGTATATAACACCATCATTCTGTATCTCAGCACACCTTCAGTATACATCAGTCTCTCATACACACTGTATATAACACCATCATTCTGTATCTCAGCACACCTTCAGCATACATCAGTCTCTCATACACATCGTATACCACCATCATTCTGTATCTCAGCACACCTTCAGCATACATCACAGTCTCTCATACACACTGTATATAACACCATCATTCTGTATCTCAGCACACCTTCAGCATACATCACAGCCTCTCATACACACTGTATATAACACCATCAGTCTGTATCTCAGCACACCTTCAGCATACATCACAGTCTCTCATACACATCGTATACCACCATCATTCTGTATCTCAGCACACCTTCAGCATACATCACAGTCTCTCATACACACTGTATATAACACCATCATTCTGTATCTCAGCACACCTTCAGCATACATCACAGCCTCTCATACACACTGTATATAACACCATCAGTCTGTATCTCAGCACACCTTCAGTATACATCACAGTCTCTCATACACACCGTATAACACCATCATTCTGTATCTCAGCACACCTTCAGTATACATCACAGTCTCTCATACACACCGTATAACACCATCATTCTGTATCTCAGCACACCTTCAGTATACATCAGTCTCTCATACACACTGTATATAACACCATCATTCTGTATCTCAGCACACCTTCAGCATACATCAGTCTCTCATACACATCGTATAACACCATCATTCTGTATCTCAGCACACCTTCAGTATACATCAGTCTCTCATACACATCGTATAACACCATCATTCTGTATCTCAGCACACCTTCAGTATACATCACAGTCTCTCATACACACTGTATATAACGCCATCATTCTATATCTCAGCACACCTTCAGCATACATCAGTCTCTCATACACATCGTATAACACCATCATTCTGTATCTCAGCACACCTTCAGTATACATCACAGTCTCTCATACACATTGTATAACACCATCATTCTGTATCTCAGCACACCTTCAGTATACATCAGTCTCTCATACACATCGTATAAAACACCATCATTCTGTATCTCAGCACACCTTCAGCATACATCACAGTCTCTCATACACACTGTATAACACCATCATTCTGTATCTCAGCACACCTTCAGTATACATCAGTCTCTCATACACACTGTATAACACCATCATTCTGTATCTCAGCACACCTTCAGTATACATCAGTCTCTCATACACACTGTATATAACACCATAATTCTGTATCTCAGCACACCTTCAGCATACATCAGTCTCTCATACACATCGTATAACACCATCATTCTGTATCTCAGCACACCTTCAGTATACATCAGTCTCTCATACACATCGTATAACACCATCATTCTGTATCTCAGCACACCTTCAGTATACATCACAGTCTCTCATACACACTGTATATAACGCCATCATTCTATATCTCAGCACACCTTCAGCATACATCAGTCTCTCATACACATCGTATAACACCATCATTCTGTATCTCAGCACACCTTCAGTATACATCACAGTCTCTCATACACATTGTATAACACCATCATTCTGTATCTCAGCACACCTTCAGTATACATCAGTCTCTCATACACATCGTATAAAACACCATCATTCTGTATCTCAGCACACCTTCAGCATACATCACAGTCTCATACACATTGTATATAACACCATCATTCTGTATCTCAGCACACCTTCAGTATACATCAGTCTCTCATACACATCGTATAACACCATCATTCTACATCTCAGCACACCTTCAGCATACATCAGTCTCTCATACACATCGTATATAACACCATCATTCTATATCTCAGCACACCTTCAGTATACATCAGTCTCTCATACACACTGTATATAACACCATCATTCTGTATCTCAGCACACCTTCAGCATACATCACAGTCTCTCATACACATCGTATAACACCATCATTCTGTATCTCAGCACACCTTCAGTATACATCACAGTCTCTCATACACATTGTATATAACACCATCATTCTGTATCTCAGCACACCTTCAGTATACATCAGTCTCTCATACACACTGTATATAACACCATCATTCTGTATCTCAGCACACCTTCAGCATACATCACAGTCTCTCATACACATCGTATATAATGCCATCATTCTGTATCTCAGCACACCTTCAGTATACATCACAGTCTCTCATACACATTGTATATAACACCATCATTCTGTATCTCAGCACACCTTCAGCATACATCACAGTCTCTCATACACACTGTATATAACACCATCATTCTGTATCTCAGCACACCTTCAGTATACATCAGTCTCTCATACACATCGTATAACGCCATCATTCTGTATCTCAGCACACCTTCAGCATACATCAGTCTCTAATACACACTGTATATAACGCCATCATTCTGTATCTCAGCACACCATCAGCATACATCACAGTCTCTCATACACACTGTATATAACACCATCATTCTGTATCTCAGCACACCTTCAGTATACATCAGTCTCTCATACAACAAGAGATATGGTAAGAACTTACCTTTGTTATCTCTGTTTCTACGAAGTCCATAGGGTCCACAGGTTGACCTTGGGGTATAGCTGGATCTGGATCCATGGGCACCACGCAGTTAAAGCTTTAGCTGCTCCCAGGATGCACTTGGGTCCGTCCTCCTCTATACCCCGCCCCCGGCCACAGCACCTCAGTTGGTAAGCAGCCAAGGCCGGAGGAGGAGACTAAACAGAGAGAAGGAAGACTGGAACACACAAGAAACCATACTCACAGAAATGGGAGACGGAAAACCGGTGACCAGCCACACAGCCCATTTGAAGCCAGGTGCGTCAGGGCGGGTGCCCTGTGGACCCTATGGACTTCGTAGAAACAGAGATAACAAAGGTAAGTTCTTACCATATCTCTTGTTTTCTACTTCAGGGTCCATAGGGGGTCCACAGGGTTGACCTTGGGGATGTCCCAAAGCAGTACAACTAAGGGCGGGGACGCTCCTGTGCTGAAAGGAGTACCCGGCGTCCAAAGGATGCATCCTGAGAGGCGAAGGTGTCAAACGCATAGAACCTCAAAAACGTTTGAATTGAAGACCAAGTGGCCGCCTTACACAGCTGAACAGCAGAAGCGCCACGTCTAGCAGCCCAAGAGGGACCCACAGAACGAGTGGAATGAGCCTTAACAGAGGCTGGCACAGGTAAGCCCTCCTGTGCATAAGCCTCACAAATAACGGAACGAAGCCAACGGGTTAACGTTTGTTTGTTGGCAGGCCAACCCCTCTTGTGAAAACCTAAGAGGATAAACAAGGAATCAGACTTCCTAACCGAAGCCGTCCGGTCTACATAAATTCTAAGCGCCCGGACCACATCTAAGGAAGTCTCACCAGCTGAAAGATCAGGGGACTGAAAAGCTGGCACAACAAGTTCCTGATTAATGTGGAACTTCGAGACCACTTTGGGCAAAAACTCAGGACGAGTGCGGAGCACCGCTCTGTCCTGGTGAAAAATCAGGAAAGGAGGGCGACAGGAAAGCGCCCTCAATTCAGACACCCTCCTGGCCGAAGCAATTGCCAGGAGAAAAAACGTTTTAAATGTCAGCCACTTGAGCTCCACCGCCTCAAGAGGCTCAAACGGAGGACCCTGCAGGACCCGTAGCACCACCGCCAAGTCCCAAGGAGCCACAGGAGGCACAAAGGGAGGCTGGATCCTGAGAACACCTTGGAAAAAGGTGTGAACGTCTGGTAGTATTGCAATCCGCCGTTGAAACCACACGGACAAGGCGGACACATGAACCTTCAGAGATGCAAGGCGTAAGCAGAGATCCAATCCTGACTGAAGAAATTCCAAGATCCTAGAAACTCGGAACACCTGAGGATCATAATGTCTGGACTCACACCACTGAAAGTAAGTGTGCCACACTCTGTGATAAATCCGTGCTGAAGCAGGCTTGCGTGCCCTGAGCATGGTACCAATAACCGAACTGGAGAAGCCCCGAGACCTCAAGACGGCTGTCTCAAGAGCCACGCCGTCAAAGACAGCCGACCCAGATCCGGGTAAAGGCAGGGCCCCTGAGACAACAGGTCCCGACGCTGGGGAAGAAGGTACGGAGCGTCGATAGAGAGGCCCCTGAGATCGGAGTACCAAGGACGTCTGGGCCACGCCGGAGCTACCAGCACGAGCATGCCGCCGTCCTGCTTGAATTTCCGCAGAACCCGAGGAAGCAGGGATATCGGAGGAAACAGATACGCCAGGTGAAACGTCCATTTCACCGACAGCGCGTCCACCAGACTTGCGCCTGCGTCTCTTGTCCTTGACCCGTAAACGGGCAACTTGTGATTGTGACGGGAGGCCATCAAGTCCAGCTCCGGCAGTCCCCACCTGTCCACGAGTAGCTGAAACACCTCTGGGTGAAGCGACCATTCCCCGGGATGCACGTCGTGACGGCTGAGGAAGTCCGCCTCCCAATTGAGGACTCCGGGGATGAAGACCGCCGAGATCGCAGGAATGTGACCCTCCGCCCAAGTCAGGATACGAGACACCTCCGACATCGCTGCCTGACTGCGAGTTCCGCCTTGGTGGTTGATATACGCCACCGTGGTGACGTTGTCGGATTGCACCTGTACCGCCCTTCCGTGAAGAGCGGGGCCGGACGACTGCAGGGCCCTGTATACTGCCCGCAGTTCCAGGATGTTGATGGGGAGAAGTGCTTCTTCCGCTGACCAACGACCCTGAAGCGACAAAGAGCCGGTCACTGCCCCCCAACCCCGGAGACTGGCATCCATCGTGAGCAGAACCCAGTCCGGGATCCAAAATGGGCGCCCCTCGACCAGATGAGCTGTCTGAAGCCACCAAGCCAAAGATTGCCGAACGTCCGGAGACAACACCAGCACCTGAGAGCGGATCCGGTGAGGTAACCCGTTCCATTCTGATAGAATCAGCCCCTGCAGGGGCCGGGAATGGAACTGGGCAAATTCCACCATGTCGAATGTCGACACCATGGACCCCAGAACTCTCATAGCCGAATGGACCGACAGGCGGCAACGGCTCAGGCAACTGCGTATCCGCAGCTGTAGGGAGGCGACCTTCTCCGGAGTCAGGAAGATCCTTTGCTGACGCGAATCCAGCAGGGCTCCCAAATGAACCATCCGCTGTGATGGAATCAGGGAGGACTTTTTCCAATTTATCAACCACCCGTGTGCTTGCAGGCAAGCGATCGTCAGGTGGAGATGTTGAAGCAGTACCTCCGGGGAGCTCGCCAGCAACAGGAGGTCGTCCAGATACGGCAGCAGCCGTACATTCTGGTTCCGAAGATGTGCGGCCATGACCGCCATAATCTTCGTGAACACCCTCGGTGCCGTGGAGAGACCAAAGGGTAGCGCCCGGAACTGATAGTGGTGTTGAAGGATAGCGAACCTCAGATACCGCTGGTGTGAAGATGCTATCGGAACATGGAGGTAGGCGTCCTGGATGTCCAGGGACACCATGTAATCCCCCGGTTCCATCGCCAGAATGATGGAACGTAACGTTTCCATCCTGAACTTGGGAACTCTGAGGAATTTGTTCAGAGACTTCAAGTTGAGGATAGGGCGATGAGAACCATTGGGTTTCTGCACCAGAAACAGAGACAAATAATACCCCGTCCCTCGTTGTGATAGAGGAACGGGAACAATGACCCCTGCTTTCAGCAAGGACTCTATAGCCTCCTGAACCTGTAACGCCTTGGTCTTGTCCTGAGAAGGACTTGTGCAGAAAAACTGGTGGGGTGGTCTGTGCCGAAAAGACAGGGCGTACCCTTGGGAGACCACTTCTCGAACCCAGGCATCCGTGGTGGTATTGTGCCAGCACTGGGCAAATAGAAGAAGTCGGCCTCCCACTCTGAGGTCCCCCAGAGGGAGGCCCGTCCCATCAGGCCGCAGGTTTATCTTCCTGCTTGGAAGGAGGGCGCCGAGCACTCCAGGCTTGCTTCTTGGGTTTAGAGGCAGTCTTACTCGCAGACTGTCTCGGGAAGGACTGACCTTTCGCCTTACCCTGAACCCGAAAGGAACGAAAAGCCGAACCTTAGCAGGCAGTGCCGCCGAAGGGAGGAAGGCCGACTTGGATTTAGCCAGGGTGTCCACTATTTTGTCCAAGTCCGGACCAAATAGTAATTCCCCATTGAAAGGTAAGGCCTCCAGACCTTTCTTTGAATCAGAGTCCGCTCTCCAGGACCGCAACCATAAGGATCGGCGGGCAGACACCGCTGCAGCCGATACCCGCGAGGTCAGCAGACTAGCATCTAAAGAAGCTTCTCCAATGTAAGAAGCAGCGTCCCTCATTTGTCCCAACAACACCCGCTGGACATCCGGAGTGTCGTCCGGGAAGGTATCTTCCAATGCATTGGCCCACCCCTCAATGGCCTTGGCCACCCAGGAGATGGCCATGGACGGTCGGGCCACCGCCCCGGAGAGGGAGTAAATAGACTTTAAGCAAGTCTCAACTTTCCTGTCCGTGGGATCCTTCAGCGAGGATATCGACGGTAATGGTAAGGTGGCGCCCCGAGTTAAACGGGTGACATGGGAATCCACCGCCGGTGGAGTTTCCCATTTTTTACAATGTGCCTCAGGGAAGGGGTAAATTAGAAGCCAACCGCTTCTGAGGAAGGAATCTCTTACTGGGCGCCTGCCAAGCTACCGCCATATGATCCGTCAACTGATCCGACAGGGGAAACACCGCAGAAGCCACCTTAGTTTTTTTGAAACTAGGAAACTTCGACTTAGGAACCGGTGCCTCATCCTCTATAAGAAGAATAGCTCGCACCGCCCTAACTAGTGCTCGCACATTAATGGACGACTTGGTATCCATTTCCTGGACCGAGGCGTCCGAGTCAGTGTCATCAGGGACCTCCCCATCATCTGAGGAACCCTCTGAGTCGGATACCTGAGCAGCCCGTGTCATGAGTGGGCGTTTTGAAATCCTAGAAGGCATGTCAGTCTGCAACATTGACTGAAAAGCCGAGGAAGCGGCCGCCAAATTTTGCACGGAGTTGGAGAGCACATCCACCCATGGTGGAGTCGCCATAGGGGCCTGAAAAGGTACCACAGGCTGCTGCGGCACAGGGGAAGCCTGTATATACATAGGCAACCCCGCATAGGGACCTACTGATTGAGACCCAGGAGGACTCCGCAATAACTGCGGGACACCCGGGGAATGGGGGATGGTCGGCTGGGGCAACGCCCTAGTAGGGAGAGCAGTCGGGACTGACAGACGGTCCGCAATAGACACCAGCACTTGAGAAAACATCGCCCACGGTGGTTCCTGCGCCAGAGAAGGTCTGGATGGGCCAGGAGCCACCTGGCATCGACTACACAGGCCATCCTGTGACAAATCCTCCCTATCTACTCCTGCAGAACAGCGTCCGCAGGAGGCCAACACCGGAGCCACTGAGCGGTCAACCTCCTCGTCTGACATGACAGAATATATTATATAGTCAAAAAATATATCTGGCAACAGGGCAGAAGAAAACGCACTCACCGGTGTGCTAAACAACAGCCCACAATACGGCACTGTGTAGCACACAACTGTATGTGACGGACCTCACAAATACGTGATTTATATAGGTGAGGTCTGCAGAAACGCCCCTCCCCCACACACCTGTAGGGCTTGTAGGAGAAGTAAAGGGATAGGTATAAGCTGACAGTAAGCGAAAAATAAGCACAGACAGGCAGCACTAGCAAAAGTCACATACCATGCAGGAAGATATACTCACTGCACCTTTCCACTACAATCAACCTGCCCAGATTCAGTGTCTGGGAGGGCTATAGTGCTGTGTACACAGTCCTTATATCGGGGGAGAGGTACACAGGGGGACCGGTCCGCGTGCTCCCTGAAGATCTCCGCTGCCACTTGTAGAAAATAGCCACTGGAGACCTCAGAGGAGGAGAGGCTGAGTATCTGCAGCTCAGCGACGCCAGACTCCGTGTTGAAAGGCGCGCTGAGCTGAGGGGAGGAGCCGCTGACAGGGAAGGCTTCCTCCCCTGGCTAGCATATTAACCCCAGGGCTTGCCGGCAGCCCGATTGCCATATATCCCTGGTGGTCTAGTGGTCCCACGGGTTATTCCTCCTCAGAGGGGGAGCCCGCCGCCACCGCTAGCGGCCCCCGGTCTGTCCCCTAGGGCCGGGGGCAAAGGACTGCATGTGCAGGCAATACCCGCGAGCCGCCGCTAATCGGCGATTCGCGGCTTACCTTGTCCCCTGCGACTCCGGCAGCAGTCCAGGGAGGGACCCAGAGTCCGGCTAGTACGGACTCTGGCCTCCCGCCGCGATCCCCAGTGCAGTACTGGCGTCGCGGCGCCAGCGGGGAAGGAGAGCGGCAGCGTGGGCGTCTGCATAGACAGCCCGTCGCTGCCACACTAGAGCCTCTGTTTTAAAATAAAAATCTAACAGGCTCTTTTTTTTTTTTTTTTTTTTTTTAAATAAAAATAGAAAGCTTTAGGGGACTGCTCCTGCAGCCCCCCTGCGCAGGTGACCAGACTCCGGCCGAGCACCAACTCAAACTGAGGTGCTGTGGCCGAGGGCGGGGTATAGAGGAGGAAGGACCCGAGTGCAACCTGGGAGCAGCTAAAGCTTGAACTGCGTGGTGCCCATGGATCCAGATCCAGCTATACCCCAAGGTCAACCCTGTGGACCCCCTATGGACCCTGAAGTAGAAACATCGTATAACGCCATCATTCTGTATCTCAGCACACCTTCAGCATACATCTCAGTCTCTCATACACATCGTATATAACACCATCATTCTGTATCTCAGCACACCTTCAGCATACATCACAGTCTCTCATACACACTGTATATAACACCATCATTCTGTATCTCAGCACACCTTCAGTATACATCACAGTCTCTCATACACATCGTATAACGCCATCATTCTGTATCTCAGCACACCTTCAGCATACATCACAGTCTCTCATACACATCGTATAACGCCATCATTCTGTATCTCAGCACACCTTCAGCATACATCAGAGTCTCTCATACACATCGTATATAACACCATCATTCTGTATCTCAGCACACCTTCAGCATACATCACAGTCTCTCATACACATCGCATAGTGCCATCATTCTGTATCTCAGCACACCTTCAGTATACATCAGTCTCTCATACACATCGTATATAACACCATCACTCTGTATCTCAGCACACCTTCAGTATACATCACAGTCTCTCATACACACTGTATATAACACCATCATTCTGTATCTCAGCACACCTTCAGTATACATCACAGTCTCTCATACACATCGTATAACACCATCATTCTGTATCTCAGCACACCTTCAGTATACATCAGTCTCTCATACACATCGTATAACACCATCATTCTGTATCTCAGCACACCTTCAGCATACATCACAGTCTCTCATACACATCGTATATAACACCATCATTCTGTATCTCAGCAACCCTTCAGCATACATTACAGTCTCTCATACACATCGTATAACACCATCATTCTGTATCTCAGCACACCTTCAGCATACATCAGTCTCTCATACACATCGTATAGTGCCATCATTCTGTATCTCAGCACACCATCAGTATACATCACAGTCTCTCATACACATCGTATAACACCATCATTCTGTATCTCAGCACACCTTCAGTATACATCACAGTCTCTCATAAACATCGTATAAAACCATCATTCTGTATCTCAGCACACCTTCAGCATACATCAGTCTCTCATACACACTGTATATAACACCATCATTCTGTATCTCAGCACACCTTCAGCATACATCAGTCTCTCATACACATTGTATAACACCATCATTCTGTATCTCAGCACACCTTCAGTATACATCACAGTCTCTCATACACATCGTATAACACCATCATTCTGTATCTCAGCACACCTTCAGCATACATCACAATCTCTCATACACATCATATACCACCATCATTCTGTATCTCAGCATACCTTCAGTATACATCACAGTCTCTCATACACATCGTATAACGCCATCATTCTGTATCTCAGCACACCTTCAGTATACATCACAGTCTCTCATACACATCGTATAACGCAATCATTCTGTATCTCAGCACACCTTCAGTATACATCACAGTCTCTCATACACATCGTATATAACGCCATCATTCTATATCTCAGCACACCTTCAGTATACATCAGTCTCTCATACACACTGTATATAACGCCATCATTCTATATCTCAGCACACCTTCAGTATACATCAGTCTCTCATACACATCGTATAACACCATCATTCTGTATCTCAGCACACCTTCAGTATACATCACAGTCTCTCATACACATCGTATATAACACCATCATTCTGTATCTCAGCACACCTTCAGTATACATCAGTCTCTCATACACATCGTATACCACCATCATTCTGTATCTCAGCACACCTTCAGCATACATCACAGTCTCTCAAACACACTGTATATACCACCATCATTCTGTATCTCAGCACACCTTCAGTATACATCAGTCTCTCATACACATCGTATACCACCATCATTCTGTATCTCAGCACACCTTCAGTATACATCACAGTCTCTCATACACATCGTATAACGCCATCATTCTGTATCTCAGCACACCTTCAGTATACATCACAGTCTCTCATACACATCGTATAACGCCATCATTCTGTATCTCAGCACACCTTCAGTATACATCACAGTCTCTCATACACATCGTATAACACCATCATTCTGTATCTCAGCACACCTTCAGCATACATCACAGTCTCTCATACACATCGTATAACACCATCATTCTATATCTCAGCACACCTTCAGTATACATCACAGTCTCTCATACACATCGTATATAACACCATCATTCTGTATCTCAGCACACCTTCAGTATACATCAGTCTCTCATACACATCGTATAACACCATCATTCTATATCTCAGCACACCTTCAGTATACATCACAGTCTCTCATACACACTGTATATACCACCATCATTCTGTATCTCAGCACACCTTCAGCATACATCACAGTCTCTCATGCACATTGTTCTGTCTGGCTGATCACTACACTATACCCGTATAGATCAGCAATAAATAGAGATCAAACAACATCATCTAGCAAAACCTTTAGTGAAATGCTACAAAAATGCCAAAGAACACAATAAAAATGAATAAATACTTTAAAGTAAACAGAGCTGAATGTCTTGGTGTGGAATCCGTCAGACCTTTAATCATAGTTGGACACTTACCTCTCTTTGGTCATTATCAAGTCTAAGGTGCTCGGTATGTTGTTTCTGTCTGTCCTTCCGTCTCCACTGCGCTGGCGCGTTTCTCTTTGTCCATCTGCAATAAATGCAACAAACGGAAAGAACTAGCTAAAACCAAAACATACAAGAAAAGAAGTAGCAATAAGACAAATAAATAATATATAAAAGGAACACAAATAGTAAAGTAAGAAACAATCCCCAGAAACACACACACACACATACAGTCAGGTGCATAAGTATTGGGACATTGACAGAATTTTCCTATTTTGGCCTCTATTCACCACCACAATGGCTTTGAAATGAAACAAACAAGATGTGCTTTAACTGTAGACTTTCAGATTTAATTTGAGGGTAATTACATCCAAATCAGGTGAACGGTGTAGGAATTACAACGGTTTCTATATGTGCCTCCCACTTTTTAAGGGGCCAAAAGTAATGGGACAAACTAAACAATCCTAAATCTAACTTTCACTTTTTAATACTTTGTTGCAAATCCTTTGCAGGCAATTACAGCCTGAAGTCTGGAACGCATAGACATCACCAAACACTGGGTTTCATGCCTGGTGATGCTCTGCCAGGCCTCTACTGCAAATGTCTTCAGTTCCTGCTTGTTCTTGGGGCATTTTGCCTTCAGTTTTGCATTCATCAAGTGAAATACATGCTCAATCGGATTCAGGTCAGGGGATTGACTTGGCCATTGCATAACATTCCACTTTTTAGCCTTAAAAAACTCTTTGGTTGCTTTTGCAGTATGCTTTGGGTCATTGTCAATCTGCACTGTGAAGCACCGTCCAATGAGTTCTGAAGCATTTGACTGAATATGAGCATATAATATTGCCCGAAACACTTCAGAATTCATTCTGCTGCTTTTGTCAGCAGTCACATCATCAATAAATACAAGGGAACCAGTTCCATTGGCAGCCATACATGTCCACGCCATGACACTACCACCACCATGCTTCACTGATGAGGTGGTATGTTTTGGATCATGAGCAGTTCCATTCCTTCTCCATACTCTTCTCTTCCCATCACTCTGGTACAAGTTGATCTTTGTCTCATCTGTCCATAGGATGTTGTTCCAGAACTGTAATGGCTTGTTTAGATGATGTTTGGCAAACTCTAATCTGGTCTTCCTGTTTTTGTGGCTCACCAATGGTTTACATCTTGTGGTGAACCCTCTATATTCACTCTTGTGAAGTCTTCTCTTGATTGTTGACTTTGACACATATACACCTACCTCCTGGAGAGTGTTCTTGATTTTGCCAACTGTGGTGAAGGGGTTTTTCTTCACCAGGGAAATAATTCTTCTGTCATCCACCACAGTTGTTTTCCGTGGTCTTCCGGGTCTTTAGGTGTTGCTGAGCTCTCCGGTGCGTTCTTTCTTTTTAAGAATGTTCCAAACAGTTGATTTGGCCACACCTAATGTTTTTGCTATCTCTCTGATGGGTTTGTTTTGATTTTTCAGCCTAATGATGGCTTGCTTCACTGATAGTGACAGCTCTTTGGATCTCATATTGAGAGTCGACAGCAACTGTTTCCAAATGAAAATGTCACACCTAGAATCAACTCCAGACCTTTTACCTGCTTAATTTATAATGAAATAACGAGGGAATAGCCCAGACCTGTCCATGAAATAGCTTTTGAGTTGATAGCCCCATTACTTTTGGCCCCTTAAAACGTGGGAGGCACATAGAGAAACCGTTGTAATTCCTACACCGTTCACCTGATTTGGATGTAATTACCCTCAAATTAAATCTGAAAGTCTGCAGTTAAAGCACATCTTGTTTGTTTAATTTCAAAGCCATTGTGGTGGTGAATAGCGGCCAAAATATGAAAATTCTGTCAATGTCCCAATATTTATGTACCTGATTGTATGTGTGTATATATATATATATAAATATATGTATATATAGTGAGACAGTGAGCATTAATCAGCAGAGATGCAGTGCGGAGACAGGTTAGAACCCTCACTTGTTGGTGGCCGGCCCAGTGGACAGCACATCAGACTGCAGTTTGGGAAAGAACCCGGTCTCGTATTTCCCCTGTCCGATTTTCATATCCAGGAGATGCGGGTGGATGGCTGTGTGATCGATCTTGGAGAGTCGCAGCTCTATGGACTTTACTGTAGAACAGACAGGTCTATATTAGTTACAGTATATAGGTTACTTAAATCAACATTATAAATTAAAATATGATCATTTATGGGTTGTATTTTCTTTTATGGTCTGTATTACTGAGCAATTGCTTCCATAGGAATGAGTTTAACCAAAGATGAGGAAGGGTGTTCGCACTTTAAAAAGAGTCCTGTGAACTTCCTCAAGCACTCTAGGTAGATCCTCAGAGTCCTGGATCAGGGTTCTAAGGATGTTCTCACTTAATGCTCAAGTAGAGCCCACAGCAACACCCCCCCCGGGATTATCAGTCCCAAGTATAATGTTAGATTACATCATCCAATTTGAAAGCTATTAACTCACAAATATATACAGAACATGTAAATAGAAAATATAATCAACAAACTGCTGGCGATACCGTTCCCACAATGGGGTAGAACCAAAAAAACAACAAAGAAATATTTGGAAACTGGGAAACCTTGTATTGTGCAGCTTACCTGCTTCTTCGATGGCCGTGCATTTCTGGTACATGGATGTGCGGAGAGTCGGTGTCCTGACGTTTAACAGTCTTATCTTGTCCACTCTTGCATCAAACACACGTAAAACGGGATCCTTGTCATCCTCGTCATGGCACATTATTTTATTGTCAATGAAGGAGGCAAACATCTGCGTTTCCAGGAATCGCGAGAGAAAAGGCAAATACGGCTCTGGCTGGTCGGAAAGGAAAGATGCCTGCACAGAGACAAGGGAGGTCCATGAGCAAAGAGTGTGACCTACCAATCAGCTAGGATCTAAAGAAGTCCATTTATGCCGGGTACACACTACACAATCAGATGAACGACCACACGATTTGTCCTTCACCAGCCGCATCCACAAGCATGGCGTCGTTCATCAAATTGACAGATTGAGCAGCATGTAGGCTCGATCTGTCGTTGTGATGAACGACCCCGTGAGAGCACGCATGGTGGCTCATAGAGGGTACACACTGGCTAATGTGGACGATATATCAGCCAGATTCACCAGATTGGGCGACCTATCGTCTACAGTAAAGTGTACCAACCTTTAGAAAGATGTCCAATCACATACATCTGTGCTCCTCATAATTGCTGACATAACTGCCCTATGCTCCAAGATGATATAATGCTGACATTACACAGGCTGGGTGTGGGATTATTAGGCTAAATACAACCAGATAGTCTGGACAGACGTTCAGGAACAGGTATGACAAAAGGGCGACAGGTTAAAATGGTCGACATGTTTTTATTCAACATTTTTAAGGTTAGGCTTAGGCACTGGGGGGGAGCTTCAGGGTTAGGCACTGGGGGGGAGCTTCAGGGTTAGGCACTGGGGGGGGGAGCTTCAGGGTTAGGCACTGGGGGGGGGAGCTTCAGGGTTAGGCACTGGGGGGGGAGCTTCAGGGTTAGGCACTGGGGGGGGGAGCTTCAGGGTTAGGCACTAGGGGCAGCGTCATAGGGGAAGCATCAGGGTTAGGCACTAGGGGGAGCGACAGGGTTAGGCACTAGGGGAGCTTTGTTGAAAAAGTGGAAATTAAACATGAATTGTTACGGCAACCATACTTTGGAGAAAAAATTAGCCGTGTTGCAGTATTTCGGTGGTGGAAGCACTTCAAAGTGACTGACAAAGCGCGCTCTAGGAGACCATTCACCACAGTTGTAGATGTCAACATTGCCAAAGCTGTAGAGATGTTGCAAAATGACAGACTGTTAACTTTACGCAACTTTCGGCTTCACTTGGCATCTCATTCAAACGGGTTCAGCATATTGTGACAAAGGAACTGAAAAGACATCGCGCGTGTGCCAGATGGGTACCCAGAAATCTCACGACGAGTTGAATCGTGCAAAACCACTGTTTGGATGTCGGAGAGGACACCAGATTTCCTGACATCGATTGTGACGTGACGAATTGTGGATTCGTCATTATGATCCGAAATCCAAATCGTCCAGTGTACACGCAAATTCGCCTCCGCCCAAAAAATTCTGTGTAAAGCCATGCTACTGCTGTTTTTTGATGCGCACAGTATGGTCCTACAGCACTGGGTTCTCCGTGGACAGACAATTAATGGCGACTACTATGCAAATGTCCTAAAAAGTCATTTGTGTGGAGCCATGAGGAAGAAAAGACCACATTTGCTGAAGAAACAGTGGTTTTTGCTCCAAGACAATGCCCGACCACATGTTACTGCTGTTGCATTGGCAGCACTGATTAAAATGAATGGGACAGTACTGGACATATAGCCCGGACATAGCGCGGAAAGAAGTTCTCAACAGATAATGAAGTGAAAAATGCCACAGCTGCAACACTAACAGTGATGTCACAAAACAATCTACTGCCGATAGCGCCAACTCCTCAGACCCCTTCTGACATCCCCAGCAGCAGAAGACGGATGTTCGAAAAAATAAAAGAAATTAAAAAACCATAATATATCTATCTATCTATCTATTTGCTCTGGGATGCCTAACTTATACTCCTTTCAGACATACCGAGAATCCCGGATATTTGGCCTGCCTCAGCCAAATTCCCGGGTTGCCGTGAATGTCTGAAATGTACCCTACCCGGGAACACGTTCCCGGGTAGTCAACCCTTCAATCGACCAGGGAATTTACTGGGACTTAAGTCCCGGGAAATTACCCTGCTTATGTCTGAATGGTGCTACCTGGGAATTTACTCCCGGGCTGCACCAAGTAGCTTTTACATTGAGTTGGCAGCGCTACTGCTTTGAGATGGCAGCGCAGAGCATCCTGTAGGATGCTCAGCGCTTATGCTCACCACTCCCTGCGCCGGTGGTTGTGTACAGAGAGCCCCAGCCAGACTCCGGGGACACCCGCCGGCGCCGGCAATCGCCGGCAGTTCCCTGCCACAGTGGGCCGCCCGCACTCCCGTTGGACCACCAGGGTAGATATAAATACATTTAATATTAATAAAATAAAATGGCTGCAGTGATTGGTCGGCTGCCTGCTGCATGATGATGACATCAGCGGCAGTCGGAGAGGGGATAGGCTAGGAAGGGCAGAGTAGAGGCAGGTAATATTAAAAACTAAAAAGCCCGGGTAATGTCTGAAAGGGGTCTACCTGGGAAATTCCCGGGTAGACGCTGTAGTGTGGAAAAGGGGGTCTAGACCAAATACCTGGAAATTTGCACAGGAGAAATTCATGGGTCTGAGCAGGAAATTCCCCGAGTCGTATGTCTGAAAGGGGTATTAATACCTTGAAGATTTAAACCCGGGCAACACTGGGTACTTCAGCTAGTTATAAATATACTGTAGGTTTCTAGATAAGCATTATGTGGGGTAACTGCCCGTTTTGGTGCAGCCATGCTCACGCCCGGTAACTGGGTTTACCTTGTCATAGTTCTGCATCTGCTCGCGGTTAGTGAACCAGGACTCCTTGTCTTGGCTGGGCTGGATCACAAACGCTTCGTAGTCTGCAAACATCTGAGTGAAACGGTTTGCAAACACTTCCCGGACATGGATGTTCAACTGGTGAACCCGAAGCTCCTCCTCATCACACTGGAATTTTGTGTCCTTCTTACTGGTGGTCTCTTCTCGAACCTCCACCTGTAGAAAGTGTGGGGGACCAGATTTTGAAAAACACATAAGCACATATCATTCCGCAAAAAGACACACAAAGAACATCCGTTAATATAAACTTGGAACCTTATTTTCAACTAAAATTTCCAAACACTAAGGCAATGGTCTCTCAACGACCAATACAGATTCTAGGCAACATTCAAGTGAGAGTCTGACCTTCTCCAAGCTCACTCCCGTCCTCTTCACTAGAGCCTGTATGCGTGCCAAGGTCTCGTTTTCCTTCAGGAGCTCAAATGAGTTGAGGGGTGACCCAGCCAGGTTCCCGTTCTTCTTGTCAGACACCAGATCCGCGGCCCTGATGCTCTTCAGCTTGGAGATGCTTTCACTGCAGTGCAAATTTCCCTCTGGAGGAATCCCGAACGACATCAGGACCTCGGACACTTCCTGGATGAACTCCAGCTTGTTCGGGAACTGAGGGAGATCTTCAGGTAGCTCGATGAAGTGGTTGTCTATGTCCACAAAGCAAAGATTGGCCTGAGAGTAAAAAAATGTAAAACAAATAAGATTTCATGGCTCTGACAAACAAACATCATCCTGACAGCACATTAAAGTAGAAGGCAACCTGCATGATTAATGAATACATCAAATGAATGGGCATGAATAGATGAATTGCTAAAGTATCTAATAATTTCTTCAACATGAACCAACAATTTTGCCATATACATTTAAGTGACCGTCATCCTCACAACACAGCAAAATAGATAAGGTGGCATAACTGAGCATGAGGCACTTCCGGCAAAATAGATGCCTCCAATACATGACCAGTTCACTTTAAGGGGGAGATTTATCAAAGCCTCGGAGAGATAAAGTTCCAACCAATCAGCTCCTAACAGTCACTTTACAGACTGGGAGCCGCATTCAATTTGAGCCGAGCCGCAATACTTTTTCACGGCCTGGACTTTTCGCCTACTTCGCCTGTTTTGTGAGCGGAAAAGTATCGCGCACGTGCCCGCTTTACCCCGTATTCAATTTGAAAGTAGGCGAAAACGGGACCCGGCGAAACTTGAACAGGCAGAAAGTCCTGGCAGAATTGGGGAAATCAGCCTGTCACCCCCCCCAAATGATGCTCTGACATGGGGGTTCACTATGGTACCCCCCGATTTGGCTTGTTGTAGGTATTTGGTGTTTTAGAACAGGCTCAATAGCTGCTAAATAGCATTTTTGTATACGTGATGCAGAATAGTATTCAGGAGGTTTTTTTGCAGAAAATAACTTATCCCAGCAAATTTGGGGTACTTGAAAATGGGGGTCAGCATTTTTAAAAGTTGCTAAAGTGAAGTTGAAAAAAATTGTGAAAAATCCACCTTCCGCAAGCCCCTGCAATGAAAATAACACTTAGGGCATACTTGGGGACCCCCCCCAAGGGTCACGTTCGCTAGTTTTTAACTTTGTACACCAACATTTTTTTTTTTGCCCCCTTTTTCAAAGTCATTTTTTTAGGGTATCCTTAAGTTTTTGTTTTTTTTTAATTTACACAGTTTACCTTTGGGGGACTGTCTGAAGGCTGCAGGGGGGTTCCCGCAACGTTGCACCCCAAAACCCCAATTCTGCACTTTTTTCTGCCTGCTATTCATAGGCGAAACTTTACCGCCTATTACATTGCATTGACTCTCCGCCTAGGTGGAAAGTCTTTCAAATTGAATACGGGATAAAAGCAAAACAGGCAAAATGACGTCATCAGCGAAAAAGTATCACGGATCCGGACTTTTTGCCTCAAATTGAATACGGGCCTGTGTTTGAAAAATTACTGACAGGAGTTGTTTGGTAGGTACTTTGGGGTAGATGATGTAGTAAGCCTTGGATAGAGATAAAGTACCAACCAAACAGCTCCTGTCATTTTTCAAACACAGGCCCGTATTCAATTTGAGGCGAAAAGTCCGGATCCGCAAAACTTTTTCGCCGATGACGTAATTTTCACCTGTTTTGCTTTTACCCCGTATTCAATTTGAAAGACTTTCCGCCTAGGCGGAAAGTCAATGCAATGTACTAGGCAGAAAAGTTTCGCCTATGAATAGCAGGCGGAAAAAAGTGCAGAATTGAGGTTTTGGGATGCAACGTTGCAGTAACCCCCCTGCAGCCTTCAGACATTCTCCAAAGGTAAACTGTGTAAAAAAAAAAAAAAAAATATGAGATATGGTAAGAACTTACCCTTGTTATCTCTATTTCTACGAAGTCCATAGGGTTCCACAGGATACCTTGGGGTATAGGTGTGATGTCAGTCGCAGGGCACCAAAGAGTTAAGCTTTCAGCCTCCCAGGATGCACTAGGGTCCCCCTCCTATACCCCGCCCCCGAGCCAAGGCACCTCAGTTAGTTGCCAAGCCATAGGCCGGAGGAGGAGAAGGAAGAGAGAGAACAAAGATCTGGACACATACAAGAATCACATTCTCACCAGAGGGAGACGGAAAAACCGGTGACCAGAGCAAAGCCCATCTGCAGCACAGGTGCGACAGGGCGGGAGTCCTGTGGAACCCTATGGACTTCGTAGAAATAGAGATAACAAGGGTAAGTTCTTACCATATCTCATATTTTCTACTTCAGGGTCCATAGGGTATCCACAGGATACCTTGGGGATGTCCCAACGCAGTATCCTTTAAGGGTGGGGACGCTCCTGTGCTGAAAGGAGAATCCGCCGCCCGAAGGAAGCATCCTGAGAGGCGAAGGTCTCAAACCTGTAATACCTCACGAAGGTATGGACAGAGGACCACGTAGCAGCCTTGCAGATCTGGACTGCAGAGGCACCACGTCGAGCTGCCCACGAAGGACCCACAGACCTAGTGGAATGAGCCTTCACAGAAGGAGGAACCGGTAGGCCTTCATGAAGATAAGCTTCAGAAATAGCCATACGGATCCAGGCTGCCAAAGTTTGCTTTGAAGCAGGCCAACCCTTTTTACGGAAGCCATAGAGGACAAACAAAGCGTCCGACTTCCTAAACGAAGAAGTGCGGTCAACATAAGTCCTTAAGGCCCGCACAACATCCAACGGAAAGACCCGGTGAGTTAAAGGCCGGAACAACGATTTCCTCGTTAACATGAAACTGGGAAACAACTTTGGGAAGAAACTCGGGCCGAGTGCGGAGCAGTGCCCTGTTCCCATGAAAAACCAAGAAAGGGGGTCTACAAGAAAGAGCCCCTAACTCAGAAACACGTCTGGCCGAAGCAATAGTCTTAGCTGTTAGCCATTTAAGATCCACTGAGCCCAGTGGTTCAAACGGCGGTCCTTGGAGAGCCCTCAGGACCACAGCCAAATCCCAAAGCGCCACAGGTGCAACAAAGGGCGGCTGAATGCGGACAACACCTTGCATAAAGGTGCGCACATCCGGGATTGTAGCAATCCTACGGTGAAACCAGACAGACAGGGCCGAAACCTGTACCTTTAAAGAAGCAAGGCGAAGCCCATGATCTAGTCCCGCTTGCAGGAAGGCGAGAATCCGAGACAGACGAAACTCCCGCGGTGCATAACCTCTCGGTCGACACCACTGGAAGAACGTATGCCACACGCGATGGTATATCCTCGCGGAAGACTGTTTCCGAGCTCGCAACATGGTACGCACCACAGAACTGGAAAACCCCCGGGACCTCAACATGGCCGTCTCAACAGCCACGCCGTCAAAGACAGCCGAGTCAGGTCAGGGTGACGACAAGGACCCTGAGACAAGAGGTCCGGTCGTAGCGGCAACTGCAGAGGACTGTCCACGGCCAAACCCTGAAGGTCTGAGAACCAGTGCCGTCTGGGCCACGTGGGAGCTATCAACAGGAGCGTCCCTCCTTCCTGTTTGAATTTCCGGATTACCCGTGGAAGAAGGGAGACCGGAGGGAACAGATATGCGAACCGGAACGTCAACCGGACGGACAGAGCATCCACCAGAGACGCCTCTTCGTCTCTTGTGCGAGACCCGTACACCGGCAACTTGTTGTTGTGCCGACACGCCATGAGGTCGATCTCTGGAAGACCCCATCTGTCCACCAGTAGTTGAAAAACGTCCGGGTGCAGGGACCATTCCCCCGGATGAACGTCCTGGCGACTTAGAAAGTCCGCCTCCCAATTGAGCACTCCCGGTATGAAGACCGCTGATATGGCCGGAAGATTGCGCTCCGCCCAAACCAGGATCCGAGACACCTCTACGAGAGCCGCCCGGCTTCGGGTTCCTCCTTGCCTGTTTATGTAGGCCACGGTGGTAGCGTTGTCCGACTGGACCTGTACCGGGTGACCCTGGAGAAACCGATGTGCCTGCTGGAAAGCATTGAAGACCGCACGGAGTTCCAAGATATTGATTGGAAGCTCCGCTTCTGTCGGAGTCCACCTGCCCTGGAACAGATGTGGACCCGAAACTGCTCCCCAGCCCCGAAGACTGGCGTCCGTTGTCAACAGGACCCAATTTGGAATCCAGAACGGACGTCCCTCGCTGAGGTGGGTCGTCTGTAACCACCAAGCAAGGGACAGGCGAACCTCCGGGGTGAACACAATCGTCTGGGACTTCAGAGACTGAGGCAGCCCGTTCCACTTTGACAGGATCAGGTGCTGCAGAGGTCTGGAGTGAAACTGGGCATATTCCACCATGTCGAACACCGACACCATGGAGCCCAGTAACCTCATCGCCGAGTGTAGAGACACCTGGCGGCTGTGCAGACAACTGCGCACCCTTGACTGTAAAGCAGAGATCTTTTCCTCCGTCACGAAGATCTTTTGCTGTCCCGAGTCCAATAAGGCTCCAAGATGCAGAATCCTCCGAGACGGGATTAGAGTGGACTTCTGCCAGTTGATTAACCAGCCGTGCCGTTGCAGCAGGGCAATGGTCAGGTCTAAGTGGCGTAACAGGAGCTCTGGAGATCCCGCCACCAATAACAGGTCGTCCAAGTACGGCAACATGCGGACTCCCTGCAGCCGCAGAGAAGCCGCCATGACCGCCATCACCTTGGTGAAAACATGTGGTGCTGTCGCCAGGCCAAAAGGTAACGCCCGAAACTGGAAGTGGTCGCTGCGGATTGCAAACCTGAGGAACTGTTGATGGCGCAAAAGAATAGGGACATGCAGGTAAGCGTCCTGTATGTCCAATGACACCATGTAGTCCCCCGGTTCCAGCACCAGAATGATGGACCGTAGGGTCTCCATCCGAAACTTCGGTACCCGCAAAGACTTGTTGAGTGCTTTGAGGTTGAGAATCGGACGATACGACCCATTGGGTTTCTGTACCAAAAAAAAGATTTGAATAGAAACCCTGGCCCCTCTGGGAGAATGGAACAGGCACTATAACTCCAGCCTGGAGCATAGTGTGCAATACCTTCCGCAGCTCCGTAGCCTTGTTCCGGTCTGATGGTAGACCCGTGGTGAAGAATCGAGCCGGGGGTCTGTGCCGGAAGGAGAGGGCGTACCCGTGGGAGACCACCTCCAGAACCCAAGTGTCTGTCGTAGTGACCGACCAACACTGGGCGAACTGCAGCAGGCGGCCTCCCACCCTGGGATACCCCAAAGGGAGGCCCAGACCGTCAGGCCGCAGGCTTGTCAGCTGGCTTGGGGGCCGGACGTCTGGTACTCCATGCCTGCTTCCGGGGCTTGACCGATTTCCTAGGGCCAGCCTGACGAGGAAACTACTGTGGTTTGGGCCTGCCCTGGGCCCTAGATGACCGAAAGGACGATGGTCCAGAACCAGAAGGAGCAGCGGCCGACGGGAGACAAGCCGATTTGGCTGCCGCCAGCGTGGCCACAATCGTATCCAGATCCGGACCGAAGAGAACTTCTTCGGTAAACGGCAAGGCTTCCAGACCCTTCTTGGAATCTGCGTCCGCCTTCCAGGATCGCAGCCACAAGGTGCGACGAGCAGCTACCGCTGCTGAAGAAATTCTAGACACCAGAGTACTAATGTCTAGAGCCGCCTTGTTGATGCAAGTGGCCGAATCACGGAGATTGCCAATCAACTCCGCCTGTTCGGCCGGACAGTCGGAATCAAAAGAAGCCTCTAATGAATCCGCCCAGCGCTCCATAGCCGGCCGTGCTGCCCCCCCCCGCAAGGGAATAAGCGGACTTCAGGCAGATTTCCACCTTGCGGTCCGTAGCATCCTTAAGGGAGGACATGGATGGCATCGGCAATGTGGCACTACGGACAAGACGGGTCACGTGAGAATCCACCTGTGGAGGGGATTCCCACTTAGCAAAATAATTATCCGCGAACGGATAAGCCACTGCCAGGCGTCTCTGCGGCTGGTATCTTTTGCCAGGCTGTTTCCACGCCTCCTCTAAATGGTCCACCAACTGACCCGAAAGAGGAAAGACTGTGGCATCGCCCTTCACATCTTTGAAAAAGGCATATTTAGACTTAGCCGCTGGGGGAACTTCGTCCACAATCACCAAGGCTGTGCGGACCGCCCGAATAAGTCCAGGAATATATACTTTGGACTTAGCATCAGCGTCCTTAGTATGGAGAGGTTCCTGATCGTAAGGATCCAGAATCTCCCCATCATCAGACGTCCCTTCGTCATCCTCATAAGGAGCGGACAGAGACGCCACCGGCCGTTTATGAGGCCGCATCACAGACTCCCCTTGCAATACATCCGACAAGTGCTGTACAGAACTCGTCAGGGAGTTAACCCACGCTGGCTCCTGAGAAACCGGGAGCGGGGAAATAGGGAGACTGTGGGGTACCACCAATTGTCGTGGGAAACCCTGCATGGGTGACGACACCACAGACTGCTGGGACAAACCCATCGGAGTAAACGCGGGCTGCGGAGCTAACTGGCCCACTAAAGCTGTTAGCGCCTGAGCGAAACAAGCCCAGGGCGGCTCCTGTACCGGTGCTGTAACCGTAAGAGGCCGCGCCATGGACAAACACTGCCGGCAAAGGCCCTCCGCCCCTCCCCCTCCGCTAACGGTACTTTGCACGTGGTACACTGTAGCCGGAGGGGAAAATCACTTTCAGACATGATGGCACCACGTATGTGACCCCTCTCACCAATTATATATTAAATAGCCGAGAGACCAGCCTGCAGCACCGCACCGCAAGGGCTTAGCAGAAAGAACAGTAATAAAGCTGACAGTTTAGAGAAGAAAAGTTACAGGCAGCGCTAGCACAGTCACATACAATGCAAAGAAAATCAATTCCTGCACTAACAGCGCTGATCACTCAACTACACAGACACAGGGCCTGGTAGGACACAGCGCTGCATACACAGACCTGACCACAGCGGAGGAGAGGTATGCGGGTGGACCCAGACCACGATGCTTCCGTCCAGTGCTTCCAGCAGCGTTCACCATGCGTTGGAGAAGATGGCCGCCGAGGAGCAGAGAGGAGGCTGGCCTGGGGGAGGAGCGCTGACACAGGGCCAGTCAGCACAGTGCAGAGAGGGCTGTGTGCAGCGGGGGAGGCGCCGGCTGTGAGACAGGGAAGGCGCGCTCCCCTGGCATGCATTTAACCCCTGGAACGCCGCAGCGCTACCGCTCTGCTGCGGTCCGCTGTCCCAGGGGGTAGTGGAAGCGCAGGTTGGTCGCCTGGCTCCACGCTGCAGCCAGTCCCTAGGGAGCCCCCTGCCTGGGGACTTAGAACCATGTGATCAGCGGGGACCCACCGCGGGACCCCGCTGCTTACCTCTGTCCCCCTTGAATCCGGCCATGGTCCGGAGCATCTGGGGTCACCGCTAGCTGTGACCCCAGATGCCCACCAGCATCCCCGGATCAGTACCGGCGTTCTGGTACCGGCGGGGTGTAGGGAAGACAGCATGGACGTCAGGACTGACTGTCCATGCTGTTCATCCAGATGTGCAGCCACAGCTGCATGAAGAAAAAGCTTCAGGGGCTCTTCTAGCCCCCACTCCAACAGGTGCATCCGACTCCGGCCGGGCACCAAACTAAACTGAGGTGCCTTGGCTCGGGGGGGGGGTATAGGAGGGGGACCCAGTGCATCCTGGGAGGCTGAAAGCTTAACTCTTTGGTGCCCTGCGACTGACGTCACACCTATACCCCAAGGTATCCTGTGGATACCCTATGGACCCTGAAGTAGAAAAACACTTATGGACACCCCAAAAAATTACTTTGAAAAAGGGGGCGAAAATAAAAAAAAGTTGGGGTACAAAGTTAAAAACTAGCGAACTTGACTCTGGGGGGGTCCCCAAGTGTTTTTTTTATTGCAGGTGCTTGCGGCAGGAGGATTTTTCATTATTTTTTCAACTTCACTTTAGCAACTTTAAAATATGCTGACCCCCATTTTCAAGTACCCCAAATTTGCTGGGATAACTTATTTTCTGGCAAAAATACTCCTGAATACTATTCTGCACCACGTATAGAAAAACGCTATTTAGCAGCTATTGAGCCCGTTTAAAAACACCAAATACCTTCAGCAAGCCAAATCGGGGGATACCATAGGGAACCCCCATGTCAGAGCATCTTTTGGGGGGTGTCAGGCTGATATCCCCAAATCTGACAGTACTTTCCGCTTGTTCAAGTTTCGCCGGGTCCCGTGTTCGCGTACTTTCAAATTGAATAAAGGGTAAACGGGCACGTGCGTGATACTTTTTCGCGGCCTGTTTTGCAGACGGAAAAGTATCGCGGCTCGGCTCAAATTGGATACGGCTCACAGCCTGTAAAGTGACAGACAGCTTTACTTTATCTCTCTCCAAGACTTAGTACATCTTCCCCTTATTTTTCTCTAAGCTTTGATAAATTTCCCCCTAAATCAGAAAGTGATGGCCCTTGGCAAGAAGTCCACTCTGCCAATAGCACTGGTGGAGCATATCTTGAAGCAGGGATTAAACCTACAGAATTGCTACATTCTCCTAATGTCTACGGCACAATATTTAGGTTTTTAACGTTGGAAAACCAGAGCCGGCATGACAGGGGGGAGACAGCCAGCCAGATAGGAAGCTCCTGGCTGTGCGGCTATATAAAGGTCTTGGCTTATGAGGACTTATGAAAGGCCGGCTGTGTGTGACCGCAGCAGACAAGGCATCATTGAAAGCCCGGGAACAATCACAGAATTCTACGGAGCAGCTAACTCTGGGTCACTTTCTCAGGGTAAACTGCTTCCCTAGAACAAGCTGTGCTCTTATAACCATTACATTAGTAGAATTCGGTTATACTAAGATGCTTTGTAAACGGGGACTCTTGATAAAATTGAGGCCAACACAACATCTCCTACATTGGTGTAGTCTTTAGTTCTATAATTATCAGCCAATGAGTGAGAGCGGCACATTCGGAGATAAGAAGAAACAGACCATGTAAGTGGAGTACTGGTGACACATGACTAGACCGCGGAGACACGGCCTTTGTAACACCTGTCTATAACGATGCATTGTAAAGAATATGTAACCATTATTACTACATCAAAAAAGAACTATCATGGATAATAAGCATTTAAAGTATTTTAAGGTTTTTTGAAAAAAAGTTTTGTGCATGTCTGGCAAATGCATCGCTGCTACTGCTGAAGGCCGGGAGAGCTGCAACGTCCGGTGCGGTAACGGCTGGCAGCCTGTGAGTGATTTGTTATGTCGGAGGCATTTTTCAGCTACAGATGTGTTAAACATCTTTGCTGTAGTTGCGCTAAAAAGCCCCTCTCAGCGCTCCAGGTCCTGTGAAACTCTACTAGCGCCGCCCGTCTTTTTTTTCCCGAAAATGCGCCGAAGTCTCAATACTATGTGACTGACGCACCAGCAGATGGTGCTGATTAATTTGATATGTGACACTTGTATATCTGTGTGTGATTTGTATATCTGTGTGTGTGTGTATATGAAGTGCTACAATGTAGCGGCCACCGCATTTTTCATTCCAAATTCCGCTGTGCTTCATATACAGACTCAGGAGCACACAGATATACAGGTGTCACATATCACATTACTCAGCACAGTCTTCTATATACAGACTCAGGAGCACACAGATATACAGGTGTCACATATCACATTACTCAGCGCAGTCTGCTGATGCGTCCTAGTTGCATTGAGACTTAAGTTGGGTACATACTAGACGATATGTCATCTGATCTCGTGGATCAGAGCGAAACATCGGATGAATCATCTATTATAGGTGTACCCAACCCATGATATGCACGCTCCCACGGATCGCTAGCAATATCGCCTGTCGGTCCGGTCCTACTCAAGGGCCGACGGGATGTCGCAGATGATGCCATGCAGCATGACACGTAGCTCCCTTCTGTCGGACCTGGCATCGGCAAGTGTGTATGCACTTGCCACATGCAGGGTCCTGTCGCCGGCGATGTCGTGCTGGGTACACATTGTGCAGTATGTACCTCAGCTTTAGGCGCATTTTCTGCAAAATAAGACGGCCGACGCTAGCAGAGTAGCCCGGGGCCTGGCGGCCAGGCAAGTTGTGCTGCGTGGCGTATTGAGGCCACATCTGTAGCAACCTTTTCCCAAAGTAGCAGTGATAGGAAAAGTAGCATGTTCCTAGTATAAACCATAGATTCCTGCCATTAAAAGGTATATTCCTATACTAAAAAGGTAGAATGGAATAGTTACTGTCATTTATCTGGTCACACCTGACCTCTGACCTCCTGGCTTCCAGCCAACCGGATCGCTCTGGACTGTACACTACTATACATGAATTATTAATTCCAGTTTTTCCCAAGCCCTGTAACTACGGCAATCTCTCATTTACCTCCTAGCATAAGTACTGCGCCCTCTTCTTATCTCTAGGGTTTACATTTGCTCTATTTACTCCTGCTCGCAGCTTATAGAGTATAAAGAGAGAGTGACCAGCTGGAAGAAAACAGTAGGAGGTCTGAAAAGCTATATGGTATTTCCCTGACTCGCCAACATGGAGACAACAGACGACTTATGATGGCTGCGTTACATTACATTCCAGCGACTCACACTCAAATAGTAGTGAAATCACACGGAACACGCAAATCCCCCTTCCCTACCTCCTGCGGCAGCTCCAGTTTAGAGCGGTCATCCAGCCCGTTGGAGTGCAAACCCATCAAATATGGCACCGGGGCATCCAGGAAGTGGAGCAGCGAGGCTGGGAGGATTGGAACATACACGTGTTGCCACTGGTATGGAAACATGAGGCCAGTGATGGTCTCCGCCACCGTCATTAACCTCTGGTAATCTGCAAGTTCAGAAAACTTCTTTAATGCATAAACTGTGACATCGCATTCTGACAGGGGAGCGGATTTGCACCATTGAAGAAAAGAAAGTCCCATGTTTAACCACTGGTATATCTATGTATAGAGTGGTTTTGATAAACTGAATGTAATAACGGTGTTTCACATATCTGCTGTAGCTTCTAATGAAGCTGGATTAGTTATCTTGTGCTGCAAATGTTCCAACGTGCCAAATGGCTGCAGCCTGCTCTAGCACAATGAATGTTCTAATGCTCTGACTGGCCGCATGTTGGTCTAGCATGGTCAATGTTCTAATGCTGTGATTGGCTGCAGGATGCTCTAGCGCTTTGAGTGTTCTAATGTTTTGTTTGGCTACAGGATGCTCTAGCTTTGCAAAGATTCTAGTAAGCCGATTGGCTACTGGTTGGCCCACTCCTGTGAATGTTCTAATGCTCAAATTGGCTGCAGGTTGGTCTACTACTGTGAATGTTCGGGTGCTCCAATTGGTTACAGGTTGGTCTACCCCTGTGACTGCTCTAATGCTCTGACTGGCCGCATGTTGGTCTAGCACGGTCAATGTTCTAATGATGTGATTGGCTGCAGGCTGGTCTAGTCCTGCGAGTGATGTAATGCTCTGATTGGCTACAGGTTGCACTAGCGTTGCAAAGATCCTAATAATCTGACTGGCTACTGGTTGGTCCACTCCTGTGAATGTTCTAATGCTCCGATTGGCTGCAGGTTGGTCTATCTCTGAACGTCCTAATGCTATGATTGGATACAGGATGATATCCTCAATGTTATAGTCACTTACCTGCAGACATCACTGTGAAAAGAAAACATGCATTGAGGCATTCACCCTTTCCATCCTCTGTGAAATAGGTCTAATACCACTGAATAAATTAAAAAAAGGAATCCACAAAATAAAAACAAAATTAAACACTGAACTAGTTCTAATAATGGGCAGACAACATAAAACCGTTCATATGAGCTGACATGAGCAGCACAGACAGGTGAGCATGGGCTCCTGTGAGAGGTTTGCAAAGAAAAAGGCCATCCAGACCCTAATAAATAAGGTTACCAAGAGCCACCGCAGAGATCCAACAATAAAACCCCACCTGCCCTAACAATGTCAGCGATAACCCCACCACACTTACGCTGGGAGTAAAGCAGGATCTGGAACTCCAGGAGAGCGCAGGTGAACAGTTGCACAACATTTTCTACACCAAGCAATTCAAACACCTCTTTCACCGGAAAGTCAAATAACGGCAGCTCATTGGTGCTTGGCCTCTGGCATATGATAGGCACGTAGACCCCTGAAAACTTCAGGGACCTTCCTGCTGGAGGTAGAGGCACCTCGTAGAGGATATTATAGATATAGCTCTCTAACGGCAACGGAGGGGGCTGGGGGGAGGTCACGGCCTGATGAAGCTGCTCCAGGACCTTCTTACAGGCAGTCATAAAAGACATGGGGGTGATTAGGCAGATGCACTTTGAGACAAACAAAGTATCGCGAGAGATGTCGTAGGAGTTGAACCTCTGCAGCTTGGTGACAGAAGAGTCATTGCAGTCCTCCGTGCAGATGGTGCCGTCTCCGCCGTTGGTTACGGACGTGTGAATGATGTCATACTCCGCGTTGTGCATGTGGTATAAGGTCTGCATGGCACTACAGATCTGCTTGCTGGTGACTTCCTCGAAGAAGGTGAGGGAGAACCCAAATGTCCTAGAACCATCTTCCCGCGTGATGATGAAGGAATGGAACTGAGGGTCTCTGCAGTCGGCCTGAGTCTTGAAGGACAAACCCTTGGGCATACACAGCTGTAAGGGCAACAACATGGTTACTGTTCCTTCAGGGCTTTATTTTATTTGGTTTCAATCTAATACTCCCCCTTAACTGGTCCACAAGATCTCCAAAAAGTACAGGACACCAGGATTACTGAGGTGCCCGTCTTATGTCCATACAGGGCGTTACATAGAGCATGGACAGTCTTACAACCCATGCAATCATGCAAGTACACAAAAGGGTTGTAGGTTCATATATTGGTTCATTTTCAGTTTTGGTTAATGCATTTGGCAAATCACAAAACTGGGAACTGGGGGAACGGTCATTCCAAGGGACAGAACAAACACAATGGGGAGATTGTATGTAAAACAAAGGATACCGCAAACTGTGGAACAGCACACAGTAACATACCATGCCCACTGCGTCCTGGTCAAACGCATTCCACTCCACGTTTTCGGGGTACCGTGCCAGGACCTTCGACTTAAAAGTGCGCCTGAGCGGGGTCTGCTCAAAATTCTCTCCTTCAATGTGAACATATAAAACAGCAGCATATTACTAGGTAGAAATCATTACCCTCCCCTGTAGGATAGATAGGTCTGTTACCAGTTACAAACACTTAGAAACCAGCAGTCCCTCTTTTCTGAGCTGCAAAATGTGATTTTCAAGACCACATACCTAGTAATAATACCAGCACCTGTAGCTGGATTACAAGGTGGAACAGGTCACTATACGTTGTAATAGGCTTAGCGCAAGTCATTCTCTCTTGTTCTAAAAACTGATACAAATGTCCTATGCAGATATATAGTGTTCATTCTAACACCCTGCACCTGTCACAACCCGTGCAGTTCCACTTTCCTGCCAGGGGTGTCGCTCTCTGCGCTGGTGCCTCTAGCACACAATGGTCTGTATCTCAAGACTTTTGTTGCATCAGCTGAGTGTGCTAGAAACAACAGAGCAGAAAGCGACACCCCAGGCGGGAGAGCGGAACTGCACGTGGTGTGACAGGTGCAGGGTGCTAGAATGAACACTGGATGGAGTTATACAGGTATTAAAGTGCACAGACAAAATATGTAATACTCTTTTTTTGCTAACAAGGACGATCGGAAGATCTTTCTGCCACCTCAGAGCTCCAGGCACATTCATGGCACTCGGAATCGAACAACAGGGACAGATTGGTAGATTTATTTTATTCCCTATATTTAGTTGGCGAGTATGTAAATTGTTGAATAAAACTGATTTAAAGCTAGATTAAAGGTGCCATAAATTAGAATGTAGTGACACAGTTCTGAGGATCATGCAATCACTTTCACAGCCCGTTAAAAGACAAACTGCTGTAGTATTACAGGGCATCAGGAAAACACTGCAGCTAAAAAAAGCACAAATTAGAGCAGAGGCGCACACAGGAAGTGTGTGATACAGAGCAGGAGACTGCAAAGCTCCTGCGTCTGAAGACACAGCGTGAAATCCTAGACAGCTGTTAAACAAACAGAGGAATCAACTGAGACAGGACACGGAGAGCTCAGGGTCAGTGAGAACCTAGAAAGCAGAGGACAGGTCAGGTAGCTGGCTCTAGTTAGCAGCAGACTGGTCATGTAGAGGTGTAGCCCCATTGTTTATGTGGCTATACAGATAAGGAGCAGTATAAAATCCGATGACATCGCTCATTAGAAAAAAAAAAAAGTGCCATCTTAGATGTTATTTCAGCCAAATCCAGACATATAAAAAAATCTGAGCATAAAGTAGGTCGGAAGGGATCACGCATTCAGATTTTATTTAAATATACTGGTCACTAACACAGATCCGAGAATGCATGTTACAAATGAGAGCCGTAATTATGTATAGACGCCTGATAGAAGGTACAGGGATAGAATATCTACAGTGTCAGTCAATAGGTCGACATGAAAATTGTCGACGGGGTCAAATGGTGGACAGGGTCCAAAGGTCGACACACACAAAAAAGGTCGATACATGGTTTTTCATGATTTATAGAGTTGGGAAGAGGGTTAGGCACTTGGCAGAGCGTTAGGCTGCAGAAGGGGACGGCTAGGGTTAAAATAACAAAAAAAAAAATGTTTTGACCTTTTCTGCGTCGACCATTGGAGTTTTGACCTCCTGACCATGTCGACCATTTGACCCCGTCAACCTATTGCCCATAGACCATTTAGTGTTGACTGTCTATCAATTCACACCTCTGATAGAGATTAGGGAAATTTCTCCAAAGTGTTTTTTCTGGGCCTCCCAAGAACAACCATATCAGAGGTAGGCATTCGTTTTAGATTAGAACGTAGAACGCTGGCACTACCAAGGGATTTTTTGTTGAAGGGAATTAATAAAACTTAGACAGTAAACCGAAGTAAATTTTTTATTTAAAATAAAAATGAGCGGATATTTTTGGAATTGGACAGCGCAGAGATCCACGATGGCGGATATGACTGTAGTCAGCCAGGATTCTATACTGCTCGCTCATCTGCTTACACTCGGAAGGTTTAGCACCCACAGAGTGGGAATGGCTTACACAACATGGCTACGCCTTACAGCAGGCTCGGGCAACCAATGGCTGACCAGATGTCATGGAACTACATGTCCCAGCATGCTAAGTGTGTTAATAGCTGGAATGCCACTGGTAGTAGAAGCCTGTCAAGAGTGGTGACCGGCAGATCAGGCCGGAGTGTTAGATACATGAGGCTTCCATCCGCCTTCCTTCCGTTTACCTTCAGCCGCGCAGGACACGAAGCGTCCAGCCCCATCTCTGCCTCTAGAAGCCTGTATGTACTCACATAGCGCTAAACAGTGATAAAATAACAGGATTACATGTAAAACACATTGATTCCACAGTGTACAGTAACTCATTGGAGACTACAAACACAATTGGTTATTATTAAATGGAACTTAATATGACATACAGTATATGTGCATTAAAACCTTCACACATTCATTTGTGAACATTTAACTTAAATGACCTTTTCCTTCTCGACATTTTGCCACCAATGCGCCTCAGGTGATGTTTTGTTCTTACACTTCCGCAATGTCAAGGTCCCCAGTCACAACATTTAGCAAGTCTATGACTCAGGATATTGCGTTCCTTAATAAAAATAGATCTAAAAGTGCCAATCTAGGCATGATCACATGGGAGATCAATCCGAGTATTAGGATGACATAACAGCTACATCTGATCTAATAAGGAAACCAGCCACCACAAGTGCAGTCACATCTATACTACGCACTGAGACGATGAAACACCATCCATTACGGAAGCTGGGTCTTAGTACTGCAGTACCAGGCATACTACAGGGAGGTAAATGCTAATTAATAGCTAGGGAGGATTTGGGGAGGGGGGTTGGGGAAATTGAAATCTATCTCAGATTTGCTTCCCGCAGTGTTTATCCAATCCATCCACCGCACTACTCTTGTGAACAACTGAATGTGGGAAGTAATGTAAAGTTATTTTGAAATATTCACAAAAAACACAGAAGTTCCTATAAACGTGATAGAAGCTGAGAAGAGAAATTTTCTAACATTATTAATAAAAAGGTCAAATCTGCACCAAGTCACCAGGAACAAATCAGGCAATTGCTTTCATAGCCAAGCATGCACTAGACAGATAAAAGTTAATATCCGATTGGCTGCTGCGGTTTTAATATATATATATATATATATATATATATATATATATATTGTCAAAGCTGAATAATTGAGTGAGACAAGTTCAGTTTAAAATTTAATCGCAGCGACGCCATCTTGCGAATGGCCACAAGACTCCATTTTGGAAATGAGATCACAAGACACCATTTTGTGTGGTCAGCATTAATTCAAGTTATAACCCATTAACTAAGAACAGATGGCAATGTTTTTGTTAACACCAAGGGCAACGGGAAAAACCAGCTTTCTAAGTAGAAGTAAATAAGGAGAGACAATGGGTATTTTTACATACAAATTGGGAATCCCGGGATGCAGATAAAGTATAGTTGTGGCAATTGTAATATAATATCTACACAATTGGATTTGCCTGAATTCTAGACAAGATGGCTCTAAATCCCATAGTTTGAGGTGATAATACATTTGCACTTCACACAAGTGTCTGTGAGAACAATAGAGGTTTTGTTCTCCTTTGAACACAGCAGGTGGGGGCCTGCTGACAGAGGGCATGTGGAATTACAACCCTCAGCCATCCACACTGCTGGATGTTCACTTCGTGTATGAGAGATTATGCACTTAAATCTCACCCATTAATAACTAGCGTCCTTATATCAAACCCCGAATACCCACACACTACATATTCGCACATAAGGTTCCATAAGCATCAAAATGTATGATTCAAGTTGGTTAAGTTAGTTTAAATGCTAAGAAATAGAGGTTTTTGATATCTAAGGTATTATATATGATAAGCAAGGTATGTTTGATCTCGTTCTGATGCCTACGCTTTTTACAGAATCCCGGTGTTATCGGTGGAGAGATCGCATCATGCAAACTCAAGTTATGGATCGCAGAACTTATAAGCAACAAAATGTTTTAGTTGATGGAATGTTACAGGAGGCGTTACCAGAAAGACCCCGGCTGTTAGAGGCAGGGAAAGTCTATTTGAAACAACCTGTTAAATGTGTCGTTACATATGCTCCTCCTCTGGGAACCAATGAGATCAGCAGGAAGTTTCCCCTTTGTCCTGTTTCAGTCTGGGGGGGAATAAATACATGTGTGCAAACACTGGTTTGGCAGTTCATGCTGAATTTTGGGTGAGCTGAGGATATCTAGTCAGAAGTCTATCTCTGGGTCCGGAGGCGCAGCGTATGTATAACCGTACTTGGTCTGTATTATTTCCTTTTACGCCTAACTTGTGTATGTATAGATTGCGTGTAACTGACTGTACTTTTACCTGAATAATACTTGTGCGTTGGAAACACAGATTCCACTCATGTCTTTATTTGCGGTTAAACTGCGTACGCAATTAGCGTTCTGTTTAGAGGTTATAGGCAGGGTTTTGTCTTAGAGGTTTTAGGAAGGTGAATCTTAGAGGTTTATAGGAAGGAATATATTATAAGGTTATTTACAATTTAACTATATATATATATATACATATACACACACACATATACACATACACACACACTATGAGCAATGTCAGTGAATTAGGACAAGGATTCTCATAATTGTGCAAACCATTTCCTTCTGCACTTTTCCATTTTCTGCTGGAAATAGTCCCCAGTTTTGTCCTTAATAGTGCAATAAACCAGTATTTTTAAATGAACTAATTCCAGTGTATTTAGAGCAGATAGGACCTTGGGCTGGTGTTAGGAGCTACCTCAGTGGTTGTAAGATCCTGTAAGCCCCTTCCTAAGCTACGTACACACTGGGAACCACAGCATTTTACCTCAGGTGCAGTCACTTATTTATTACCATTTATCTATACAGTATCACCTATTATACAACGCTGTGCAGTCAATAGGATCAATAACTTCAATCACTGCCCATTGGAGCCTACAAATTCCTTTACCACACAAACAACATTTTAAAGGTGCATACACACGGGACGATCGACAACGATATCGTTGTACGATCTCCCGGGTGTGCTGGATGATCGATCACCCAGCATACCATTTACCCACCAACGACTATAACGATCGCGGGTCCCTATAGTAACCTGGTCGATATCAACCAGGTTGGCCTGCATGCACGGAGATGGTCGATATAGTTATCGTCCATGCGCGCTCGCGCATCGCAGGTCGTTGACCACCGAAAAATGGACGATATGAACGATAACATCGATATTGTTATTGTTCATATCGTCCATTTTAATAGTACCGTGTGTACGCACCATCGGTCAGCAGCCATTTAACCTAGCAATTTGTTTACGATGTGCATTAGCTGCATCCGTCACAGCGAAAGCTTTCATCAAAGATCTCTTTGGAAAATGCAACTTCCATACCCACTGTACAGGATGTACTGAATAATGCAGTGTGTCCTGCTCTTCACTGAGCAATGAGGTCACACTAAGCGCAGAAATAACATCACTGACGGGAGTTCTGAGTGTGAGAGGGAGCCGGAGCACCTAGAGGAAATCCACGCAGACGCGGGAAGAGTAGAGTTCCTGGCTCCAGAGGCGCCCGCAGCAGCGTGCATTGGTGGCTGCCCTTCTGCCACTTTATGCGAGTGCTGCTACAAACTCCTCCCCTTGTGTATATCCGTGCGACTGACTGTGCAAGGACTGAGACGCCCACTGTCTGCGTCCGTACACCCGGTAATACCAATTGGTGCGTCTTTACACACACCATCAGAACTTGCATCAGTCTTTTGGCAAGTGCAGATTTTCCATCCGAATACGGCCTCCTATGCGAACGCAATCACTTCCGCGGACAGAACCCGCCCATAAAACGGACCACCTCCGTGCGGCCCTATGACACCTCCCTGTCACAGCCTAGAAACACCCAATGCATTTTCAAAATACTTTGCGTGCATCAGAAATGGCATCTCAGAGTCTGTGGACCTCATTCAGAGTCTCTCGCTAGCGCTGTGTGCTCGCAAGTGGCCCGATAGTTTGCGTACACGCATGGTTCGTTCTGCGCGTGCGCTAACTACTCTGTGCGATCGCAGGCCGCTCGCTCACTCGCCCGCCCAGCAAAGACAGCCCAGTGAAATGAGTGACAGGAGAGGCCGCTTGTGGGTGGTAACAGGGGCAGGACACTAATAACGGGGGTGTGCAGGTGCGAACGCAGGCGTGCCCGAGTGTTTCAACGCCGTTTTAGAGGCGTGCATAATTAACACGCAGCGTCATAGTACACGTCACATGCCTGTTTTTTACACTGAAGTCCTCGCAGTGCTTGCGGTAGGGTAAGGCAACCACAAGCGCGGCAATCACTTCCGATGGTCCTCGATGTACCAATGTATTAATACACTTCCTGGAGATGACATGTGCTGGTGGGCGGCTCTGCCTGTGCGATTGGGCGTACGCTGGCCGCTCGCTAAGACATGGTAGGCGTGCTTATGCCTTGGCGAGCGATAGCTTCCCGTGACGTCACTTTGACAAATTTGCATACGCTGGGTGCGAGCCATCGCATCTAGCGAGAGACTCTGAATGAGGTCCTGTGTACGGACACAATCAGATCGCGTGCGCGGTGCGACTTAGATGTATGAGCGGCAGCAAAACAATAATTGACCCACTATGTCCAACATTAGCAGTGCGCCTACCTCTACATCAGGCGCATAGAGTTTGCTCTAATCATATAGATTATTATTAATAGTAATAACATTATTATAATAGACTCTATGCAGATTCCTGACAGAGGCAGAAGAAGATACACCAAAAATATTCATTTTCCCAATTCTACACACACGTAATAAAAATATACAATTTCTGGGACTATCTCAGGATGGGGGAGCTGATCTGATGCTAATCCTATACACGGGTCACCCCATGGATTTGGGCTACATTTGTTCTCTTCTAATACTTGAATTGATTTTGCTAAATCCAATTGTTAAAAAAAAATACAAAATATTATACGGAGTGTGACAAATTTGCTAAATGTTATCCTGTAACGCCTGCAATGCATTTAATCCGCAGACGACACAAGTAGAGGAAGCCGAGGGCTGGCTGACAAAGGGTTAAGACGTAGCAGTGATCATTACACAGCGCGGCTGGTGACAAGAGACACAGACACAAAACCCCTCCGCAGTGCCAGGAATACAGATTGCACTGAAGCTGCTTCCTGCCATTATGGTGACCAGATGTCATGCACCGAACGCAGAAATCGCTGAGCGCGGCCGCTTGTACAATATCACCTTCACAGCCGGCAGGACACTCAGCCAGGACCACTCTAAGAGATACACTATCATGTATAGAAGAACCAATCTTTACATTTACCAACAGAGGCGTAAAACATCCAGGATCTTACCGGAGATATAAATTGCGAGGTAGAAACAGAATTATAGATTTGTTTGTTTGCTGCACAGGGGTACATTTTTGCCATCTATATAAAGTAAAGGAGTAGTATAGGTACTGACTATATTAAGGATACTCTGGTCACTATAGGGCATATACAGTGGGGCAAACAAGTATTTGGACAGCCACCGATTGTGCAAGTTGTTGCACTTTAAAAGATGAGCGAGGTCTGTAATTTCCATCATAGGTACACTTCAACTGTGAGAGACAGAATCACAACAAAAATTTCCCGAAATCACATTGTATGATTTTTGAACAATTTATTTGTATATTCTTGCGGAAAATAAATATTTGGACACCTACCAACCAGCAAGAATTCTGGCTTTCACAGATCTATTACTTCTTCTTTAGGAAGCTCATCTATCCTCCACTCGTTACCGGTATTAATGGCACCTGTTTGAACTGGTTAACTGTATAAAAGACACCTGTCCACACCCTCAAACAGTTAGACTGCAACCTCTCCACCATGGCCAAGACCAGAGAGCTGTCTAAGGACACCAGGGACAAAATTGTAGACCTGCGCAAGGCTGGGATGAGCTACTCGACAATAGGCAAGCAGCTTGGTGAGAAGAGATCAACTGTTAGCGCACTTATTAAAAAAATGGAAGAAATACAAGATCACTGAATCTCCCTCGACCAGGGGCTCCATGCAAGATCCCACCTAGTGGGGTATCAATGATCTTGAGAACGGTGAGGGATCAGCCCAGAACTACATGGGGGGACCTGGTCAATCACCTCAAGAGAGCTGGGACCACAGTCACAAAGGTTACCATTAGTAACACACTACGTCGTCATGGATTCAAATCCTGCAGCGCCCGAAAGATCCCCCTGCTTAAGCAAGCACATGTCCAAGCCTGTCTAAAGTTTGCCTGTGACCATCTGGATGATCCAGAGGAGGATTTGGAGAATGTCATTTGGTCAGATGAGACCAAAACAGAAGTTTTTGTTATAAACTCCACGCGCCATGTTTGGAGGGAGAAGAATGATGAGTGGCATCCCAAAAACACCATACCCACTGTGAAGCATGGGGGTGGAAACATCATGCTTTGGGGATGCTTTTCTGCAAAGGGCACAGGGCGACTGATCCGTATTACGGAGAGGATGAATGGGGCCATGTATTGTGACATTTTGGGGAAAAACCTCCTTCCTTCAGTAAGAGCATTGAAGATGCAATGTGGCTGGGTCTTCCAGCATGACAATGACCCCAAACACACCGCCCGGGCAACTAAGGAGTGGCTCCGTAAGAAGCATTTCAAGGTCCTGATTTGGCCTAGCCAGTCTCCAGACCTCAACCCAATAGAAAATCTGTGGAGGGAGTTGAAAGTCCGTGTTGTCCGATGACAGCCCCAAAACATAACACATCTAGAGAAGATCTACATTGAAGAGTGGGCCAAAATACCTGTTGCAGTGTGTGCAAACCTGGTCAAGAACTACAGGAAACGTTTGACCTCTGTAATTGCCAACCGAGGTTACTTTACAAAGTATTGAGTTAAACTTTTTGATTGTCCAAATATTTATTTTCCGCAAGAATATACAAATAAATTGTTTAATAATCATACAATGTGATTTCCGGAATTTTTGGTTCTGATCCTGTCTCTCACAGTTGAAGTGTACCTATGATGCAAATTACAGACCTCGCTCATCTTTTAAAGTGCAACAACTTGCGCAATCGGTGGCTGTCCAAATACTGTTTTGCCCCACTGGTACATTCCATGACAACAGACAATAAGAATCACCTCACTGTGGTGTAATTGTTATGGTAACTTTCCCAAGGGGCCACCCCAGATGGCTAAAGAGCAGCACTCTGATGATTCCTTTCCCACGCTAGTGTTATATACACCTAGCAACCGAGATCTCCAGACACAGAGAGACAACTCTACATCAGATACAGTCACTTAAATATTCTATACTACTGCCCAATCTCTCCTCACACACCCCTCCTGTATTTACACCCTCAATGGGCGGTCCCAACAAGTCTAACAATGAGACATAACCCCTGCCAGGTCAGACTGTAATGCATGATCGCAGACTGGCCGTCACGTATGCGCATGACACAAAAGCCCGTCGCTGGCAGCTATAGTCTGCCAGCAGCAGAATGGAGGATGCCGCAGGGGTCGGAAGACGTCGCTGGACCTCGCAGGAGAGTTGGAATCTTAAATATCAACAGCATATTCGTTTGTATCACTGCGATATAAAACGAGATATGCCGCTGGTAATAAGCATGGTTATTAAATGGTGCCCTAAGGGGGAGATTTAATAAAGCTTTGAGACATATGAAATGGACAGCGATAAAGTACTAACCAATCAGCTTATGTAATTTTACAGGTACTTTATCTCTCTCCAAGCTAGGATAAATCTACCCCTAAGTGTGCAGATATTACTGTAACACAGAAAGATGCCCGTACATACCCAAATCATAACACAACAGGACCTTACAGTGATGTCTTACAACACCTGGCAACAATTTTGCTTTCCCTCTATTAAACAAGGTGCCTGATTCACTACAGAAAGCAACTGCGAAAGCAATAGCGATTACGCACGCAGTTCTACTGCTATAGTATTCTAATCCATTGCGATCGCTATGCTGCCGCTGCACTACATAAGGACGCCCACTTTACCTTACACACATCCGTAATATTTAGCAAGACTGCGAAACCATCGGTACAATCGAGTACCATCGCAGCCTCACGCACACTTGCACAAGCCCTGACCTTACTCAGATATTGCTAACCTCAGCACACGCTATCAGGCCTCCGGCTGCGTAGAACATCGCAGTGGCTAATTTATGCACGCCCCTGCAACAGCGTTCAAACGCACTGGCACGCCTGCGTTTCACTGACCACTCCCCGTCACCTCCCACAAACGGCACTTCCTGTCAATCACTCTGCCATGGGTCTGCGTAGTCGCTGCGATCGCAGTGGCCGGTTCGCGTGCTGCGATGCATACGCAGTACACAACAATCAGTCGATTGTGTGTGTAAGTACACAACAATCAGTCGATTGTGTGTGTATTAGCAACTGCGTTCCTTGCTGAAACAGGACCAAGGTTTGAACAGATTGGTTGCTATAGACAAAAGCAACAAGATAGTAAACTGGGCACATGAACTAAGGGCCTGATTCAGAGCTGAACGCTCTGACCAGAGCGCTCGCTCTGAATCAGGGCCCTCCTACCTTTTTTGGAGCGTCCTCATGGACGCTCGCATAGCTGTGGGTTACCACCCACAGCTATAGCGAGCATCCATGATGATGGTCGCGATGGTCTTGACCATCGCGACCATCGGGCTTGCGACGGAGACCCTGCGGTAGGGTCTCTATCAGAGCCAAACTCACTCCCACTGACATCACTAGTGATGTCAGTGGGGCCGGACTCAGACGGCAGGCATTCCCATGGGAACGCCTCCGTTTGGCAGGCACGCCCCGGCACGCCCACCAAAGGGGGCATGCTGTCAATCAACATCGACAGCACGCCCCCTTTGGTGCGAAACCCGGAGCGATGGAGAGCCCGTCGCTCGCCGGGTCTCACGCATGTGCACAACGGAGCTCCCTCCGTCGTGCGCATGCGCAGTGGGGGAACATCGACCAGCTTGCGAGCGTACTGCCGCTCACGAGCGGGTCTGAATGACCCCCTAAGTCTCACTGATTCCGGCACAATATAAAACGGCAAGCAAAGCCATAATTTTACATTACTATGCAACTAATCCTGTGTATTACTGAGCAGAACATTATAAATAAGACAACTGGAGGGTTTACAGTTAATATATTTATCCAGCTCTCGGTCATTCCCCTGTCATGTTAGGGAACTTGCTTCTCTATCTAAGCAGGCACAGTGTGAATGACAGCTTGGCTAGCTTGCTGTGCAGAAATGCTCTGTGACACAGAGACAGGGCCAGTGATATTGCAGCAACTTTTCCCTTTATCAGACCCCATCAGTGGAATGTGCTAAAGCAGTTTGCAGTGGAGTAAGCAGGTATTACTTACATTTCTTATCCAGAGATAAGAATTATACCTATTGCTTTAGATTTTAAAATTGCTTAATTCTTATTAATACTACGCTATTTATTTTTTTGGCATACATACAGTCAGGTACAGAAATATTGGGACATTGACAGCATTTTCATATTTTGGCCTCTATTCACCACCACAATGGCTTTGAAATGAAACAAACAAGATGTGCTTTAACTGCAGACTTTCAGATTTAATTTGAGGGTAATTACATCCAAATCAGGTGAACGGTGTAGGAATTACAACGGTTTCTATATGTGCCTCCCACTTTTTAAGGGGCAAAAAGTAATGGGACAAACTAAACAATCCTAAATCTAACTTTCACTTTTTAATACTTTGTTGCAAATCCTTTGCAGGCAATTACAGCCTGAAGTCTGGAACGCATAGACATCACCAGACGCTGGGTTTCATCCATGGTGATGCTCTGCCAGGCCTCTACTGCAAATGTCTTCAGTTCCTGCTTGTTCTTGGGGCATTTTCCCTTCAGTTTTGTCTTCATCAAGTGAAATACATGCTCAATCGGATTCAGGTCAGGGGATTGACTTGGCCATTGCATAACATTCCACTTTTTAGCCTTAAAAAACTCTTTGGTCGCTTTTGCAGTATGCTTCGGGTCATTGTCCATCTGCACTATGAAGCGCCGTCCAATGACTGAATATGAGCATATAATATTGCCCGAAACACTTCAGAATTCATTCTGCTGCTTTTGTCAGCAGTCACATCATCAATAAATACAAGGGAACCAGTTCCATTGGCAGCCATACATGCCCACGCCATGACACTACCACCACCATGCTTCACTGATGAGGTGGTATGTTTTGGATCATGAGCAGTTCCTTTCCTTCTCCATACTTTTCTCTTCCCATCACTCTGGTACAAGTTGATCTTTGTCTCATCTGTCCATAGGATGTTGTTCCACAACTATAATGGCTTTTTTAGATGTTGTTTGGCAAACTCTAATCTGGTCTTCCTGTTTTTGAGGCTCACCAATGGTTTACATCTTGTGGTGAACCCTCTATATTCAGTATTATGAAGTCTTCTCTTGATTGTTGACTTTGACACATATACACCTACCTCCTGGAGAGTGTTCTTGATTTGGCCAACTGTTGTGAAGGGGTTTTTCTTCACCAGGGAAATAATTCTTCTGTCATCCACCACAGTTGTTTTCCGTGGTCTTCCGGGTCTTTTGGTGTTACTGAGCTCTCCGATGCGTTCTTTCTTTTTAAGAATGTTCCAAACAGTTGATTTGGCCACACCTAATGTTTTTGCTATCTCTCTGATGGGTTTGTTTTGATTTTTCAGCCTAATGATGGCTTGCTTCACTGATAGTGACAGCTCTTTGGATCTCATATTGAGAGTCGACAGCAACTGATTCCGAATGCAAATGTCACACCTAGAATCAACTCCAGACCTTTTACCTGCTTAATTGATAATGAAATAACGAGGGAATAGCCAACACCTGTCCATGAAATAGCTTTTGAGTTGATAGTCCCATTACTTTTGGCCCCTTAAAAAGTGGGAGGCACATATAGAAATAGTTGTAATTCCTACACCGTTCACCTGATTTGGATGTAATTACCCTCAAATTAAATCTGAAAGTCTGCAGATAAAGCACATCTTGTTCTTTTCATTTCAAAGCCATTGTGGTGGTGAATAGAGGACAAAATATGAAAATTCTGTCAATGTCCCAATATTTATGCACCTGATTGTAAATGTCCAAGAGCATTTGTCATTAGGAAACGTTAGGTAAGACACAGCAAATAAGAACTGACAATCATGTTTGTCAGGGTCCTGAACCTGATACTAGAAGAGCAACATAGCAAAGTGGTTTTAAATATGGAGGGGTGGGAATTACTGCAAGAAAGCTACATTAGGTCAAGACAGAGGTGCTCTCACCCTTGCCCAGTGATACTATAGAGAATTGAGGTGCAGAAAACAAATAGGCTGATTACTTATAGCACTCTAGTAAATGCTATGGGGTTGTATCTGCCTCCAAGCTACTCACGGAGGGACTGATTCATTACGGATCGCAGCTGCGATTACGCACGCAGTCTCACTGCGAAAATATGGTAATGATTGCTATCGCTATGCCGTCGCAGCCCAACATAAGGACGCCCACTTCCCCTTAGCGAGTATGCGAAACCATCGGTAACATCGAGTACCATCAGAGCCTCACGCACACTTGCACAAGCTCTGACCTTACTGAGGAATTGCTAACCTCATCGCACGCAGTGTAAGCCCAAGCTGCGTGTGGCATCGCAGTGCCTAATTTACGCACGCCCCTATAATGGCGTTCAAACGCACTGACACGCCTGCGTTTGGCTTGCGTGTCTCCATACTGCGTTATGTTACAGCAGCACAATCATTCTAACACCCTGTATGTATGTACAGCACTGCGGAACAAGTAGCACCTTATAAAACAATAGTATTAATAACCCAATGATGTCAGCAACAGTCTGTTTGCGTGAAGGCAAAAAGAGTAAAAAATACATTAAAAAATAATATATATATAATTTTTTTTCCTCTTTAAATTTAGAGGACCGAATATCTGTCATAAATATAAAAGCTTATAAGATTTAGCATTGCAAAGTAGCATAACATGGGGGACAGGGAACATTTTGGAGCAGTGAGAGCCACAGGTACTGCACACAACCAGTCTAGTCTCCATCCTCCTTAGTGTGTAGAGAACATTCCTAACATCACACACAATGCTTCTCGCACTCGCGGATGCGCCTTTGTAAAGACGCAGGGAGCGTGGCGTTTACAAAGGAGACACAGTCTGACCTCAGTGTTGCTGCAGGAGACGGGTAATCTGGTGCCAGCCAAGCGCTGCCAGGGCATAATTCATGTAATTTCTCATTCAGCAGGAGCGTCTAATTATAGCAATGACACAATCTTGGGAGAGGACAGCTTTCTATTATCTGCCTTTCCACAAAAATGTTCCGCGTCACCAATGTAGTGGTAGAGATAGCAACTAAGCCTCCTCAACAGACATGTTGGCGAATGGACACGGGATCCCTATGGGCCTATTAACCCGTTCATGGGAGTGTGACACGTTAAGTGTCATATCATGTAATGCTGCAGACGCTGGCTGGCTGGGAAAATAGGTTGCAGTTATTTCCGGCTGTAACATCAATCTCTGTTTAACTAAAGACATTATAGGACAAGTACAGTGTTTCCAAAACTTGGTCCTCATCCCTTCCCCACAAGACTAGAACACAGGTTGTGTGTGAATACTTATACACCATTCCAGGTTTTTCCCAGGTGTCCTATCTGATGACGCGTAGCCTCAAGCCATAAAATAAGTCATTAATTTATATTATTGGAAACTCACGGCTTGTATGAAAGGGATGTAGTCACTATCCAAGCGCAGACCATGCCGGCGGACAGAATACCCGGCGCTGGAATCCCGACAACAGTCAGAATCGCGGCTCCAGAATCCCAACGGCTGCGTTCCTGATCGCATGTATTAGGGATCGATTTAGGGGTTAGGGTTAGGCTGTGGGAGGGAAGTGTTAGGGTCAGACTGCAGAGGGGGGAGGCACGGTTAGGGTTAGGCTTCGGGAAAGGTGTATTAGCGGTAGGGTTAGGGGAAGGGATAGAATACATACCTCCATGCGTTGGGGTTACGCTGCTGGGATTCTGACCGCCGATGTTATCAGCGCCCGGAACGCGTACTCAACCCCTATGAAACACCGTCTACACCAATATCGGAGAAATAAATGAGAAATTAGCGATTACAGCATTGGAATACTCCTACCCAGAAAGACACTTTCTAGTGGCACACCAGTGTCTATGACAGTGTTGGCTAACCTTGACACTCCAGCTGTTGTGGAACTATATATCCCAGCATGCCCTGCCACAGTTTTAGCATGCCCTAATAGCAAAACTGTAGCAGTGCATGCTGGGTTATGTAGTTCCATAACAGCTGGAGTGTCAAGGTTAGCCAACACTGGTGTATGAGATACCTATACTCTTCTCAATCAGCCTGTTTGAAACAAGATAAGCAGGTGTCAATGCCACTCCCTTTAGAAGAGGGAGGGGCACTGACACCCATTTGGATTCATTTAAGCAGGTATAGAATAGAATAATATAAAGGGATGTGGCACCCAGGGAACCCTTGAGGATCCAGTAAATGGAACATGGACGGTACAGAAGTGTTTTTTATTGTTCTTTCTAAACCTTTATCTTATGACATGTCTCCTAAACTATTTTTTTAATCATCCTTTAAAAGGGAGGTCCTGAGTTAATCTGGGGTGGCTTGGAGGACATGCGAGGTAACGGAGTTGTGGTTGTATCACTAAACTGTAAATGGACTTGCCACACAAGGGTCCTGGTACAGTTGGAGTGACACCCCGCCGTGTCCCGTCGCTAGCAACATCGCAATGGGTACACATCGTTTAGCGCGTACCAAGCTTTTGTCAGAAGGCGACTTAAGGACATCAGGGCCCCCAATTAATTTGCTGACTAGTAAATGTACTCCTGTGATTATCAGCAACTTTTTTATATATAGTTTGGAATCCAGTGCAGTGTGTCAAGATGTGTCATGCCCGTTCCCAAGGCAACGAAAATAAACAACTTTGCCTGGTGATATAACGGTGTGACTGAAAGGCACAGAAGACAGAATAAGTCATAGAACAGCACACATAAACCAATAAAGACATGTGAAGTTGTGTTTGGGGAAAGAATGTGGGTGTGTGAACTTTACTTTCACAATTTGCATTATTTCGCTGACCCCTCATTCATAGCAATCCACAAGCTTAAGATCAGCATTACAGCTTATTTCAATCACGCACAACAACACTTTAGTGATCGATACGAGGAAAATATATATTTATAAGAATACAAGCCACAAACCATTCCCTGACTGCAGTGCTTTGGAGAGAGGCTTACAATTTATTTATGAGGCCTTTACATCAAATAGCCCAAACACAACAGGAGGACAATGAGGTCATTACATTATGTTGATACATTCCATACAACTGTACATAATGGGGTTAACAATGAAGCACATTACATTTAAATACAGACGCAGGGGTAATAAGTAGCCCTAACCCTGCCCTCAAGGGCTTACAATCCAAAAGGGATGGCTTTGGTGTGATCAACAAGTAGCTGGAGAGCACCATGGATATTAGGATATGTTTCTGATATTACAGGGGTATAAGGTATTGGTGGGAGAGGCTCTGATAAGCCGCCCTCACTGTGTAACGTCTGGTGAAATCTAATATATCTGTCTATACTGTGTGTTCACTACGCACCAGTGTCATTATGAACAGACGAGTCAACAATGTACGTATAAGGCAGTCATTCTCAACCCCAGTCCTCAAGTAACCCCAACAGGTCATGTTTTCTGGATTTCTTTGCACAGGCGAGTTAATCTATTTTGCTGGGTCAGTAATTATCCCACCTATTTCCACAGACAGAAATCCTCAAAACATAACCTGTTGGGTGTATTTGACAACAACGGACATAAGGGAATTATAGTGGAAGAGTCCGTGATATCATAGTATGCGCTGTGGGGACACTCTGGGCCCGATTCAGACCCGCTCGCAAGCGGGTCGATGTTGGCCCAGTGCGCATGCCCGTCGCTATGGGCCTCGTGCCAAAGGGGGTGTGCTGTCGATGGTGAGTGACAGCACGCCCCCTTTGGTGGGCGTGGCTGCCCAGACGAAGGCGTTCCCATGGGAACGCCTACAGTCTGGGGCCGGCCCCACTGACAAGTGATGTCAGTGGGAGTGCCTTCGGCTCTGATAGAGCCGAAAGCACTCAAGGGCTTGCGGCAACGAGACCCTACCACAAGGGTCTCTTCGCAAGCCTGATGGTCGCGATGGTCTTGACCATCGCGACCATCTTCCTGGCCACTCGTATAGTCACCCACAGCTATATGAGTGGCCAGGAGGCCGTTCTAAAAATTAAGAAGGACGGCCCTGATTCAGACCGAGCGCTCTGTCAGAGCGTCCGACTCTGAATCAGAGCCTCTGTTCACTAACCCCTACGACAGGGATTCCCAACCACGGGTCCTCAAGGAACACTAACAGTCCTGATTTTAAGGATAGCCATACTTGAGCACAGATAACTTAATTAGTACCTCGGTTATTTTGATTTAACCATCTGTGCTCAAGCATGGATATCACTAACTCCAGGACTGTTAGCGTGCCTGGAGGACCGAGGTTGGGAATCACTGCCCTACGAGATCAGAGCTTACGAGACACCACTCCACTATATTATACTCTCCTGTAAGTGGGGCACTCACTTCCTGGCATCTCAACAACTAGATGTCCCAGGGTGTCAGTGAATGCATCCTCGTAAATTTGGGGTGAAAAAAAAAAAAATGTAAAAAAAATTAGTCCTCCTCCTATGTATGATGGCCGTTCGCATCATACGTCATCTCCGCTATTTATTAGATTAATCGAGTACATCGAAAGGCGTCTGCACTGCTCGCAGTGCTTGTGGTAGGTTTTACTTCCCGCAATCATGCGAGCAGTTCAGGCTAAAAGACAACCAAGTGACGTGATCGATGACACTCCCTTACTAATTATGCACTCCCATTAAACGCCCGTTTTGACCTTTTGGCACGCCTGCGTTCGGATCTCCACTCCCCGTTTTCAAGCACCTTCCCCTGTTACCACCCACAAATGCCTCATTCTGTCACTCAAATTAGCAGGCCCTCGCTGTGTTGCGAGCGCACAATTTCCGACCGCAATGACTGGTTGGCGCATGCGCATTACGACCCATACGCATGCGCAGATGTGCGAACATCGCTCGGAGCGAACGAGCGGCCGCTTACGAGCGGCTCTGAATCAGGCCCAGAGTTTGGGAACCTCTGGCCTAGACAACCAAATTACTGCAATGTACCCCCAGACACACCTACAGACATGGCATGGGACCCCCAAATCACTGATTCCCCTAATAGCCAACTCCCAGGACCCTCAAATCAATGCTCCCACTCTAATACACATCTCTCAGGACCTGCAAATTATTGGTATTATCCACTATTTACTGTATATGGCGCCACAGGTGGTCTGCAGCGCCTTACAATGTTCAGGAACAGTATGCTACTTTTCACTATATATTGCATCAGTTTGATGAGATATATAGCTTTGCTAAGTAGCAATTCTTGTATACTTACACTTCCGGCAAAGCAATCCGATATCCAGGTGACCGGGGGATGTTGTCTTCAGCTGCGAATAGGAGTCGGTAGCCAGTACCCTTCTGTGCATGTGCCTGGTTGGAGTTTAGGAGAGGGTGAAGTGGCTGCTGGTATGTCAAGAGGCGGAGCCAGCGCCGGGTGTCGGGTACAAGACAGGGAAGGAAGTAATTTCCATGCCCACTTCTGACTGTTCAGACTACGCCATCCTGAGATAGCGAATCTGAAGACATAGGAGAAGCGGGCAGCTCTGCTTTCCATCCTTTAATGAATCGCACTCAGAAAACTACAGTATGGTCATGCGATTTAGCCATGCAGCAGGTTTAGCACTGGAGAAATAATGAAACTCTCCACAACAACCTGCTCTGTGAATTGCAACAAGCAGAGAAAACAGAGTTACCGCAAAACAGGGCTTTTCTCTGCTCTATGAATAGACCCCAAAACATTGCAAGGTTAAGATCATAAACCTTGTTGCATCAGCAGTCATAAGACCCAATTCAGCAGTGGGACAGCCGAACAGAAGGGTTTGGTGCCGTTGTTGGCAGTGAGGAGTTGACGGTATGAGGGAGTAAAAACCACAAAGAGGGAAGGCCCTGCTCGTGAGGACTTACAATCTCATATCTCTGCTCTCTCAGACATCTCTAAGGACCCTTAAACCACTGCTCCCTAACATCAATATCACCTGGAACCGCCTAAGCACTGCTCCATAACACCAACACCTCCGAGGCCCCCAAATAAATGCTCAGCAAAACAAACATCTTAAAGGACCTCCAAATCTCTGCTCCCCAGCACTCTCACAGCTCAATGTGTTAGGATCTATAAAATAATGGTATAGAAAAATACAACCTGTATATAGTATATCTCCAGTGCTTTAAGTGGTCCTAGAGTAGTGGTGGAACTCACCGCCCCCCTCGGTGCAGTATCAATAAAGGGACAGCGCGCGCCTACGGCGTGCACTGAAAAAGGGGCGTGGTCTCAAAGAAAGGGGCGTGGTCACATAATAATATTCCCAATACAAATTATACCACACAGTAGCACATTCTTGAGTCACATTAAACCACATAGTAGTGTCTCATGTCTGACAAACCGCAGTGCCCCTTATACACAATGCCCACATTTGTGCCTCCCATACATAATGCCCACATTAGTAGTACCCCTTATACAATGCCCACAGTAGTGCCCATTATACAATGCCCACAGCAGTAGTGCCCCTTACATATAATGCCCACTGTAGCGGTGCCCCTTACACAATGCCCACTGTAGTAGTGCCCCTTATGCAGTGATCCCAGTAGTGGTAGTGCCCCTTATGCAAAGCTCACAGTAGTGGTAGTGCCCCTTATGCAGTGCCCCAAGTAGTGGTAGTGCCCCTTATGCAGAGCCCCCCTTATGCAGTGCCCCCAGGAGTGGTGCCCCTTATGCAGTGCCTCCTATGCAATGCCCCCATTAGTAATCCCCCTGTAATAATGCCCCCAATAGTAGTGCACCCTGAGTAATGTCCCCTATTGTGAAGCCGCTTACACAACAAAAAAATTAAAAACTGATACTTACCCTTAAGACCCGCTCCCGCGTCCACTGCAGTCTGTCTGCTCCTCAGTCTGAACTATGGGAGAGACGTCATGCACTGCACACAGCGGGACCCAGAGCTCATGAGTGAGCTCCAGTCTCCGGCTGCCACTGCGGGTAGGGAGCCGTGTGCCGGCTGGTAACAAAATCTGAGTGGGTGCCCTATGCAGAGCCCACAGTAGTGGTAGTGCCCCTTATGCTGTGCCCTCTGTAGTGGAGCCCCTTACGCAGTGCCCCCACTAGTGGTAGTGCCCCTTATGCAGTGCCCACAGTAGTTGTAGTGCCCCTTATGCAGTGCCCACAGTAGTCGTAGTGCCCCTTGTGCAGTGCCCCCAGGATTGGTGCCCCCATTAGTAATCCCCCCTGTAATAGTGCCCTCAATAGTAATGCCCCTCTTTAGTAAAGCACACAGCGGGACCTGGAGCTCACGCTTGAGCTCCAGCCTCCGGCTGCTGCTGCAGGGAGGGAGCCGGGCACCCGCTGGTAACAAAATGTAAGCGGGCGCCCGGCAAATGAAGCCTCCCTGCGGCGCCCGGGGTTAGGTGGGTCGGAGGAGGTGGAACTGGTTCCGTCTCCAAATAGAAGTGATGGAACGCAGTTCCGCCCAGTTCAGGCCCACTTTAACCCCTGATTATTTATATTCTGCGTAAACAGACAGAGGATCTCATGCCACAGTAGAAGCCTCATAGCAAATGTTTGTAAGGGCCCCTATGTACCACCCAATGGTGAAAAATATATATAACACATGTAACTTTGATAAGGAAGATAGGCCCCTCCTAAGCTCTGGACCCCATAGCAGCTGCACCCCTTGCACCTAATGTAGGTACGCCCATGGAAGACACTATGGGCCTAATACAACAAGGGTCGCTATTCTGCACGCAACGCAGTTAATATCAGCGGTGATATGCAAATAACTGCATTCGCATTGTGCTCGCAGCCTAACATAAGGACGCCCACTTACCCTTACTCACACCACTACACTTCAGCAACATAGGGAAATAATCGGTAACATCGGACCCATACACACAGTTAAGGCAGGTCAGACCTCACTCAGGAATTGCTAACTTAAGCGCACGCTATGAGGCCTCAGGCTGCGAATGGTATCGCAGTGGATAATTTATGCACGCCCCTGCAACGCACTTACACGCCTGCCTTCGGCCTACCTCCCCATTACCACCCACAAACGGCACTTCCTGTCATTCACTCTGCGTAGCCCCTGTGATCGCAGTCCTGAACACAATAGCTAGTTTGCGATCTGCGATGTATACGCAGAACACAAGAATCGTCCGACTGTGTGCGTATTAGCAACTTCAATCCTTGCTGAATCAGGCCCTATATACATAGGACAACCTATTACATGATGTTATACACTACATACAAAACATTACACAGTTCAGTATACAGGATTTCAAATCATATTATACACAGGACACTATATACATAGGATATATACAGAACATTACACAGCTCACTGTACATTAGGTAGAAAACACATTACATATTCCCTACAAAGATAAGACCCTGTACACCGGTCCCCTACGGGATAAGACCCTATACGCCGGTCCCCTATGAGATAACATCCTGTACAACGGTCCCCTATGAAAAACATCCTGTACAACGGTCCCCTATGAAATACATCCTGTACAACGGTCCCCTATGAAATACATCCTGTACAACGGTCCCCTATGAAATACATCCTGTACAACGGTCCCCTACGGAGGGAACCTGTGGATCTTTTGAAATGTCCCTTGCAGGATAAAGCTTTATATAATGGCCCCTAAAGGATAACTGCCTGTATAACTGTCCTCTATATGATAATAGCGGCATGTATAACCGTCCCTTGTAGATAATACCCTATATAATGGTCCCTAGTAGGAAAGCACCCTATATAATGGTCCCTTATAGGATAACACTGTGTATAACTGTCCTCTATATGATGACACCATGTATAGTGGACCCTATAAGATAACACCTTATAACAGTCCCCTGTAGGATAACACCATGAATAACAGTCCCCATATAGGCTAATACCAGTATAATGGTCCCCCTATAGAATAACACCCTGTATAAGTTTCCCCAATAGGATAACACCTTATATAAAACTGTCCCCTGTAGGATAACACCCTGTATAACTGTCCTCTACATGATAACACCGGCATGTATAACTGTCCTCTACATGATAACACCGGGATGTATAACTGTCCCTTGTAGGATAACACCCTGTATTACTGTCCTCTATATGATAACACCGGCATGTATTACTGTCCTCTACATGATAACACCGGGATGTATAACTGTCCCTTGTAGGATAACACCCTGTATTACTGTCCTCTATATGATAACACCCTGTATTACTGTCCTCTATATGATAACACCCTGTATTACTGTCCTCTATATGATAACACCGGCATGTATAACTGTCCTCTATATGATAACACTGGCATGTATAACTGTCCTCTATATGATAACACTGGCATGTATAACTGTCCTCTATATGATAACACCCTGTATTACTGTCCTCTATATGATAACACCCTGTATTACTGTCCTCTATATGATAACACCGGCATGTATTACTGTCCTCTATATGATAACACCCTGTATAACTGTCCTCTATATGATAACACCCTGTATAACTGTCCTCTATATGATAACACCCTGTATTACTGTCCTCTATATGATAACACCGGCATGTATAACTGTCCTCTATATGATAACACTGGCATGTATAACTGTCCTCTATATGATAACACCCTGTATTACTGTCCTCTATATGATAACACCCTGTATTACTGTCCTCTATATGATAACACCGGCATGTATTACTGTCCTCTGTATGATAACACCCTGTATAACTGTCCTCTGTATGATAACACCCTGTATAACTGTCCTCTATATGATAACACCCTGTATTACTGTCCTCTATATGATAACACCGGCATGTATAACTGTCCTCTATATGATAACACTGGCATGTATAACTGTCCTCTATATGATAACACCCTGTATTACTGTCCTCTATATGATAACACCGGCATGTATAACTGTCCTCTATATGATAACACCGGCATGTATAACTGTCCTCTGTATGATAACACCCTGTATTACTGTCCTCTATATGATAACACCGGCATGTATAACTGTCCTCTATATGATAACACTGGCATGTATAACTGTCCTCTATATGATAACACCCTGTATAACTGTCCTCTGTATGATAACACCCTGTATAACTGTCCTCTGTATGATAACACCCTGTATTACTGTCCTCTATATGAGAACACCGGCATGTATAACTGTCCTCTATATGAGAACACCCTGTATAACTGTCCTCTGTATGATAACACCCTGTATAACTGTCCTCTGTATGATAACACCCTGTATTACTGTCCTCTGTATGATAACACCCTGTATTACTGTCCTCTATATGATAACACCCTGTATTACTGTCCTCTATATGATAACACCGGCATGTATAACTGTCCTCTATATGATAACACTGGCATGTATAACTGTCCTCTATATGATAACACCCTGTATTACTGTCCTCTATATGATAACACCCTGTATAACTGTCCTCTACATGATAACACCGGCATGTATAACTGTCCTCTACATGATAACACCGGGATGTATAACTGTCCCTTATAGGATAACACCCTAAATAATGGTCCCTTATAGGATAACACCCTGTATTACTGTCCTCTATATGATAACACCCTGTATTACTGTCCTCTATATGATAACACCGGCATGTATTACTGTCCTCTATATGATAACACCCTGTATAACTGTCCTCTATATGATAACACCCTGTATTACTGTCCTCTATATGATAACACCGGCATGTATAACTGTCCTCTATATGATAACACTGGCATGTATAACTGTCCTCTATATGATAACACCCTGTATTACTGTCCTCTATATGATAACACCCTGTATTACTGTCCTCTATATGATAACACCGGCATGTATTACTGTCCTCTGTATGATAACACCCTGTATAACTGTCCTCTGTATGATAACACCCTGTATAACTGTCCTCTGTATGATAACACCCTGTATAACTGTCCTCTATATGATAACACCCTGTATTACTGTCCTCTATATGATAACACCGGCATGTATAACTGTCCTCTATATGATAACACTGGCATGTATAACTGTCCTCTATATGATAACACCCTGTATTACTGTCCTCTATATGATAACACCGGCATGTATAACTGTCCTCTATATGATAACACCGGCATGTATAACTGTCCTCTGTATGATAACACCCTGTATTACTGTCCTCTATATGATAACACCGGCATGTATAACTGTCCTCTATATGATAACACTGGCATGTATAACTGTCCTCTATATGATAACACCCTGTATAACTGTCCTCTGTATGATAACACCCTGTATAACTGTCCTCTGTATGATAACACCCTGTATTACTGTCCTCTATATGAGAACACCGGCATGTATAACTGTCCTCTATATGAGAACACCCTGTATAACTGTCCTCTGTATGATAACACCCTGTATAACTGTCCTCTGTATGATAACACCCTGTATAACTGTCCTCTGTATGATAACACCCTGTATTACTGTCCTCTATATGAGAACACCGGCATGTATAACTGTCCTCTATATGAGAACACCCTGTATAACTGTCCTCTGTATGATAACACCCTGTATAACTGTCCTCTGTATGATAACACCCTGTATTACTGTCCTCTGTATGATAACACCCTGTATTACTGTCCTCTATATGATAACACCCTGTATTACTGTCCTCTATATGATAACACCCTGTATTACTGTCCTCTATATGATAACACCGGCATGTATAACTGTCCTCTATATGATAACACTGGCATGTATAACTGTCCTCTATATGATAACACCCTGTATTACTGTCCTCTATATGATAACACCCTGTATAACTGTCCTCTACATGATAACACCGGGATGTATAACTGTCCCTTGTAGGATAACACCCTAAATAATGGTCCCTTATAGGATAACACCCTGTATAACTGTCCTCTATATGATAACACCATGTATAACGGTTCCCTATAGGAGAACACCCTGTATAACGGTCCCTTTAGGAGAACACCCTGTATAACGGTCCCTTTAGGAGAACACCCTGTATAACGGTCCCTTTAGGAGAACACCCTGTATAACGGTCCCCTACAGGACATCACCCAGCGGATGTCACAGGCACCGTTATCTCCCCGCCCTGGTCCTCCCACCGCCCCAGCCCTACTAACCAGAGAGCTCGTCCGGTTCCAGGCCGGTGTAGGTGTCCAGACCGCAGATGACAAAATAATCGGCGAGGCGGCCGGGAGCCGAGCTGTTTCCCCCTCCCCCGCTCATGTCTCCGGTCACCGGCTACCCGCACTGCATGACGGGAGATCGGGACAGCTGTGCACCGAGCACGGGGAGGGGCCTGAAGCGCAGGAGGCGGGGCTGGGGATGCGCATGCGCACTGCTGTATCAGGGTGACATCATTCTATTTACTACTATAGAGAAAGACTGTAACCGTGACTGCCCCCCATGTCTGCGTGATCTCCCCTCCAGTGACTGCCCCCCATGTCTGCGTGATACCCCCTCCAGTGACTATCCCATGTCTGCGTGATACCCCCCCTCCAGTGACTGCCCCATGTCTGCGTGATCTACCCTCCAGTGACTCCACCCATGTCTGCGTGATTCCCCCTCCAGTGACTGCCCCCATCTCTGCGTGATCTCCCCTCCAGTGACTGCCCCATGTCTGCGTGATACCCCACTCCAGTGACTGCCCCATGTCTCCGGGTAACAGTGAGGATGACTCAGTCACTGCCACCATAGATAATGGCCAGGACCATCGCGCTTCCGGCGCCATTGGGCCAGCACCAGACCATTCGCCTAAAGGCAATCGATTGAAAAAGGGAAAGATTTTTATACACAATCGATTGCAAATTGCACGATTGCTGCAATCAATTGCTGATGTATGGGCGCCTTTAGGAGAAGCTTACAGTTAAGTGGTATCCTCTCCTCCTGGAGAGGAAAAGTGGCCACACATCTAAAGATTATCTGTCGAACCTGCCAACTACACACACAGCCAAACTGCCCTGTGCCCAGTATGAGGTTGATGCCATAAACACAGTATGTGTCAGAGGACCAGTGTTCAAACTTGCCTATGGGAGGGGAGCACCTGCTGAGATGACAGAGCCAGCCATAACCCAGTCTATTGCAGAGCTTACACATCTACACTTTACAGGGAGCCAAGCAGAATGCTTCCCTTCCTCCACCCTTCCCACAGGTGCCTCAGGGACCGCCTTTTCCGCTACTGGGGCTCTCAGACTGTGCGCTTTGGGCCCACCCCATTCAGCACTTGACATTGGGCCCACCCCATTCAGCACTTGACATTGGGCCCACCCCATTCAGCACTTGACAAGCCTGTTTTGGGCTCAATACTTGGTAAGTCACTGCATGGTCTGAATAAAATTTCATCCTGCTTGTAACGGATTGTGGAATCCCCTTCTAGGGGGCTTAGAGATTGCTCATGTATAACCTACCATCCAACATGACCCGTTCCATTAGGTACAAATTGCTCTGTTCCTGGACTTCCCACCTAATGTATGATTTCAGCCACCTTTGTTAAACTAGGTAATAGATGAGACAGGTGTTTCACCACAGGTGGCTGCAATCATCAATTAAGAGGGAAGTCCAGGAGCAGAGCATTTTGTACCTAATGGAACGGGTCATGTTGGAATGTCTGCACCCTTTACATAAAATCAACTTTATGTTCATCTACTAACATATTGCTCTTCTTAGTCTCCTGTATAATTTAAGTCAGTATTTCGCATGGGTCAGACACTAAAGCAAGCAATCTGCAATACAGGCTCCTCCAGTCTATGTTTGAAAGTGAGCTGCTCTTACAATTGTTTTCACAAGGGTATGTATATACAATATATATTGTGTATGAGGGCAGCAACAGTACTGTGATTTCAAGCTTAGCTGACCAATGATCCAGTTTGCTCAGTGCTGTAAATGTCAAGGGGAGATAAGGGATATTCACTATGGGGCATATCTAATTGGCCGCGAGGTGTTGACTGCAAAAAAAATCACACGGACCCCGCAAGCAATTTTGGATTAGCGCGGGTATGCGCGCTCCCGATACTGTCTGTAGCCAATAAAACAAAAATGCAGCTTTGAAAACCCAGCGGTGCGTGAATAAGAAAAAAAAAACTCGCCTGCTCCGGACATCCACTTACCATCTGAGCCCAGCTGCGGCATCCTCCAAAGACTGGACCGGCTCATGTACTCTCCTGCAGAAGATTGAAGCCACCCAGGGAAGTTAAGTGTAGTGTGTGCAGAGTAGCGGGGGGTAGTTAATACCCCTTTTACACCGGAGCTAAAACCCGGGTTTTTTAAGGGTTAACCTGGGCAGCTCCCTGGTGTAAAAGGGGAGAGAGTTGGATCGCCGGGTCGAGTGACCCGGCAATCTAACCCAGGTAACTAGCAGGGTTTAACACGGGCGTAGCCCGTGAAACCCTGCTGTGAGAACAGCACACTCCGGGTCACGATGACCTGGAGTGCGCTGCTAGCCGGCCGATTGGTCCGGCTTGAGTGGTGCTTGGAGATGACGTCATCTCCAAGCGACCACTTTCACTCCGCAAAAGCCGAGTCTATGCAGACCCGACTGTGGTGTGAGCGGCGCTGACTCGGGAATATCCCGAGTCGGCGTTGGCAAAATTCCCGGTCTGATCCGGATAGGAACTTTGATCCAACTCCGGGTCAGACCCGGAATTTAGGTGGAAAAGGGATATTAGTGTGTTCAGGGAGAGAGGTGCAGGAAAGTGGGGGTAGTGTAGTGTGTATGGGGAGGGGTGCAGACTAGTGGGGGTAGTGTGTTTGGGAGCGGGTGCAGGGTAGCGGGGATAGTTATGTGTGCGGGAGGGGGTGAAGGGCAGCAGGGATAGTGAAGTGTGTGCTGGGAAGGGGGTGCAAGGTGTTGGGGGTAGTGTAGTGTGCGGGGAAGAGGTGCAGAGTAGTGGGGGTAGTTTTGTGTGTGCGGGAGGGGGTGCAGGATAGCGGGGATAGTGTAGTGTGTGCAGGTCAGGGGGTGCAGGGTAGAGGAGGTAGTGTGCGGGAGGGTGGTGAAGGGGTAGTACATACTTGTCCTGTGCTTGGCCAGTTCCTGGAAGCTGTCTGCGATCCTGGAGAGAAGAACAGGAGGAGGAGGCAGCACTGCAAAAGGTGAGTAATTAATGACTAATTAAGCTAATTTGAAACTTACAATTGCTTAATCAGTCATTAGGGGGTTGCTACCAGGGTCCCAGAGCAAGACCCATCCATTTTTCCTAAAATTATGGATTTTAAGAAAAGTTGGTTGTGCTCTAGAAGTGCACAAATAATACCTCCTGGCTTCCAAAAAAGTAATTCCTGCACCTAATTGAATTGCATATAACCCGCACCTGCAGAATTTTTGCTATTCTCGCACTTAATTGAATATGCCCCTATAGCTAGCAATCTGCACCAGCTCCTGTGTGTATATGAGTCTGAGCTGCACTTACTGTGTACACATTTGAAGGGTATATATTTTGTGCATTAGGGACAGAGATAGTAGTGTGATTCAAAACAAGACTAGAGGTACCGCAAATGCCCTAATTAACAAAATAGTTAAGAAAACCAACAAATATTGTGTTCAGTGTTCCCCTATACAGGGAGTCCTAAATTGTTATATGGTTGGTGATGCTTTCTATAGATGTATAACTGTACAGATGTGGAGAGAGGAAAGGAGACTCTTTTTCTGGGGCACAGCTGACAAAAAAAATACTGTGCTGTGTCTGAGTGAGCTGCACCCCAAAGAAGACAATGTATCTCCCATCCAGATACTAGTGCAGACTACTCCACTAGACCATCAGTAGCTGGTGCTCTCACACTGGCCTGGTCCCATCCAGATACTAGTGCGGACTACTCCACCAGACCATCAGTAGCTGTTACTTTGACACTGGCCTGGTCCCATCCAGATACTAGTGCGGACTACTCCACTGGACCATCAGTAACTGGAACTCTTACACCGGCCCTCTCCCATTCGAATACCAGTGCATATTACGCCATTGGACCAGCCTCACGGGGCTTCCCCTTTTCCAGGATATCAACCCAGTGTGTCTGACTGTACAGTTGTGTGGTTATCCACCATGGCTGCCTACACCTGGTAATTGTAACAGCTTCTATTTATCCTAATATAATTTATTTATGTTCACAACATCCCTTATATACATTGGAGCGACCGTGCTTATGCTAATATGCCGTCACACTTTTATTGTGTTTTTAGTGAAATTGGTTTTCAAGTGAAAGTTGAATAAAACCTATATGATATTAGAATTTTTATAAATATATGTTTAGATGGTCTCATATGCTTGCATTTGTTTATATTGCACCAAAACAATATGAGTATGAATATCAGTCTAACATCTTCTGAGTACAGTATCACATAATTAATATCACTTTTTTGTATTTATGTTTTTTGCTTATTTTTTTCAGCCAGATACTTTTTGTACATTATTGCATGTGACTGGCCCCTCTTGATATTTTCCCCTCATTTCACTTAAAACATTTTGTAAAGGAAAAAATATGGATGAAAGCATTTATAGAGTAAGACCATATTCCTCATTCTGTAAAAGCTGCAGAACTATTTATGCAGTGCGTATCCTGTAATACCCCTTTTACACCAAACAAATAACCCAGGTTATTGCCAGGTCGATTCGGGTTGTGGCTCTGTGTGAACGGCTCCCAACAAAAAAACCCGGGTCGATTTACCGGGCAATCTTACTCGGGTTGAGAGCAGGGTTGAAAACGGGTTGTTCCCGGGTCATGAGGTAGTATAAACGGGTGCTACCTGGATTATTTGACCCGGCTAGCTCTGAAAAAGATGCTGATTGGAGCATCTGGGGCACCGGCAGATGATGTAATTTGTCAGTGCCCTGCAGAGAGAGACGCACATGAAGCCATCGCTTGCCTGCCTAACCTCCTGCACCACAGTAGCCTGACCAGCAGCCACAAAAGCAGGCAGGCACACAGCCTGCCACAGCCAGAACAGCAACCTGCACCACAGCCTGACCAGCAGCCACAAACACAGGCTGATACACAGCCTGCCACAGCCAGAACAGCACCCTGTAGCAATGCTGGAAACAGTCCCCACCCCTCTCTTTTGTTGGCTTTTGTGACCATCTTTGTCAGACCTTAAAACAGACCATTTTTAATGACTTCTATAGAGAAAAGCAGGAATTACCCGGGTTCAGTGTAAACAGGGCAAACCCGGGAATAACCCAGGTCGAGTTGCAGTGTAAACTGCCCCGCTCGTCTGCTGCCCCGCTCTGTCAGTCCCTCCATTGGTTGCCGGTTTTCTACCGTATTCAATACAAAATACTGTTACTTACACATAAGGCCATTAACCGAATTACACCAACATACATCTCTTCACTCATTTCAAAATATCTCCCAACCCGACCTCTCCGCTCAGCACAAGATCTGCGTCTCTCATCCCCACGTATTACTTGCTCCCATTCACGGTTACAGGACTTTCTTCGGGCTGCACCCACTCTATGGAATGCCTTACCACACACAATAAGACTTACCTCTACTCTTCAATCCTTCAAGCGTTCCCTGAAAACTCACCTCTTCAGACAAGCTTATCAGATTCCAGAACCGACCACATAACCTTCATAGCTTCCATGTCTTATTACATCCCCTCTCACAGTCCACACATAACCTCACATATTGTCTTTCTTTCACATACTCCTGACATTTTGCCGACATTCCTGTGTGACTGGATCATGCAGCCCACCAAGAAACTCTGCATTCTGGCCAGACCAAATTGCAATATATAGCACCTATCCTTGTGTATCAATGCCTATTTCCCTATAGATTGTAAGCTTGCAAGCAGGGCCCTCTTACCTCTATGTCTGTCTGTTATTACCCTGTTTTGTTCTATCAATGTTTCCAATTGTAAAGCGCAACGGAATATGCTGCGCTATATAAGAAACTGTTAATAAATAAATAAAATAAACGGGGTCTGAAGTCGAGTTCGACCCAGGATTGACCAGTGTTCAAATCCCAGGGTCGGACCCGGGATTTTGGTGTAAAGGGAGTATTAGTCGCTTTTCATTTTACCATTGTATGTCTTATTTTCATGTATTACTAATCGCACATTGTAACCTATGAAGTATGAAGCGCACCCAAGATGGCTGCCTCGCCTAGTGCTCTCTTGTGTAGAATAAACAATGCTTGGTTCTGGTGATTTAGCAAGGATCTCTCCTAGTATTTTTCCCCAATTATGTGTCATCTCTTGACTTGCATTAATCTCTTACATACAATTATTGATCACTTGATCCAATATCATCATGTCTCCATAAACCCCTCTCATTTGCATAGTCACCTCAGTGTTTACGCTCTAAGCCTGCAGATCTCACACCTTTACCTATACTTTATCTAAGCTGGGCTTTCATCCTCCCCACCACATTACTTCCATTACCAACTCTCATTTACCTCGCCAGGCCTCACTTCAGCCTCTTCGCCTTTTGAGAGCTTTTATTCATAAAAATAAAAACAACCTCAAGCAGAAATATATTTTTTTAAAAATATTTAAGCTTTTATTTCAAGTAATATATAAACTTTTGTTTTATTTACTCTGCATTATAAGATAGAGAATTCTGGACCGAGATTGATCCAGAATTCTTACACTCTTATCCTAGAAGAGGAACAAGATGGCGTAAACCTCATGACTCACGAAGAATCATCCTTCAGCACTCAGGAGAGGAAAAACCCCCTGTGGAGGAAACCTCTGGGGACCCATGACTAAAGGACTGCCCGTCCCTCTAGGCATTAAGAGGCTATCTTCAAGCAAAATATATTTAAAAAATAAATTTAAGCTTTTATTTCAATAAAATGTAACTTTTTTTATTTACTCTGCATTATGAAATAGGGAATTATAAATAGGGAATTCTGGACCAAGATTGGTCCAGAATTCCTACACTCTTGTCCTAGAAGAGGAACAAGAAGGTGTGGAGAGACAGACAGTACTAAGTCAGACAGTCAATAGATAGACACCAGAAGGTAGACCGTAAATAGGTCGACGGGTAAATGGTATACAATACTTTGGGTCGACATGGTCAAAGGTGGACATGCAAATGGTGTCTATCTATTGACTGTCTATCTACCATCCAGATACTGAACAAGATGGCGGAAACCTCATGACTCGCGAAGAATCACCCTTCAGCACTCAGGAGAGGAAAAACCCCCTGTGGAGGAAACCTCTGGGGACCCATTGCTGAAGGACTGCCCGTCCCTCTAGGCATTAAGAGGCTACGCAGAGTTTGTCCAAATCACCCACCCACCACTAACCGTGCATAACCCGTCATCCCTTCGGTCACCTCAATCTGCTATTTTGACCTATTATCCGGCCGGTGATAAACGCATCTGCACATCGATGGTGAATGCATGTCCACGGTGAGAGATAGAAAAGAGTGTGACAGACAGGGGAAGTGGGCATGGGAGGGGGAGAGACAAGACAGAGAGGGGGTTGGGAAGGAAACGCCCTAGCACCCCCTTAGTATTTAGAGCTCCATGTAAGAAAGAGTCATGACCCCTTTAGTACTCATTTCTGGTGCAAAAAAAGGGGTGATGACTGCAATGCTATATTCAGCAAACAGCTCTAACGCAGTTTCTGAAGTCCCCACAGGGTTTGAGCTCTATGCGCATACACAGACGGTCGTCACGTAGGTACATTAGTCAGTGACCCATCGCCGGCAGCGTTAGGCTGCCAGCAACATAGCAGGGGATGCAGCGGAGGAGGAGGACACCGCTGGACCTCCCTGCAGTGGTAAATACTAGCAGCATATTCGTATGTATCACAGTGACACAAAACAAAATATGCCACCGGCATTTAGTATCTCTCTTACATGGAGCCCAAACTGTGATCTAGATGTAACATTTACTAATGACAGTATTGGTTAAAAACAAATAACTAATGCACAATATGCTGTAATTCTCTCACACCTCTGCACATTAATAACAATGGAACAGGCCACAATACTGGCATACCGGGCTTAGGAGGCAGAGTGTAAAGGAATTAATTAGGAACAGTATAGTCCCACACAGACAGTGCCCATCTAACACCGATAAGAGATGTCCCAGATGCAGCCGCTTTGGGATGTAATGACACTGTCCCACTAGGTGTGAGGTTCTGTTTTTATCCAATACTGCCCTGTCCCCAAGGTCATAAGTCATATTACAGTAGTCACTCTGTCTGCCGACGCACGGAACTAAGCTGCCCTTATCTTTGTCCAGTCACTAACCTTATGGAGTATCTCCTGCTGGTGTGTGGTGCAGTGTCAGTGACCTGGTAGTGTATGAGAGAGGCAGCAACAGCAAAGCCCTGATACAGGCAGTTACCATTATGACATCACAGCATGACCTCACAGACTCCAACAGACAAGCCAAGACTGGTTATTTCTGGTTTGAGGCCCCTGGTGTCTTTTGTATGACTGACCTAAGGGAACTGTGATGTCACTCCTTATATACACCTATTGCATTCACATCAGATTATTTTTATGGCAGGGTTTCCCTTTTCACTTTTGGCTATGTGCTGCTTTGTATGATCCCAATTTCACTGATCCCAATTTCACTGATTCCAGTATAAAAAACATTATCAATACAGGTATGTAAAATATCAGTGTATCATTTACATTCCTTTGGGGAGCATTACATTTGTAAATCAAATCACATTTAGCACCATGCTTATATAAACCCCAAAAATTATATAAACAAACTGAAATCAATAGCACCTCTGAATAAAGAAATAAAACTTTACGTTGTTTTTTTAATGTTACAGTGTATCAGTGATCACCTCAATTAAGGATTAAGCACTGTTTATGGCACTGACCTCCCTCAGACGTATTGTGATAATTTCACTTAAACATTATATTGGCCATAAAGTTCAGCACTACATTCTCTCCCTTCCCCATTAGGATCTGCAGAGCAGTTATGGAACGTGTTGTCCAATTGTCAAGTAGAACTTTGTTTAGAAAAAAATATATATACTAAAATATTATAATAGCGGCCAAAAACCATAAGGGCAGCAAGTGAACAGACCTATATAAGGTCACCAGAGGCTGCATCTGAGATCTCTGGGACGTCTTAAGAGAGGAGGGGTCCGTGTGCACTCCCCGTGCGGGGCCCCCTCCTCTCTTCCCGGTGGCCGGCAGCCGACTGACCAGCCACCGGAACATTAGTAGACTCCGGGCACTAGAGTGTGACCGGAGTCTACTGCGTATGCGCAGAACACCGGAAAAATGGCCGCTGCGGCCATTTTCCGATGTTCTGAGCAGCGCTAACACCCGACGCGGGACCACGGACAGGTAAGTTTAAAATAATATGGGTGCAGGGTGTGCGGTGCAGAGCTCCTCTGGACCCGGGGGCCCAGCACACACTGCACCCATTATAGATACACCACTGGACTCTGCTTGATGTAAGACAGAAATCACTGCAGCACATTAAACAGCTGCAATTGATTAGTTCATGTTCATGGGACTGCAGTAACCAGTCAGGAAAGCCCTGGCATGGGCCTGTGTGATGGGAGGGGCTATTCTAAGTGCACCAATCACAGCAGGGTATATCTGTGGGATGTATTATACATATATACATAGATGCCCAGGTATGTGATATTCCTTGCTGAGTACTACAAGTGCCAGAATCTGCATTAACCCCCACTCCTGATCTATATTTGCACTATTGCAAAATTAGCTGGGTATTTAAAGTATGTGTATAATTTTGTACATGTTTGTAATTGGTTTTGTTTAAATGTATGGGAATCTTTTATGACTTGCTAGCAATAGTCATTACCTGTGTTTGGATGGGGATCACTGAAGCACAGTTTATAGTGTCATACTGCCTGTTTACTTAAACTTAGAGCAATGTATGTCCACTGATCAATTTGCATTTCAATCCACTGACCAATTGACTCAGATGAGGCCAGTGTCTTAATCAGCCATACTATTTCTTAACATTCAGTGTTAGGGCAGCTTGGTGTGGTTATGCATTAAGTGTGGTTAAAATCAAGTATGATTTCTGAACAGTTAAAAAAACAGTTGAAAAACAGTGAACAACATTAATACCAGGTAATTACAAAACAATTACTTAACATTGTGTTTTTTATATTAGGAGAAAAAAATGCTTCACAAACTTCTATTTCTTATCTCACTACATGGAATCATCTCTAAGGCTACTACATCCTTCACTCTCCCTGAAGCTCATCCTTCTGGACATACTGCTACCTCATTAATCTTCTCTCCTCTTACAAACACACAAGCTTTTAAATTATCTATACACATTGACAATGACATCCACAACCTGTCGCCATAAAAATTTATCATACAAATCCCACCAATATATTTAGATCTCTCTCCTGCTTCCATTAGCTGGTGACATATCACCAAATCCAGGCCCAACACACATGCCACACCCACAACGATCTATAAATCCAGCTAACCTCATAAACATTGCATGCCTCCTTTCACCCTCCAAGTCACTAAAATGTGCCTTATGGAATGCTCGCTCGGTCTGCAATAAGCTAACATCCATCCACAACCTCTTTATTTCAACTAACCTCAACCTTCTGGCAATAACAGAAACATGGCTCACACAATCAGACACTGTCTCTCCTGCTGCACTTTCATATGGTAACCTACACTTCTCACACACCTCCAGGCCTGGTAATTGTAAAGGAGGTGGGGTAGGAATATTACTCTCCCAATCTGTTACATACACAGTTCTCCCATACCTAGGTACCTTCACTCACATTTACATAATTTGAAGTACACTCTATAAGGACTTTCACCCCTTTCTCTGTGCGAGTTGCTGTTATCTATCGCCCACCTCAACAATTTCTGGAACATTATTCTGCCTGGCTCCCTCACTTCCTATCCTCAGACATCTCCACCATCGTTATGGGTCATATCCCCATTGACAGTCCACAATCTCCTCATGCCTCCAGACTACTCTCTCTAACCTCATCTCTTGGCCTCTCCCAATGGACTGACTCCGGTACTCATCAGGAGGGCCACTGCCTTGATCTTGTATTCGCTCGACTATGCTCAGTTTCTGATTTCACTAATGCTCCTTTCCCTCCTGCACACTCTCCTCCATTACATCAATGTCCTACAAATTAACCAAACCTAAACCCCGCAGAAATATTGATGCTATTAACTTTCAACAACTATCTACCTCTCTACAACAACTCACCAATTTCTACATTCACTTCTCCATCACACCTAAACCAGATTCTAGAAAAAATTCTCGATGAAGTAGCTCCAGCTACCCATCACACACCACATAGAGTTAGACGTCAACCGTGGCATTCTAACCTAACATGGCATCTACAAAAACTCTCACGTAAAGTTGAACGTCAGTGGCGAAAGTCTCATACTCCAACTGACTTCCACACATATAAGACTATCTACAACTCCTATCGTGCTGCTCTGGACACTGCCAAACAAACATATTTCCAATCTCTTATCTCTGCTCAAGCCTCTAACCCCAAGCGACTTTTTAATACATTTAAACTGCTTCTTACCCCTCCTTCACCCAAACCACCTGCTACTATCTGTGTGCAAGATTTTGCTTCCTATTTTAGGGACAAGATTGATGAGATCCGAAATGAAATGGTATGCTCTTCTTCAGCTAGTGATTTGCTCAATTCCCTACCTGAATCCTCTGGCAAATTCTCTTCATTTGATCTCACAAATGAAGATGAAGTATCTTCCCTCTTCTCATCCTCCTACTCTATTACCTCTACTCTAGATCCTTTACCCTCACACATCAGTAAAGCTCTGTCTCCTGTGCTTATCCCAACCCTAACTAAATACTGTAATCTCTCTCTCTACTGGCAACTTTCCATCACTGTTCAAGCATGCAGTGATTACTCCTATTCTGAAAAAAAAACTCTGACCCCAACAGTCTCTCAAATTACCATCCTATCTCCCAGCTCCCATGCCCCTCCAAGCTACTTGAGAGACTTGTCTACACCCGCCTCACACACTTTCTTAACTCACATAACTTATTGGACCCACTTCAGTCCGGCTTCCGTTCCCAACACTCCACAGAGACAGCACTGACTAAGGTAGTAAATGATCTGGTCACTGCCAAGGCTAAAGGCCATTACTCACTCCTAATTCTTCTAGATATCTCTGCTGGTTTTGACACTGTTGACCATTCTCTTCTCATACAAACACTACAATCCCTAGGTCTTAAGGACACAGCTCTTTCTTGGTTCTCTTGCTATCTGATCGCTCTTTTACTGTTCGTTTTTATGACTCTGCCTCTTCTTCACTACCTCTATCAGTTGGAGTACCGCAAGGCTCTGTCTTAGGTCCTCTGCTTTTCTCAATCTATACCTCCTCTCTTGGCAAACCAATCAGCTCTTTTGGATTTCAGTACCATCTGTATGCGGATGATACTCAAATCTACCTATCTTCCCCAGATTTATCACCATCTGTATTGGTCCGTGTCACTGAATGTCTTTCTGCAATTTCATCTTGGATGTCATCTCGCCACCTGAAACTTAATATTTCTAAAACAGAATTAATTATATTTCCACCAGCCAATAACAGTTACCAACCTGATCTCTCTATCACTGTTGATAACTCGACAATCCACCCTGCCCCACAAGCTCGCTGCCTTGGTGTCATCCTTGTCTCTGAACTGTCCTTTGTTCCCCACATTCAATCTGTCTCAAAATCATGTTACATACATCTAAAAAACATATCCAAAATTCGACCATATCTCACACAAGACACTGCAAAAACTCTAATCCATGCACTTATTATTTCCCGTATTGACTATTGCAATAGCCTCCTTACTGGTCTTCCCAAAAACAGGCTCTCTCCATTACAATCAATTATGAATGCAGCTGCAAGGCTTATCTTCCTTGCCAAACATCCATTGTCTGCTGCCCCGCTCTGTCAGTCCCTCCATTGGTTGCTGGTTTTCTACCGTATTCAATACAAAATACTCTTACTTACACATAAGGCTATTAACCAAACCCCACCAACATACATCTCTTCACTCATTTCAAAATATCTCCCTACCCGACCTCTCCGCTCAGCACAAGATCTGCGTCTCTCATCCCCACGCATTACTTGCTCCCATTCACGGTTACAGGCCTTTCTTCGGGCTGCACCCACTCTATGGAATGCCTTACCACGCACAATAAGACTTACCTCTAGTCTCCAATCTTTCAAGCGTTCCCTGAAAACTCACCTCTTCAGGAAAGCTTATCAGATCCCAGAACCACCCACATAACCTTCATAGCCTCCATATGTACTTACATCCCCTTTCACAGTCCACACACAACCTCACACATCGTCTTTTTCTCACATCCTCATGACATTTGGCCGACATTCCGGTGTAAATGGATCATGCAGCCCACCAAGAAACTCTGCATCCTGGCTGGACCAAAATGCAATATATAGCACCTATCCTTGTGTATCAATGCCTATTTCCGTATAGATTGTAAGCTTGCGAGCAGGGCCTTCCTACCTATATATCTGTCTGTTATTACCCAGTTTTGTTCTATCAATGTTGACAATTGTAAAGTGCAACGGAATATGCTGCGCTATATAAGAAACTCTTAATAAATAAATAATAATATATATTTAGATGCTAAGTACCACATTTTATTAGAATGTTGCTGAGAAAGGGTCCCAGGCTGACAATCAACTTTATTTAATCACATCATTAATACAACAGGCTACAGCCCTGGGGTCCAGGCAGCTCACCTCCATTTGCTTTTGCCATGTTATAACTATGACTGATGGCCTCTCCAGCTTCATTCCAGGTGAGAAGATTTAGGTCCCCTTCTGGATGATCATTGGGAAACTATTCTATGCAACGTGCTACTATGTCAGCGCTGTTTCTACAGATTAGCTTTATGTGTTACATTTATTACTCCCTGCAGGGTGGCTACATTTGGAGGTGCCTTGTGCAGTAGTGTCAGACCCTCCAACATGACCCCTTCCACCAGGTACAAAATGCTCTGCTCCTCTACTTCCCACCTAATTTATTATTCCTTTCACCTGTGTTGAATTGATTGATTGATGAGAAGGTTTCAACACAGGTGACTGCAATCATAAATGAGGTAGGAGGTCTAGGAGCAGAGCACTTTGTCCCTGGTGGAAGGGGTCATGTTGGAGGGTTTGTGTTGAATCCATAATGGGTGCACACAGACCCCACATCCTACTCTCATTAACAACATTTACCCTGAGCGGAGCCTGAGGCCACCTGAGAGGAATCCTCCAGAAAAATAGTTCCTACACCATTCTCTGTGAGATATGTACATGCAGGGTAGACTCTAGCACAGTGCGCATGCACAAGGGGGGGGGGGGGGGTACTCGGACACTGCAGACCAAACCCACAACTGATATAAGATGTAAAAGCTGAAACATGTAAATGCATTTTGAAGTACACATATACACCCCTGCTTCCTACCCTCCAACATGACCCGTTCCATTGGGTACAAAACACTCTGCTCCTGGACTTCCCACCTAATTTATGATTGCATCCACCTGTGTTGATCTAGGTAATTGATGAGACAGGTGTTTCAACACAGGTGGCTGCAATCATACATTAGGTGGGAAGTCCAGGAGCAGAGCATTTTGTACCTAATAGAACGGGTCATGTTGGAGGGTCTGATATAAGTGCAAAATAGAAAGCTAAAGTGCGCTGGTGTCTCAAAATAAAAATGAAATATACTTCCCTCTTGGGATAGATGAATCGTTATGAAGATGGGTAGTTCTTGCACAAGCTGTGGTTCATCACATACATGGAAAACAAAAGATTGATGCCAGGCACATCGTGTAATACTTCTCACTTTAAGCAGCAGGATTTGTCCAACAGAACAGCCATACACAACCCTGGAACCGGCAGTGTACATCACTGACTGAAGCTATAGAAAGAGTGCTACTTGTAGTGTATATGCAGCAAATATAAGCGGCAGCTGAACTCACTGGCAAAGGTACTCAAGGTATGCTGGCAACACCTGGGTCTGGAATTGTTGGATGCTTTCAAGGCTGCCAGCAGAAATTGTGGGGCAGGTAGCTCCATGTGTAAGGTGTATGACTGTCAAGTGAGAGGTGATAGGTTTGAGTCCTGGGTATGACAGTATTTTGAAATCTGTGTAGTGACTGATTGTGATTGCGGAGGTGGCCAGATGAAAGGGGCCAGGGAGGGGATAGTGGCGGCCAGGAGATGTCGGGGATAAAAGAAAAAAAGGACGCTACAAGTGAGAATGATTAGAAATTAAGCATTGGTAGGCCAGAGCAGTGCCCCTGCCCTGCGGTGTCGCACCACCCTAGTTACGGCCCTGCTGTGAGGAGGTAGAGGAGCTGCAGAGGATGATGGGCCCGAAGGCGAGAACAAGAATGGAATGTCTTTATTAAACAGCAGGTTAGAATGATAACTGGAGATAATACTGAATGAGCAGAATCAGATTGGGGCCGATGATGCTGTATTGAGAGCTGGATCGGTTTGAGACAGCGGTTTATGATTTGAAGAAGTTGATGGATTTGAATCCAATGTTGAAGAATTGATGAACTTGATCGGTTTGAGACAGATGTTGAAGAATTGAAGAACTTAATTGATGAGTCCGATATTAATGAATTGATGAACTTGATCGGTTTGCAATCGATGTTGAAGAATCAAGGAACATAATTGATATTAGTCCAATGTTGTTTAATTGAGGAACTTAATTGATATGAGTTCGATGTTTATCGACTTGATCGGTTGGCACTGATGTTAATGAATTTCAGATCTTAATTAATATGAATCCAATGTTGGAAGCATCAGATGAGACTGATGGTTGGCGGTATAGGCTAGAACCGATGGTGGCTAGAAGAACAAGTCTCAGTAGTAAAAACCAGACTGGTGTGCAAGATGGTATAGGAGACTTGTTTACCAGATATAGCACAGGTTCTGAAACTGCTGGTCTGGGAACAGGTCCAACATGGCTGCACCCATACTGTGGTTTAGGAGGGAGCTCTGGCTTGCAGCTTGGGTGCCATAATGTTGGGAAGACACGCTGTGAGCAAGGAGCTGCGGAGAGCCATCTCCAAGCTCAGTAACAGGACACTGGGCCTGATTCAGACCCACTTGCGAGCGGCTGTCCGCTCGCAAGTGGGTCGATGGTGCGCATGCGCGAGATGCGACGAGCGAAGGACTTTCCTTCGCTCGTTGTGTCTGATCAAAGGGGGCGTGCTGTTGATGTTGATTGACAGCACGCCCCCTTTGGTGGGCGTGCCTCCCAGATGGGGGCGTTCCCAAGGGAACGTCTACAGTCAGAAGCTGGCCCCACTGACATCACTAGTGATGTCAGTGAGAGTGATTTTGGCTCTGATAGAGCCAAAATCACTCCGGGCCTTGCGGTTGAGAAACTCAACTGCAGGCTTCGGCTCGCAGTGGCGATGGTCGTGATGGTCAAGACCATCGCGACCATCAACCTGCACGCTCGTATAGGCTGTGGGTGGTGACCCACAGCTATACGAGCGTCCAGGAGGACGCTCCATAATTATGGAGGTGGGCCCTGATTCAGAGCGAGCGCTCTTGTCAGAGCGTCCGGCTCTGAATCAGGGCCACTGAGCGGACAGGGCAGGAGCAGCACAGACAGGCTTCAGTACCAGCGGGGAGCGACGTGCAGCGTGAGCAGACCTCTGTGCTAGCCTAGACAGGCACCAGAGGTAACAAAGTGGTTTTTACAGTCCGGGTGAAATGTGGATTAAATGAGTGATGTACATTTTTAATACCAGTTGGACAGGAACAATATCCGATATTTGCGGCTCTAAATGAGTGAAGGCCTGGTGCTGGGACTGGAGAACTATCAATTTAAAATAATTTCGATAGGCGTTCTTAGGATGATGGCTTTTATCGGCGGGCGTGATGGTATCAGGGACTGCGTTGAATGTAGTCAGACAGTCTCATCCACGAGATGTTTCGTCCAACAACCTCCACAGTAATCACTGACCTGCTAGCAGGTCTCCATCAGCGTCTTTTTGGTCTAGCGGTCAGGTGATGACTTACAGCTGTCATCCAGTGGTGAGTAACACCACTATACCTCCCCCCTAGTATCTAACCCTCTGCTACAGCAGCCGAACTCTAATGGTGGCATTTTGCAGAATGTCGACCTTGCCAACAATACGGATTGCCGACATGGTGACTGCAACCAATTTTAATTTCTTCCCCTGAAATAGTATTTTGGATTTGGTTGAGGTCCCTTCCCCTACCCCAAAAATATACTATTGCAGGGAAGGGAAGGCAATAAAAATGATATAAAGAAGAAAACAACTTTACAAATCTAATTGTACAGGGGGGCAGGTATACAGTTGCCACCCCCTGGTCACTGCCATAGAGGGATGCACCATATAACATAACAAGCACACAATACAATTCATTCAATGTGGTACATGTTATACAATTTATCTCTCATAGCTGTAACAATATCTGCACAATATTCCCACATCTCACTTGCTACACTGCCCTTCTCTATAATGAACCCATACAGCAGCCTGTGTGAGGGCCTGGAGCACTGTCCCCCTTCCACTGTGTCTGATCAGAGCATACAGGAAAAGCTTTTTATACCTTCCAGCTATAGGCAACCGGACATACACCAAGGGCCCCATATGCAGACATCTAACACTCAAAAGGGCCGCATATTATCCTTGATCTAAATAATAAGTTAAAACAATTAATTTAATCAGATACAGAACATACCCTAAGAAAACATCCCACAGACCAATCAACCCCCTCCCCAATCCAAAAAAACACGAGATAAGAACCAGTGACCTGCTACCAACTAACTGGCTAATAAAATCCTGTGTAACAATTCCTTACCTTGCTTTATAAAGTAAGAATCATTCGGATTGGGTACAGGATGGCGGCGGTCAGGATCCCAGCGGTTAAAATCCTGGTGCCTAAACCTAACCTCCCCCCTAAGTGCCTAAACCTCCCCCCTAGTGCCATCCCTAACCCCACTACTTACCTTCCAGATGCCGGCGGTTGGGATTCCAGCGCCGGTATTCTAGGTGCTGGCATCCCCCTGTGCCGGTATATTGACCGTATTCCAATCATTCAGATCTTTTCCAACGGAGGAAGTAGGAGACGACCTGGTGCGGAATGGGTATGAAATACCGCCGGCCGCTTTCCCGTCAGCGGCAGCCCGACATGAGCAGAGTTCGGAGCAGCGGAAGCCCGACAGCGCTAGAAATCCCGATCGTGGATAGGTATCTACTAACCTAACCCCCCTAACCCTAACTCTCCTTAGGGGTGGCTAACCCTAACTCCCCCCCCCCCCCCCCCCAAGTGCCTAACCCTAACCACCCCCTTCCCCGCTGCCTAAACCTAAGTCCCCCCCGGGGGTGCCTAACCCTAACCCTCCCTCCCCCTAGCCTAACCCTAACACTACCGGGGGGTGCCTGACCCTAACCCTCCCCCCCGCGGCGCCCGGCATCACTACGATCGGGATGCCGGGCGCCGGTCTCCCGGCGTCGGGGAAATGCGGGCGTCTACATCTAGACGCCCGGCATTTCACCCTTGCTGGGATATGACTGTCGGGAAGCCGACTGCCGGTATTTAGGCAGTCGGCTTCCCCATTGCATACCCCTGGTGCAGACTACACATTCCACTTGTCGCAGCAGACAGTTTACCAACTAAGTAAAGGAGGCTATGCCCCTGAGGAGGTGAATGGAAAGGCAATGGGCACTCACAGTTTGGTAGAGTACAGGGCTCCTATGGTTTCAGATACTTAGATATAAGTTACTAAAAATACTGAAGAGAATTATTTTCTCACAACCACTAATGTCCGTCCCATTAGGTGAGAATACAGAACAGTTTAAAGTTTTCTTCTCAGTATATACAATGCCAAACATCTTAAGTTCTGTCATGGTATGGAAACCTGTACATATGATTGGAATTAGTAGCTGGTATATATATATATAACACTACTTGAATGTAGATTTAGTGGTTCTTAAATCTTATCAAATACACAGAACGAACCCTCAGACATAAAAGGTCTACATGTGCCAAATGCATTTATGTATCCAGTTTATATACAAACAATTTGTTCAACTAAACATATAGGGAATACAATAAACTATGCACCTGGGAGTTATAGGGGCATATGGTTCACCGCGCATGGAAAAGCTCCGGGTATCACGGCCGACGCTATTAAAAAAAATGTTTTTAAAAAGCCATTTTCCCTGCGCAGTAAATCCTGTGATAAGACGCAGTAGCCCATAGACTCCACGTAAAATGCTAGAATCTATGGGTCTCACCGCACGTGAAATCCTAAAGCAGGAGATTCCCAAACTCTGCCAATACTGTCAAAAATGTAAGAATATCCATACTTGAACACAGGTGACTTAATTAGTATCTCAGTCAATTTGACTTAACCATCTGTGCTTAAGCATGGATATCCTTAAAACCTGGACTGTGTCAGGGCATGCTGGGATATGTGGTTCAGAAGCTGCTGGAGCGCCACAGGTCACCTACCCTTACTGTAGCTGAATAAAAAAAAGGATTATATATATATTACACAGTCACTCATCGGATGCTCAATCAACAGCTCCACACAAAACACAGCTTTCGTCATTTCAAAGTTTTACCAATTAAATACAAAGACACAAACTCATTACAGGACGGATGTGCCACCGATATACACAGGAGGATATATTGGAGTGGTCTGGAGTCTGCTTGAGCTCTGTTCTATAAGCACTAGATAAGGCAGAAGAAAGCTACAAAAGCCGCTACATCACATCTACAGGAAATTAAACTTATATTTCAGTCCGATAACCAAGCTTTGGTGATAAGTTGAAGGTCTAGTGCTGTCTGTATATTATATGGTACAGTGTTACAGGATAAATATCATCCATAAACACAATAAAATGGGGGGGGGGGGCAGCTCAATCTCATCAAGCGCATTCCTATTAGGAATCATTCCGTTCGAGAGTCACTAACAGGTCACATATTAAGGATTTCCCTGGCCGCCCAGGTGAGTTATACTCACAGCCCAGGCTCACAATGACGAAATTTTTTTGGGTATTCAATTAGCCTTGTTAAGTTAAGGGGTGCTAATTGAACACCGGCCCCTATTCAATTAGCCCCGCTTATCGGTTATTTCTTTTCGGGTCTCCTGAGACCCGAAAATAAATATTCGTTAACCTCGCAGTTATCGGGTTGTGTTAACATGTTCATTTAACGGGCGTTAACACAGCTAATCGAGTGAAAAAGGGAGCCTGGTGTGATAAAGCCTGAGGCCACCTCTCCTTATCGGGGCTATTTGAATTCCCACCTTTGTGCCATAAAACAGGGAAATCCTTAGGATCAGGACCACATGTCCCCGTGAGATGAATGGATAGTCCAGCAGCAAACTAGTACACTACTGATCCAAGCTTACCCAATTTATTTAGGAGAATTTGCCCTTTAAACAATAAATTATGTTACATAAACCTTTCTTAAAAGGCTAAACTCTGTTGAGGACAACCTCTAGTTGTGTTGTTATATTTATGAGACAATTGGGAACCCTTTATATTCTTCATCTCAGGTCAGTTGGTACCTCCAAAAAGTATTCTGGTTTTAGCGGACATCAGAGCTGCCAGTGGATTCATTCTTAATACTCTTGTACACTACAGTTAGGAGGAAGATAAAATAACTAATACACAGTATATACACAGCCTCTATACAGTGTTCCGTCATACAGAGGAAATGCTACCATGACTGTACAGTCCTTCTACACGGAAGATACAGGAGAGTTCAGTGCAAAGTTCTTGCACCCGGTGCTTATTAAAGCAAGAGTTTGTCTTTACACTATACGAGGTATTTGCCGTCACGTGTCAGACTCCACCCTACAAGTCACTCTGTCCCAGCAGGTTAATTAACCGTCAAATATTATTATTCCTAGGCTCTTTCCGTTGCTCCTGTAATCCTCCTCAGTAGGCACGGGCACCTTATCCCAAGACTCAGAAACACATGGAGCAGTAGAGAAGCCGGCCATATAAAAAAAAAAAAAAAAAAATGTTCCAAATAAAATATTTTCATTCAATATAAAAAAGGCAGTCTTAAAATTTAAATACTTTTCTTTAAGTCTTAAAGGAGCATCCTGAGAAGATGTTCTGGGGAGAGGCACAAAATTATTCAAACTTCTTTTTTAACTTCTTCTGGAAAATTGCCGGCAGTATGGAGAGGACGGCGAGAACCATGAGCACAATGACTGAGTTCCAGGACACGGCCTCTCCCGCTGTGGTGAGCTGGTAGAGTGTGGTCCCGGCTTTGATGGCTACAAACGATGGTGGGGCCACACCTGTAAAATACAGAGAGAGTTAAGACTTTTACTAATAATGTACCTGGCATTAATGGATATCTGGCCATCACAGTGGTGACCAGGCTATGTCGGACACTGTAGAGGACACAAGTAATATAAAACTCAACCAGACAGCCCATCTAATCTGCACATTGAGTCCTGAACAGGTCTCTGTGATGGGATCTGGTCAGATGGTCGACATTCAGAAACTCGACACCAGAATGTTGGCAGGTTCCAAATGTCGACATGAACTTTAGTTCGACAGCAAAAAATTTTGACATTTAACATTGCAACACAAAAAGGTCGAAATTACTTTTTGCTTATTTTCAGGGTTAGGTTTAAGATAAAATATACCCCAAACCCTACCCACATGCTCATGCCACCTGTCTACCCTAGATTATAAGCTCCTAGGAGCAGGGTCCTCCTCCCTACTGTTCTCACAGCCCTCTTCTCTAGCACTTCTATGACCGCCTTCATCTTCCCAGCTGTATTCTGTACTGAGAATTGTGGTGCTAATTGTGGCTTGTGCTCTGGGCCTGATTCAGACCCGCTCGCGAGCGCTGAGTGCTCGCAAGCGGGTCGATGGTGCCCTAGTGCGCATGCTATGGGTCTCGCACCAAAGGGGGCGTGCTGTCGATGGTGAGTGACAGCACGCCCCCTTTGGTGGGCGTGCTGGGGGTGTTGCTGTCCAGACAGAGGTGTTCCCATGGGAACACCTACCGTCTGGGTACGGCCCCACTAACATCACTAGTGATGTCAGTGGGAGTGCTTTTGGCTCTGATAGAGCCAAAAGCACTCCCGGGCTTGCGGCAGCGAGACCCTGCCGCAGGGTCTCGTCGCAAGCCCGATGGTCGCGATGGTCTTGACCATCGCGACCATCTTTTTGGCCGCTCGCATAAGCTGTGGGTGGTAACCCACAGCTATGCAAGCGGCCAGGAGGCCACTCCAATTTTAGGTAGGAGGGCCCTGATTCAGAGCAAGCGCTCTTTTCAGAGCGTCTGGCTCTGAATCAGGCCCTCTGTTCATACTTTGGTTATTGTACTGTAATGTTCTGTGTACCCTGTACTGTTCTACCATTGACTTATGTACGGCTCTGCAGACCACTTGCAGCCCATTAGAAATGAAATAATATAATAATTTGGTTGTCGAAATGTTGATGTATTAACAGTGTTGAGGTTCATGCATGTCGACCAATTGGTTGTCAACATAAAGTCCATATCGATATTCTAAGGGTCAACACTCAGAACCTGTCGACATTCTGAATGTTGACTTTTTATTTACCAAGGATAGTATTATTATGAAGAGGGGCTGCTGTTCCGTCATGTTATCAGGCCTTGTTTTTCCATCCAGAGTGTAGAGAGCGTTCAGAGAAGCTGGGGGCTAAAATGGCAAACCAAATGCAGGGTTTTGGAGAGCTACCAAAACAGCCCTGAGCTAGGAGACTGCAAGCCAATCACTGACTCTGCTCCCCATTTCACAGTGTGATAAGATAGAACATCCCCCACACACCATTAAATGTGTCAACCATAACTAAATGGATGGGACAACTGTACAAACTTCCTTCATGATGAGACCTTTCTCCCTGAGACTACTTGCCTCTATCACAGTTAACTGACTGGGGATATTGAGAATGAAGGCTTAATTATTAAGTTTTATTTTATATAATCTCAGTTCAATGGAGCATTTTGATTATTACTCTTTACTTCCACTAGATGGAGCTCCGTGCCAGAGACACTCACCTATAAAGGTTCCTAGGAAGAATACTTTGAGCGGAACATTGATCACCGGGGACGTGATATTAATGAACCAGTTTGGCAGGAAAGGTGTTATCCTCAGGAAAATGATATAATTAATCAGATGATCCCGATGCCGATCGACCTGTAAAAACAAAAGTAGTAAATATGTGTAAATAACAGATTATGTCATTTAAACTTTACAGAGATCATACATTCAGATCATGTTACAGAAACTTGCCAAAGAGGATTACGGAAGGCGAGTCGCTAAGTATCAGTTTACACATTAATATCTTCACACGGATTAGACAGGCACAGCGTACAGCAACGGTCCAAGTATCACAGGCAACTTTATACTACACACTGCCAGACACATTCAGAGGTTTCCCACATTGGTGGATGAAGGAGCCTCAGTGGCATCTTCATTAATAATGTACAGTGCACCTACAGTATATTGGGGACCTCTGCTGGCGGGCTGCTGTAACTGCTGCTGGCGGGTGAAGGGCAGAAGGGATAGGACACCAATGCAAACGGAAGCCAGCTTCCGATTGGACGGTACATACAGATATAGCGGTATACAGCAGATTATATCCCATGTACTAGTGATCATGAGGGAGAAACACTGCATTTACATACAAAAAAATGACATCAACGTCTCAAGATCGGAGATTCTCGACCCTCAGCTGCTCTTATTTCAAGGGCTCCTCTTTAACCAGTTAAGTATTTTATACAACACGTTGTGGGATAATCTGATTCTATTAGAAAGGCCTTCTATAGGCAACACCGTACATGCCAGTATCATGTTATTTACCTGCTGTGACCATTTCACCGCTTTCTCTGCCAGGTACTTATAGACGACCGGTCTCCCGACAAGATACGATAACAGATAGCAGAATGAGGCCCCAAGACCCGAGCACTGGACGCAAGGAGGAAAGGGTTATAGTCAGCGTTCTGCATGAAATCCTGTAAATCCAGTAGTATCTGGATGAATTAATTAATTATCCCTATTTTATACACATTTATATCATATGTAAGATGCCTGTAGACTGTCTTTCTTTCAAATTTACTTTAATACGGGGCGTGGCCACGGCGGATCTGGTGTAGGCAGCTGGTCCTGTAGGCTCCCCAGTGCTATATCCTGCATATCTATCCTGCGCACAGCTACCCCGATAAAATTGCTCGCCATCGAGCACTTACCCTCCCGGGATACTGCTGTGCTGGTCCTGAACGTCGAGACCGAATACGGCGCCCGGCGGGATCGCCGAGACTTTGGGCCCTGCCGCCGCCATTGCTGGACTGTAGAGCCTCGGCTGTTATATGGTGCCTCCGCTGAGACGCGGCTGTGCTGGCCGGGAGTAACCTCCACATCCAGACTGACCCTTCTCGTTGTGGTCGGGCAGTCGAGAAGACTCCGGTGAGTGCGGATCTCTGTCCCCTGTGCCTCGTGCTGGCCTGATGCTTGACTGGGCCTCCCAGTCACGTGACGCCGCCGGGGCTTGTGCTGGGCGCCATTGCTGACCCCGATAGGTGGCTGGTATCCGCTCCTGATTATATCAGAGGAGGCATTCGGAGTGTGGTGCCCTGCGTGATCTATACTCCCTGCAATTTTTTGTGAGTCAGTATCGTCACCTAATATACTAATTAAACCTAGTTGGATGATTCTGTGACTGAGCTCTCTTGGATCTCTCTTTCAGCCTAGTCTTTATAGCATCCCTATTACAAATACCATTCTTTCAAGATATTGTTTATTGTGCAGTGAACTGCTACTGAGGGACCTGATATTACATTATTGTCTGGCGTTATAATGGGAAAGTCCGGACATGGTGCGGCGGCTGCGGCTAAACTAGAGCGCTTTGTCCGCTCATCAACACCACCTGTGCCTCCGAGCGTTGCCCCCTTAGGGACATCCGGACAACCAACTGTCGCACCTAACACTGGAGTGGGTTCCACTACATCTTCGGAGGTCACCCTACAGCAGGTGCTGGAGGCAGTCACCTCCTGCGAAGCTAGACTAGCTGACAAAATCGAAAGTGTTCAGTCTGATCTGTCTCTTCTACGACATGATGTACAACGGGTGCGGGAACGGGTCGGAGAGGCAGAAACCCGTATTTCTAATCTAGAAGACTCGCACACCCCATTACAATCACAAGTTGCTTCTCTGACTACGCAAATGGCTACTCTGCAGAACAAAATATCTGATATTGAAGGCAGACTCCGTCGTAATAATGTGAGAATTGTGGGGCTTCTTGAGAAAGAAGAGGGTTCCGCCCCTGAGGCTTTCCTTGAAAAGTGGCTCATCGATTTCTATGGCAGAGATTCTTTTTCAGCCCAATTTGCAGTGGAGCGGGCACACCGTGTCCCTCCTAGACCTGTGCCTCCCGGTGCTCCTCCACGCACATTTATTGCTAGACTCCTACATTACCAAGATCGAGACACTATTCTCAAGTTAGCACGCATTAAAGGTCCATTGGAACGAAATGGAGTTAAAACTTCTATTTTTCCAGACTTTGCGGTGGAGGTACAGAAGGACAGAGCAAGATTTCTCCCTATTAAACGTCGCCTCCGTGACCTTAATCTATCATATGCAATGCTTTTCCCCTCTAAGCTACGGGTGGTGACAGATGGGGAGACCAAGTTCTTTGCTTCCCCAAAAGAGGCGGCGGCTTGGCTGGATCGTAGATCACCTGGTCTTCGACAATTGGAACCAGAGTGATTATGAATAATATATAATTTTGTGAATATATATCTATATTGCTGTTGGAATCGATGTTCTTAGATATAATATGTTACTTCATGGATTGCAATATATACACTAAGTAGGTACTGGATATAAATAATAGTTTACGGAGGATAGTATTAACTATATAATACTTCTGCTATAAAATCACTCTACAATATGTCAGTTCATATAAGTGAATATGGTACTGTTGCTTCAATATTATTTCTATACTGGGGAGCCCATCATGTTCTTTGGTGGTCATTAGAATTCATTGCTCCTAATACTCTCAGCTTGTTTTTGGCATCAGAGTAATTGTGTAGCTGGGTGGGTTGTGTTACTATTAGTTTGTAGGGAGGGAGAGTTTAATGTTTAGGGATCCAAGTATGCCTTGGTTGGGTTGGTGTACAGGGTGGGGGGGATTTGGGAGAGATTTATTTCCTCTTTTTTTATTTTTATTTGATATTATTTCTATGTTTGGTAAAGTGATGTACTGTATTGCCATATTGACTTTATATATTCGTTCTGTCAGTCTGCACAATGTTTCTAGTAAATTGCTGGGGGATATCCTGAAACTCTTTTTACTTCCCTATATATGACTAAAATATTGACTTGGAATGTGAGGGGTATTAATGATAGGATAAAACGCTCCTTAGTACTTAGACAGCTGCGACACTATGGATCAGAGATTACCTGTCTTACAGAAACGCACCTGGTGGGTGGGAAACTTTTATCACTTAAGAGACCGTGGGTGGGTTGGGCATTTCATTCCCCATTTACCTCCTCTTCTAGAGGAGTGTCTGTTCTTATAAGTAAAACAGTCCTATTTGTCTGCAATACCGTTAAAATTGACCCTGGAGGGAGATATGTTTTCTTAGATTGCAGCATTTATTCATTTAATATATTTATTTTAGCAGTATATATTCCTCCACCCTTCTCGTATGAGGTTTTGAAGCGTGCAGCTGAATTTGTAGCTTCCTCTCCTGATACCCCAATTATGTGTCTTGGGGACTTCAACAATGTACTAAATCCTGCTATGGATAGGTGGCGTGAATCCTCCGCCTGTCACGTCTCATCAGGTAGAGGGCTGGCGAATTTTGTGACGGATATTGGCTGGATTGACCCCTGGCGGGAAAAACATCCAAATACACATCAATATTCTTGTTTTTCCCATTCCCATCATTCTTTTTCCAGAATAGACTTGGCCCTGGTCTCCAGAAACCTATTGCCCCGCATCTCTGGTATAGAGTATAAGGCTAGGGGCATATCTGACCATTCCCCGCTATTCTTGCAGTTAGATATTAAAATAGATAAGGGTCAGCATTTTTGGAAGCTACATCCCTCCTGGTTATTGCAAATGGGGGCGGGGGCGAAACTGGAGGCGGCATGGCAGGGCTACTTTGCTGATAACATGGGTTCTGCTCCTATTGATATGATATGGAATGCATTCAAGGCCTTTATGCGAGGATCACTGATAAAGAGGGTGGCAGAGCTGAAACTATTCTATAGGAAAAGGGAACTTGAATTGGAAGCCAGATGCCGAGCTTTAGAGTTGTCATATCTGGTGGATAAGCTAGAATCCTCCAGGGCATCATGGTTACATGCTCAAAAAGAATGGACTACTCATTTACAGGACCGAACTAGCTGTCGATTATTATTTACTTCACATTCCAGATATTTTCAAAGTGACAGGTCGGGAAGCTATCTAGCGTACTTGGTTAACTCAGACAGACCTAGTAACACTATTGCTAAGTTGAGATCAGCTGATGGCGTGGTAGTTGATACAACCCCTGAAATAGCGGATGTGTTCCTGAAATTTTTTAAGAATATCTACTCATCTGATTTAAAATGTAGCCAGGCAGAACTGCGGAATTATGTAAATGATGCCAAGCTTCCTATCCTTACTACTGAGGCCAGCGCCATATTGGAGGCCCCTATCACTATTGAAGAGATTAACACAGCTATTAAATCATTTCCGAGTGGCAAAGCTCCCGGAATTGATGGTATTCCCCTTGAAGTTTATAGAAAACGTGTGTTATTTTTTGCTCCCAAATTACTGGACATATTTAATGCTTTGTTTGAGGAGGGGATCTTCCCTGCCTCCATGTCTGAGGCGGTGATAGTGGTACTTCCGAAGCCTGGAAAAGATCCCCCATTTCCAGAGTCATATAGACCGATATCCCTGATATCCACTGACGCTATGCGACTTAATAGAGTTATTGCTACTATAGTTCATCCAGACCAGACAGGATTTATGCCCGGGAAATCCACTTCTGTAGATGTGCAAATAATCTCCTCAGATTCTCAGATCTCCCATGGTGATGAATCATCATCAGTTGTAGTGTCACTAGATGCGGCTAAAGCCTTCGATTCCATAGAATGGCAGTTCTTATGGGAAGTTATGCGAGCATTCAGGATAGGTCCACGCTTCATCAAATGGGTCCAGTTACTATATATGGTCCCTAGTGCACGGATCTCAATAAATGGTTATGTTTCACCCTCCTTCCATTTATCTAGGGGAACGAGACAGGGTTGCCCCTTGTCTCCAGCCCTATTTGCTTTGGCAATGGAACCGCTGGCATGTGTACTGCGATCCCATCCTGATATAGTGGGTCTTCGGGTAGACAATGGAAATGACACTGTGGCCTTATACGCAGATGACCTTTTATTGTTTTTGGCTGACTATGTTCTCTCCATGCCGGCGGTGCTCCAGGTTATTACAGCCTTCGGTATATACTCTGGACTAAAGATTAATTGGGGGAAATCCCACATACTTCCACTTAGGGGGTCCCCTCCCGCACCTCCCAGTATACCTCTTCCCCTTAAGTGGGTAGACCGTTTTAAATATTTGGGAATCTGGGTTACTAATTCTCCGCAGGATTATATCTCTCTGAATATCCAACCATTGCTGGAATATCTCAGAATGAAATCTCGCACCTGGGTTAAACTTCCTTTGACACTGACTGGTAGAATTAATTTGATAAAAATGATCATGCAGCCTAAATTCCTATATGTATTCCAACAATCTCCTATTTATATACCACTATCCATATTTAGGAAACTAAACAGTTTGATCTCCTCTCTGGTCTGGATGAACAAGCGTTCCAGGATTCAATTGAATACTCTAACTAGACCCCGGAATTTGGGTGGACTCGCTCTCCATCATTTTAGATTATATTATCTTGCGTCTCAATTGGCGCATTTGAGAATATGGTTGCAGGGTGGCCCGGTGGGTGACTTGATATCTGTAATGGTCTCCCAGGCTTCGCCGGGACACTCCCCTCTACAGGCATTACTTGCAGAGGGATACGCTAAAAATGATCCTCCTGTGTTTTATCAAGCTATTTACATCTGGAGGCTAATTTCAAGAATGGTCAAGTATGAAGGTATAGACCCAGACACTTCACTGTGGAACTCCAAATCATTAGATGAGTTGTCTTATTTACAAAACAGATAGAGTTTGGGGTTCTAAAGGGTTGTTCTCTTTGGGACAATTGTATGATAATGGTATTCTTAAATCCTTTACTCAGTTAAGGGATGAATTTTGTTTACCTAGCTCCTATTTTTACCGATATCTTCAATTGCGACATGCGCTATCTGCCCAATTCTCGGACTCTTCGCCAAATATATTAGACTCTCCTATTAAAAAGTTATTGTTATCTACGGGGTCCCGTAAAATTATATCTAGTATATACTCTTATCTTATGTCCGCTCATCATTGTTCGGACCTTCCTGGTCTTCGGGAACGTTGGATTTCTGATGTGGGTCCTGTGAGTGATGAGTCCTGGAGCCTTGCCATGGGGTCTCTGAGATGCTCTACTGCATCAATTAGATTTCAACAGATACAGCTATTCATTCTGCATAGGACTTATCTCACACCCGTTAGGCTTATGAAGTTTGCTGGAAGGATAAATGATATCTGTCCTAAGTGTGCTATACTCAGTGATACTTTCTGGCACTTGATTTGGGAGTGTTCCGTCATAAGTACATTCTGGAACAGAATTCTACAAACTATGGCCACTACTGGTGTCCCTATCTCTATACTAACACCTAGTGCATGTGTTCTAGGAATAATACCTTGTGATTTTTTGGATAAACATACTACCCAATACGTTATTAATCTGTGTACATTGGCAAAAGTTGTCATAGCTAGATCATGGTTGGCTTCTACGGGACCTGAATATGCGACATGGAAATCACTTGTTAATTCTACGGTGATGCATGAGAAATATATTTATATCTCACGAAAGTCTGAGTCTAAGTTTGAGAAGATATGGAATAGATGGCTTCAATCTAGTTTCTATGAGACACCCAGTGACTCATAATTGGCTCTAATGCTCTATTGGGAAGTTTTCTATTATACGGCAATGTCAGTATCAATAATAACAACATTAACACTGTTTATTTTTTTTTATTTTTTGTGTGCTAAGTACATCACAGTTGTAAACTGTTATTAGTTAGTATGTATGTGTAAGAAAATTATATCTGTTTATATGCATATCTATACTCTGTTCCTTTTTTGTAATCACTCAAGTCAGTAGGATGAGATATCTACTCTAACTATTTGTATATGCCTGTTACTACTGATATTATTTGATATGTATGCATGTTATGTACATTTTAATATGTATGTAATTTTATGCTTGTATGGTATGTTTTTAAACTAAAATAAAAAATTTACTCAATTTAAAAAAAAAAAAAAAGTACTTTAATACGTAAACATTGATATCCATCAGAATACCTCATAACACACCGATCACGTAGGTTGGGTACGGGTCAGAATACCAACAGCAGCATCCCAACAGTCACAATCCTGATGCCGGATGGTAAGTTGCTTACCCCCAACTCTCCCCCTAACCCTGCAGCCTAATCCTCCTCTCCCGCAGACTAACACCCCCCCTCCCCCGCAGCCTAAAACTAACCTCCCGCAGCCTAAAACTAACCTCCCGCAGCCTAACCCTCCGGCAGCCTAAACCTAACCCTCGAGCAGCCTAACTCCCCCTCCCCCGCAGCCTAACCCTAACGCTTCCCTCCCGAAGCCTAACCCTCCCCTCCCCCTGCAGCCTGGCCCTAACCCTCCCCTCCCACAGCCTAGCCCTAACCCCCCCTGCCCCTGCAGCCTAGCCCTAACCCTCCCCTCCAGCAGCCTAACCCTCCCCTCCAGCAGCCTAACCCTCCCCTCCCGCAGCCTAACCCTAACCCTCCCCCAGCCTAACCCTAACCCTCCCCCAGCCTAACCCTAACCCTCCCCCAGCCTAACCCTAACCCTCCCCTCCCCCAGCCTAGCCCTAACCCTCCCGCAGCCTAGCCCTAACCCTCCCCTCCCCGCAGCCTAGCCCTAACCCTCCCCTTCCCGCAGCCTAGCCCTAACCCCCCCTTCCAGCAGCCTAGCCCTAACCCTCCCCGCAGCCTAGCCCTAACCCTCCCCTTCCCACAGCCTAGCCCTAACCCTCCACTTCCCGCAGCCTAGCCCTAACCCTCCTCCTCCCGCAGCCTAGCCCTAAACCTTCCCCCTCCCGCAGCCTAGCCCTAAACCTTCCCCCTCCCGCAGCCTAACCTAAAAGTTTGTGCATGTGCGCGAATGCTGAAGAAACTCTCCAAACGCAGCCAAATCGCAGACATCGCAATCAGTTGAACGCAGACATCGCAATCAGTTGAACGCAGACATCGCAATCAGTTGAACGCAGACATCGCAATCAGTTGAACGCAGACATCGCAATCAGTTGGACACCATAATTGTAAAACTATACTCACCAGACACACCAGAAACAAAGCAAGAGGGAAAGGATACAGGAACCCGGAAAGGATGCTCAGAAATATGGACCCGGGAATAGCAAATGTCTGCAGACTGGAGACTTTTCAGTTAAGGATAATGAATTATTAGCGTATTATTTAGTCACGTATGACTGGACTCAGGACATGTATGCACTGTACTCATTGTCCCTGTGCATCAGAGATCGGACATCCCGGTCACTGTGTTCATGCGGAGATGCCCGTCACACGGATGACTGGTTATAGTGCACACACACAGCACTGGTGGGATTAGCGTTTAATAATTGTGCCGGCTGAAGGAGTCATTCAGAGCCAGAAGTGGCATTAGATGGGGATTATAGGGCCCATGCACTGTGTCCCCCCCCCCCCCCATCATAGCTCTGCTATAGGCCAGGATACAGTGATTCTATTACTGGGGAAATCTCTCACTGGTAACATATATATCAGCATGTAAACTGCACAGTAACAATATATTGCTGCCATTTTACCATTCAGGCGACAGAGACCTTTTACCTCGCCTCTAACAAGAGCACTACAAGCTGCGCGGCGGTGGCGACTCTTATAAAGGATACAAGATGTAAGTGGTGAAATAAGCCACTAAGACTTCCACATAGAAGGTGTCCTTGTACTTGGACAGCACTTTCCCCAGGGCCTTGGCGTCGTCCATGTCCTTTGGGATCTTAATCTGCTCGCTCTCTTCCCTGTGTGACACAACAAATTAAGTGACTGAAGAGAAGGGGGAAGGAAGCCGTTAATACATGGTCCCTGCTGGCACTTGTAGTGACACAGGCTGCCTACCTTCCATGCGTAATAAAGCTAGAAGGCGCACATGGCCTCAGATCACAAATCTGTAACAGTCACACACTTGCCTTTAGGAAATTAAAACCCATTATTATTATTAATAATAACTTATTAAAAAAAAAAGTGTTGCAGAGAAAATGATGCATTGAGGGCACTATGACATACTGGGGCAGATGTATGAATCTGTGATAAGTGATAAAGTGCAGAGTGATAAACGACCAACCAATCCGCTCCCACCTGTCATTTTTCATACACAGCTAGTAACATGACAGGTGGGAGCTGATTGGTTGGCAGTTTATCACTCTGCACTTTATCACTTTCCAGAGCTTCATACATCTGCCCCATTATTTCTGTTTATACAATAGGAAATATAACCTTCTTTAAAACAGCTTACAATCTAAATGACTAGAGTACATAATAGTCTTTATTGATACTTACTCACTAAGCTGGGGGAAGTGCTTGTAGACAAGGTACATAACAAAGGCCGCAGAGAGAAAGATTGATACCAATATGAGGAAGGAAGTGCGAGCTGACCCCCCCTCTGAGTGCGCCTTTCCTGAAACATAAGAAAACACTGAATGAGGCCCCCTGACATACCCACATGCGAGGCAACATACAAAGGAATATAGATTGCAAGCTCTTGTGTGCTCAACCCGTTCTACTGGGTGGAATTCATAGTGAACTTATATATAACCGTTCCGTGTTATATTACTTAAGACCTAAGTGAGTGTGTAGGATCTGCCCAAGACTTTGCCGTGTAGCTGCAGTTCCTGTTTATGAGGTTTATGGGCAGGCTGACAAAGCTGCCCACAGACAAGCACATCCGGACAACCAGCACCTACGGCAGGTCTGTGCCCATACATGGGTGACGAACTGGATGGCTTGCTTGGCGGATAACAGAGACCCAGTTATATGGACATTTACTGGAGGTCACTATGCTGTGTGCAGTCTGAGTGACAGAACCTGACAATGTAATAAGGAATCGCTTTACACAATCCTAGTTCTCCATTTACACAAAAAAAAAAAAAAACACTAATCGGATAACTTACATATTTGTGGAGATATTGTCCATATACAACTTGTTACTTTCTACAGCTAAATAACATCTCCAACTATTCTATAGATCCCAGTGAATACACATCTTCCTTGGTCTAACTTATACCAGAGTCTGACAAGCAGTCTCATCAGACTAACCTGATGTGCTGCCGTCCAGTACATATAAACCCCCACAGCTGGGTAGGATGTGCGCACACGTGACCTCACATTCATGTAAGCTGCTCTATGTACAGACATCACAGTAAGAGATCTCTCAGTGCTGGGAGAGCTTCAGAGTTCTGGGAAATCAGGGTTGAACTTTGAGCTTTGTGAATACTGTAAACTCTATGTCAGAGACCGGTAACAGAATGACTGTCATAGGAATGTGTGACCGGCTAATTTACTTAGTTAAACTAGTAATATCCCTACAGGAACCAGTTTAACAGAGATTTATTTAGGACAAAGCACTACTACACAGGATCTGAGGTCATAGGAGAGACTGGGGCCAAATACACAATACATGAGGGGGTGCGGGAAGGGTGGGCAAAAGTTGTGTGTGGGGGGGGGGGGGGACAGTATCTGGGGACATAGGGGAGGATGTCAGAGACCTGAGGTCATATTGTGGGGGGGGGGGAGCACTGACTCAGGAGGTAATCGGGGAGAAGGGGACAATGACACAGGACATGAGGGGGTGCGGGAAGGGTGGGCAACAGGTGGGGGGAGATGCAGGATCTGGGGACTTTGGTAGGGGGAGATGTGGCAGTGACACAGGACATGGGGGGGATGAAACAGGATCTCAAGGCAGAGGATGGTGACACATGACCTAGTTGAGAAAGGAAATGGGGTGACCCAAGATCAAGGGACATATGGGGGGGGGGGACAGAGAACATGGGGGCGATACAGGACATGAGGACAATGGTGGTGGTGATATAGCACCTGAGCACCTGGGGGCATGGAGAGGGAGGGGGGAGGGGGGACAACAGGATCTGGGAACAATGGGGGGGGGGGGGTGGCAAAGGACACGATCTGCAGGGTGAGCGGGGTGACATTGGGCCTGAGGACATATGGAAAGGGAGGGGGGGAAAACACACAGGGTCTGGGGCTATGGTTGATACGTTATAATACCCATTTAATCAGGGACACATATGAAAGGCACAGGGTCTGTAAGCTCACTGACTGATTGAGGTCTGTATTACCCCTGAGTACAGGGACATTACAGCAACACTCGGGGGTTGGGTGACACAGGACCTGGGGAGTGAGCGGGTGGAGACACAGTGCCTGGGAGCCCGGGGGAAGAGGATACAGGATCCCGCACTGCGCCGGCGGTGACCCAGCGTTGTACTTGCCGGGGGTGGTCAGTCCTCACCTCGGACTAGTTCCTCCTTCTCTTCCTCCTCCGCCCGGCGACTCTGGCTCTTATCCTGCGCTGAGGTGGCGGATCCGGTGAGGCGCGGCTTGGCCATGTTTGGCGGTAACCGGGCTGTCGGTGCCGGCGAGAACTCGGCGGTCTACAACCGAACCGACACTTCCGTCTCTGCCAGGAGCTGGTCAGCGCCGGGTACCGCTAGTGCGCATGCGTGCGCCAATGGCTCCATCATCGATACCTAGGGAATCCGGATGTCTGGGCGACGCTCTGTCCTCACTCTTTGGTGTCTGTCCGCTCTGTGCTAACTGGAGCCGATCTCTATGGCTGGCAGTCATCTAGGCTGAGGCTCACTGACCTCCTGACCTGCACAGTACACACACACACACACACACACTGACTGTGCTGCCCCTGTTTTCCCACTGAGCAGGCTGATGTTATTGGGGAAAGCAGGAGCAGTACATTAGCACTGGCTGGGAATTGGTCATGTTGTCACATTAGCAAAAGCCCTTCCAGGGCCGGGGTTAGGGTGTTCGGCCGCCCCCCCTGCAAACTGAATTTGCACCCTCCCATTTCTCTATAAAGGGACAGCGGGCACCGTAAACGCATGCCGCAAAAAGGGTCGTGGTCTCACAAGAAAGGGGCGGTGGTCACACAATAGTACCGCCAATTCAAATGACACCATACCTGCCGACTTATATATTCTCCTCGGGTGAAGCCCTGGGGAAGAGATGCAGGTGGGCGGAGTTGGTGGCTGCGGCGGTCGGGTCACATCATTAAGCCCTGCCCCCTCACGATAATTTGCCACGAACGCCGGATATTTAAAATAGGGGTGGGGCTAAATTACGCGATTCTCATAAAATCCGATCATTAGGCACCGCCCCCAACGCACGGACCCAGCGATTCCACGTATTCTCCACATTCTGCCCACGTCACGAGGTAGTGGGCAGATTGCGGGAGAAGTGCCTACCCTTCCAGGAGTGCGAGGGGTTACCCAAAAAATCGGGAGCCTCCCACGACTTCCGGGAGGGTAGGCAAGTATTAATTACACCATGCAGTAACACAATTTTATTCACATTACGCCGCACATAGTAACAAATCTCAGCGGCCGCCCCGTCAAATGGAGTAGCAGCGGCAGCACCTCTCCAGCCCGGCTCCTCCCTGCAGCGCAGCGCCGGCTGAGTGCATCGCGTTGGCCCAGGACACTAAGGAGCGTGCAATAGTGCATGCATTGGATGATGTGGAGGATTTGTTGTTCCGATTCGATAGTGTAATATATATTGTCTAGTGTGAGCCCAGCTTAAGCTTACCTCACAATCACGTGACTCCATTTGGTCTATCAAAGAGCAGAGAGAGAAGGTCTTCACCGTGTGGCAATAGCTACAGTGCACTAAATAATATGTTTACACTTATTTATTTATTAACAGTCTCTTATGTAGCGCAGCATATTCCGTTGCGCTTTATATTTTAAATCAACATTCATAGAAAAAGACTGGGTTGTAAAAGATATAAAGGTAAGAGGGCCCTGCTCGCAAGCTTACAATCTATAGATTAATAAATAATATATTTAATATGTTAAATATAAATATAGTACATATCCCGTCCACCCTCTACCATTATCTATAACCCAAAATAATTTTACTTTATTAAATATTACCTTATTAAATAGATATATTATAAACATTTGAATAAAACACCTTTTTTCTGCACCTGTAATGCGGGCCATACACCTGCACGATTTCGGGCCGATTGCCCTATTTTCGACAAGTCATAAGATGTATCTTGTGACAATCGTGTATTATTTTAGTAAGTTACGATCCGATGCGCGCTCCCGCAGCTCCTATAATCGGATCTTATGATCAGATGTGCAGCCCACATGTTCCATCGTATCGTGTGCAGATCATGCTGTTTATTTTGTTCATGCGATCCATCGTGCAGCACTTCAGACAGATCCTGTGCTAAAAAAAACAACAAACATGCTGCCGGGGAGCTCCGGGGAATCGTAGGGAAATCGTATGATGAATCGGATGTTATGCTGGTCGTGTAGGTGTATAGCCAGCATTTGCTTCTTCTGTCTTCTCCACTCCTATCCAATGTCTGGATGCTAATCCTCTGTGTAAACTCCTCTTCGGCTGGACACCATTTCATTCCACTCCTGACCTGAGTTATGAGAGGGGAGGGGAAGAAATGGAGGAGAGGGGAGGAGAGAGAGGGAGGTCGGCACTGAAGACTGCCTTCATTCAGTTTGTAAGCCAGGTCAGGGAGAAGGGGACTCAGGGGAGGACCCGGCCAGGGGGAACAAGAGAGGAGGTGCCGCCGGTGAAGAGCCACTGCTTTGCTGTCATTCAGTTTGACAGCACAGGCTCAGCAGCGGGTCAGGCGCAGCGCAGAGGGCAGGAAGGGGGGGGGCTGGCCAGGAGAAACAAGAGCGTAGGTGCCGACGACCCGCTTAGCCCACTGCCCACAGCAGATCTCACAGGTGCAGCTGCAGAGGCAAGGAAGGGGGGGACCCGGCCTGGGCGAAAAAGAGCGGCTGTGCCGCCAGTCTTCAATGAGGAGCCACTCACTGAGCCTGCCTGTCATTCAACAGCAGTACAAGCTCAGCACAGCAGGGAGTGGAGGAAGGAAAGGCCAGGAGTGGGAACAGCTGATCAGCAAGGCGTGTGTGTGAAGTAAGGATGGCCATTGGTGGTTACCATCAATGGACCCATCAGTGATTTCCATCGATGGCACACAAACATCTATGGTGAACCCCCTCGATGGCCACTGCTGCTGGGGGATGTCGGGCTGCGAGCCAATTAAAAATGGGGATGGGGCTTAGCGGTCACCGCGGGGCAGGGCTAAGCTCTGTCCTGTACAGAGAGATACAAAATATCATCGGCTCCCAGTCATCCATCACAAAACTAGTTGACATCGGCCAGCCTACATTGATGTTTTGGAATCATTGATGGACGATGGCCATCCCTAGTGTGAAGAGCCACTCAGGCTCAGCTGCCTGTCATACAGTTTGACGGGCGCAGCAGCAGCAACAATAGACTCAGCAGCCCTTCAGGGAGAGCACCTCTCCAGCCTGGCTTGTCCCTGCAGTACAGACTATGCTGAGTGGGTTGCGCCGGCCCTGTCCAGAACCCACTTGTCCCTACTATACATTGAAAGGATGTCGGCATTCAACATGTCGACAAGATATAAAAAAAAAACCACTGAAAAGGGTCAAAGTACTCTCATATGGGGCATTCAAAATGTATTTTTATTAAAAATTCACTTTTATTGATATGGATTAATTTTTTATATATATATACATATCACATAACTAAAAAAATTAATAAACATACTAGACTTGTAGACTGACACAACAAAAAAAAATTAAAATTAGGATAAAGTCCTAATATGAGGCTAGAAATTATCCAAGAGCCTGTGGGGTTGTCCCCGTGTACAGGTATTCTGGGGTGAACTTATTAGTTATATTAATTACTTTTGTGATCTCTAGAGATTGGGCTCTCTGGAACCTATATGCAATCACACACTCACACGTCACCGGGGCCGACGAACGGAAATCGGCTACTTCTGACCAAACTGGCTGCGGCTGCAAAAAAAATAACATTCTCTCACAATGGATTGACTCTAACCCACCTACTCTCACATTATTACATCCTAGAATTACATTTCTGTTTACGTTGGACTGGACAGAGACATCCACCAATAAGGAAGGCCTTACTGAAAAGTTTTTTGGCACCTGGTTGCCTTATATTCAAACTTTATTCCTGTCACTTAAATATTCTCTACAGAGATGCTTCCAACTTACTTCATGGTTTAATTTGAAAGTTCTTGATAACGGCCCTCCCTTTTGACCAGGCTTGCCTACCCTCCCGATTTGTCCGGGAGCCCCACGAATATCGGGTGCTGCTCCCAGGAAAGGCAGCCAAGCCTCCCCCCCTCGGCGCTAATGAGTGTCATTGTTCAGCCACGCCCCCCCCAACACCCCCCCTTTCCCCGCTGCATACAGGCATTCAGCTCCCATAATGTTGGCATGTATGCTTTTGACCGCCGTTCTAACATTAGCCAACCCACTAACTGCATATGTAGCTATATATGTGATTGATTTTTGTGTGTACAATTGCTGTAAACATATATGCATATCTTGTTATATTGTTTTCTTATGTTTGTTTTATTATGCTGATGGTAACTTTATATCTATCTGTATTACAATATGTTGTTTTCCTAACAATAAGATATACAGTCAGGTCCATAAATATTGGGACATTGACAGCATTTTCATATTTTGGCCTCTATTCACCACCACAATGGCTTTGAAATGAAACAAACAAGATGTGATTTAACTGCAGACTTTCAGATTTAATTTGAGGGTAATTACATCCAAATCGGGTGAACTGTGTAGAAATTACAACGGTTTCTATATGTGCCTCCCACTTTTTAAGGGGCCAAAAGTAATAGGACAAACTAAACAATCCTAAATCTAACTTTCACTTTTTAATACTTTGTTGCAAATCCTTTGCAGGCAATTACAGCCTGAAGTCTGGAACGCATAGACATCACCAGACGCTGGGTTTCATCCCTGGTGATGCTCTGCCAGGCCTCTACTGCAAATGTCTTCAGTTCCTGCTTGTTCTTGGGGCATTTTCCCTTCAGTTTTGTCTTCATCAAGTGAAATGCATGCTCAATCGGATTCAGGTCAGGGGATTGACTTGGCCATTGCATAACATTCCACTTTTTAGCCTTAAAAAACTCTTTGTTTGCTTTTGCAGTATGCTTCGGGTCATTGTCCATCTGCACTGTGAAGCGCCGTTCAATGAGTTCTGAAGTATTTGACTGAATATGAGCATATAATATTGCCCGAAACACTTCAGAATTCATTCTGCTGCTTTTGTCAGCAGTCACATCATCAATAAATACAAGGGAACCAGTTCCATTGGCAGCCATACATGCCCACGCCATGACACTACCACCACCATGCTTCACTGATGAGGTGGTATGTTTTGGATCATGAGCAGTTCCTTTACTTCTCTTCTCTTCCCATCACTCTGGTACAAGTTGATGTTTGTCTCATCTGTCCATAGGATGTTGTTCCAGAACTGTAATGGCTTTTTTAGATGTTGTTTGGCAAACTGTAATCTGGTCTTCCTGTTTTTGTGGCTCACCAATGGTTTGCATCTTGTGGTGAACCCTCTATATTAAATCTTGTGAAGTCTTCTCTTGATTGATGACTTTGACACATATATATCTACCTCCTGGAGAGTGTTCTTGATTTGGCCAACTGTTGTGAAGGGGTTTTTCTTCACCAGGGAAATAATTCTTTTGTCATCCACCACAGTTGTTTTCCGTGGTCTTCCGGGTCTTTTGGTGTTGCTGAGCTCTCCGGTTCGTTCTTTCTTTTTAAGAATGTTCCAAACAGTTGATTTGGCCACACCTAATGTTTTTGCTATCTCTCTGATGGGTTTGTTTTGATTTTTCAGCCTAATGATGGCTTGCTTCACTGATAGTGACAGCTCTTTGGAACTGATATTGAGAGTTGATAGCAACTGATTCCAAATGCAAATGTCACACCTAGAATCAACTCCAGACCTTTTACCTGCTTAATTGATAATGAAATAACGAGGGAATAGCTCACACCTGTCCATGAAATAGCTTTTGAGTTGATAGTCCCATTACTTTTGGTCCCTTAAAAAGTGGGAGGCACATATTGAAACTGTTGTAATTCCTACACCGTTCACCCGATTTGGATGTAATTACCCTCAAATTAAATCTGAAAGTCTGCAGTTAAAGCACATCTTGTTTGTTTCATTTCAAAACCATTGTGGTGGTGAATAGAGGCCAAAATCTGATAATTCTGTCAATGTTCCAATATTTATGGACCTGACTGTATATATTTATATATATATATATATATTTGTTATATATATATATATATATATATATATATATATATATATATATATATATATATATAAATCAAAATATCCCCCAAAAAAGGAAAAATGCTTGTAATGTGGTGCGATGTATTGACACATTAATCCCTAGTAATAGGGTGCAAAGAAGTGTAGAACACTTAGATTAATAACCGGCACCTTAGTAAGTATTATACATTTCTGAAGATTCTCCACACATATAAGACACCAAATGCAATCAATGAATCCACGATCATGTAAGGTGTATGAAGGTTATTATTTTGTGTATGCTCTACAATTAATATCTAACAAATTGGGTGTCTATTTTGCATTGAATACTAAATCTATGGTGCTGTTTAAGCATTGTATATTAAAGTCATTATGTAGAATTACCAGAAAATGTAAGTGTACGTTATTTCTCCATAGAGATATACTATATACTCACAGCAAATTGGGATTTGCCAGTAATGTTGGAGTTACTTAGTATGCTGTTGTTTCATATGTGTGGAGAATCTCCAGAAATATATAATACTTATCGATATATTTATAAAAGTGGAGATTTTGCCCATAACAACCAATTAGGTTCTAGTTATTATCTCCTAGAATGTGCTAGATAAATGATAAGTAGAATCTGATTGGTTGCTATGGACAACATCTCCACTTCTATAAACCGGCCCTTTAGTAAATATATAACCCTGTTATCTTTTTAATCTGTTTCCACTATATTTCGCCAGTCCTTACTATATTTTTTGCACCCTATTAGGGATTGGTTTGTTAATACATCACAGCACCTTACCAGCATTTTTTCTTTCTTGAATAATTTCTATCCTCATATTAGGACTTTATCCTAAATTTAATTGATTTTGTGTCTATCTACACGTCTAGTAAGTTTTATGTTAAATATATATATATATATTTTTAATCTATACCAATAAAAGTGGGTTTTTTTTTTTATATAAAATACCCTTGGAGTGCCCCATATGAGAGTACTTTGCCCCTTTTCAGGCTGTTTCTTATAACCAGTTGAGCTTACACTAGAGTGCACCCCCACCTATTTATACTATTAACCCTGTTATACTTGATAGGTTAACTGCGGTTATTACTTGTTTCTAGGTGGTGTATTTGTATATATATATATATATATATATATATATAATACTTAATACCTGTGCTCAGAGTCTAAACCTTTTATTGAAGTATATAATGTCTACATTTGTTAGACTATCAACATTGATCATGTCGATACCCGGAATGTTGACATATGACTTTAGGGTTAGGCCTCAATTAGGGTTAAACTGGGATTGGGTTTAGCTTTAAATGCTATTGTCAACATTATGACTGATGACATTCCCAATGCTGGCGCTGCTGTCATGTCAGGGTTTACATTTGGAATGTCCATATCAACATTCAGATCATGTTAACATAATATACCACACCCTCCTTTTGTGCCATAAGACCACTCCAGGTGCCCCTTTTGTATTGGAAATATGTGTGCGCAGGTGTATGCCGTATCACTACAGACAGCCCAGTTGCTTAACCAGATAGATGGTTTATGTGGTGTTAAGTGTTGTACAGCTGTAGTCACACTGATGCACTTGTTAAGATGGAGCGGAGTGGGATTTGATGCACCTCACCAGTCGATGAGTGTATATTAGATGGGTCTAGAGGTGCAGGCTGTTGGAGCAGCACTAATACCGGGTAGTAAATCAGGTCTCTGATGGGGCTAAGTGGGAGATGTCCGCCTTCCAGAGCCGTAACTAGACATTTTGGTGCCCTGTGCCAGAAAGCGCTTTGACGCCCCCCCCCCCCCCCCATCGAAAACATTGACAGTACGGGAGCCAAAAAAGGGACGTGGCCTCATAGGGATAGGGCATGGCCACACTATAGTGCCCCCAAATCACATTACACCACAAGTAGTACTCCTTATTCCCATTACACTAAATAGTAGTGTCCCTTATACACGTTACGCTAAACTGTAGTAGTGCCCATTATACATTATTCCACACAACAGTAATACCCCTTGCCAGTGTCGGACTGGGGCATGAAAGGCCCACCGGGGAATACAGTGGTAGGGGCCCATGCTTAAGGGGTGTGGTTATCCAGAGGGGATGTGGCCAGTCACCCAAAATGCTTGGCTAATCAATAAGTCTGGTGTAGATTCTACAGAAGGGAACCAATCATCCATATTGTTCAGTGGTACTGCTCCACCAGATAACTACCATCTAATAGAGTAACAATGTATAATTTGAGGTCTCGAACCTGACACCTTGAAGAGGGAGTGGGCCCTTAGGCAATGGGGCCCACCGGGGATTTCCCCTGTACCCCTGTGGGCCAGTCCAACCCTGCCCCTTGCACATTATACACACAGTACAAATCCCCCCTTACACATTATGCCACACAGTACAAAGCCCCCCTTACACATTATGTCATCATTTTATATATATATATATATACCTGTTTCTGGAGACTCCTCTGTTTTGGACGCTGGCTGCTGGCCCTGTGCTGCGGCTGCTGTCTGTGTGTGTTGTGTGTCACTCACTGTGTCTGTGGCTGTGCTGTGTGGGGGCTGGAGGCAGAGCCATCAGTGATGACTGACGGCCCCGAGCTCTGCAAAGTCTTATGGGAGGAGCTGCTGCGACTGGGTATGCGCAGCAGCTCCCCCGTCGGTCATTTTATTTTTTACTGTACTTAGCTTCTGCACATGCTAATCTCTGATCACAGCAGCGGGACGGGAAGCAGATGCCCGGGAGAGGGTGAATCACCAAAGGATGGGCTGGTTAGCCAAAGGGACCGGCATTGCTGGAACTGGCCCGGTGGCCCAATCTGCCGCTGACAAGGACTCTCCGGAGGAACCCCTCCCCGTGCCGCTGCTGAGTGTGCAGGGAGCGCTGCAGCGTGCGTCACTGCCGGCTCCCTGCTTCCTACCTGTGTGGCGTCTCGGTCTCTTGGACATTTCAACAGTCGGGGGAGGGGGTGGACCACACAGGGCAGGCAGCTGTAGTGCTGCCCGCTGTAATGTGTATTAGTAGCGGTGCGCCCAGCAGAGAGTGAGCCGTGCACACCGCTATAATTACAGTATACATTGCAGCAGGAGGCAGATAAGAGGGGGTGATCGCGGGTGGAGGCGGCCAGTTCCGCCCACACCACCCTAGTTACGGTCCTGCCGTCTCCCACTATGTAATTTTAACACGGTAACAAGATAGTGCCGCACATGCACAGTACTGACCTCAGCGGCCATCTTGGAGCAGGGAATGAAGCCTACATTAAGTATGAAGTCTGCGCAATAGTGCTCTACCACTGTCAACACCACCTTCCCCGGCTACAAGTGTCTCCAAGTTACACAAACCTTCAACTGTAGCTTATCCGTAGTGTCGAAGCCGGATAATTGGCTAAGACAGAATCTGTTTAAAATGAAGTCTGCACGACGCCATTTTGTGAATGGCAACTAGACGCCATTTTGCGACTGGCCGCCCAGCGCCATTTTAGCGAATCTCACACATAAGTACATATGGAGATGCTATTATTTAGCGTTGTGTGATTCCCATGCAATAGAAAGATGTTAAAAGTCCTCATTATATAAATGCCGACAGTTACTAAAACATATAAAATGATCAACCCTGCAAAACACGTACCTCGGTGTACTCCACAAAACACGTAGTCGCACAACGCTAACTGGCGTCTTTTCTCAATACCCCAATACTTACACACTGCACACTTACATAAAAAGGTTCCCTAGCATTAAGGTTAATATTTAAGGTTTTATTCATTATCAGTAATGTTGTGAAATACATGTTACTTGATAACTAAGGTTTAGTATATGATAAGGAGACCGTGTTTGGTGTAATTCTAAACCACTGTGTCTTTGCAGATTTCCGGTTTCATCGGTGAGAAGATCGCAACATGTGTCTGCAAATTATGGATCATAGAGAGTTAGGCATGAAAATGTATCTTGTAATGCAGCTAGTTTAGATTTGTTATGCAGCTGGAAAATGGACACAAAAAGCTGTTGGAGGTTGGACTGTGACCATACGAATTGACCTATAAACTGTACTGTAACAGAAGAACCAGGAAGAAGAACCAATGGAATCATGCCAACCTGTTCTATTGTATTGCCTATCTCTGTAAGAGTATATATGTGGGCTCTCTGAAACTAGATGCGAGTCTTCTTGCTTTGCTGTTGACGGAGGTTTCATCTTTGATGCCGGGATCTGGATCCAGAGCGCGTGTGTATGTACCGACTGTACCTTGTGTTTGTATAATTTGTTTGCGCTAATTGTATTTAGATCACAGTGTGTAACTATCCATTTTTTATGGTGAATAATAACTTTTTGTGCTTTGGAACCACAATCAAAGTCTGAAAGCAATTATTATCTTGTGCGACTCATTATGCTAAACAGTGACAATTTTAGAGTGTATAGATAGGTAGGAATCGATAGTAGCAACCTGAAAGGGAACAGGGTTAAACACATAAGAAGGCATCAACACATCACGTGACTTCAATCTTGTCTTCTTAATAGATTTATCAACTGCAGTCACTGTCACGATTCTTGATGTCTTTCACACTTGTGACTACTTGATCTCACAAAGGGCGGTATCCAATTAGCCCCAAATTGTTCGGGCTCTAATGGATCCCCCGGAGTCATCCAATTAGCCCCAAAGCCCAACCCGATGCTGGCACTTATCAAGGCTTTTTTTTTCAAGACCTGCCTTGTCCCGAAAAATTATCCATGAAATGCTGTGTTTTCGCTGCTGCTATGGCGAAAACATGTACTGTAGGCCCGTCAACTTATCACGGATCCTATGTGTTTTCGCCCAAAAAATCCTATTTATTCAGCCCAACAAATAGTACACGTGATAAAAAAAAAAAGGCCAAACAAACAGGGATTATCAACGAAAAATCCCTGGTTTTCGCCCCTGAAAATATATCGGGGCTAATTGGATATCCCCCAAAGTCTCATTGCCTATCTTGGATTGCCATTCACGCCAATAAGATCTTGATTTTGGCTTCTGGATATCTAGAGGCTCAATTAATGCAATAGTTGCAAATTCCTCATCATATCTTCTTGGTGGTTTGCCAATGTTCGATGTAGCAGAAGACCTTTTCTGTGATTGAACTTCCAAGCTGGTAGCTACTGGATCAGATACATCTGAAGTTGCTATCATGTCCAGTGACACATACTTGGGGGTATATTTACTAAAGTGAGAGTTTTTAGAAGTGGAGATGTTGTCCATAGCAACCAATCAGATTCTACTTAACATTTAACTAGCACCTTCTAGGAGATAATAGCTAGAATCTGATTGGTTGCTATGGGCAACATCTCCACTTCTACAAACTCTCACTGTAGTAAATTTACCCCTTCTCTGCTTATCAACTTCAAGTCTTTCTATAACTTGCACTGATTCTGTGAATGCAACATATCTGGACTTGATAAAACCTTTTGGTACTTGGATTCCACAATCTGTAACCTTTTCTCTCATGGCAATAGCCAAGCATGATACAGAATTGGGAGTAAATAAAACCCCCCTCAAGGAAGCGCTGTTCAACCAATATCATACACAATTGTTTTTTTATATTTCTTTCCACATAAAAAGACAATTATTAAAATATTTAAAAAGAATAATATTTGGACACTGGCAATACTGTATAACCATACATACACATATTTTAGAACTTTCATTCTGTTCATGCAGATGACCTATTGATTCCAAATATGTGTTTTAGTTGATGTTCATGTTAGCAGTCTCAATTATTAGTGTTAGTAAGACAAAGTCCAGTCCCTACTGTATAGTATTAGTAAAACAGAGTCCGATTTGTATTGAGGGTTGGTTAGTATGTTAGATAAAAATAAAATAGGTAAGATATCACATGCCATAACAGATTTTCAGGCTCTTTTATATACTTATCAATATCTGGGTGCTGCATTCTTTCATCTGTAGCTGCTAGCATCACAGCCTCAGGAGGGAATCAATCCCATAAGCAGTCACAGGGCCTGATTCAGACCCGCTCGCATTTTGCGACCGCTCGCATCCTGCGTATGCTAATTTTTAAGATTGACATCATGGGATGCGATCGCTCGCCAAGACAAAAGCACACCCACTTTGGCTGTGCAGGTGATCGCTCTGCGTATGCAGCCGCCCATCAGAGTATGCAGAGCCGCCCACTAGCGCACGTCATCTCCTGGAAGTGTCTTAAAACATTGGTATATTGAGCACCATCGAAAGCTAACGCAGCACTTGCGGTTGCCTTACCCTACCGCAATCACTGCGAGAACTTCACTGTAAAAAACAGCCAAGTGACGTGAACTATGACGCTGCCTGTTAATTATGCACGCCTTAAAAACGGCGTTGAAACACTCAGACACGCCTGCGTTCGCACCTCCACTCCCCCATTTTTAATGGACTGCCCATGTTACCACCCACAAATGGCCTATCCTGTCACTCACTCTGTTGGGCTGTCTTTTCTGGGCGAGCGGGCGGTATGCGATCGCAGTGTGTAGTTTGCGCACACACATTGGGCCGCTTACGAGAGCAAGTATATAGCGACCGGGTCTGAATCAGGCCCACAGTTCATTGACCCAGGCACCAGTACCTCCAAATGGGTTGGGTATGAAATACCGGCACTTGGGATGCTGCATGTCAATAGACTGACAGCGGCATCCTAATGCTGACAATCCTGACAAGGGGACAGTAACTACGGTAACCCTGCCCTGTTCACCCCTATCCCTCCTTTTCTGTATCCTAACACTAACCCTCGGTATCCCGGCTTTAGGTTTATTAACTAAATCCCCCTCCAAATGACTCCAACATAGAGTAGCCGTATCTCCATAGTATTGGAACCTTTCTTTTGGTACGTGTACGTAAGCTGTACTTCCAAAAGTCCTGAGATGTCTTACACGTGGTTTTCTCTTTGACCAGGCTTCAATAGGTGTTATTACCTTTAGGGCAACTGTGGGAAAACGTTTTTTTTTAGATATACTGCAGTTGACACGGTTTTCACCCAAAACTGTTTGTCTAGGCCTGAATTCTTCAGCATAAATTTTCCTTTCTTTACTAGTGTATGATTTGCTCATTCACACAATGGTCACAAGAGTCAACTAATGCTCTATTCCATATTTTCTCAGAAAAGATTTCACCTCTTTCTTTAGGAATTCTCCATCATTATCAGATCTTAGTGTCTTCAATCTGTAACCGGTTTGATTCTCTACAAGTGTCTTGTAGACTGCAATTTTTTTTCTACTTCTTATGTCATGTGTCTTCCTTGTGAAGTAATCTATAAATGTCACAAAGTATCTGTATCCACTTAGCATAGCAGCAGTGACAGAGTGTCCCTCAGCCTTCCGACCGCACATGAGACACTGCGGACTGCAAGTGATGTGTGGTCAGGTGAGGCAGAGCCTTTCCTGTCATACTTACGTATACTCCACAGATTTTACTATAAAAATGTTAAGAAATTATTATAAATATCTTCTTTGCATTATTCCAAACATTTTTATAGTCAAAACTCTGGAGTAAAAAGTGTATGGCAGGTGAGGCACTGCCTCCCCTAACTTTTCCACACATCCTTGATCAAAACCCACCAAATTTCTAGCACTATAAAATGCTGTACATTAGCATAATGCCCACATGAACCTTCGGGTTCATATATGTATCTGTAAATCTGGCTGTGATACTAGCCAGTGCCTCCCCAGCCATTTAACTCACTGCACATCACTGGAGCAGCGGGACAGTGCACTAAAAGCAGGACTGCCCGCTGAAATTGGGATGTTTGGGAGGTACAGAGAGGGATTCCCTCCAAGGAGATGGAAGCAGATGCTGGTCTAAACACCTGCCATTATGGGATGCTAACTTGGGAACCATGACAAACTAACGGCAGAATGTCACCTTCTTTAAGTAAAAATGGAAAGAGAGCGCTGAGTCAACAATATTAAATGTAGATAATTTAATAATAAAAATAAATATAACAAAATATAAAAAATATAATTAAATACAAAAGGACATATAACAATGGCCGGCCAACAAGTTAAAACAGTAATTATATACCTACATCAATTGTATATACCACATAATATAAATGTATTAAAAACTCTGAAATAATGAGTATAAGAAGACACCTTATAAATCTAAACAGATAATTAATAATGTAGAAACTATCTAGTAAAAAATTAGTATCTTATATAATAGACCATATTAATTGTAACAATTATCCATCTAATTTAGAATACAAGGAATACATATTGTTACAATATTATCATTATATCTTAACCCTAGTGGATTCGTCTGTATAATTGTTATAATCAATATGGTCTAATATATAAGATACTACATTTTAGTGGATAGTTTCTACATTATTATCTGTTTAGATTTATAAGGTGTCTTTTTATACTCATTATTTCAGAGATTTTAACACATTTATATTATGTGGTATATACAATTGATGTAGGTATATAATTACTGTTTTAACTTGTTGGCCGGCCATTGTTATATGTCCTTTTGTATTTAATTATATATTTTATATTTTGTTATATTTATTTTTATTATTAAATTATCTACATTTAATATTGTTGACTCAGCGCTCTCTTTCCATTTATTCTTTATACCCATTTATGCTAGGAGGCTTTGAGTAGGTCTCCATACTAGAGAGCTGCAGAATCAGCATATTTTTAAACTGATTGTTTTTTCCTTTTTTTCTCTTAATTGAGATTCATTATAGATTGGCGCCAGGTATATTCTGTTTTTATTATGTTACCTTCTTTAAGTGCTTATAGTTGTACAGCATATGTGTAAGACGCTGCTGTGTGCTGGGCTGGGGAAAAAAGCTGTAGCAGTCAGTACTCTCTCTCCCTCTGTAAAGCGCGCGGGGAGGAATCGTTTGCACTCGCGACCTCCACCCCCACCGGATCTGACCGGCGCCCCCTTGTGCCGCATACTATATATTTATTTATCATTTGTAACGAGGGGGCCTTGCCATACCTCCACAAGTTGGCCACGCCTCTCCCAATGGAGCGCGGCGGCCCTGTCAGCAGTCCTGCATGCATGCGCAGTGGAAAAACTTTGAGGAACATGCACTCTTATAATGCGCAAATGCACTTACATGTGTAAATTAGACCCAATATGCCTAGGAAAATCACAAATCTTCTTTATAAAGCTTATCTAATTAGAAGAACACTACTTAAGGGGATTATCTACATGTGGACGCATCAGCACTCACAACATATTAAAGGTCCACGTAAAATAGCGCATTTACTTGTACATGTTCAGTCAGCTCTGTGGGGGGGGGATGGCACGACAAAGTGGGCAACATGGGGGGGGTGTTTGATTGTTTGATTGCAACATAGTGGCCCCGCCCTCACTGCACTATGGCGCGATTACCTGCATTGTGAAGCAGTTGGTGGGAACACAATGATGAGACTAGTGCGTCTCTCATCACCGGCCATGGGCGGGCGGCTCCGGGAGACTTGCCAAGCCAAAAACTACAGTACCCCAAGCAACCAGCGTCAACCCAGACTGTCTAGCTGTGGGACTTTGGTGGTGGGCATGTTGTCTAATTTTTTTACTACTTACCTGTATGTATTAAGGGGGGATGCAGCCCACACCTTTTTTTCCTATGTATGCATTAAGGGTCTGATTTTGAGGCACACATAGGGCACATTAATTATCTATCGGGTTTTAGAATTTGCGTGTGACTCAGAAACAGATCCTAATAGTATAGGGCAGGACTTGATGACCAGGAGCTCTGCGCTGGTGCAGGATTCAGGGAATTTTGGTAATGGCAATGGCCATGCATGATAACAGATGGTCCTGGAAATGGACCTTCTCCATAGCTCAATAGCACATAGTTGCCGACATTCAGCTCTTTCCTTCTGGGAGGGAGCTGAATGCCTGCACACAGCGGGGGGCGTGGCTGGGGAAAAAAGGCATTGTGAAGCAGGGGGCGGAGCCACAATTACGCGATTTAGCGCAAATCGCGTCATCGCCCCCCCCCGCTGCAGGGTTTTTTAGCTGAAGTCAGGGGGGGGGAGGCAGCAGCCGGGAGGCTTGCCTGCCTTTCCGGGGGGTCGGGAGTGGCACTCGATATTCAGGAGGCTTCCGACCAAATCTGAAGGGTAGGCAAGCCTGCACTAGCATAGTTCACAGGTTCTCAAACTCGGCCCTCAGGACCCCCAAAGTGCATGTTTTCCAGGTCTCCTTACAGCAGGGGTGGGGAACCTTTTTTCTGCTGAGGGCCATTTTGATATATATAACATTATTTGTGGGCCTGGTCTAGGCCATGCCCCCTCTGTGTGATGTCACATGGGGACGGGGCCACAATTGCCGATGATTACAGCAATGCCCGATTCATCTTGAGGATGTTCCAGGGGGCTTTAAGGGCAGCAGTGTGACCGTCTGAAGCGTCCTAAGGACACTCCAGGTGGCACTGCTGCATAGATTCTGGCTACAGGGTGCCATTCTAGGCACCCTGCTAGCCAGATGAGGCTAGCAGAAAAAAGCTCTGAGGGCCAAACCAAATGATACCGAGGGCCTTATAAGGCCCTCAGGCAGGAGGTTCCCCATCCCTGCCTTACAGAATCACAAGTGAAATAATTAGCTCCACCTAAAATTAAGCTCCATCATTGAAAATGTGTCAGTGAGTAATGAATGCACCTGTGCACCTGCTGGGTGACCTGGAAAACGTGAAACATGTGGGGTCCTGAGGATCGAGTTTGAGAACCACTGGCATAGTTTGATCTGTAGGCATTATGCATAGTCCTGAATTGCAAGATCGATGTAGCAGTGCTGAGTGTAAAGCTGTACTGGAGTCAGATGCTGTCAGTGTATACTAATTAAAGTACCAGAGCGTCTGTGCACTGTTATTGCTTGTTCAGTGGTTAGGGCTAGCATGAGTTAAGAAGGAGCATAAGAAGGAGCAGGAATCCAAGGGTGCGGGATTGCCTGAATTATAGATTGGGTGTTAGCCAGTAAGGAATCTATAGTACCATAAAGAGCAGGATCAACAAGGCAGAGATACCCAAGGAGAGTAAAACAATACAAAGATCAATGACCGTGAGGGTACAGTGCAGGAGGTGAGAGGGATAGTAAGAGGAAAAGTCATCAATAAGATAATGAAGTCATTTGTAAACATCCTGGAGGCTTCTAATCAATTTCCAAAAGTTAGCAAACAAAGAATTATATTTAGTAGTAATAAACAATCGCACTTATAATGGCAGCATTTGCTTCACACTGAGCGATTTGATAAATATACAAAGCGGGAGGTGTATGAAACTTTAGAAAGATTAAGTGGAGAGGTTGCCGATAGCAACCGATCAGCTGCTGTCATTTTTTAGACTGTGCTAGCTAACTGATAGCTTCAAGCTGATATGTTGCTATGGACAACTTTTCCATTTTTATGCCTCTCTAAGGGTTGATACATCACACAGTGGGGCCTATTTATCAAAGTGTATTTGAGGTAAAATCCCCGAAAACACCCGTTTTCGGGGGTTTACCTCAAATACTAAGGGGGTCATTCAGACCCGCTCGTGAGCGGCAGTACGCTCGCAAGCGGGTCGATGTCCCCCACTGCGCATGCGCACAACGGCGGGAGCTCCGTCGTGCGCATGCGCGAGACCCAGAGAGCGACGGGCTCTCCATCGCTCCGGGTCTCGCACCAAAGGGGGCGTGCTGTCGATGTTGATTGACAGCACGCCCCCTTTGGTCAGCGTGCCGGGGGCGTGCCTGCCAGACGGAGGCGTTCTTATGGGAACGCCTACCATCTGAAGCCGGCCCCACTGACATCACTAGTGATGTCAGTGGGAGTGATTTTGGCTCTGATAGAGCCAAAATCACTCCAGGGCTTGCGGCAGCGAGACCCTACTGCAGGGTCTCCGTCGCAAGCCCGATGGTCGCGATGGTCAAGACCATCGCGACCATCATCATGGACGCTCGCTATAGCTGTGGGTGGTAACCCACAGCTATGCGAGCGTCCATGAGGACGCTCCAAAAAAAGGTAGGAGGGCCCTGATTCAGAGCGAGCGCTCTGGTCAGAGCGTTCAGCTCTGAATCAGGCCCTAAGTATGTATTGAGGAGGGACCGCAGCAGGTATCCCCGATACCTCCTGTGATCCCTCCATTGCCGCAGGCAGACGCCTCCCCCATAAGTTTCTATGGGGGATGCGATGCTGCCAAATTCACCAATATCCGGAATGCGATGCACTCCAGATATTAGCCCCCGCAGCTAACACCATCTGAAGGTGAAATGAGCCGCTGCAGCCTATGGGCTACCACCGCGCACTATTAGCTGGCGGAGGGATACAGAATCCTCCCCGGCTATGGCGGATGTGCACTGGCCGGCAGCTTTCCTGAGACATCGCATGTCCCGAATGGTACATCTGGCCATTAGGATCGCATTTTGCAATGCGATCGAGTGCGTTACTGGACTGGCATGCCCTGATCGCATTGCAAAAGCGATCATTGATAAATGGGCCCTACTGAGTCAGTTAGCGTAGCACTTCTTGGGTGAAATTGCTCTGCACATGCCCAGAAAGTGGACACACGAACATGTGTGATTCAGTCACTAAGACACGGCTACACCTGGAGAGGGGGGATTGGGGTAGAGTAGGCCCGTTATTACATAGGCCAAGTACAGTTATTGTACAAGAGGTGTTTCTACAGTATTAGAGAGGATTTGGCGTTAATGAAGCCTAATAGTGAATATGTATTTCGTAATCAAAACAAATAGATAAAAACATGTGTGATACCCCTGAAAGTGTATTGGCCAGTTCTACTCTCATATCAGGTTAAATTAATATATAAGTCCCAGAATGTCCCTTAAGTCACTTAACCTCTGGCCAGTAACCCGTTACGTTGGTGCACATTAGAAGCTAAGTAGGTTGCTCACAATATCCTATTACTGAAGAAACAATGGCCCTCATTCAGAGCCGGACGCTCTGAGCAGAGCGCTCGCTCTGAATGAGGGCCATCCTCCATAAAAATGGAGCGTCCTCCTGGATGCTCGTATAGCTGTGGGTCACCACCCACAGCACATACGAGCGTGCAGGATGATGGTCGCGATGGTCTTGACCATCGCGACCATCGCGAGTGTGACCAGAAGCCTGTGGTCGGGGTTTTTGACCACAAGCCCTGGAGTGATTTGGGCTCTATCAGAGCCAAAATCACTCCCACTGACATCACTAGTGATGTCAGTGGGCCGGCTTCTGACGGTAGGCGTTCCCTTGGGAACGCCTCCATCTGGGAGGCACGCCCCCGGCACGCCCACCAAAGGGGGCGTGCTGTCAATCAACATCGACAGCACGCCCCCTTTGATCAGACACGAGCGAAGGAAAGTCCTTCGCTTGTCGCGTCTGGCGCATGCGCACGACGGAGCTCCCTCCGTCGTGCGCATGCTCAGTGCACACCATCGACCCACTTGCGAGCGGACAGCCGCTCGCGAGTGGGTCTGAATCAGGCCCAATGTTCTCAATAATATTACTTCACTAAAGGATGCTATCTGCCAATGTTGTGTGGACAGGTTTGAGGATTTCTTTAGTAGTCTACAGCTGAATGGGCCCACACAGCGGGCACCGGTAAGCGCAGCACTTTCCTCACGGCTGGCTTACCTCAGGCACCCTTCTCCCAGCAGCCTCCATGGGTCCCTTGTATATCAGTATATCAGCGGTCACGTGCGGGGACCTCTTCCCGCCAACCGCACACGCCGCTCTCTCCACTGGCCCCCTGATGAGTTCAGAGTGAGAAGGTTTCCCCTCTGTTGCGGCAGCAATGTCCCGCTCCTGGACGCGTGCCCACTGGATCCCTGTGTCCAGAGTGGGCAGCGGGTTCCACTGTTTCTCCATGGGGGGGCAGTCCATATACACATCAACTGCACATGTTTTGTCTATAGGCACTGTATATATATATATATATATATATATATATACCTATCAAACAGCACATACATGTTTATATATGACTGGCATGCTTTTACATTAAACTTGTGTACATATATGAATTGACATTATATTAAAAGACAATGCATTCTATATGTCCATTACCATGTACTCCTATGAACTGGCCAATACACTTTCAGGGGTATCACAGGTGTGATGCCTGTCTGGTGTAAGCCAGGAGCATATGCTGCTGGTGACCTGTGCGCATCTTGCAATGCTGACTCCTCAGTATATAGATGTAAATACGCATTGTGTTATTATTATTATCCTTTATTTATATGGCGCCACAAGGGTTCTGCAACGCCTTACACAGCACATAACCAAATGAGCGAACAAGGAAACAGTGACTTACAGTACAATACAATGCAGGACATGGTTTATACACATTGCTGCTTTAGCGATCATAACAATTACCAAGCAGCAGGGCGTCAGCAACCATGTGTTAGGTGCCATTGTGGGGAGTTAGGAGTAGATCATAGTATGAGTAAGTGAAAGGGAAGCACATGAAGGAAGAGGGCCTGCTCGTGACAGCATATATATGGGAAGGGGAGGAACAGACAGACAGGGGTGACCAGCTGCATTTTAAGAGAGAAGAGGGCCCATGTGCAGACTCAGTATGGGCCCCCTCCTCTCTGACAGCGCAGTAAATGCTGGCTTTATGCCAGAATCTACTACGCATGCACGGGTCTCCGGGAAAATGGTGCCCACGCCTTATTACTGGGGACATCTTTACTGTACATGCACAAGCTACCGGGAAAATGCCCCCCGCAATATTCTGTTATTTTTGCTGCTCTGGGGCTTGTAGGAGAGGGAAGGCAGATGTAGAAAGTTTGGAGAGATGAGCCGAGCAGCAGCATTGAGGACAGATTGGAGTAGAGAGAGAGGTGGTAGTCAGGGAGCCCAAATAGGAGGAGGTTACAGTATCCCAATCTGGAGGTGACCAGTGAGTGGATGAGGGTTTTAGTAGCATTCAGGGTGAGAAATGGTCTGATCATGAATATATTTTTGAGATGGAAACAGCAGAACTGCGAGAGGTACTGAAGTGTGGTTTGGCGTAGAAGGAGGTGTCAAGGATGACTCCAAGACAGCACACTTGGGGGCTAGAGGCGATGGTTGTGCCGTCAATAGATAAAGAAATTGTGGGAAGTGAGTGTATGCGGGAGGGTGTGAAGATGATCAGCTCAGACGTGTTAAGTTTAAGAAAGCGCTGGGACATCCAGGAAGAGATGGCAGAGACAGTTGGAGATACGAGTATATAGAGAGAGGGGGAATGGTCAGGGGAGAAAAGGTAGTTCTGAGTATCATCAGCATAGAGATGATATTGGAGGTCAAAAGAGCTGATGAGTTCACCTAGAAAGGATGTATAGAGGGAGAATAGGAGAGGTCCAAGAACAGAACCTTGGGTAACACTTGTAAGGGGTTGTGGGGGGAAGAGGAGTCATGAGAGGAGACAGAGAAGGATCGGTCAGAGAGGTAGGAGGATAGCCAGGAGAGGGCAGTGTCATGTAGACCAAGGGAGTGAAGGATTTGCAGCAGGAGAGGGTGGTCCACAGTGTCGATAGCAGCAGAGAGGTCAAGGAGAAAGAGCAGAGAGTAGTGACGCTTGGATTTGGCAGCAAGGAGGTCATTGCTGACTTTAGTGAGGGCAGTTTCAGTGGAGCGGAAAGAATGGAAGCCAGACTGAAATGGGTGAAGGAGGGAGTGGGAGGAAAGGAAGGTGGTTGTAAACAATACGCTCAAGGAGTTTGGAGGCAAAAAGAGAGATGGGTCAGTAGTTTGAGGGAGGGTTAGCAACAAGGGTAGTTTTTTTGAAAATGGGGGAGAGAATGGCATGCTTGAATGCAGAAGTGTCAGTGCCTGATGAGAGGGAGAGATTGAGGTGGTGGGCAAGATAGGAACAGGCAAAAGGAGAGAGATTGCGGAGAAGGCGGGAGGGGATAGGGTCAAAGGGGGAGGTTGAAGGGGAGGAGAATTGGATTAGTGTCATGACTTCCTCTCCAGATGCAGGGGAGAAAGATGTCAGAGTTAGTAGGATGGATGGGGAGGAGTGGACAAGAAAAGGAGGGGGTGGAGTGCTGAGGGTCCGATGCATACTTGCCTACTCTCCTGAAACCTGCTGGAGGCTCCTGATTTTTCAGGTAGCCCTTTTCATCCCCAGAAGAGTAGGTACTTCTCCCGCATGCAGCCCACTTCCTAGAGAAGTGGGCAGAATGTGGAAAATCTTACCGTGGTTCCGAGATTCATCCGGAGGGGGCGGGGCTTAATTATGTCATTCTATGCTAATTGCGTAATTTGTCTCCTAATGATGCAATAGTTCGGCCCTGCCCCCATCAGTGCCCACTTCTCCCGGGAGGCAGATTTATGGTGTTGGTAAGTATGGTGTGGTGAGATGCGATGTCCTAGCATATGGAGTCAATTTTAGATGTAAACTAGGTGACAAAGTGAAAGGGAAAGAGTCAGGAAGGGAGACGATGAGTGGGTGGGCAGAGGAAGGAGTTGAAACTGGTGAAGAGACACTCAGGGTTTGAGTACTGGGAGGAGATGAGGTTCTTGTAATATGACTGTTAGGGGTAAATTTACTAAGCTGGGAGTTCTATCAAGAAGTGATGTTGCCCATAGCAACCAATCAGATTTCAGGTATTATCTTCTAGAAGGTGCTAGATAAATAAGAAGTAGAATCTGATTGGTTGCTGTGGGCAACATCACTTCTTAAATAGAACTCACATCTTAGTAAATTTACCCCTTAGAGAGGGAAAGGGCAGCACTGAAGGATGAGAGCATAAATTTTAAATTTGAATTGCTTCATATTGGCCCCTCCCCATCTACAAGTATCTGCCGTTTCCGTCATTACACTCCCAAATCTACAAGGGGGGGGTTACCCGAAAAATTGTGAGTCGCCCAGACCTTCCGGGAGAGTAGGTAAGTATGAAATTAGTACCCTATTACACATTTGAATAAACACAATATTAAAAACAGCATAAATCTACTTTTTTGTTTAAACCATCCAAGTATAAAGTGCATCATTGATATAAAGAAATGTCTCTCTTAGAAGAGCTGTCTGTATCTGTCACCCCCTCTCTGAGTTATTTTTATATGTTCTATTCCTGTAAACTAGATCTCTCCTGAATCTGTTTGCTGGTGTGATACAGAACATCTAGGAATACTTTGAGGTTTTTTTCATGACGTGCGATTTTAAACAATCACCAATGTGAAATTATTTTTGCAACAAGATTTAAAGCGGCAATATTTTAAGGCAAAACACCGTTGGTCCGGGAAATAAATGTTTGGGTGCAAGGTAAAAATGCGCCATCATGCACATATGCAGAGTGGTAAGCATCTTGCGACATGAGCGTATATATAATGGGGGCAGGGTATGCGATGCACACGGGCCCCTGGGTCCAGGGCTGCTCAAGCCGCACACTTTGCATCCATTCGCAATTCTCCTCCGCCTGCGCCGTAGACATCACCAGAAACTTGACGTAGGTTTCATTTTCAGATCAGCACGTGAGCAGTGCCAACATTCAATCCTGACATGTCCTTAGTGAACTTTGCCTTCGTGACTACCCAGTCCCAGCCTTTCAGATGTAAATGTGGATGCGATTGAAATGTGCATGACACGCATTGCCCATACTTATAGATATTCCATTCCGGAGCTGGTGAAGTGCTTAAAATACCCAAGATACTCTCATCAAACAGCAGGGCCGCCATCAGGGGGGGACTGGCGTCCCGGGCCTGGACACTTGGCAGAAAAGGGAGGCCCGCTTACTACCTACCTCCCCCGCTCCTACCCCTGTAGTTTTTGAAAATTTTTGACGGAGAGCAGAAGCACTGCTGCTATCACCGGTAGATAAGATTGAGCCAACGGGCACTAGGACTTGCCGCGGCTCTAACAGGCCAGGTTCTTCCGGCAACATGACTGCGTCAATACCCTGGACTCAGCAGAGGAGACAGCAGTGGGCTGCATGCGAAGCCAATAAGTTTAAGCGCGCTGTGCTGTATGAGGCTGACTGTACTGTGCCTGTGAGGGGGGGGGCTTTTGCTGGCTGGACACATAAGGAGTGCTGGCTGGACGGTATGCAATCGGGAAGCTGGCGGACCTAATCCCGACAGCCGGCTTCCCGATTGTCATATCCCGGCAAGGGTCTAACGACAGGCATCGATATGCCGACGCCTGTCATTAGACATAAGCCGGGAGCCCGACGCCCGGCATCCCGATTGAAGGGACGCCTGGCGTCCAGCGCGGATAGTTGCGGGGGGAGGGTTAGGTTTAGGGTTCCCGGTGGAGACTTAGGGTTAGGCACCCCCCCGGGGGACTTAGGTTTAGGCTAGGGGAAGCGGGGGGTTAGGTTTAGGCACTTATAGGGGGGGGTTAGGCACTGGGGGGAAGGTTAGGGTTAGGCACCCCTAAGTGAGGGTTAGGGGGTACAAATAGGTTAGTCAATACTTACCTTAGGACGATCGTGATTTCCTCCTCTGCCGGGATGCCGCTGTCGGAATTCCAACCGCTGAGCATGGGTCCGGCGGTAAATCATACCGATTCCGGCTGGACACATAAGGGGGCTTGACTGGACACACAGAAAAGGGGAGGCTGGCTGGCCAAATGTTTTTGTTTGTAGGAATATGGTAGCGGAGGAAGGGGGGGCCCTGCCAATTTAGTCAGTCCTGGGACCCACAATTTCTGATGACAGCCCTGTCAAACAGTCAATCATTCTTCTCTGCATCAGCCCCAATTATTGGAGTACGTTTGGGCCCTGACAGTTGGCAGAGATGGGGAGGTGGAGATGGAAAGCACTTCACACATATGGGGGAGATGTATCTAACAGTGGAGAGAGTGGAAAAGTGGACAAGTAGAGAAGATGCCCATAGCAACCAGTCAGCTTCTATCTAGGTAGAATGTATCAAGTACATTCTTTAAAATAATAGGTAGAAGTTGATTGGTTGCTATGGGTAACTTCTGCCCTGGTCCACTTCTCCACTCTTTTCAAATGCTTGAGACATCTCCCCCAAAGGATATCACCTGTAGCATTGGATACTATGGAGGAGAATTAATTTGAATTATCTGCAATGTGTCGCCACAATATTTGGTTGCGGAGATTACTGTGTAGGATTGTAGCCAAATAACGATAATGTTCCTGCACACCTCCATGGGGTAAGAGGGAAAATGAGTCATGTTAATGACTGCTAAGTGCCTTCACCCAACCATTTGGGAAGAACTTTGCACCCATCCACGTCTTGTCCCTTGACCAAAGCTGGGTACACACTGCACGATGTGTACCCAGCATGACATCGCCGGCGACGGGACCCAGCATGCAGCGAGTGCATACACACTTGACGATACCAGGTCCGACTGGGGTGGAGGTAAGTATCATGCTGCCTTCTGCAGCGTGGCATTGTTAGCGACATCCCCCAGTAGGGCCGACCAGCAATGTCGTTAGTGACCCGCAGGAGTTCGCATATCATGGGTACACACCAGACGATGTACCCAATTTTACACATAACTCCTCCGGTTCTGTATAGGTGATAGAACTTAGGGTACTGCTGGCTTCTATCCACTTAGGAGTGCTCGATTAGGTGCATTTTCTTTTTTCTTGATGTACCCGATATGTCGCTCCGATCCGCGGGATAGTCTAGTGTATACCCAGTTTAAGAATGCATTAAATCAAATGAAACACTGTATCTGCCAAAGACTTCTATGTTTGCCCACAAATTGTGTAATGCAGGAATGATACGCTCTACACACCTCATGAGATCAGGCTACAATCAGAGCTAGATGTAGACATTATTTATAACTGGCAAGTGAGTGGGTGTGAGAATATCGCAGGTGTAGATGACGCATAGAACTTGCAGGGAAGTGCAGCCCTTTAACAGTCACAGAGAATCAAGATGTTTATGAAGATCTAACATTTATTTGTATATCACATCGTCATATCGTCCAGCACGGGATGCAATCAGTAAGGCGGCGGCCGAAATGCCGACCGCCGGCTTCCCGACTTTCAAATCCCGGCAGGGGACTAATGACAGGTGTCGAAATCCCGACGCTTGTGATTATACCTACGCCGGGAGCCCAACGTCCAGCATACTGAACGAAGATAAGCGGGGCGCCGGGTGCGGACAGCCGCGGTGGGTGGGGGGTTAGTTTAGGGCCTCCTGGGGGGGACTTAGGGTTATTCAGTCCCCGGGAGACTTAGGTTTAGGCTGCGGGGATGGGGGGTTAAGTTTAGGCACTTAGAGGGGGGGTTAGGGTTAGGCACTAGGGGGGAGGTTAGGGTTAGGCACCCCCAAGAGAGGGTTAGGGGAGGGAAAGTGTTAGCGATAGGAGAAAAACTTGCCTTGTCGGGATCCTCATCTTCTAGCTTCCGGCATCGGTATTAGGTAGCCCGGCGGCATTTTATAACGATTCCTCCAGCATTACACACCACACAGGTCTGGTTATAGGGCCTGATTCAGTAAGGATCGCAACTGCGTTTATGCACGCAATCGGCCGATTGTTGCGTTCTGCGCATAAGTATGAATCACAGTGCGTGTGCGTGAACACTGCACTGCGATCGGGACTGCAATCGCAGTCAATACGCAGGACCATCGCAGACTGATTGACAGGAAGTACCGTTTGGGGGTGGTGACAGGGGGGTGATTGGCAAAACACCGGCATGCCAGTGCCTTTGAACGCCGTTGCAGGGGAGTGCATAAATTATCCACTGCGATGCCCTACGCAGCTTCTACACTCACTGCGTGTGATGAAGTTAGAATTCCTGAGTAAGGTCAGAGCTTGTGCAAGTGTGCGTGAGGCTGCGATGGTACTCCATGTTGTCACGGTCCTGCTGGCCGACCCACCGGATACGCCACTATGAGAATCGCTGCCCGTTACTTTACTGGTTACCTCAGCACGTGTGGTTACTCAAACACGGTCACTGCCACCAGCAAGGGGGAACTTTAGTGCTAAAACACAAGGTAAGCCTTTGCCCTTACCTGCGCACACAATTATGAACACTTAGTAAAATAGGTTACTTGGGCCACACGAGGCCTTGGGTCTAAGAACACAGAACCAGAACTAGAATTTAAAATATTTAATTCCAAGAATATCTTCAAAGCTTATTATACAAAAAAAAAAGTTACAAAGATGATAATAATTTTAAAAGATCACACCAGTTACTCACAATTTCATGAAATAAAATAACAAAAAAGGAAAGAGCCACCGCTCTCAACGATGGCAGAAGTGAGGTAATTTCCTAATGATATGGACGCACCCTGGCGTGTCTTCGCCTCCTCACGAGCAGGGGCGTTGAGAGGTTGAGGAAGTGGGTACAAATTACCCGGGCCCAGGCTTGCGGCAGGGGCCCGACGGGGGCCCGGGTTCGGCACCGCTTCCCCTCCCTCCTAAAGCAGCAGCCGGAGCAGTTTCCTATGCCTATGGGGGGAGTGATCATGCTGATCACGCCCCCCATAGGCTGTGCGCCGGGCTGAGGGGCACACGGCGCCCCCTCACCAGCCCACAGCGCTGCTTTGCAACACTGAAATATATATATTTTTTCTAAGGGGGTGTGGCCACGCCTCCCGCGATTAGGCCACGCCCCCTGTCACCTGGGCCTGGCACAGCTCTCGTCGGCCCTGCTCATGAGAAATGCACCATGTTTCATTTCATACACACTTTTTTATGCCCCTTTGCAGGCTGCTCTTGGTCACTCCCCCCTTGGCATAGTTTTTAACCCTTCCCTGATCAGAATAAATTGTTAGGTTATTTAATTACTCACTCCATCCATCCATCCTGTTTGAAGTTTGGAGACCAGGCTTGTGTCAACAGACCTGGAAAATTCGACACCTTGCTGGCCTGGATGTCTTTCCTTGGGAGGGTTAGGTTTAGGGTGTGGGGAGGGGGGGTTAGGTTTAGGCACTAACGGGGGAAGGTTAGGGTTAGGCAACCCCCGGGAGGGTTAGGGTAGGGGAAGGGGGGGTTAGGCACCACTAGGAGGGGGTTAGGGTTAGGCACCCCCGGGAGGGTTAGGGTAGGGGAAGGGGGGGTTAAGGTTAGGCACCACTAGGAGGAGGTTAGGGTTAGGCACCCCTGGGAGGGTTAAGGTAGGGGAAGGAGGGGCTAGGGTTAGGCACCACTAGGAGGGGGTTAGGGTTAGGGTTAGGCACCCCTGGGAGGGTTAGGGTAGGAGAAGGGGGGGTTAGCGTTAGGCACCACTAGGAGGGGGTTAGGGTTAGGCACCCCCGGGAGGGTTAGAGTAGGGGAAGGAGGGGCTAGGGTTAGGCACCACTAGGAGGGGGTTAGGGTTAGGCACCCCCGGGAGGGTTAGGGTAGGGGAAGGGGGGGTTAGAGTTAGGCACCACTAGGAGGAGGTTAGGGCTAGGCACCCCCGGGGGGGTTAGGGTAGGGGAACGAGGGGCTAGGGTTAGGCACCACTAGGAGGGGGTTAGGGTTAGGCACCCCCGGGAGGATTAAGGTAGGGGAAGGAGGGGCTAGGGTTAGGCACCACTAGGAGGGGGTTAAGGTTAGGCACCACTAGGAGGGGGTTAGGGTTAGGCACCCCTGGGAGGGTTAGGGTAGGGGAAGGGGGGGTTAGAGTTAGGCACCACTAGGAGGAGGTTAGGGTTAGGCACCCCTGGGAGGGTTAAGGTAGGGGAAGGAGGGGCTAGGGTTAGGCACCACTAGGAGGGTGTTAGGGTTAGGGTTAGGCACCCCTGGGAGGGTTAGGGTAGGGGAAGGGGGGGTTAGCGTTAGGCACCACTAGGAGGGGGTTAGGGTTAGGCACCCCTGGGAGGGTTAGGTTTAGGGTGTAGGGAGGGGGGGTTAGGTTTAGGCACTAACGGGGGGGGATGTGGTAGGCACTAGGGGCGAGGTTAGGGGTAGGCACTAGGGGGGGAGGTTAGGGTTAGGCACCCATAAGGGAGGGTTAGTGTTAGGGGGGGTTGAGGGGAGGGTTAGGGTACTTACCTTCAGCTGTTGGGATTTCGACCCGCCGGGCTGCCGCTGTCGGTATTTTTTGATCCAGTGGCTAAACAGCCGCCGGCATTACATACCGAGTCCGTTTGAACATTGGCTAAGTTTAGTGAGGCTGTGTTGATGTAATTGTTGGCTATGCACAATTGTGCATTCGCAAAGATACGCAACAAATCTCGTGTTCCAGCACAGCGCTGGTGTAAGTGCGCTCTGATAATGTCAACGGCTATGAAGCCGTGTACGGATAGGGGTAGTCCAGTCATAGAGATTTGAGCGACTCTGCATACTGGCGAATATCTGCATTTTGATCCATGCATGCTATGCGAATGTTATTATAGACCAATTAGCCTCATTGTGCATATATTTTACATAGGGCCAGATTCAGAGATGATTGGTAATGCAGCTGCGGTTGGTCTCGTAATAGCGGTTGCGGGAATATGCACATGCTAATCTCAGCCTTTCCTTTGTGCGGGACGGTGTGATAGAGTGTACGAGCAGTGAGACGCCCACTTTCAGGCTACGGGGGTTTGTGTATTTGCGATGGGGATTGTAAACACTCCAACATCGATGCAACATTGGTCGCAACATCCACATTTGCAGTAGCCTGGGGTCTACTCTAGCTACTATCCCCTAATCCAACTAAACATGGCCTCTGAAGCTGTGGATTTGCAATTGGGAACGCAGCAGTATTCGCAGACACTCTGTGACACTCCCATAACACGTGCATGAAACAGAGGGCCTGATTCAGACTCGGACGCTATTTGCATCCGCTCGCTGGCTAAAAGGGGCCAGCTCTTTAAATCATGTGCTCGCACTGCGTCTCGTAAAGCCGCCCACTAAATAATAGCGAGTGGCCGCACCTGTATTAAGACGCCCCTTTGCCACTCGCAAGACACGTCATCTCCAGCAGTTGTAAGATTAATCGGGAACATCGAGAGCCATCGGAGCTGCTTGCAGCGCTTGTGTGGCCTTCTCCCACCACAACATTGCGAGCAGTTCTGGCTAAAATACAACCTAGTCACGTGTGTAATGACGCTACTTTGCTAATTATGCACACCCATTAAACGCCGTTCTGACGGTCGGGCACGCCTGCATTCGCACATCCACACCCCCGTTTTCAAGCACCTTCCCCTGTTACCACCCACAAACGGCACTATCTGTCACTCAAAATAGCGGCCCGACTGCGGGCTACGGGTGAGCACTTTCCCATCAAAATGACTGGTTCACGCACGCGCATTGCGACTCATACGCATGTGCAGATTGCGAAAAATCGCTCAATGCGAGTGAGCGCAGCATAGCGTCCAGGTCTGAATCAAGCCCAGATTCTTTAGGTCACCTCCCAGTCTCCATCCGGAACTGTCCAGGGATCGCAAACCCCTTCTCAAGTGTTAGCAATTTTGCACTAAATTGTATTCGTCATCGCACACATTGGTTCGTGCAGGCCCAGTAGCAATACATCACTAAACTGCATAAATCTGGGTACTGCGTCCATCTCTGGATCAGGTCCATAGTTCCAACATAACAGATTTTAACCAAATATTTTCCCATACGTTTCATAACTGAGATAATTGCTTATTATTATTATTATTATTATTATTATTATTATTATTATAAATAATAATAATTAACTTAGACCAGGTAAGCGCAAATGGAAAACAACAACAACAAAGCTTTGTGTCCCATGTGTGGCGAGACAAGGTTGAGCCCGCTTGGCATCATACTGATGTTGTGTTATATTAAGCATTGTACTTGTCGCGTTATTATGTTCTTCAATGTAGCCACCAGAGGGGATACCCTTTGTACTGTTAAGGTTAGTAGTAGTACCATGGCCTCGAAAAGCATAATATCAAACTGGTCACCAGGTTACCAAGCTGACTCAGGAAGCTGCCACAACCTTTACTGAGCTACCAAGTTGTGCCAGAAGTGCAGCTCGGTCCAGAGGAGCAAATGACAAAAAAGGACTACACAGGGTGAAACTATAGTCTGGCATCAGATATCTAAGGGCTGATGCGATGGAAGCGATTATGCTCCATTGCCTGGTATAGTTCAATGAGGAAATGTAACAGCCCCTTGGAGGGTCAAATGTGGGATTTCTAGTTGGGAGGGGGTGTTTTCAAATGCTTGATTTTAGAGCGAGAGTGGCCAGCACATGAACGGGGGCATAATTAGCACTTTATAAGCTATAGACTGACTCATGCAAAGTGCAGTATATAGACTAATTCAGACATATACAGAGACATTGATCACAGTAAGTCATAATATGCAGAAGTAGAACCTGCCCTCCCGAGCTGTTTTGTTTTTTGGATGTGGGCAGCATTCCACAATCTAGGTACTGTCAGGTCCGGATATGGTCTGTTCTCAGTTTTAGGCTCAGTAGCCGGGGGACTAGGGTGAGTCGGGGGCAACAGAGGAGGAGGTAATATATAAGTCTTCCTTATAGTCTACTTACAGATGCTGGCGAGACCTACTCCAGGGCGCGGAGTCTATGGGTTTCACTGCACCAGGTGAACAGTTCGTGGCCCCCGGAGTAGGTATCTGAGAGTAGCAAGAGGACAAGGGAAAAGACCACGTATGTACTGGAGGGACAACTAGAAGGACTAGCAAGATGGGGCAGTGGTCACTAGCGATGGATAACAGCTTGGAGTCAATCAGACTCTGTGTAGAGATGGATGACAGATTTGAGTGAAACAGACGCTGTATAGCGATGATAACCACAGGGGTTGCAACTTGATGGAGAACACTATGGAATAGTGTTGAGCCCAGGACGCAGTCTCAACATATAAACACTAGAGAAGCGAAGTTGCACAGGCATCTTCCTGTTCCAAAGACTAAGCTAAATTACCCTTAGGTAGCTGGTCATTGGACGAAAGAAGCAGCTGACCGACCGCAGTCTACCAGTGGAGGATACTAGTCAGATGACTCGAACCAACATGGCGGCACCCATGTCCACACTAATGGAACCAAGACACGCACATGAGGATTCTAGCAGACCCCAGGGAGAATACTCAGACGCAACCGCTCCTAGGCCTGCCATCCATATGCCTCAGAGCATGAAGACAACGGCGTAGGGGTGAGTAGCGTCCGATCCCAGGCCGCATCCTGACAGGTACCCTCTTCTGCAGAGCATTGGAGCAAGTCCATGAGCCTGGGAAGAACCTAGCCGCATCCCTGGAAATATAGGTACATATTGGTCTCCTTATATACTGGATAGTGTATGGAGTACCCATTTCACACGTAGCCTATTTACCCGGGTTATTGCACCCGCACCAACCCATGCCTAGGCTAGGTGTGAAAGGGGCCGACCCGGACGGAATTCCCGGATCCGCGACCCTGCTCAGTAGCAGGGTTATTCCCGGGTCTGACCCAGGTCACCTATAGTGTGACTGGCATAACCCGGGTAATGCCTAAAAGGCTTTGATTGGCCAGCTCAGTGGCGCTTGGAGATTACATAATCTCTAAGCGACCACTCCTTGATGGAAGACCCAGGTCCGGTGTAGGGTGATGACCCGGGAATAACCATGGTCGTCGCCCATGTGTGACCAGGGGCGATGTCAGAAAACCCAGGTAATATGTCTGCTCCATGCCTTTAGTCACCTACCCTCCAACATGACCCCTCCCATCAGGTACAAAACGCTCTGCTCCTGGACTTTCCACCTAATGTATGACTAGGGGTAAGTACAGAAAACCCAGGTAATATGGCTGCTCCCTGCAGATACAGTCACACCCTGCCCTGTATATGAGTATACAGGGCAGTGGAGGTGCAGTGAGGTAATATGGCTGTTCCCTATAGTTACAGTCACACTGGTGACACCACACATGGTTATACAGAGCAGTACAATCACACTGGTGACATCACACATGGTTATACAGGGCAGTGGAGGCGCAGTGAGGTAATATGGCTGCTCCCTGCAGTTACAGTCACACTGGTGACATTACATATGGTTATACAGGGCAGTACAATCACACTGGTGACATCACACATGGTTATACAGGGCAGTACAATCACACTGGTGACATCACACATGGTTATACAGGGCAGTACAATCACACTGGTGACATCACACATGGTTATACAGGGCAGTACAATCACACTGGTGACATCACACATGGTTATACAGGGCAGTACAGTCACACTGGTGACATCACACATGGTTATACAGGGCAGTACAGTCACACTGGTGACATCACACATGCTTATACAGAGCAGTACAATCACACTGGTGACATCACACATGGTTATACAGGGCAGTGGAGGTGCAGTGAAGTAATATGGCTGCTCCCTGCAGTTACAATCACACTGGTGACATCACACATGGTTATACAGGGCAGTACAATCACACTGGTGACATCACACATGGTTATACAGGGCAGTACAGTCACACTGGTGACATTACACATGGTTATACAGGGCAGTACAATCACACTGGTGACATTACATATGGTTATACAGGGCAGTGGAGGTGCACTGAGGTAATATGGCTGCCACCTACAGTTAGTCACACTGGTGACATCACACATGGGTATACAGGGCAGTGGAGGTGCAGTGAGGTAATATGGCTGCTCCCTACAGTTACAATCACACTGGAGACATCACACATTGTTATACAGGGCTGTGGAGGTGCAGTGAGGTAATATGGCTTTTCCCTGTAGTTACAGTCACACTGGTGACATCACACATGGTTATACAGGGCAGTACAATCACACTGGTGACATCACACGTGGGTATACAGGGCAGTGGAGGTGCAGTGAGGTAATATGGCTGTTCCCTGCAGTTACAGTCACACTGGTGACATTGCATATGGTTATACAGGGCAGTACAATCACACTGGTGACATTGCATATGGTTATACAGGGCAGTACAATCACACTGGTGACATCACACATGGTTATACAGGGCAGTACATTCACACTGGTGACATCACACATGGTTATACAGGACAATGGGGGTGCAGTGAGGTAATATGGCTGCTCCCTGCAGTTACAATCACACTGGTGACATCACACATGGTTATACAGGGCAGTACAATCACACTGGTGACATCACACATGGTTATACAGGGCAGTACAATCACACTGGTGACATCACACATGGGTATACAGGGCAGTGGAGGTGCAGTGAGGTAATATGGCTGCTCTCTGCAGTTACAATCACACTGGTGACATCACATATGGTTATACAGGGCAGTACAATCACACTGGTGACATCACACATGGTTATACAGGGCAGTACAATCACACACAGGGCAGTACAATCACACTGGTGACATCACACATGGGTATACAGGGCAGTACAATCACACTGGTGACATCACACATGGTTATACAGGGCAGTGGAGGTGCAGTGAGGTAATATGGCTGCTCTCTGCAGTTACAATCACACTGGTGACATCACATATGGTTATACAGGGCAGTACAATCACACTGGTGACATCACACATGGTTATACAGGGCAGTACAATCACACTGGTGACATCACACATGGGTATACAGGGCAGTGGAGGTGCAGTGAGGTAATATGGCTGCTCCCTACAGTTACAATCACACTGGTGACATCACACATGGTTATACAGGGCAGTACAATCACACTGGTGACATCACACATGGTTATACAGGGCAGTACATTCACAGTGGTGACATCACACATGGTTATGCAGGGCAGTACAGTCACACTGGTGACATCACACATGGTTATACAGGGCAGTACAGTCACACTGGTGACATCACACATGGTTATACAGGGCAGTACAGTCACACTGGTGACATCACACATGGGTATACAGGGCAGTACAATCACACTGGTGACATCACACATGGTTATACAGGGCAGTACAATCACACTGATGACATCACACATGGGTATACAGGGCAGTACAGTCACACTGGTGACATCACACATGGGTATACAGGGCAGTGGAGGTGCAGTGAGGTAATATGGCTGCTCCCTACAGTTACAATCACACTGGTGACGTTACAGCATTACACATGGTTATATTACAGGGCAGGGGAAGTGCAGTCAGCGAGAATTACTGCCTGCAGTGACACAGTTCAGTTACACTCTGTGAGTGACTTGTGGCTGCTGACCTAGAAACTACAGCTCCCGTCATGCAGCGCGGCGGGCGGAAGTGACGTGCCTGACGCCAGGGGGACGGATCTATCCGGGCCTTGGCGCTCTCCTTCCTTTCGCGCCGGGCGCTGGGCTGTGTGGCGGCTCCATGTGCGCAGCTCGTCTCTAGCCCAGGACACTGACCGGGAATCAGCGCCTCTCCGCCAGCATGGACCCCAGCATACTGATCGAGGCCCTGCGGGGCACCATGGACCCGGCCCTGCGGGAGGCGGCCGAGAGGCAGCTCAACGAGGTGAGAGGCGCTGACACATGTGGGCCCGGCCTGTCACCTCCCGCTTCCCCGGTCCCCCCCATGTCTCTGCCATGTGCTCTGTGTAGTGCGCTCACATGTGCTGTGTACCAGTCCGATGTTCGCGTGTTGTATGTGTTCTGCATGCCAATAGGAGCATGGTGACATGTATGTGCTGTGCTCTGGGGGCGTTTTCACGTGTCACGTTTGACATGTGATGTCTGTACTGTTACATATGTTCCTTATGTGTATGTGAGTGCAGGGATGTGTGACAGAGCACCCGCTGACACATAGGGATCATTCTGCCTCCATCGCGTGTGCTGGGAGCCTGGGACTGTACAATATGTAATACTTATATCTCCCCCCATACCCCTCCACAGGCATTCTGTGCCTTTGGCAAATATAATACACTAGGCTCTGCCACCACTGGGGTCCTGTGGCTGTACAATATGTAATACTTATATTCCCCCCCCCCTGAGCATCCTATGATTGCTACATATGTAATACACATAGGCTCTGCCCCCATTGGGGTCCTTTGACTGTACCGTATGTAATACTTATATCCCCCCCCCCCTCCATAGGCATCCTGTGCCTTTGACAAATGGAATACACTCGGCTCTGCCACCACTGGGGTCCTGTGACTGTACCATATGTAATACTTATATCGCCCCCCCCCCCCCCCACTAGCAACCTGTGACTCACATGTAATACACATAGGCTCTGCCCCCATTGGGGTCCTGTGATTGTACCGTATGTAATACACTTATATCCCCCCCCCCCCTGGCATCCTATGACTGTCACCTATGTAATACACTTGGCTCTGCCACCACTGGGGTCCTGTGGCTGTACTTTATGTAATACTTATATCACCCCCCCTTTGCCAACTTGTGACTGTCACATATGTAATACACTTGGCTCTGCCCCCATTAGTGTCCTGTGACTGTACCGTATGTAATACACTTATATCCCCCCCCCCCCACTAGCAACCTGTGACTGTCACATATGTAATAAACTTGGCTCTGCCACCATTAGTGTCCTGTGATTGTGCCGTATGTAATACACTTATATACCCCCCCCTGGCATCCTATGACTGTCACCTATGTAATACACTTGGCTCTGCCACCACTGGGGTCCTGTGGCTGTCACATATGTAATACACATGGCTCTGCCGCCACTGGGGTCCTGTGACTGTACTGTATGAAATTCATTTGAATCCGAACCCACTGAGGTGCTATGGCTGCCACACATATAATACATTTGAGTCTGCCATCACTGGGGTCCTGGGCCTGTCGAATGTAATACATTCATATTTCATTTGTGTGGTCCTGTTAATGCCATGTAATACATTCCAGTCTGCCCCACTGATGTCCTGTATATAATAATACTTTTGGATTTTTCTCACACTGGGTTCCTGTGAATGTACTGTATGTAATACCTTTTGGTCTGCTCCCACTGGGGTCTTATGATACCGTATATAATGCATTACATTCTGCCCCCAATGGAGTCCTGTGACTCAAGTATGTAATACATCTTATGTTTTCTCTTAATGGGGTTCTAAAAGCCCCTACACAATATTTTTAACGATTTGGCTGATTCCGACACATCGGAATGACAAATCGGTAAAAATGTGTAGTGTGGGTTCGTCGGTCGCATCGCCTGATCCTTTGTACATGCAGTAAGATAAGGTGATACGGTTAACTATCCCATGCAGCGCTATGCGGGGTGCCCTAGGACAGTACTGTATGTAATACATTCACATCTGACCCCTGCTGTGGTACTGGGCCTGTATTGTATGGATATGACCCCTACTGTAGTCCTGAAATTGTACTGCATGTAATACATTCAGATCCGACCCCTGTGGTCCTGGGACTGTACTGTATGTAAATACATGTGGATCTACCCCCTCTAGGGTACCTGGACTATACTGTATGTAATACATTTGGATCTACCCCCTCTAGGGTACCGGGACTATACTGTATGTAATACATTCAGAGCCCCTACTGTGCTTCTGGGACTGTAGCCTAAATAGTGCATTCCAGACTGGTGACACTTGGGGGCCTGGCCATTTCATTGTTACTGTTACACTCTGTATAATAGTGTACAATTATGTTGCAGTGTTAATGTATTTACTTTGTATCACCTGGGATAGTGAAGTGCTGGTGTCTGCACAAGCATCCACTGAGTAAATTAATAAGTACTTTCCTGTGACTATAGGTAGATTTCTCATAACTAGATGACATATGTGAGCATGGTTAGTTGGTTGCTCTAAATTAGTTTATCCTTTAGTGGAGATGTACTAAGCCTTGAAAAGTTATAAAGTGAAGAGTGATAAAGTACCAACCAATCAGCTCCTAACTGTAATTTTTTCAAACTTGTAAAGTGACAGGAGCTGGTTGGTTGGTACTTTATCACTTTTCAAGGCTTAGTATATCTCCCCTTAGTCATCTCGCTCACTAATTATGCAGAAGTTTGCAGAGAATATATCAGTCATTCATACTAGTCTCTGCCCCAATGGAGCTTACACTCTATGGGCCTGATTCAGCAAGGATCGCTAATGCGATTACGCACGCAATCGGCTGATGTGTTCTGCGCATGCACGAAGATTCCACTGCTATCACAGTTACTACGCAGATCCATCAGAGTGATTGACTAGAAGCACCGTTTGGGGATTCTAATGGGGGAGTAGGTAGTCGGCGAAACGCAGGTCTCTGTGCGTTTCAGCGCCGTTGCAGGAGCGTGTGTAAACTAGCCACTGCGATGCCATACGGAGCTTGGGCTTCCACTGCGTGGAAGTAAGGTCAGAACTTGTGCAAGTGTGTGAGGCTGCGATGGCACTCAGTTACCAATGGTTTTCCTAAGTACGGATGTGTGCAAGGTAAAGGGAGCATCCTTATGTTATGCTGCATATGGCATTGCAATCATTACCGTATATTCGCAGTCAGACTGCGTGCATAATCGCTACTGCGTTCCTTGCTGGATCAGGCCCTATGTTCCCTATCACATGGATACTTATTCACTGGGGTTAGTTTGTCAGCAGCCAGTTAACTAACCAGTATATATTTGGAGTGTGGGAGGAAACCAATACAAATTCCACATACTGTAGATCTGCCATGCCCAGGAATTGAACCAATGACCACAGTGTGATGGGGCAATAATACTAACCACTACGCCAACCTTGCAGTCTTAATTACTGTCACCGTAACACTTGGTAAACCATTTTCTGTTTTCTAAGAAAGTGATCCACATGACCCCCATATACATACAGTGATCCCCATGACCCCACTTCGGCGGACTGCGTATACACAGAATACATGCTCTGTCTGTTGCCTTCCTTGCTTATGTGGAATTAAGTTAAACAAAATGTGTTTCTAGAGCAGATGATTAACATAGTTTCCAGTACACTTGTATGTAAATAACTTCCTGTTACAGGATCACTGTTCCGCCAGTGAATGTAAATCGTTCTATATCCATGGTAAAATGAAATGACATGCTGCCTTAAGCCGCTAGCAACCTATAGAAGGGCTTCTGATGGCTGTAATGTGCCACTAAACAAAGTTGTTAGAGGCACCAGCTTTGGGAACACTAGTGCTGAACAAGTGATGATTCCATTCATGTTTAAGGTCAGTTTCCATGTTTCAGTTCTGTAATCTGCTTTCCCTGCCGGCCAGACAGTGTGGTCAGGCTCTGGGTGCTTTGCTGGGTCATAATGCTCCTCATCTTCTCTTCCTCCTTAGTCATTTCCTGCGTATGACTCAATGTGATCATATAACAGCTGTATGTGAAGCCGGCCTCATGCTCATGTGGCTCCTGGAATACTTCTCCCAGTGCCTCATGCATAGTCACTGAGTTGCTATCCTGGATCGGTTGCATTACGGCAGCATTAAAATAGTACAATTATGGGCATTACAAAAAAAGTTGAAGAATCAGTTGCGATACTTTGTTGTGTAAAGTACATAAAATCTGCAACAGATCCTGGTCATACCAATATAGACTGCTTGTAATGTTACATTGTTTCAGTAGCTGGACAATAGTTAATTACAATTCTGAAGATGCACACCTAATCTAGTTTTCTGATTAAATCCAATAATACATGTTTGTTTTTTTGTTTAGCTATTTGTTCTGGGTCAAAGATTAGGTTTAAACTAGCAATGGCCTTAATCAAAAATGTATATATCAGCTTATTTGTAGCGGCTGTACTGCTAGTAAGAAACTTTCTAGCAGTGAATTGCAGCAATGTGCAGTCATCTCTGTAATAGCAGAATTAATCTGCTGTGTTCTGTATCATCCGTCCGGTTGCTGATGGTGCATCGTTAGAGCACAGAGGACTACAGAGCATGTCAAATGATTAGTCAGGCTGTCACTTTCTTCTGCATTCAGCAAATTCTGTATAATGTATACCTACACTGGCTTTCATGATATCCAGTTAAATGCTGCGGTCTCTTGAGATTTGGGTCGGGGTAAAGAAACGGACACTTTTGCTCCTGCGTCCCCAAGTTATTAGGGAGCCGAAACTATAGAGGTTTCTACAAAATTGCCATCGGTATTGCTATTACTAGACCCATGTCCATGTTTTTAAATCTGCATTAGATGCCGCAGATGTGACGGCCGCGTGGAAGTGCGTCTTATTTCCTGGCTAGTGTGCACCTGTAGGTGTTAGATTCTTGTAAGGTTCCGGGGGGTGTAGCAGACTTGTTCCCGAGGCATTAGGTCTCATGGTATCCTGATCTGCAGCGAGTAATGAAAGCAAAACTGTTGTGTGATAACCCATCAGTTACCTGCCTGGCGTCCGCTGCGTATGTATCTGAGCAGGTGGTCGCACAGCTGCGTTTCAGCTCTCGCCTTGTAGGTTATGTGGAAAGTGGCTGTAGGGCTGATGATGGATTGCAGACCCTGGAGACATTAACGCACTGTTCTTGGACCGAGCAACATCAAAAAGCCGATGACCTCTTAAATATGTTTATGGATCTGGACTCGAACAATCTACTGTATCATATATCGGGCAAGGATACAATGAGGAACATTACACTGTGGTTCATTAGTGTTTCCTCTGATCAGTCATTTTCACAGGTGCACAGTGGTTGTGCAATGTTTAGTTGGAACTTTTTTTTCCCCCGCATTAAATCAATATTAAACCTAATATGGCAAATGATCTTTTATATACAGCTGTGTAAGTTGTTTCAGGCAGAATAACTGCTATTATCTGTTAGCCTAAAGGTAATGCATATTTGGCATGCAGACCTCATTTGTCAGACAGAAGAGGGCTGGAGCAGAGCTTCTCCCCTGTTAGTGAATCTGTGGCACCTACTGGTAAGCCCTGGCACATCGTAGCGACACATACTTTATATGCAAGGTTCCTTACTATTACTTTGTGACGTTTGCCCCCTAAGTACCAAACTCCACATGATGGCAGGGCAGAGTTTTGTTGAACGGGGTGCAGTTGTATGTCACTGTAAGCTTACACTGGCCATAATCTGCCATATCGTGTGCATATAGACCTTCCTGGGAACGGCTGACATTACGGCATCTCATTCTGTGGGGTCCCTAATGGCCTTGTTAGTTTGAGAATGATTTGCTCTCCAGTCAGGATACCGTGCTAAGGACACTGCATCTCTGCACAATTGATTCCATAGCGGAGAGGACGCGCTCTGCGGATGGCTCTGTCCTTGACGAGCTTCCAGAATAAAAGGCGTTAATTGACTGCTGTGCGGTCAGAACTTTGTGCTTGTTCAGGTATCTGTCCTAGAGACTTCTCCGGACTGCTTCATCTCTCTACTTAAACTTTCACATCCGATTCCTCTTTACTCTCCATTAGCTGTTAATCTGCGGCATCTACCTATTGCGTTTATGGTCTGGCTTAGACACTGTATTGGACGTGAATAATTTTTTATTTAATTTTAAAATCTAAGGTCTGTTAAAATGTGCTACAATGTGCCCCCTGGTCTTCATAGCCTGTTGATTTCCGCTGGCTAAGCAAAACTCAACGAGACACTTAAAAAGTTGAATACTTGGTTGGCAATCGCACAACGGAGGTGCATCACAATTAATGCCTGCCTTCGGCAAAGCCCCTGCTGTCTCTTTGTGCTATTCTGTAACACTAGGGTAATGGGTGGGGACACATCTTAAACTTGCCTAGGAAATGTGCTGTAGATGCACTATCGGCAGAGCCGATGCTCCTACAAGTGGCACGTGAGGCTGTTGCCCTGTACAGTACATACTGAGCAATGTTTGTTTATGGAGATCTGTTAATTGGCTCATTAGCGTTGCCTCCTGTGCTGCTGCTCTGGCTTCTGATGATGAAACGTCATCTTGATGACTCAGCACAGCGGAGAGCTGGACTGACCTCCCCTACATCAGACTTACCTAATGGCCAAAACACCCCCTGCCCAATAAGGAGCAGTATTCCTGTTGAAGCAATCATTGTGTAACGTCTCGTGCCTGTAGAAGGCTGTGATTTCTGTGCATCTCTCGCAATACTGGGATGTTCATGGGCATTTGTTTTAGTTGTACCAAGATCATTCTTGCACTGTTTGGACATGTTTTGTCCTCTACAGCCGTGGTGCTTAATGTCTATATATATATATATATATATATTTTATGGGTGCCCAAATGTCACTTAACTTCAAAAGAGCCTATAATTAGTCAATGCTAGTGTTCATTCTAGCACCCTGCACCTGTCACATCCTGTGCGGTTCTTCTTTCCTGCCTGGGGTGCCGCGCTCTGCTCTGGTGCTTCTAGCACACTCAGCTGATACAGCAAACTGCTGAGATACAGACCAGTGTGTGCTAGAAGCACCAGGGCAGAGAGCGGCACCCCAGGCAAGAGGAACTACACGAGCTGTGACAAGTGCAGGGTGCTAGAAAACACTAGTGCACCTTGCTTGGTTTCAAGACTACCATGTTGCCCGCCTCTGATCTTTATGTGCTATGACATAAGATATGATAGGTAAAATGTTCACACATAGCAGTCTTCAAGTACCCCCAACAGATCATGTTTTCTGGATTTCTTTAATCATGCACAGGTGAGTTAATCTCTTTTGCTCAGTCAGTTTTTATCCCACCTTTTCCACAGATAGAGATCCTGAAAACATGAGCTGTTGGGGCTACTTGAGGGCTGGAAATGAGTACACTGATATTGCACAATATGGCAAACTGGGGACACAATGATCCCCAAAGTCCAATGATGGGGCAGTTCAGTTGTGTTGTCAGTGCACATGAGTCCTAATACATATAGACCATGTGGTCTCTGGTGTCCTTTGGGCCGTTGGTGGCCCCCCTGCTTCCCTGATGGTACTACAGACTGTTGATGACATGGCATTTGGTTGGTAATCCCCTAGAGCTGTATCTCCTGCAGTCTCCTGATCTCTCGTTATATTCAGTCAGACACAAACCAGGCTACACACAGTGTGCTGCAATGTTGTCTCTCCCTGGGCCATCTCCTAGAAACAAGCGAGTCCTGTCCTTTCTGTCTCGCTGACTCACCTTTTCTTTTATTTCCTAGTCCCATAAGTCTGTGAACTTCGTGTCAACCTTGCTGCAGATCACCATGTCTGAGCAACTGGATTTACCTGTACGACAAGCAGGCAAGTATACATGTGTGCTTTGTTTACCTGCCTCCAGTGCTGCCAAACGCCTTCATTCCCAGACCAGCCAATTGTTCTAAGTGTGTACAGACCATTGCACTGCAGGTTTTACTAGATTTGGGGTAACCTGGATTTAATGTGTAGTTATAATTGTCAAAACTGCACCTGTAAGTGACCAACTCTTTAGTGCCCTGTGTCTGATTCTGCCAACTCTTGCAAGGCATGGTGGGATCTGTAGTTCAGCAATACCTGGGGGGGACGGTTATTGCCCACCCCTGGTCTAGATAGAAAGTCAGTAGGTCGACATGGTTGAAAGGATCAAAGATCAACTCAGAAAAGGTTGACGCTTTTTTTTTAGATGGGGGTGGGCACCTGGCACTAGGGGGAGGATTAGGCTGAGCATTAGGGTCAAATTAAAGACGACATTTTGACCCTGACCGTCTGATGTCGACCTATTGACTATCTAGACACTGTCTATCTTTCAATTCACATTCCGCAGCTAACATGCTGTAAGGCATAGATTCTGGGTTAATGGCATTTAACTATGCGATTATCCCGCGCAGTAAGCCCTGTGGGTGCGTTTAATGTGAATTTCTGTTCACACCCTCCTGAGACTCGAACAGATCTGCGTTACGTGCGCCCTCTGATCTTACTGTGGGCAGTAATTGAATAGCGTCGGGCTCAAACCGTGAACTAAAAAGCTGTTGCAAGTCCCGCGGCTTAGTGTCCTGGTTTTCCGTTTTAAATTCAACACTGAGAGCGATTCAATTGTTATCATGGCTCCGATGTAATGGATGCCCAACTGAGCAAATAAATTGTTGCTGTGCTTGGGTGCGGATAGCCATGGGAGCATACATTTCTGCTTACACCCTCCTGAGGTAGCCAGCAGAAATGTCCGCTAATTGCGTGGTTTCTGCGCTCCCATGGACAAGACTTCAGACAGGTTTGGTCATTTTACGTGGCTAAAACCAGTCTAATTGGGTGTGACAAACGCAATAAAAATCCCAATTAAATATCCCCCCCGACAGATGAGGCGTGACTGGGTGTGCAAATACAATTGAATCGCCCCCTTAATGTGAAATGGGCAACTGAGCAGCTATTCCCCCATTTCTAAAGTTTAAGGTGGGCTGACTCAATGAACCAATTATCCTTTAATAAACATACCCACAGGGTTTTGTATGCTATAGTTGCCCGTAATAAATGGTGCATGTGAGAGATGTTGCAAATCCCTAAACTCTCTCTGGTAGAAAATAAGTTGAACAACAGCTTGTTGACTGTCATTTTTGGGGGACTTGTAACGTTCCTCCTACAGAGCGAGCCAGTGCCTGGTGATTGTCACTGAGTTCTTCTCACACTGTATATTTCTGTGAAAACGTTATTGGTAGTACTTAGTTTTCTTCTTTCTGTACAATGGTACATTTTCCTTTGGAGTCAGGACAGTTCTGTTCAAGTTGCGTGTTTTATTCTATGTACTTAGAGCACCGTGGCAGCGATGAGCCAAGCATGTAATGTGCGCTCTTACACGTGATGACAATCTCCAGCTGAGACTGACACTATACAACCTTTTCCCTGTGCAGGTGTTATTTATTTAAAGAATATGATCACTCAGTATTGGCCGGATCGTGAAGTGACCCCCGGTGAAGTACCCACTCATACTATTCCCGAGGAAGATCGTCACTGTATACGAGAAAACATTGTAGAGGCCATTATCCAGTCCCCAGAGCTGATCAGGTGAGGGGCACATTGTGTGCGCGTCGGCTGCAGTTTCTGCTAAGCCCATAAGTACTGCTACAAGGCAGGCTTCTTTTCTGTTGCTTTATTGTAACAGGAAATGGAAAATGTTACAAATATATATATATAATTTTTTTTTTTAAAGGGGTAGTGTACGCCAGCTGCATTGCACTCGCTAATGCAATTGTCCAGGCGAAGCTGTGCACGTGGGGTGTCACATGACTCCCATTTACTCCTGGGACAAAGTCCTCTGGGTAATCTGAAATACTTAGATGTGGACAGAGGTTTCCAAACCCTTTAACTGTCACGTATTGTCCAGGGAAACTCCATGGGCCGTATTCAGTTAGCGCGCCAAAAAACAGGCGAAAATGGCCACAGGCGAAAAAAACTGGAGAAAAGCTTTCTCCATTCCAGACCAGGTGAAGAAAAAAAAAAAGCAAAATCCCTATTTTTGTCTAAAAGAAACCTTTGGACCTCCCGCCCCCCCTAATGATAAATTACCTCCCCAAAAAATTTGTAAGCTGCGCACTTTGCTGAAAAATGGACACACAAATTTTGGGTGTAAAAAAAAAAAAAAACTGTTGAAAATGGTTTGTGTATTCAGTCTGATATTTCGGGAGATGTGTGAAGTATTGTAAACATCGCACGCTATCGCAGCAGGCGGCTTTTTACGGGTTTTAAAATTGCATTTGTACGACACGAAAAAATACTTGCACCCAATTTAACGTACCCCCAATTTACGTGGAACAGTAATTTCCTAGAAAAAAAATAGCTTCCTATCATTTTCAACAGTTTTTTTTTTTTTTTTTTTTTTTTTTTTGTCCCATCCAAAATTGCGCGGTCGTTTTTTGCCAAAGTGTGCAACTTTAATTTTCTTTTGGGGGGGGTGGGGGGAGTAATTTATCATTAGGGTGGGTGTCCAAAGGGTTTTGAAAGAAATCCCAACATTTTTAGCCAAAAATAAGGATTTTGCATTTTTTTTTCCGCCTGGGATGGAGAAAACTTATCTTTCGTTTTTATTCACCAATTGCGTTTTTGCCTGTTTTTTGGCGAAAATATCAGTTTTTATTTGGCGGGAAAACGTCCGTTTTCGCCGCTAATTGAATACAGCCCAATATTGTAAATGATATTCTTTTTGGGGATTTACTGGTCTAAGATTCTGCTCTGATTTGTTTGTGACTTTTATTCCAAAGACACATGTATTGCTTAATTTTGTATTATCTAATGTCTCTATGAACTGGAGACTGAAGCGTTTGTGTAAATATTGGTTACTTGTCTTTGCTGTGTTTTTATTTATCCTGCTGTATCATTTCCTATCCTCCTGCATCCCAGAGTCCAGCTTACCACCTGTATCCATCACATCATCAAACACGATTACCCAAACCGCTGGACTGCAGTTGTGGAGAAGATTGGCTTTTATCTGCAGTCTGATAACAGTGCCTGCTGGCTGGGGATCCTGCTGTGTCTTTACCAGCTGGTGAAGAACTATGAGTAAGTGGATACAAGCCTTTTTTGGGTACCCGGTATGGGAACCGGCGTCTCTCCGTGTGAGAAACCTGTTTAATTACCAGGCCAAATGTTCCCCTAAATGGGATATAATAAACTGGGGTTCTCTCTGGTCACATAGCTAATGGCTGCCGGCTCACATATAAGACCCATTGCACTTGTAACCAGGGCGGCTGGACTGTATCATACACAGAATTTGTAGTTTCTATGATTCTTTTATGATACTTAGCCTTTACCTGTGTGCACACCTTGTCATGTCCCAGTAAGGGGTGCTCTAGTAGGGTTTATAGGAGTTTGGGGTTTGTATTCAGCGTTGGCTGTCGGCACACTTCATCTATTTAGCTGATACCGGTAGTTCTCCCTTTCAGTCCTCTGCGGTAGTAGCCATCGTTCGCTTGTTACATCCACTTTAGGTCCTTGGGATGTGTATTGCCCGCGCAGGAGCGCACCCCCAGATTTAAATCGTCCTTTGAGAAAATATAAACCTGAAGAGGCCATGATGAATGGTAGTATGTAAACTATGCACTACCATTTAATCTCAGTGATTCTTCCCTGCCTAATGGGGCTTTATGTATGGAATCCATGTGGTGGTGGTGGTAGTACAGGGCTGTTCCCACTCGCCAGCTATTAGCTAGTATGATTTATCATTTAGGATTGGGTGAGGGTATCAAGTAAAAATGGATGTCAGGAAGGAGGGATGAAGAGATGAGCGAGGCTGATCTGTGTACCTACAAATCTATAGCCCTGCTGGTGGGCACATGTCCTTGTCTTGGATCGAGCTTCCGCTTGTGGAGTCCGTTACATAGTGCTTGTGCTGTGGTTTACCCCAGGTACAAGAAACCAGAGGAGAGGAGTCCCCTCATTGCGGCTATGCAGCACTTTCTGCCCATGCTGAGGGAACGATTTATCCGTCTGCTTCCTGAGCCCTCAGAGCAGTCTGTCCTCATCCAAAAACAGATCTTCAAGATCTTCTACGCCCTCGTGCAGGTGAGTGACTATTCTCCAGCCACGTGCTGCGCCTAATGGTCATAGGGCATCTGCCTGCTGCTGGATGGTAGCAGTACCTTCTACAGGTAACGTTCACCCAGGATAGTCTGAGCCCCACAGGACTTTAATTGCACACGCTTTTCCTTACATTGCAGTATACGTTGCCCCTGGAGCTTATTAATCAGCCTAATCTGGCTGAATGGATCGAGATCCTGAAAACTGTTGTGGATCGGGATGTCCCTGCAGTGAGTATCTCCGCGAAGCGTTTCATGTCTATTTTGTCACAAAATTAAGCAATGAGGTATTTTGTACGTGTTGTGTGTGTGTGTGTGATTTCCTAATTTGACACCTACCCTCATATCTATCCATGGTATAATGCACTATGCCGTGGGCACTGCAATACACCCCCATATCTTAGCAATCATACGTGTTCTTTTATACTCCATCCGCAACTTTTTTGGAGAAATAGAGTGTCTTTGGCCTCGTTCACCCTGCAGTGGACGTGGCAGTAAGAAAGGAAGCGGTGGCAGTTACCTGTTCTCAATACAAGCAGCTGAAGGGTGGCAAAGATGACATGGAGGGTCCTGCCCAGTGCATTGACTTCCTCACCCACCCTTCCGTCCTGTTCACTTTGCTTTCTTCTCTCTGTTAGGAGACCCTCCAGGTTGATGAGGATGATCGGCCAGAGCTGCCTTGGTGGAAGTGTAAGAAATGGGCTCTGCACATTCTGGCCAGGCTGTTTGAGAGGTAAGTGTTCTTGCATGGGGTGTGGGAGAGGGGCACCGTTGGAGTGGAAGATGGGGTTATATCCGATGCAGGCAGAGAGGTTGGAAAGCACTGGCTTAGAGCGGAGAGCGGTTGTTTGAAGGGCCCTCTGCAAAAAAGCTAACAGAACTTTGTCTACTTGATAACAGCTGGTAGAAGGTAATTAGCATTGACCCGGGGGGGCGGGCGGACAGTCTTCCTAGCTGTTTAGTCTTTGTATGGCTTCCAGGAAATACATACATTCCTTTAGAGCTGTTTAAATTGAATGTTTGTATAAGATTTATAAATGTGAATATTAAGTATTTAACCTGGTTCCATATTGTAAAAGTTTCCTCCCTTCACATCTGGTTCTAGGTATGGCAGTCCTGGCAATGTCTCCAAGGAGTACAATGAGTTTGCAGAAGTTTTTCTGAAGGCGTTTGCTGTTGGTGTTCAACAGGTATGTGTCAAACCTAAACGATTCTGAATTTCTATATACCCAAAGCATGTTCTCCTGGTATATTGTATCAGGCCTGTATTTAGCAGAAGGTAAATACTAGGGAAGATCATGGGCTGTTATACATTTGGTGGCATATGAATGGGAAGCTACATGGTAGTGCAAGTTTATAAGTTATGTACTAATTGCCTGCACTGCTGTTATCTCATTGTGATACATGTGTGGCCTACATTGTCATATGTGTGCATGACCACATGGGGACTGTCCATTTTTTTGGGCTTGTTCCAATGAGTGGGTGGCAGTTCTGGATTGCACTATGAAGAGTATAATCTAGAGGCACATCATTACAGTTTGATGTTTCTTGGGGAAATTTAATAGTCTGGGACTTTCATACATTGGCGAGATTCCAGTGAGTCTGCTTGATATAAAGTGGCAATCATTTAGAAAGGTGAAACCAACTGGCTTAGCCTTTTAAATGCTTGACTCAAAGGATCGAGCAGACTCACTGAAAATCAGTGTTGCCTGTAAGTTGCATTTCCTCCTTTTGTCTCTAGTATAGAGAGGTTTGCTTTGATTTTTTGCTCTGCTTTTCTGTGTCTATTATGTCTGGTAAAGCAGTAGCTTCAGAGATGAGCACAGTGTCAGGCTGTATCTGGTAAAGCATTGACTGCAGGGGTTGTGTGCACAGCGCCAGTCTGTGTCTAGTGAAGCGGGGATCTGTGCACAGTGTCAGGCTGTGACTAGTGAAGCGGTGGCTGCAGGGATGTGTGCACAGTGTCAGGCTGTGACTAGTGAAGCAGTGGCTGCAGGGATGTGTGCACAGTGTCAGGCTGTGATTAGTGAAGCAGTGGCTGCAGGGATGTGTGCACAGTGTCAGGCTGTGACTAGTGAAGCAGTGGCTGCAGGGATGTGTGCACAGTGTCATGCTGTGACTAGTGAAGCAGTGGCTGCAGGGATGTGTGCACAGTGTCAGGCTGTGACCAGTGAAGCAGTGGCTGCAGGGATGTGTGCACAGTGTCAGTCTGTGACTAGTGAAGCAGTGGCTGCAGGGATGTGTACACAGTGTCAGGCTGTGACTAGTGAAGTAGTGGCTGCAGGGATGTGTGCACAGTGTCAGGCTGTGACTAGTGAAGCGGTGGCTGCAGGGATGTGTGCATAGTGTCAGGCTGTGACTAGTGAAGCAGTGGCTGCAGGGATGTGTGCACAGTGTCAGGCTGTGACTAGTGAAGCAGTGGCTGCAGGGATGTGTGCACAGTGTCAGGCTGCAGGGATGTGCAGGGATGTGTGCACAGTGTCAGGCTGTGAGTAGTGAAGCAGTGGCTGCAGGGATGTGTGCACAGTGTCAGGCTGTGTGACTAGTGAAGCAGTGGCTGCAGGGATGTGTGCACAGTGTCAGGCTGTGTGACTAGTGAAGCAGTGGCTGCAGGGATGTGTGCATAGTGTCAGGCTGTGTGACTAGTGAAGCAGTGGCTGCAGGGATGTGTGCACAGTGTCAGGCTGTGACTAGTGAAGCAGTGGCTGCAGGGATGTGTGCACAGTGTCAGGCTGTGACTAGTGAAGCAGTGGCTGCAGGGATGTGTGCACAGTGTCAGGCTGTGTGACTAGTGAAGCAGTGGCTGCAGGGATGTGTGCACAGTGTCAGGCTGTGACTAGTGAAGCAGTGGCTGCAGGGATGTGTGCGCAGTGTCAGGCTGTGACTAGTGAAGCAGTGGCTGCAGGGATGTGTGCGCAGTGTCAGGCTGTGACTATTGAAGCAGTGGCTGCAGGGATGTGTGCGCAGTGTCAGGCTGTGACTAGTGAAGCAGTGGCTGCAGGGATGTGTGCACAGTGCCAGTCTGTGTCTAGTAGAGCAGCTTGTCAGCGTCTTGCTGGCTGACTGCTCCACTCACACAAATCCTGCGGCCATAGAGTAACATGAGATCATAGTACTGGTCTAGCGTTGTCTGCAGGACACTCCCACCGCTGGCCAGCCTCCAAACTCTCAGATATCTGGATTGTAGATATGTCTAGTAGTCCAGGACCTTACTACAAGGTCAGAGTTGAAATCTTTATTACAGGTAGATAAATGGCTTAAGCAAACTTTTGGTGTACAGTACATAGGTTACTGCTACGTAAGGATCAAATAAAGAACATTAGCATTATATTTGCCCCGGAGTCTAACAAGCTCTAGGGCTACATAGGGGTACATTATGTGGATGTTATCAGTGATTTACGTTCTATGTGCAGGTCCTGCTGAAAGTCCTGTACCAGTATAAAGAAAAACAGTATATGGCTCCTCGCGTACTGCAACAAACGCTTAACTATCTCAACCAAGGAGTTTCCCACGCACTTACCTGGAAGAGCTTAAAGCCCCACATCCAGGTGAGTGTCAGCAGGAACCCTGGCTCTTTATACTCCTGGCATGGTGGGGGTTCCTGGTGTTTGCCAGAGCAGTGACTGTACAGCTTCATGTGTCCCCTATACACACCAGCACGGTTCAGGGGAAAGTGAGGACATTGGCGACAGCTGCTGGCCGTGTGATGTTTAACTCTATCTTACCGTCTGTGTCTTCAAGTACATTAGCTTCAGTTTTGTTCTAGCTTGTAAGACCCTGATCATCCGCTGACTTCTAGCCGCTAAATGTAGGGTGTTCACTCTTCTATCCAGGGCATAATTCAGGACGTCATTTTCCCACTAATGTGTTACACTGATTCGGACGAAGAGCTCTGGCAGGAGGACCCCTATGAATACATCCGTATGAAATTCGGTAAGAACAGTTTAATGGATGGGAACCTTTATGTTCACTACACTGTACCTTTTGGTTATATACCCTAGTGGTATGTCTGATCATGCACGGTGGGGCTGCTGTATACTTGCAGTGACAGGTGGCATGTAGGACAAGGATTTGGTGTCCACCTTTTTGTGTCATTGTTCCAACGGCAGCAGATTTGAATTATACGGTGAAAATGGTTATCGCCAACCGTAGCACCAGAACCCCCTCCCCCTGCAGTAAGCGATCATGCTATGTAGCCCTGTATGTAAGGCTGTATGCGTGTTCCATGTAAAGCTGGTCTAAACCTTTTTTTCTTTCTTTTAGACGTGTTTGAAGATTTTATCTCCCCCACCACCGCAGCACAGACGCTGCTCTTCACCTCCTGCAGTAAAAGGAAAGAGGTGCGTACATAGTGTGTCTGTGTTACAGCTCTTCTTACTGGTTTATCTTCCTTTGCTAATAGTTTGACTAGTTTTTTTCCATGTGAATGATTCTATTATTCACCCTTAGACTGCTTACGTTTAACGTAGGGCAAATCAGATGTTGAAGCAGGTGGCATAAGGAGTTCCCCTTCTGGGTGGGGGAGGTGCTGGGACATTGATGTTGAAAGTCCCTCCCATCCTATGGTACCGCTAGCACCAGTTTCAGTTTGTCTTCTGTGACCATTCTAAAGCTTGTGCACGGCGTCCTGAATGTACCAAAGTATAGTATTCATGGGGCACAGATCAATTACGTTTCTAAAAGTCTGTCTGCATGTGCCCGTTACATCACCCGCACTCTGACCTAAGGAGATGTATGAAGCCGCCTAAAGACTGGACTAGTGGAGAAGTTCCCCATCTAGCCAGCAGTTATCAAGTACATTCTGTAACTTCAGAAGTAGAAGCTGATCTGTTGTTTAAGGGTAACTTCTCCGCTCATTAGGAGGCTTGTCGGGTCTCCCACATAGACTGGTAACTCATGCTTACCTACCTTCATGCCATCTGATTTACCTGGCACCGCCATTCACTGTGTTCATTGTCACATCCTGGTTAGTGCACAAGTGCGTCTTATGTGAACATATCGCGGGATCTTTAGGGGGAGATGTACAAGCCTTGGAGAGAGATGATGTAGTTGTGCAAAGCAACCAATCGGCTTCTGTCATTTATCTAGCACAGTCTATGGGGCTCGATTCAATTAAACACAAATTAAATAGCGCCGGGAAGGAGCTCCCAGAGCTATTCAATTCTGCGCGCTGTTAAAGATTTCTTCTGGAGGGATGCGAGCAGAAATCCGATGCTGTTTTCTGCCCTTGGCGCCGCGGAAACAGCATCGCGCCGGGCAGTTTAGTCTGGAGAATGACCGTTCTCACGAATAAACATGTTTAAGGCAAGAGGGGCGCGAGAACGGGCATTCTCCGACCTAACAGCGCACAGAATTGAATAGTCTCCTATGAAATGACAAATGCTGATCGGTTACTTTGGGCAACTTCTCTTTATTTCTCTCTAAGGTTTGATAAATCTCCCCTTTAGTGTGAGTCACCAGTATCTGTGTAACTGGAAAATGTTTTTGGAAATCTTTTTTTTTTTTTTTTTTTTAATTGATTCTGAAGCATAATAAGAAAAGAATAATATACAATACATTGTAAGTTGGACATGAAATACAATAGTTCAATCTCATTTAGAATAAGTAAAAATTAATGAATGAAGGACACACCGTGCAAGCAAAAAGAATAGTCTATCAAACAAGGGGGGTGTATTATCCACTAGCCTCTAAGTACCTTGAGCTAAATGAAAAACACTTGGTAATTATTGAGTCTGTGTAGGGAGTATAGAAATGTAGCTCTCCCAAACCTCAAAAAATTTCGCTACACCTTGGGGTAAATTTACTAAAGTGAGTTTTTAGAAGTGATGTTGCCCATAGCAACCAATCAGATTGTAGCTATTATCTTCTAAAAGGTGCTAGTTAAATGTTAAGGAGAATCTTATTGGTTGCTATGGGCAACATCACTTTTAAAACTCCCTTCTAAAAACTCTCACTTTAGTAAATTTACCCCCTAGACTCCTTCGCTAAAGAAGCCTCCAACCAGTCAATACGAAATGGATAATATAAGAAGCATGGCTAGGTTTTTGGCGTTCTGGGTAAATAACAAAAAACTTAAATGAAATACATGTAATATACATTGGTACTTTTAAAAAAAATAAAATAATATATATTATATTATATTTCCGTACTAGAAGGAGCTGTTTCTATTTAAAGCAGATTGAGGATTAAACTATTGTCTCTGTGTAATGTCCCCCCCCCCTTATGTTTACTGTATATCCCCCACAATGCATTAGATTGAGACCACTCGCCCTTTGTTTGATTTAGGTCTTGCAGAAGACTATGGGATTCTGTTACCAGATTTTAACCGAGCCAGCTGCAGATCCTCGCAAGAAAGATGGTGCCCTCCATATGATTGGGTCCTTGGCAGAGATTTTACTGAAGGTACGGGTAATGGAACTGGCAATATCGCAGGTCAGCTTGAAGTTGAATCTCCTTAGCAGGATAATCGATGTATAATTGTCTACCACGTAATTGCAGAGGTTTTATTAAAGCGGCAACACAATTTCTCCATTCATTGTTTCTCCTTCATCCACTAGGGGACACTGGAGTTCAAGACAGTGGGGTATAGACGGTGGTAGAGTAGAGCCTGGCACTTTAAATAATTCAGAAGTGTGACTGGCTCCTCCCCCTCTATGCCCCATCAGCCCCAGTTTTAGAAATGTGCCCGAGAAGAGCCGGTCACATAGGGCTGAGCTCCAGCCCACACTTAGTAATTTTACTTTTATTTTAACTTTTATTTATTTTCATAGCTTCAACAAGCATTGAGGACAGGCTGACAGAGTGCTGCGTCTGTCAGCCTGCTACATGGAGGCATCAGGAGACCCGCCACCACTAATAAAGAGTGCGTGTCCGGGTCCCAGGCACCCTGGCAGTAGCTCAGGGAGGGACACGCCACAGTTTAATATAGAAGCTGTGTCCGTGCTTCCCCATGCCTAGCCGCAGTCCTGATGCCAGCAGCTGGTAAGTATAGCTCTGTTCCCCTGACTAGCGTGGGACTGAGTTAGATCTGCGGCCCCTCCGCCCCCTCCCAGGCTCATACAGTCCTGGATTCCTGGTATAACGCCGCTAGCGTTATTACAAGGGGCGGAGCTACCGCGCATATAGCGCGGATACCCATCAAGGGAGACTGTTCAGACAGTCTAATTACATAGGTGCGCTGTGCAATGCCTTTCTACGAGCTGCTGGCGCATCTCTTAACATCCCTGCACTGCTGAGTCAGCGCTGGCTCACTTAAAAGAGTCTGACAGCGCTGTGTTTGACTGCTGCCGATGTGATCTCCTCCTCCCTCTGCTCTATGCCATAGTGGTGAGCAGCAGGGGTTAGTTTATTGCCGGTTAAGACCGGATGCAATAGCGCCGGGGCTCTACTCCCGGCAGTGAGGGGGCGTGGCTTAGGTCCGGCAGCCGTTACTGCTCCCTCTCAGTTGGCGCGCACTACAGCGCAGGCATATGCAGAGACTGTCACTGTACAGAATACAGGCAGTCTGTAACTTTGCAGAGGCAGCTGTTTGCAGTGCAGGGAGAGGGTAGAAGTTTGTGCCTGAAGATGCTGCACTCACTGTACCGCTGCTGGAGTTAGTTCCAAGCACATTTGTCTACCTATGACATAATGCAATATGGGTAGCTTTGTATACATGCCTACATGAGTTAAGTGTATGTATAAGTATATATGTGTATATATATATATATATGGGGCTTTCCTGCTTATATATACTGTCTGTTAAAACCAGTTTTGTTCTATTGATGTTTCCAATGAAAGAACTGTTAATAAATATATAGATGAAGAGGACCTATGTGTATAGTCTCCCCTGTGCATAGCTGTAGAATCTAGATAGAACCTAGTTTGGTCTCTATTATAGTACAATGCTGAGGCATACTGAGCTGTTTACAAATTATGCACGCAGTGTAGCAGTTTTCCTGCTTACTTAGTCACGCAGCGGCATGGTCCATATAGAACTTGGCTCATTTCTGTAGTTCCTATATGGTGGTCAGATAATGTACTTATATTCTGTAGGGGAGAGCACTTCAAAACTGTCGACTCCACAACTATCCTATCTGCTGCCCTATGTCATTGTGATGTCACTGTGTAGAGATAGTTGCGACTATTTTACAATTGTCTATCTCAAGATGGCTGCTGTTTGATTAAGAAATTAATCAGTACTCACTAATGTCAGATGTTATTGACGCAGTACCTCTACAACCCGCCGCCACTATTATAGAGTGAGTGTCTGGACCCCTGACACTAGCTCAGGGAGGAACATGCCGCAGCCTAATACAGAGGCTGTGTCCATGTCACTTTGCCCTCCGCATGACAAATATGCCTGTATTCGTTAAATATAATGCAGTATACTTCATTGACCTGAGGTCGTCCTTTTGATCCCCACTTTGAAAAGGTGGGTTCAACTGGAGCTCAAATGGCTCACCTGATAAGGCAAGGACAGAAGGCTCCCAGGATCTATACCAGTCTGGGACAGCATGCTGCTAAAATATCAGGCCTACAGAGGACACACAGCACATCAGCAGTCTCCCTGCGTGGAGGTAAGCCACAGTTCATACTTACCTGGCAGGGGAGATACCATGATCACAAAGGTGGTTATCTCAGGGCGAGGCGCATCCATTGCACCATGGGTGTGCTGACCCCCGATGATTTCTCAAAATGCGGAAATCTCGACTGCATAATTTGTGGAAGTGGGGGACTGCGTTCACGTTTTCTCCTGGATAATTATCGTTATCTGTGACCTTGTATGAGGGTACATGTATGCGATATGTGTATATATGTGTATGTATATGTGTATGTATGTATGTATGTGTATATATATATATATATATATATATATATTCTACTTCAGGGTCCATAGGGGGTCCACAGGGTTGACCTTGGGGTATAGGTTGGGAACCAAATCCGGGCACCACGCAGTTAAAGCTTTTAGCTCCCAGGATGCACTTGGGTCCACTCTCCCTATAACCCCACCCCCAGCCAGAGGCACCTCAGTTTAAGTTGTGCCCGGCCGGAGTCGGGTCACCGTTTAGTGCAGTGGGGAGCTGATTAGCAGCCCCTAAGCTTTATTTTTTCTGAAGGACAGAGTTTTTTATTTTTCCTTTGGATTCTTCAGAGCGGCAGCGTCAGACTGTCCATAGGACGTCTAAGCTGCCGCTCCGTCACCCCGCTGGCGCTGAGACGCCAGTACAGATCTGGGGATCTCAGCGGGACCCCAGAGTCTGTACTAGCCGGACTCTGCGGGCGCCCAGGACTGCTGCCGGATTCACGGGGAGCAGGTAAGGCGCGGGTCACCGCTTGCGGTGATCCGCGCATTTGAAATGCAGTCCTGTGCCTCCGGTCTCTGGGGACAGACCGGAGGCGCCGGCAGTGGCGGCGGGCCCCCCATACCCCGTGTGTCCACTAGACCACCAGGGACTTAGTGTTCGGTGCAGGGAGCCGGCGTCCCGGGGGTTAATAGCCGGCCAGGGGAGACAGCCTTCCCTGTTACAGCGGCTCCTCCCCTCAGCTCAGCGCGCCTTTCAGTATCTATAGTCTGGCGTCGCTGAGCTGCTTCCTCCGCGGGCCACGCTTCTTCTGAGGTCTCCAGCGGCCATTTTCTCTGTGGTGCAGCAGAAATCTCTGGAGATGGCAGTGAGTCCAGTCCCCCTGCGTACCTCACCATTAGGTCAGTGTACACAGCGCTGTAGCCTTCCCAGACACTGAATCTGGGTAAGTTGCATGCAGTGTAATAGTGCAGTATATTATGACATGTTTATGTATATATGTGTATATCTGCATTGTATGTGACTTATGCTAGTGCTGACTGTACTTTATTCTCTCACCTGTCAGTGTATATCTATCCCTTTCCTTATCTGCCCTAATACAGCTGTACTTGGGGTGGTTCTGAGACCTCACATTTATATACTTGTTAATATTTGTGAGGTTTGTCACATACTGTTGCGTGCTGCACGTTGCCATATTTTGAGTGGAACTGTGTGTTGCATACGCTGAAAATGGGTCCCTGCAGCTAATTTTTAGTTTCAGTCAGGACCAGTATAGCGCTGCTTGATCACAAGGCTTGGTCAGATATGTCTGACCAGGAGATAGAGCGTTATACTGCACCCATTTTTACTATCCTGCAAGCCATGTGCTGCAGGTGTTAGTGCGGAGGATTTAACTCTTAAAGGGTTCTGTATGTGGCGTCATCGGGTGCCGGTCCCTTTCACGACCCCCTTGGGCTGTTTATTTTCTCGGGATCCTCTTAATTGCGGATCGCCGGGCGGGCCCCATTGTTGTACCTCACTTGGGGTTACTTCACCATACTGCCCTTTTCATCTCAGGGTATCTCGCAGTTTCTTGCACTCTTCCCCTGTGACACAGACTACCGCTCCCTACAGGGGTTTTTTCGAGTATATGAATTCCCCCTGGTGCCACAATAGTCTGTCATGCCCCTTGCAGGGATTACCACAACAGCCACCCTGGGTGGAAGTCGTTTTTCTATGAAACGCAAATTGGCGTGGTTGACGCCCTGTGGTTACTTCCCACTTGGCTCTACCGTGAACTGGATACTGTTTTGGGCTCTTTCCCTCTTACACGGGGGGGAAGCCTATCTCAAGTATTTTTATCCCTGTTTTAGGGCTGGTAGCAGGTCCATTCTGGTTAGAGTGAATGTTGACCTGCACCTGTATCATACACCCTCAGTATTACGTGCATTCTGGGTCCCTGTTGCTGACTAGCGGGTGGATCGCAGGGCGGGACTCTGGCTGTTGCCAGATATGAGGTATTACAACAGTGTTTGGTCTCCTGTCCCAAATTCCCTGAGGGTCATCATGAGCCCCTCCTGGGGTGGATGGGCGTGTTACTCGTCGGATTACAGACGTTACTACGCATCCCATTCCTGCGTGGTCGGATTCTTCTGATCCGTAGGTGGTAACTCTGCCTGAAATCAGTATACTCGCTTTCAGGGGTTGTTACCCATCCTACCATGGCTATAGCATGGTTGGTTAATACTATTGCATACTGAGCTGATGTATTTGTAATGTTTTTCCCCTCCAACACGTCTGGGGTTCAAGTGTATTTGGTCGCTCACGTAATATATGCAGTTGTCATAGGTGGACATGCCTATATTGGATACCAGCTCCAAACTTTCAGAGTTCCGGCTGCGACGGTATCCTCCGTAATACCCTATGGCTGCGCTCTGGGAATGCAGAGGTGCAGATACCATCTATAGGGTATATCTGACCTTGACAGTGGCAGTACAAATTTCCCGCCGTCAGCTATGCTCACTACGGGGCCTCAGACTATTAAGTCTTTTTGTCCTCTGGGTCAGCCTAAAGGTCTGTTTTTTCATAGACTGTCGGCCTTTACAAGGGCTGACATATCCAGTTCCGAGCAGGCCTGGACTGCCAGCCGATCCTGCTTCTGAACCAACGGATATATCGTCAGCCTGACGAGACAGGCCTACCACTGGGAGATGGCGATTTCTCAGTTTGCCCGGTACTAGTGTCTAGTTGCCGCGGGTAGGAGGGTACGCCCTCTCTTTGCTCAGGCGGCCTATTTCCATGTGATGGTACGCAGGCCCTTATTCGGAACAGGGCCTTACAAATCCAGAAAGCTATACAGTTGTTGCGGTAAGCGGAGCTAATTGGGCCATCCCCACTTTCTCAGCGAGGGACTGGTTCTGCTTTCTTTCTGGTGCGGTGGCTGAATGGTCCTCTTTGGCCTATTCTCTGTCTCAATTCCCCGAACCAGTTCCTAAAGCTACCTGGGTTCAGGAAGCAATCCCTATGCTCCATCATACTATGTTTGGAACCCGGGGACTTTATGGTATCACTGGATATACAGGACGCGTGCCTACGGGTACTTACAGAGACCTTACCTCAGCATGGACTGAGGTTTGCTGTATCACAGCACTTACGATTTTTCGGGCTCTGCCTGTTGGGACTGATCTCAGCCCCACAGGGGTTTACCAGCATTTTGGATTTTCTGACAGTTCTTCTGTTCAGTATATCCCAATGCTCCTGTACCTGGATGGCCTCCTGCTCTTAGCAGGATCACCGGGGTACTTTACAGCCGGGTCTGGTTGACTGTGGGTTCTTCAGGGTGCAGACGTTTAATCAAGGGAAAAAAAGTCCTCCCTGCATCCCTCTCTGGGTATTCTTCACCTAGGAGCCCTGCTGGATTCTCAAAATCTGAGAATTCTTCTGGCTTAAGACGGCATCTCCACTCTTCCATTAGGAGTACATGGATGTCTGCGCAGTCGCCATATGTCTTTACACTCTGGGATGCATGGTCCACTATTCAGTGTCTGCCTTTGGAAGGGTGGAATGGGCTCAGTTCCATTCCAGGCCTTTCCATAATTGGCTTATCTACAGATGGAACGAGTTTTTTCTGTCGGATCACTGTTCAAACGATGATGCTCTCCCCGGAGGCAAGTCGGTCCCTTTTCGGGTGACTATGGCCATCTCGTCCAGGGTATTCTTTGCTAAGGACAGTGTCTGGTTCGCATCCATTTCAGTGCAATTGGATGTCTGTCGATTCCACCCTGTCAATTAACTTGTTGGAACTTTAGCCTGTCTTGGGCTTCACTCTGGCATAGCCCTTGTTTCCAGGTGAACCTGAAAAAGTTCAGTCCGACAGGGTCAGAACAGTGGCTTCCTTTTTAGCAATACTGTTCGTTGGGTGGCAATGTCAGGTATGTCATACATTCGGGAATTGTCTGAGGGTCTCCTCCCGACCATCTCGACAGTGTTCATTTCGGGTGCTCTCCATTGGGAAGCGGGAGTCCTCAGCCGTTACGACGTGCATCCCGGGGACTAGTCTCTTCCCCAAGAGAGGTTTCATCTCCTGGTGAGCAGGGGGGGGGGGCCCTCCTGAGGTGACACTCATGGCCTTCTGACTCTATCACACTATGGTGTTACAGTCCAACTCTGGGGATTCTGAAGCAACCTTCAGTGACTCTTTGTCGGTGAAGGGGTTCTTCCAATTTGCGTACCTGTGTTCTCCAGTCTCCATTCTTCCTCGAGGGAAGTGTTTCAATAGAGACAGAGATGCTTTCCTGCTGGTGGCTCCTGATTGCCCCAGATGTCAGGGGTACTTGGTTTTTCGGAGTCTCTCCATCGATACTCCATTCCTGATGCTTCGCTACCCAGACCTGTTGTCTCAGGGTCCTGGGGTTTGCCTTGGACCTGGGTCGTTTGTCTTTGACTACGTCCCTATAGTGGTCTTACGGCTTCCATGGCTTTGTCATCGTTGGAATGATTGGAGCACATGGATCAGCTTTTGCTGGGACCTACCACAATCTGTGGCAGCCATAATTCTTATGGTATTATACCTATCAATACGATCCTCTGGTGTCCAGGATTTCCAGATTTTCTGGCATTCCTTCCGGCTGGCTTGGGTTTCTCCCTCGGCCTGGCCTTCCTGACAGTGCAGATCTCTACACTGTCAGTATGATTAGGTTATGGAATTGCTCCGCTCTGATATCCAGTTCATCCTTTGGAGTGTTCTCTGGATTATGCCTCCATTTGTCCTCCCTAGGGTCTCCTTGGGAGTTAGTAGTGGTTCTTCGTTAACTCCGGGGAAAGTTAATGGAACCGCTGGTTGTAATAGCCATTACATGGTCTATTGCTTTGGCTTTCTCTCTTTCTATCAGGGAGTTTATATCAACCAGGTGAGTGTCGGAATTGGGAGCGTTCTCATGTGGCTCCCTCTTCTGGAGGGCATCTTGTTAGGGTGTGAGTTGCTCTCACCCTGTGTTTCTTCTTAGTGATTTTCAGGTTCCATATTATTCTGGAACTTATGGTGCGGCCATTCAGTCCCCAGTCCTCTCGGCTGGTGTGGCCTCATTGACTGTGGTCCGGCCTCTGTGGATTTATGTGATCCATTCAAGTTCCTGACGGAAATCGGACTCCTTATTGGTGGTCTGAGATTTCTGGTTTTAACAGGAAAGGATGGCCGGCCTATGGCCATATGTTGGCTGGACGGCCTCGTATGTCTTCTTCAGGGGCCTACCCATGGGTAGGCCTTTCTGTTGTTGATGCTTGTTTTTTTTTCTCGGGCCATGTAACCCTCGTGGGTGGCTCGCGGTGGCGCCTCGGCTGGTTTGCCTTGCTAGGTGGCCACCTGGTCTTCTGTCTACACCTTTTTAAGGTTCTAGGCATTGTTTTCCTTTGCCTCTCAGGATGCTTCCTTTTTGGCGGCGGATTCTCCTCTCAGCACAGGAGCGTCCCCTCCCTTGGTTGAACTGCTTTGGGACATCCCCAAGGTCAACCCTGTGTACCCCCTATGGACCCTGAAGTAGAAAACAAGAGATATGGTAAGAACTTACCTTTGTTATCTCTGTTTCTACGAAGTCCATAGGGTCCACAGGGCGCCCGCCCTGACGCACCTGGCTTCAAATGGGCTGTGTGACTGGTCACCGGTTTTCCGTCTCCCATTTCTGTGAGTATGGTTATCGAGTGTTCCAGTTTTCTCTCTTTTTTTCTCCTCCTCCGGCCTTTGGCTACTTACAAACTGAGGTGCCTCTGGCTGGGGGTGGGGTTATAGGGAGAGTGGACCCAAGTGCATCCTGGGAGCTAAAAGCTTTAACTGCGTGGTGCCCGGATTTGGTTCCCAACCTATACCCCAAGGTCAACCCTGTGGACCCTATGGACTTCGTAGAAACAGAGATAACAAAGGTAAGTTCTTACCATATCTCTTGTTATATGTATCGCTTCTTATCCTTGCCATAAAGGCAAGGGTAGGATTTGTTCTTATCAGTTTTATATCTGATACCTTGCATATTTTAAAAAGAAAGATACTGCAATTGGAGGCTGGACTCTCCTGCTGCGGTGGGTTGGTACAACAACTTCGATTTACACATACTATTTATGAATGTATTTGTTATATGTGTGGGTATACCTATGCTTCCGCAATCATTAGGTTACCTCTAGTTCCACAGATGGGAAGCCAGCTGGGATTACCAGAAGCTGTAGGCTATAATATATTATATTGGCTCTAGAGACTAGAGTCATGTTCTGCAGTTTACATTGTGATAGTCACAATTCCCTAAGGCATGGCTTCTAATATGCACCATATACTTGTCTGGGAGCCTTCTGGTAGTCCACACATGTATATAAGATAGGCACTTACACCCTTCTGGGGTTACAGTTTTGTTCCTGTCAGTTTATATCTACGGCGCCCCCTTTTTGGGGGAGTTATTATTATTACAATGTATGTGTATATAGGTGTATGTATATATACTCGCTTTGACAAAGGGGCACGTATCCCCCGAAACGTCGGCCTGTTTGTTTCAACATAGTTTAGATATACCTTTTTGATCACTATTTAAGTCTCGGAGTCCCGCTATTTGTGGTTCCTACTATGTATATATTTATATATTATATAGAGCATAATGATCTCCTGGTGCAGGAGTCGGACAAGTATACTTACTTTCTACTTCAGGGTCCATAGGGGGTCCACAGGGTTGACCTTGGGGGGTATAGGTTGGGAACCAAATCCGGGCACCACGCAGTTAAAGCTTTTAGCTCCCAGGATGCACTGGGTCCACTCTCCCTATAACCCCACCCCCAAGCCAGAGGCACCTCAGTTTAAGTTGGTGCCCGGCCGGAGTCGGGTCACCGTTAGCGCAGGGGGAGCTGATTAGCAGCCCCTAAGCTTATTTTATTTTTTTAGGGACAAAGTTTTTTCCATGGACTTTGGACTCTTCAGAGCGGCAGCGTCGGACTGTCCATAGGACGTCTAAGCTGCCGCTCTGTCACCCCGCTGGCGCTGAGACGCCAGTACAGATCTGGGGATCTCAGCGGGACCCCAGAGTCTGTACTAGCCGGACTCTGTGGGCGCCCAGGACTGCTGCCGGATCCACGGGGAGCAGGTAAGGTCGCGGATCACCGCTTGCGGTGATCCGCGCATTTCAAATGCAGTCCTGTGCCTCCGGTCTCAGGGGACAGACCGGAGGCGCCGGCAGTGGCGGCGGGCCCCCCATACCCCGTGTGTCCACTAGACCACCAGGGACTTAACGATCGGTGCAGGGAGCCGGCGTCCCGGGGGTTAATAGCCGGCCAGGGGAGGCAGCCTTCCCTGTTACAGCGGCTCCTCCCCTCAGCTCAGCGCGCCTTTCAGTATCCATAGTCTGGCGTCGCTGAGCTGCTTCCTCCGCGGGCCACGCTTCCTCTGAGGTCTCCAGCGGCCATTTTATCTCTGTGGTGCAGCAGAAATCTCTCAGGATGGCAGTGAGTCCAGTCCCCCTGCGTACCTCACCATCAGGTCAGTGTACACAGCGCTGTAGCCTTCCCAGACACTGAATCTGGGCAGTTGAATGCAGTGTAATAGTGCAGTATATTATATGACATGTTTATGTATATATGTATATATCTGCATTGTATGTGACTTATGCTAGTGCTGACTGTACTTTATTCTCTCACCTGTCAGTGTATATCTATCCCTTTTCTTTATCTGCCCTAATACAGCTGTACTTAGGGTGGTTCTGAGACCTCACATTTATATACTTGTTAATATTTGTGTGGTTTGTCACATACTGTTGCGTGCTGCACGTTGCCATATTTTAGATGGAACTGTGTGTTGCATACGCTGAAAATGGGTCCCTGCAGCTAATTTTTGGCATCAGTCAGGACCAGTATAGCGCTGCTTAATATTTCCGCCAAGATTGGTCAGATATGTCTGACCAGGAGATAGAGCGTTATACTGCACCCATTTTTACTATCCTGCAAGTCATGTGCTGCAGGTGTTAGTGCGGAGGATTTGACTCATAAAGGGTTCTGTATGTGGCGTCATCTGGTGCCGGCCTCTTTCACGACCCCCTTGGGCGGTTTGTTTTCTCGGGATCCTCTTAATTGCGGATCGCCGGGCGGGCCCCATTGTTGTACCTCACTTGGGGTTACTTCACCATACTGCCCTTTTCATCTCAGGGTATCTCGCAGCTTCTTGCACTCTTCCCCTGTGACACAGACTACCGCTCCCTGCAGGGGTTTTTCGCAGTATATGAATTCCCCCTGGTGCCACAATAGTCTGTCATTCCCCTTGCAGGGATTACCACAACAGCCACCCTGGGTGGATGTCGTTTTCTACGAAACGCTAATTGGCGTGGTTGACGCCCTGTGGTTACTTCCCAGTTGGCTCTGCCGTGAACTGGGTACTGTTCGGGGCTCTTTCCCTCTTACACGGGGGGAAGCCTATTTCAGGTATTATTATCCCTGCTTTAGGGCTGGTAGCAGGTCCATTCTGGTTAGAGTGAATGTTGACCTGCACCTGTATCATACACCCTCAGTATTGCGTGCCTTCGGGTTCCCTGTTGCTGACTAGCGGGTGGATCGCATAGCGGGACTCTGGCTGTTGCCAGATAGGAGGTGTTACAACAGTGTTTGGCCTCCTGTCCCAAATTCCCTGAGGGTCATCACGAGCCCCTCCTGGGGGGGATGGGCGTGTTACTCGTCTGATTACAGACGTTACTACGCCTCCCATTCCTGCGTGGTCGGATTCTTCGGATCCGTAGGTGGTAACTCTGCCTGAAATCAGTATACTTGCTTTCAGGAGTTGTTACCCATCCTACCATGGCTATAGCATGGTTGGTTAATACTATTGCATATTGGGTTGATGCATTTGTAACGTTTTTTCCCCTCCAACACGTCGGGGGTTCAAATGTATTTGGTCGCTCACGTAATATATGCTGTTGTCATAGGTGGAAATGCCTATATTGGATACCAGTCTCCTAACTTTCAGAGTTCCGGCTGCGACTGTATCCTCCGTAATACCCTATGGCTGCGCTCTGGGAATGCAGAGGTGCAGATACCATCTTTAGGGTTGATATTGTTTGGTCCTGACCTTGACAAGATTGTAGTAACATTGGCAGTATTACTAACGACAAGTTTACCGCTTTCAGCTATGCCCACTACAAGGCCTCAGACTAAGTCTGTTAAGTCTTTTTTGTCCTCTGGGTCAGCCTAAAGGTCTGTTTCTTCGTAGACTGTCGGCATCTACAAGGGCCGACATATCCAGTACCGAGCAGGCCTGGACTGCCAGCCGATCCTGCTTCTGAACCTACGGATATCTCTTCAGCCTGACGGGACAGGCCTACAACTGGGAGATACCGATTTTCTCAGTTCGCCCGGTATTAGTGTCAAGTTGCCGCGGCTACGTGGGTAGGAGGGTACGCCCTCTTTACAAGGGCCTTACAGATCCAGAAAGCTATGCAGTTGTTGCGGTAAGCGGAGCTAATTAGGCCATCCCCACTATCTCAGTGAGGGACTGGTTGTTCTGCTTTCTTTCTGGTGCGGTGGCTGAATGGTCCTCTTTGGCCTATTCTCTGTCTCAATTCCCTGAACCAGTTCCTAAAGCTACCTGGGCTCAGGAGGAAATCCCTATGCTCCATCATACGATGTTTGGAACCTGGGGACTTTATGGTATCACTGGATATACAGGACGCGTGCCTACGGGTACTTACAGAGACCTTTCCTCAGCATGGGCTGAGGTTTGCTGTATCACAGCAACACTTACAATTTTTCGGGCTCTGCCTGTTGGGACTGTCCTCAGCCCCACAGGGGTTTACCAGCGTTTTGGATTTTCTGACAGTTCTTCTGTTCAGTATATCCCAATGCTCCTGTACCTGGACGGCCTCCTGCTCTTAGCGGGATCACCGGGGTACTTTACGGCCAGGTCAGGATGACTGTGGCTTCTTCAGGGTGCAGACGTTTAATCAACGGGGAAAAAGTCCTCCCTGCATCCCTCTCTGGGTATTCTTCATCTAGGATCCCTGCTGGATTCTCAGAATCTGAGAATTCTTCTGGCGTAAGACGGAATCTCCTCTCTTCCATTAGGAGTACATGGTTGTCTGCGCAGTCGACAGATGTCTTTACACTCTGGGATGCATGGTGGAATGGGCTCAGTTCCATTCCAGGCCTTTCCATAATTGGCTCATCTCCAGATGGAATGAGTTTTTTCTGTCGGATAACTGTTCAAACGATGATGCTCTCTCCGGAGGCAAGTCGGTCCCTGTCCGGGTGGCTATGGCCATCTCGTCCAGGGTTTTCTTTGCTATGGACAGTGTCTGGATCGAATCCTTTTCAGTGCAGTTGGACGTCTGTCGATTCCACCCTGTCAATTAACTTACTCTGGCATAACTCTTGTTTCCCGGTGAACCTGAAAAGGTTCAGTCCGACAGGGTCAGGACAGTGGCTTCCTTTTTAGCAACACTGTTCGTTGGGTGGCAATGACAGGTATGTCACATATTCGGACATAGTCCGAGGGTCTCCTCCCGACCATCTCGGCAGCGTTGATTTCAGGAGCTCTCCATTGGGAAGCGGGAGTCCTCAGCCGTCACGACGTGCATCCCGGGGACTAGTCTCTTCCCCAAGAGAGGTTTCATCTCCTGGTGAGCAGGGGGGGCCCCCCTGAGGTGACCCTCATGGCCTTCTGACTTTATCACACTATGGTGTTACAGTTCAGCTTTGGGGATTCTGAAGCAACCTTCAGCGACTCTTTGTCGATGAAGTGGTCCTTCCACTTTGTGTACCTGTGTTCTCCGGTCTCCCTTCTTCCTCAAGGTCTTTGGAAGTTTTTTCAATCGAGACGGAGATGCTTTCCTGCTGGTGGCTCCTGATTGCCCCAGATGTCAGGGGTACTTGGATCTTCGGAGTCTCTACATCGATACTCCATCCCTGATGCTTCACTGCCCGGACCTGTTGTCTCAGGGTCTTTGGTTTTGCCTTGGACCTGGGTCGTTTGTCTTCGACTGTGTCCTTACAGTGGTCTTACGGCTTCCCTGGCTTTGTCATCGTTGGAATGATTAGAGCACTTGGATCAGCTTTTGCTGGGACCTACCACAAACTGTGGCAGCCATAAATCTTATGGTATTGTACCTGTCGATACAATCCTCCGGTGTCCAGGATTTCCAGATATTCTGGCATTCCTTCCGGCTGGCTTGGGTTTCACACTTGGCCTGGTCTTCCTGACAGTGCGGATCTCTACACTGTCAGTATGGTTAAGATATGGAATTGCTCCACTCTGGTATCCAGTTCATCCTTTGGAGTGTTTTCTTGATTATGCCTCCATTTGTCCTCCCTAGGGACTCCTGGGGAGTAAGTAGTGGTTCTTCGTTACCTCCGGGGACAGTCAATGGAACCGCTGGTTGTGATAGCCATTACATGGTCTATTGCTTAGGCTCTCTCTTTCTCTCAGGGTGTTTATATCAACCAGGAGAGTGTCTGAATTGGGAGCGTTCTCATGTGGCTCCCTCTTCTGGAGGGCATCATGTCAGGGTGGGAGTTGCTCTCGCCCTGTGTTGCTTCTTAGTGGTTTTCAGGTTCCATATTATTCTGGAACTTATGGTACGGCCATTCTGTCCCCAGTCCTCTCGGCTGGTGTGGCCTCATTGACTGTGGTCTGGCCTCTTTGGATTTTTGTGATCCGTTCAGGTTCCTTACGGAAATCGGACTCCTTATTGGTGGTCTGAGATTTCTGGTTTTCACAGGAAAGGATGGCCGGCCTATAACCAAATGTTGGCTGGATGGCCTCGTAGGTCTTCCTCAGGGGCCTACCCATGGGTAGGCCTTCCTGTTGTTGATGCTTGTTTTTTCTCGGGCCATGTGTGCGGCTCGCTGTGGCGCCTCGGCTGTTTTACCTTACTAGGTGGCCACGTGGTCTTCTGTCCACACCTTTTTAAGGTTCTAGGCATTGGTTTCCTTTGCCTCTCAGGATGCTTCCTTTTTGGCGACGGATTCTCCTCTCAGCACAGGAGCGTCCCCACCCTTGGTTGAACTGCTTTGGGACATCCCCAAGGTCAACCCTGTGGACCCCCTATGGACCCTGAAGTAGAAAACAAGAGATATGGTAAGAACTTACCTTTGTTATCTCTGTTTCTACGAAGTCCATAAGGTCCACAGGGCGCCCGCCCTGACGCTCCTGGCTTCATATGGGCTGTGTGGCTGGTCACCGGTTTTCCGTCTCCCATTTCGGTGAGTATGGTTATTGAGTGTTCCAGTTTTCTCTCTCTTTTTCTCTCCTCCTCCGGCCTTTGGCTACTTACAAACTGAGGTGCCTCTGGCTTGGGGGTGGGGTTATAGGGAGAGTGGACCCAGTGCATCCTGGGAGCTAAAAGCTTTAACTGCGTGGTGCCCGGATTTGGTTCCCAACCTATACCCCCCAAGGTCAACCCTGTGGACCCTATGGACTTCGTAGAAACAGAGATAACAAAGGTAAGTTCTTACCATATCTCTTGTTATGTTGACTTCTCATGCAACTATTTGTCTAAGTGTACGTGTGTATGTATACCGATATATTCATGTTCCTCGTATGACTACTTCCTAATAATTGGGAAACACCTGTTTTTTTTTTTTTTTTTTTAGCCCTAACTGGGGTTTTCTTTACAGATATATCCTTTTTTACTTGGGATAATTATTGCATTCTATGTCTATGTACAGGTACCTTTCTCTGTATAGGTTCCTGTACTCCATATTATTGTTTAGTCGCATATCTCAATAAAATGAGGCTATAAAGTGGCCCCTGGGTACATTCCTATCAGTACATAAAAATCCAGATTCTATTCCATCCTCAGGGCTTACTTGGTTAAATGACAACAGACCACACTTCTGTGCCTGAAGGTCTAGGGCCACCCACCGAATAGGCAGGGTCAGGCCTGGCTTGATTAGATTGGTGGGTATCCAGTAAATCATGGGCCCTGCGGTTCAAGTTTAATCCCTCATTGTGAACACTATGATTGTCAAGGGTCACTGGTGGGATCCATTATCAAATATGTAATATTTCTATGTGTATCTTGACCAGTACAGGGTCTTATTTAATTCTTTCACTATCCCGCCTCTTGACTAATACGCACTTAACCATTCTAAGTGATAATGTACTAATACTTACTCTAGCAGACCGTGCTTGGGGTATATGTATAATCTATATAAGGATACATAACCCTAATGGAACAAGCTCAGGTATAGAGTCCTGTAGTACGACCTTCTTGTTACCACTAACATTTTGCTAGTTTTCTACAGTCTCTCCTACGGCAACATCGCCAGACTGAAGACTGTGCTATGGAGCATTGGTTTTTAGCCCACTGAAGCTACTCTCTATTCCCGATGTGACGGGTTGCTGTGAGATGGAGAAGGTCAGTGACATTCTACATAGTTTCTAGAGTGCTTCTAATTGCTCACAGGTAAGCGGTACCCCACTATTGCCTCGGAAGATGCTCCGATTTCATGCAACCTGACACGACATAGCCGTTATTCTCCCTTATGCATCCTAGCTGCAGACTTAGTAGCCATCCGCTCTTTTTAGCAGTAGGCTCTACCCTTTAGAGCTTTCCTGGCGTGCATAGTTCCAACATTGAGAATGTCACTTTATTCTTCTGTTGGGGTTATAATGAACTGTGACTGTAGCGCCTGTGGGCTAATGCACATCTTTACATTAAAGCGTGACAGTCATTATGTTCCACGCAGGGGGCCTGGTTGGTTTTCCTGTTCAGTACTGTGAATATTTTCATCACACTGACAGGTACCTGATGGGTACCTCTATGGTTGTCCTAGTTCTGTAGCCTTGCTGTATGGTTGCTTCCCTATATTGGTAGCTCTCACTGGGTGACTGTTGCATCCGTGCTCTTTAACTGCTAGGGTAACCGGGTTGTTTTTTATACTATGTTCAGGACAGCAGTTGATACTGCCTACGCACTTCCATCATGTTGGATGTTGTTTGGAGTTTGTTGCTGTGGGTTTCTTTTCAGGTCGGCACAGTGGCTTGTGCTGTAAGGTCTCCACCTGGGATGCCCCATACACTAATTCGAGACCCGCCCCAGGCAGTAGTAACCACTCAATAGGCAGACAACTGATGGGCTGCCAGACATTCTGCCAGTGGTCTGGTATGGGGATTTCCAGCTGCAAGGTTTCAGTTGCTGTTTTTCCCTCTGTTTCTGAGTTGATTGTACTGCTGTCTGACGCTCTGAAAGGAATTGTGGTCTCGATTCTTTCAGAGCTGCCTCTGCCTCATGTCATTGGGATCTCTATCCTTATGGGAGACTTCTATGGTTTCACTCTGGTTGCCAACCTTGTAGTAGTTGGACCTCAAGAATGGTCCAGGGCGACTGTTCGGTCTTGTCGTTTGCTCCCTGTATACTCTTGTTAGGAGTCTGTGGACAGGATCAACTCTGTATCTGTAGATTGGTATTGTTATATGTATAACTATATGAGTTATGTCCAGCAGTGCTGGGATTCTGCTGTCTCCAAATTATACAGCTTCTCATGTTCAACTCTGGTTCGTGCTTGGTCTGTTTCGGCTGAGCTTACGGTGTTCAGCTGTTTTCATCTGCGGCTGTTCTCTTGCTAGCAGTATTCCATTCGATTTACGCTGTAAGGTGTGGAATTTCTATGGCTGTTTAGCAAGGAGCCTTGATTGTCTCCTCTGCTCTACAACACTTGATCTTCAGCTCTTGCCTTTCCATTAGGCCTACGGTTCTTGGTGATCCCGGTTTTCGGTTTGCCAAGGGTTCGGCAAGTTCTCCGCGCTTCCCACCCGGGAGGTTGGCTTTGGGACGTCCCCACTGTCTTGAACTCCAGTGTCCCCTAGTGGATGAAGGAGAAAACAGGATTTTGGTACTTACCGATAAATCCCTTTCTCCGATTCCACAGGGGACACTGGACGCCCGCCCAGCGCTGCGTACCTGCCATTTTGTTTGGTTTCTTATAAGGTTGTGTGACTGCATATGTTCCCTGCAGTTGGTTCCTCTGTTCTCCCTCATTCGGGTCTTGTTCCGTTCTGTGGTCCTCTCCTTCTCCTCGTTTTCCTATGGTCCTCCGTCTCCTCTCGGGCTCAGTTCTTAAACTGGGGCTGATGGGGCATAGAGGGGGAGGAGCCAGTCACACTTCTGAATTATTTAAAGTGCCAGGCTCTACTCTACCACCGTCTATACCCCACTGTCTTGAACTCCAGTGTCCCCTGTGGAATCGGAGAAAGGGATTTATCGGTAAGTACCAAAATCCTGTTTTAGTTATGTGGTGCGGGAGCCTGGACACTCTAACCCCTTCTCAGCTGAGACCATTTTTCAGTGTTTGCGCTTGCAGTACCCACACATTCTATTTTTATTTTGTCAGAAGACTTTGCGGCTTCAGATATAGTTTTTTACTTTAACGTCAATTAAAATTTAACCCAAATTACTTACTTTTTATGTATTTATTTATTTTTTTTTATTTAAATTGAGGATTCAATAAAATGAACTAAAAGCAAATGTTTTTTAATTTTCTTTTCAATATAGCCTATAAATACGTACCACAAAAAAAAAAGTTTGGTTCTCGCTTCAACATAAAATCTACCTTTACAAAATTGCAAACGGCAGGTTTTCACAAAAATCCGCCCTTGAAAATTAAGATGCAGTGTTTGGTGATTAAATCAGGGCAACTGAAAAATCACTTATGTAGGAATAATCTGGTAGTCCAAGGCCTTACCTTTCTCTGCAGGGATCCACAGGTGTTTCTGGTGGATGCCCTTTTAGTTCTGTGGACCCTTAATTTCTACCGTTCAGTAGCAACGTTTATTCCTGTCCTCAGTGATGTTCAGCTGATTCTGTTTTGCATGAGGCTGTCACTAATGTTCTCCACACGGTAAATGGCCAGCGTTGCGCCTATTTATAAGACACAATCTCTTAAATTAGAGACCCTTTCATTACTAGAGTTTACCTGGACTTCTGATCGTGCTATCCCTTAGAATTGGGATGTCCCCAGTGAACTGACTTGTGTCCCCCCAATCTATGCAAGGCAGCAATGGGACTTCTGCACTTAAATTCAATTATTTTCTTGTAGTCCATTGGACGACACCTGGATGCCCTCCCTGTGTGCTCTTTATTCTGTTCCTGTTGGGGTTTTCCTTTTATCCGTTCTATATTTGTTCTGGTTTGTTTTGTGGAGCTTTTGCGGAAGGAGCCTGGGCTTGAAGATCTTAGTGCCCAGTTCCCTGCTTTCACTGCAGTCTCCCCCAATGCACTATGAGGAAAGGATTTAACGTCCAATCCCATTTCTCTCTTGGTAGCCTACTATTCTGTACGGAAGGACTACGTTATGGTGTCCTGTCCATATCCTGCTCTGAAGTTACCTTTTCTATATATTACTGGGCTGTTTGTCATTTGTCACCTTCTCCAGATTTAGTCATACCATCTGAAATACAAACCTCGGCCTTTGTCCTTTTTTTAATATAATTGTGTAGACCAATAAACTGTCTGATTCTAACCCAGCATTGATCTCCATGAGAACCAGTACACTGACCTTTGCTGGGAAAGGGGTTATCAAATGGCCTCTAGCTAAATCTCTGATAGGGTAATCCTCCTTAAAAACCTTATAAGGGTCTCGCCATATACACTAAAGCAGTGGTTCTCTCCAGTCATTAAATACCCTCAGAAGGTCATCTCTCCTATCCCAGCCCGTCAGGGAAGGGGCACATGTTTGTGGCAGCACGGACAGCCTAACCCAATGGATTTTTAGCTGGTTTGATCATTCTCCAATAGCCGTACCTACACTTTTTATTTTCTTTTATGTAAGACTTCTCTCCTGTACACCGACAGGAAAGTGCTCGATTTTAAGTATCGAGAATTGGGGTGGAAGTGAGTAAACCTGGCAATAATGCTTGAACGCAATTTATATCTCCAGAAAATAATTACATAAATCCCGTTGGTTAATACTCTACGGAATTAAAATCTAAACACTGTACATAAGTGGCCTCTAAACAAGATTTTTGATTTTACCAGTAATCAGGTTGAGATTTTGTTTTTGTTTTTTTCTTGCCCCCGAATAGTTTTACCTCCAAAATATTTTACAGCATTTTGATATGATTTTTGTGCAATATTCTCTGCATTATAACAATGGAAGGTGAGTTGTAGTTTTGGATTTTGCATCAATACAAATACTAATAAAGTGGTAAAAAGCTTTCCCAAATTAAATAGCTGCTCCCTTCAAATTCGTACATGTCTCTGATAGTGACACTAACGCTGGTCTGAGCCATGACTCACTCTATTGTGGTGGAGCAGGCCTACGGACACAGATTTCTGAGACACTGGGCTTCTGGTTATTCAACATTGTCTGAGCAAATTATTCATTTTGTTTTTCAGAAAAAGATCTATAAAGATCAGATGGAGTTTATGCTCCAGAATCACGTGTTTCCGCTCTTCAGCAGTGAGCTGGGCTACATGAGAGCGAGGGTAAGGAGATCTCTAAGTAACTCAATGTTTTCTGATGAGCAGATGTATAGCCATGGGTGTGACACCGTTCTGCAGTATAACTGGTGGGTCTCCACAGTATAACTGTACTAGGCACAGTAAGTGGCACAGGGATGTGTGTGTAGTGTCAGCCTGTGTCTGGTAAAGCAGTGGCTGTAGGGATGTGTGCACAGTGTCAGGCTGTGTGACTAGTGAAGCAGTGGCTGCAGGGATGTGTGCACAGTGTCAGGCTGTGACTAGTGAAGCAGTGGCTGCAGGGATGTGTGCACAGTGTCAGGCTGTGACTAGTGAAGCACTGGCTGTAGGGATGTGCGCAGTGTCAGGCTGTGACTAGTGAAGCAGTGGCTGTAGGGATGTGTGCACAGTGTCAGGCTGTGACTAGTGAAGCAGTGGCTGCAGGGATGTGTGCACAGTGTCGGGCTGTGACTAGTGAAGCAGTGGCTGCAGGGATGTGTGCAGTGTCAGGCTGTGACTAGTGAAGCAGTGGCTGCAGGGATGTGTGCACAGTGTCAGGCTGTGACTAGTGAAGCAGTGGCTGCAGGGATGTGTGCACAGTGTCAGGCTGTGTGACTAGTGAAGCAGTGGCTGCAGGGATGTGCACAGTGTCAGGCTGTGACTAGTGAAGCAGTGGCTGTAGGGATGTGTGCACAGTGTCAGGCTGTGACTAGCGAAGCAGTGGCTGCAGGGATGTGTGCGCTGTGTCAGGCTGTGACTAGCGAAGCAGTGGCTGCAGGGATGTGTGCACAGTGTCAGGCTGTGACTAGCGAAGCAGTGGCTGCAGGGATGTGTGCGCTGTGTCAGGCTGTGACTAGCGAAGCAGTGGCTGCAGGGATGTGTGCGCTGTGTCGGGCTGTGACTAGCGAAGCAGTGGCTGCAGGGATGTGTGCACAGTGTCAGGCTGTGACTAGCGAAGCAGTGGCTGCAGGGATGTGTGCACAGTGTCAGGCTGTGACTAGCGAAGCAGTGGCTGCAGGGATGTGTGCGCTGTGTCAGGCTGTGACTAGCGAAGCAGTGGCTGCAGGGATGTGTGCACAGTGTCAGGCTGTGACTAGCGAAGCAGTGGCTGCAGGGATGTGTGCGCTGTCAGGCTGTGACTAGCGAAGCAGTGGCTGCAGGGATGTGTGCACAGTGTCAGGCTGTGACTAGCGAAGCAGTGGCTGCAGGGATGTGTGCGCTGTGTCAGGCTGTGACTAGCGAAGCAGTGGCTGCAGTGATGTGTGCACAGTGTCAGGCTGTGACTAGCGAAGCAGTGGCTGCAGGGATGTGTGCACAGTGTCAGGCTGTGACTAGCGAAGCAGTGGCTGCAGGGATGTGCACAGTGTCAGGCTGTGACTAGTGAAGCAGTGGCTGCAGGGATGTGTGCACAGTGTCAGGCTGTGACTAGTGAAGCAGTGGCTGCAGGGATGTGTGCACAGTGTCAGGCTGTGACTAGTGAAGCAGTGGCTGCAGGGATGTGTGCGCAGTGTCAGGCTGTGACTAGTAGATCAGTGGCTGTAGGGATGTGTGCGCAGTGTCAGGCTGTGACTAGTGAAGCAGTGGCTGTAGGGATGTGTGCGCAGTGTCAGGCTGTGTCTAGTGAAGCAGTGGCTGCAGGGATGTGTGCGCAGTGTCAGGCTGTGACTAGTAGATCAGTGGCTGTAGGGATGTGTGCGCAGTGTCAGGCTGTGACTAGTGAAGCAGTGGCTGTAGGGATGTGTGCGCAGTGTCAGGCTGTGACTAGTGAAGCAGTGGCTGCAGGGATGTGTGCACAGTGTCAGGCTGTGACTAGTGAAGCAGTGGCTGCAGGGATGTGTGCACAGTGTCAGGCTGTGACTAGTGAAGCAGTGGCTGCAGGGATGTGTGCACAGTGCCAGTCTGTGTCTAGTAGAGCAGCTTGTCAGCGTCTTGCTGGCTGACTGCTCCACTCACACAAATCCTGCGGCCATAGAGTAACACGAGATCATAGTACTGGTCTAGTGACGTCTGCAGGACACTCCCACCACTGGCCAGCCTCCAAACTCTCAGACATATGTCTGCATTAATATAAATGCCGTACTTAACAGAATTACAATATTACAATTTAATGCATTAATTTTGCAACAAAGATCACTGCAATTACAGCCTAAACATTGGGGTCAATAGATAAAATGAGGTTTGTTTTTCTTATGTTACGTGACTGTGGCTGGCTAGAATTATATTGATGACTAGTTTCCCTTGTTTGTGTTCACCTGGCGTGTTGAGAGCCATCTGTGACTGGCAGCCATACCTTGTGCCCTCCAAACAGAGATTATTTGTAGACTGACCTCAAAGAAAAATATATGGGACTGTACCTTTTCTGTTGGATGCCAATGAAGGCAGATTACTGAGCTGTCCTGTTTCCTAAATCTCTCCATGTTGCTTATATACCCTTTGCAGGCATGCTGGGTACTTCACTATTTCTGCGAAGTTAAATTTAAAAACGATCAAAACCTGCAGACTGCCCTGGAGCTGACCCGGAGGTGTCTTGTTGAGGACCGAGAAATGCCGGTTAAGGTGGAAGCGGCCATCGCGCTCCAAGTCCTCATCAGCAATCAGGAGAAAGGTGCTTCCTGTCATGTGACACAAATGTTCATGTAATTACCAGTATATGTATCAATAACTCTCAAATTAGTTTCTACTTCAGGGTCCATAGGGGGTCCACAGGGTTGACCTTGGGGTATAGGTTGGGAACCAAATCCGGGCACCACGCAGTTAAAGCTTTTAGCTCCCAGGATGCACTTGGGTCCACTCTCCCTATAACCCCACCCCCCAGCCAGAGGCACCTCAGTTTAAGTTGGTGCCCGGCCGGAGTCGGGTCACCGTTAATGCAGGGGGGCTGCTTAGCAGCCCCTAAGCTTAAAAGAGTTTTATTTTATTATTTTTTACTACTCTTCAGAGCGGCAGCATCAGACTGTCCAATGGACGTCTAAGCTGCCGCTCCTACACCCCGCCGGCGCTGCGACGCCAGTACAGATCTGGGGATCGCAGCGGGACCCCAGAGTCTGTACTAGCCGGGCTCTGGAGGAATCCCTGGGCTGCTGCCGGATCGACGGGGACAGGTAAGTCGCGTGGTCACCGCTTGCGGTGATCCACGTGTGAATATGCAGCCTTATGCCTCCGGTCTCTGGGGACAGACCGGAGGCGCTAGCGGTGGCGGCGGGCTCCCCCTCCATGGAGGCATACCCCGCGTGTCCACTAGCCCACCAGGGATTATAGCGGCAGCGGGAGCCGTCATCCCGGGGGGTTAATTGCTAGCCAGGGGAGGAAGCCTTCCCTGTCTAGCGGTTCCTCCCCTCAGCTCAGCGCGCCTTTCAATACTACAGTCTGGTGTCGCTGAGCTGCTTCCTCCGCGGGCCACGCTTCTTCTGAGGTCTCCAGCGGCCATTTTCTCTCTGTGGTGCTGCAGAACTCCTAGGATGTCAGTGAGCCCAGTCCCCCTGCGTACCTGGCCATTTGGGTGAGTGTACACAGCGCTATAGCCTTCCCAGACACTGAATCTGGGCAGTTGAATGTAGCGACATTGTGCAGTATATTATATGTCATGCTTATGTATGTATATATATTTTTCTGCATTGTATGTGACTTTTGCTAGTGCTGACTGTCTGCTTTTTCTCTCACCTGTCAGTGTATATCTATCCCTTTTCTTTATCTGCCCTAATACAGGTGTACCTGGGGTGGTTCTGAGACCTCACATATATATATTTGTTAATATCTGTGAGGTTTGTCACATATGGTTGCGTGCTGCACGTTGCCATATTTTAGATGGAACTGTGAGTTGCATACGCTGATAATGGGTCCCTGCAGCTAATCTTAGCGTCAGTCAGGACCGGTATGGCGCTGCTTAATATTTCCGTCAAGATAGTCAGATATATCTGACCAGGAGATTGCACACGATACTGCACCCATTATTGCGATCCTGCAAGTCATAGCCTGCAGGAATTAGTGCGGAGGATTTTAACTCAGAAAGGTTTATGTATGCGGCACCATCTGGCGCCGGGCCCCTTGCACGACCCCCTTAAAGGGCGGTTTATTTCTCAGGATCCTCTCCTTTGAGGATCGCCGGGCGGGCCCCATTGTCGTCACTCGCTTGGAGTTACTTCACCATACTGCCCTTTTGAACTCGGGGTATCTCGCAATTTCTTGCAATTTACCCCTGTGCAACAGACTGTCGCTCCCCGCCGGGGTTTTTCACAGTACATGAATTACCTCCGATACCACATCGGTCTGTCATTCCCCTTGCAGGGATTACCACAACGGCCACCCTGGTGGATGTTGTTTTATAGAAATACTAATTGGCGTGATATATACCCTGTGGTTACTGACCAGTGGCTCTGCCGTGAACTGGATGGTATATTCGGCTCTTTCCCTCTCACATGGGGGGAGCCGATTTCAAGTATTATTATCCCTGCTTTGGGGCTGGTAGCCAGGTTCATTCTGGATATAGAGAATGTCGATCCTGCACCTGTATCATACATCTCCCGTTTTCTGCCCAGCGGGTGGATCTCATAGCGGGAGTCTGGCTGTCGCCAGATACGAGGAGTCACAAAGGCCTCCTGTTTCCCATTCCCTGAGGGTCCTCACAAGTAATGGAAATCCCCTTCTGGGATGGATTTGTATGTTAATCATCGGGTTACAGGCATTAATACGCCTCCCATTCCGGCCTGGACGGATTTTACGGATCCGTAGGTGGTAACTTTGCCTGAAATCAATGTACTCGTTTTCAGGGCCTGTTGCCCGTCCTACCATGGCCATCGCATGGTGATGCTTTTGTGACGTTTTTCCCCTCCAACACGTCCTGAGGTTCAAATATCTTTTGCCGCTCACATAAAATATGCAGTGGTCATATGTGGGATTACCTCATGGGATGCCGGTCTTCTAACTTTCAGGGTTTCGGCGGCGTCTGTATCCGCCGCAGTACCCTATGGCTGCGTTATGGGAAAGCAGAGGTGCACACTCCTTCCATGGGGAAGATCTTGTTTGGTCCTGACCTTGACAAGATCGTTGCATCATTGGCAGTATCACTAATGGGGAGATACCGTCTTTAGCTACTCCCACTACATTCGGACTAACTCTGTTAAGTCTTTTTGTCCTCAGGGTCAGCCTAAAGGCCTGTTTTTTCCTAGGCTGTCGGCCTACATGGGGGCCACCATATCCAGTACCGAGCAGTCCTGGACTTCCGGACGACCCTGTTTCTACACCTGAGGATATACCCTCAGCCTGACGGGACAGGTCTACGTCTGGGGAATTTCCAGAGTGAGGTACTGATTCTCAACGGCCTCTCATTGCTCAGGCAGCCTCCTCACAGGCATTGTTACACGGGCCCTTCTTCAGACCTGTTCAGGGCCTTACAATCCCAGAAAGCTATACAGTCTTTGTGGTAAGCAGAGCTATTTCGGCCAACCTCACTTATCTCAGTGAGGGACTGGTTGTTCTACTTTCTTTCTGGGGCGGTGACCGACTGGTCCTCATTTGCCTATACTCTGTCTCAAATCCCTGAATCAGATTCCAACGGTGCCTGGACTCAGGTGGAATCGTCCATGCTCCATCATCCGACGTTTGGAACCTGGGGATTTTAGGGTATATCTGAGTATTCAGGATACGTACCTACGGGTACGTACAGAGCCATCTCATCAGCAGGGGTTCAGGTTTGCTGTGCCACAGCAACACTTGTAAGTTTCGGGCTCTGCCTTTTGGGACTGTCCTCAACTCCACCGGGGTTTACCAGCCTTATGGATTTTCTGACAGTTCACCTGTTCAGGGTATCCGAATGCTCCTTTCTCTGGACGGTCTCCTGCTTTTAGCAGGATCACCAAGGTACTTTACCGCCAGGTCAGGATAACCGTGGCTTCTTCTCGGCACAGATAATTAGTGAACGGAGAAAAAGTCCTCCCTACATCCCTCACAGGGTTTCTTCATCTGGGAGCACTGCTGGATTCTCAGACTCTGAGAATTTTTCTGGCGTAAGACAAGATCTCCACTCTTCAACTTGGAGTGTGCGGATATCTACGCATTCGACATATGTCATTACTCTTTGTGATGCGCGGTCTACCAGAGTGTCTACCTTTTGGTAGGGTGGAATGTGCTCAGTTCCATTCCAGACCTTGCCATAATTGACTCCCCTCCAGATGGATCGAGTTTTTCCCATCGGATCGATGTTCGAACGATGATACTTTCTCCAGAGGCGAGTTGGTCTCTGTCCGGGTGGCTATGGCCATCTCGTCCAGGGTGTTCTTTGCTACAGACAGTGTCTGGTCCGCATTCGTTTCGGGGCAGTTGGACGTCTGTCGTTTCTGTCCTGCCACTTGTTGATACTTTAGGCTGTCTTGGACCTTCACTCTGGCCTAACCCATATGTCACGGTAAACCTGAATAGGTTCAGTCCGACAGTGTCACAACAGTGACTTCCATCTAGGCAACACTGGTAGTTGGGTGGCAATGTCAGGTATGTCATCCATTCTGGCATAGTCCAAGGGTCTTCTCCTGGCCAACTCTGCAGTGTTTATTCCCGGAGCTCTCCATTGGGAAGCGGGCTTCCTCAGCTGTTGCGACGTGCATCCCGGGGACTAGTCTCTTCTCCAAGAGAGGTTTCAACTCCTGGTGAGCAGAGGGGGCCTCCCTGAGGGGATTGATCCTCATGGCCTTCTGACTTGATCACACATTACCGGTGTTACAGTCCAGCTCCAGGAGTACTGAAGCTACCTTCAGTGACTCTTTGTCAGTGAAGTGGTCCTTCCACTTTGTGTACCTGTGTCCTCCGGTCTCCCTTCTTCCTCGAGGTCTTCGGAAGTTTAATTCGAGACGGAGGGGCTTTCCTTCTGGGGGCTCCAGTTCGTCCCAGACATCACTGGTACTGAGATTTTCGGAGTCTCCTCATCGATACTCCGTTCCTACTGCTTCACTATCTGGACCTGTTGTCTCAGGGTCCATGTTTTTCCCTGGACCTGGATCGTTTGTCTTTGACTGCGCCCCTACTGTGGTCCTAGGGCTTCCCTGGCTCTGTCTTCATTGAGATGTTTAGAGCAGATAGGCCAGACTTTGCTGGGATCTGCCACGGACTGTGGCATACATAATTCTTATGGTATCGTACCTGTCGATACGATCCTCCGGTGTCCAGGATTTTCAGATATTCTGGCATTCCTTCCGGCTGGCTTGGGTTTCACCCTTGGCCTGGCCTTCCTGACAGTGCGGATCTCTACACTGTCGGTATGGTTAAGATATGGAATTGCTCCGCTCTGGTATCCAGTTCATCCTTTGGAGTGTTTTCTGGATTATGCCTCCACTTGTCCTCCCTAGGGACTCCTGGGGAGTTAGTAGTGGTTCTTTGTTCCGTCCGGGGACAGTCAATGGAACTGCTGGTTGTGATAGCCATTACATGGTCTATTGTTTAAGCTCTCTCTCTCTCAGGGTGTTTAAATCAACCAGGAGAGTGTCTGAATTGGGAGCGTTCTCATGTGGCTCCCTCTTCTGGAGGGCATCATGTCAGGGTGTGAGTTGCTCTCGCCCTGTATTTCTTCTTAGAGTGGTTTTTAGGTTCCATATTATTCTGGAACTTATGGTACGGCCATTCAGTCCCCAGTCTTCTCGGCTGGTGTGGCCTCATTGACTGTGGTCCGGCCTCTTTGGCTTTATATGATCCGTTCAAGTTCCTTATGGTAATCGGACTCCTTATTGGTGGTCTGCGGTTTCTGGTTTTCACAGGAAACGATGGCCGGCCTATAATGAAATGTTGGCTGGATGGCCTCGTATGTCTTCCTCAGGGGCCTACCCATAGGTAGGCATTTCTGTCGTTGAGGCTTGTTTTTTCTCGGGTCATGTAACCCTCGTGGGCGGCTCGTTGTGGCGCCTCGGCTGTTTTGCCTTACTAGGTGTCCACGTGGTCTTCTGTCCAAACCTTTTTTTAAGGTTCTAGGCATTGGTTTCCTTTGCCTCTCAGGATGCTTCCTTTTTGGCGACGGATTTTCCTCTCAGCACAGGAGCGTCCCCACCCTTGGTTGAACTGCTTTGGGACATCCCCAAGGTCAACCCTGTGGACCCCCTATGGACCCTGAAGTAGAAAACAAGAGATATGGTAAGAACTTACCTTTGTTATCTCTGTTTCTACGAAGTCCATAGGGTCCACAGGGCGCCCGCCCTGACGCACCTGGCTTCATATGGGCTGTGTTACTGGTCACCGGTTTCCCGTCTCCTTTTCTGTGAGTATGGTTCTAGAGTGTTCCAGTTTTCTCTCTTTTTCTCTCCTCCTCCGGCCTTTGGCTACTTACAAACTGAGGTGCCTCTGGCTGGGGGGTGGGGTTATAGGGAGAGTGGACCCAAGTGCATCCTGGGAGCTAAAAGCTTTAACTGCGTGGTGCCCGGATTTGGTTCCCAACCTATACCCCAAGGTCAACCCTGTGGACCCTATGGACTTCGTAGAAACAAAGATAACAAAGGTAAGTTCTTACCATATCTCTTGTTTTCTCCTTGATGTAAATTAGTCTCTTATGTGGAAGTATTTGCTCATAGTTCTGCTTGCAGTTTTAGCTCGTTCTTTTTCCCTAATTTTTAGATTGAGGTATATTTACTAAAGTGCAGGATTTTAGAAGGGGGGATGTTGCCCATAGCAACCACTCAGATTCTAGCTATTTTCTAGTAGGTGCTAGATAAATAAGTCGAATCTGGTTGCTATGGGGCAACATCCCCACTTCTAAAAACCCACACTTCAGTAAATATACCCCCTAGGTGTAACTTTAGCTGAAAAAGGAGCTCTTCATTCTGTTGCTGATGGCAGCTTGGAGAATAAGCTAATTGCAGGCAGTCTCGGCAATGAGCACTTGTGTAACGTTCCCCATTTGTTTAATGAAGACTAGTGTACAGTAACTGCTAAATTTCACCAGAGCTCACAAAAGGGCTAATCTATCAGTTTACTATGATGTAAATGACTTTTGCAGTTGTGTTGATCACGATTTTAGAAAGTTTTAAATCTAAATTTAGTACTTTTTTTTATTGTAATTGTTGCTGACTGCTAGATATGTATCTGCCAAGCCTAGGGATTTTCTCAATATTGAGTGAAGTTTCTCATGGAGCAAACCCTGACTGCTCCCAATTGCCCCCTCATATTGGTGGCTGTTACAATCCATCCTATCTGGGGGACACTGCCATACTTTGGGATGTAGAAGGTGCTAACTCAGAGCAATCGCAACATTCAAGCCAAACTTTTTTGATGCTTGCTCCTTCCCCCATCTGTCCAGCAGGACCCTGGGACTTTGTTGCCATACTCTCCTTGTTTCGTTCTAGATCACATGTTGTCACGCCGGGTTTAGATTGAGTAATGTTTTTCTGTCTCTCAGGTTATGTCTTTAGTTTTTCTCTTTGGCTGGATTGAGTACATCCTAGTGATCACACACATTCTAGCTAATGGGAGTGCTGACTTTTCTGGCTCACATGTTATATGTCAGTTTACGCTCACCATGTGTATATTGAGTAATGACTTTGTAGCCCTTGTGTTCATTCATAATTATTTGTTAAATGGGGTACTGATTTTTTTTTGCTCACACGTTGTTATATTATCCTCTGATTATATTCAGGGCTCACATGTTAAATCACGTCACTATTTAAATTAAGTACTGATTTCTGGACTCACTTATATCACTCTTTATGGGGACGAGTCGATAAATCGTGAGACTTACCGCTGGTTCCTGGTTAAGTGCCCCAATCTATTAAATCTCTGCCCGCGGCTAGTTTCACGGTTGCACTCTCCTCAAATGTGAACAGAAATCCGTGTTAACTATTGCTTCCAGGACCAGTCTCCATGTTACCGCAGGCTGTAATTGCATAGCATCGGGCTCTTATCTCGGGAGCTGTGGCTTACCCGCAGATATAATTGACTGGCTCCGTGCACTTGACCCAAGAGCGAAAACCCCGCAGCTAAATGAATCGCACCCTATGTTGGATAGAGTTCTGACTGTTTTGGCTCTGTTATGTCATTATCTCACACTGTGTAGATTGAGTAATAACTTCCTTGCTGCAGTGGTCGATCCTATTACCCATGTTGGAGTGAGTACTGCTTCTTATTTTAACATATACTGGCATTCCACATGGTTTTGGTATTGCATACAGTCTTGTGACTCAGTGGGGATCAATTCAATTATATGCAAGGGGGGCAAGTTACCGTTAAAACATGTAAATGCTCCCAACAGCACAATAACACCCCCCCCCCCCCCCCAAGTGGAACAATTTCCCCCCGGACTTGTGGATTTTTATATCCGGCCCTACGGTACTGCGAACAAACGCCTGTGAATCCGGAGGTAATGTAAGCACGGCATATAACTACTTGTAAGTGGCGTCTAATTAAATTTACCAAAATATGGAGGAATTCAATTGAATGTGATGTTGCCACTGGGAATGAGTGTCTGGAGCTGTTCAATTGACTACACTGTAGAGTGTTTTTCTTGCACCCTCTTGAGGTATGAGCAGAAATCTGGCTAAATAGTGCCTCGAGGCAGGTTCTAGGTGACAGGTCTTATGAGTAGGCCAGTCTACTCTAATCAGGGCCTGGACTACAGTATCTTTAATGCTTTTGTCTTTCGGGGCTTCCGTATTCAGCCATCCATGTTCTGGCGGTAGTTCTGGAAAGTCTAGGCTTAGTTTTTCTGGCTTTGCGGTTACATTTTAAGTGCCTTGTCTCTGAACTATTTTTTTTTTTTTTTTTTATTTGCATGTTTGTGGCTTTGCAGAATGCATAGCTTCTCCGTCTCATTTGGTTGTTTGAGACAGAGTACATTCGCTCTCGTCACAGATACTGTTCATTTTAGCTAGTATACTACTGTTGGTGAATTTCGTTTTTCTACTTCAGAGTCCATACGGGATCCACAGGGTAGACCTTGGGGTAGCTGGATCTGGATCCACGGGCACCACGCAGTTAAAGCTTTAGCTGCTCCCAGGATGCTCTTGGGTCCATCCTCCTCTATACCCCGCCCCCGAGTTCCTGGCCCATCAAAACCTCCTATGACGCAGGAACCACTATGGGCGTTGTTTTCTCAGGTGCTGGTGTCTATTGCGGACCGTCTGTCGCTCCCGACTGCTGTCCCTACTAGGGCGTTGCCCCAGCCGGCCGTCCCCAATTCCCCGGGTGTCCCGCAATTATTGCGGAGCCCCCCACGGGTCTCAGTCTGTTGGTCCTTATGCTGGATTACCTATGTATATACAGGCTTCCCCTGTGACTCAGCAGTCTGTGGTGCCCTTCCAGGCCCCTGTGGCGGCTCCTCCACCCTGGGTGGATGTGCTCTCCAACTCAGTACAAACTTTGGCGGCCGCTTCTTCGGCTTTTCAGTCGATGTTGTGGAATGGCATGCCTTCAAGGGCGTCAAAACGCACACTAATGGCGCATTTATCGGACTCCGAGGGGTCCTCAGATGATGGGGAGGTTCATGAAGACACTGACTCGGACACATCGGTCAAGGAGGTAGATACCAAGTCGTCCATTAATGTGCGAGCACTGGTTAGGGCGGTGCGAGCCATTCTCCTAATAGAGGATGAGGCACCAGCTCCTAAGTCGAAGTTTCCTAGTTTTAAAAAAAACTAAGGTGGCTTCTGGCAGTGTTTCCCCTGTCTAATCAGTTGACGGTCATATGGCGGTGGCTTGGCAGGTGCCCAGTAAGAGAATCCTGCCACAGAAGCGGTTTGCTTCTAATTATCCTTTTCCTGAGGCACATTGTAAAAACTGGGGAAACTCCACCGGCGGTAGATTCCCATGTCACCTGTTTAATAAGGAGCGCTTCTTTGCCATTACCGTCTATATCTTCGCTGAAGGATCCCACTGACAGAAAAGTTGAGACTTGCTTAAAGTCCATTTACTCCCTCTCAAAGGCAGTGGCCCGACCATCCATGGCCATCTCCTGGGTGGCTAAGGCCATTGAGGCTTGGGGCAACGCATTAGAGGATACCTTTCCGGACGATGCTCCGGATGTCCAGAGGGCGTCGTTAGGACAGATGAGAGACGCTGCTTCCTACATTGGAGAAGCCTCTTTGGATGCTAGTCTGCTGACCTCTCGAGTATCTGCTGCAGCAGTGTCTGCCCTCCGATCCTTATGGCTGAGGTCCTGGAGAGCGGACGCTGATTCAAAGAAGGGTCTGGAGGCCTTACCTTTCAATGGAGAATTGCTATTTGGTCCGGACTTGGACAAAATAGTGGATACCCTGCCTAAATCCAAGTCAGCTTTCCTTCCTTCAGCAGCAACGCCTGCCAAGGTCCGGAATTCGGCCTTTCGTTCATTTCGGGTTCAGGGTAAGGCAAAAGGTCAGTCCTTCCCGAGGCAGTGGGCGGCTAAGACCGCCTCTAAACCGAAGAAGCAAGCCTGGAGTACTCGGCTCCCTTCTTCCAAGCAGGAGGGTAAACCTGCTCCCTGATGGGACGGGCCTCCCTCTGGGGGGGACCCCAGAGTGGGAGGCCGACTTCTCCAATTCGCCCAGTGTTGGCACAATACCACCACGGATGCCTGGGTTCGAGAAGTAGTCTTTCAGGGGTACGCCCTGTCTTTTCTGGTCAGGCCACCCCACCAGTTTTTTTGCACGAGTCTTTCTTTGGACAAGACCAAAGCTTCCCAGATTCAGGTGGCTATACAGTCCTTGCTACAATCAGGGGTCATTGTTCCCGTTCCGCAGTCTCAACGCGGGAAGGGATACTATTCTACTCTGTTTCTGGTACAGAAGCCCAATGGTTCTCTTCACCCTATCCTTAATTTGAAGTCTCTGAACAAATACCTCAGTTCCCAAGTTCAGGATGGAAACGTTACGTTCCATCATTCTGGCGAAGGAACCCGGGGATTACATGGTCTCCCTGGATATCCAGGACGCCTATCTCCACGTGCCCATAGCACCTGCACACCAGCGGTATCTAAGGTTTGCTATCCTGCAACATCACTTCCAGTTTCAGGCGTTGCTTTTTGGCCTTTCCACGGCTCCGAGGGTCTTCACCAAGGTGATGGCTATTATGGCCGCCCACCTTCGGGGCCAGGGTATACGGCTGCTGCCGTATCTGGATGATCTTCTGCTGGCGAGCTCTCCGGAGGTGGTACTTCGACATCTCCACCTGACCATTGCTTGTCTTCAGGCACACGGGTGGTTGATAAATTGGAACAAGTCATCTCTGATCCCATCACAACGGATGGTCCATTTGGGATTTTCCTGACTCCAGAAAAGGTGTCCTCCCTACAATTGAGGATACACAGTTGCAGGGTGTCTGTCCACTCGGCAATGAGAGTCCTGGGGTCCATGGTGTCGGCATTCGACATGGTGGAATTTGCCCAGTTCCATTCCAGGCCCCTGCAGGGACAGATTCTATCCAAATGGAACGGGTTACCTCACCGGATCCGATCCCAGACACTGGTCTTGTCCCCGGAAGTGCGCTGGTCTCTAGCTTGGTGGCTTCAGCCATCTCATCGAGGGTCGCCCCTTTTGGATCCCGGACTGGGTTCTGCTCACGATAGATGCCAGTCTCCGGGGTTGAGGGGCAGTGACCGGCTCGTTGTCTCTTCAGGGCCGTTGGTCTACGGAGGAAGCAGGTCTTCTCATAAACATTCTGGAGCTGCGGGCCGTGTACAGGGCTCTGCTGTCGTCAGGCACCGCTCTTCACGGAAGGGCGGTACAGGTGCAATCCGACAACGCTACCACGGTGATGTACATCAATCACCAGGGAGGAACTCGCAGTCGAGTGGTGATGTCGGAGGTGTCTCGCATCCTGGCTTGGGCGGAGAGCCACCTTCCAGCAATCTCGGCAGTCTTCATCCCGGGAGTCCTCACCTGGGAGGCGGACTTCCTCAGCCGTCACGACGTGCACCCAGGGGAATGGTCGCTTCACCCGGAGGTGATTCAACTTCTCGTGGACAAATGGGGACTCCTGGAGTTGGACCTGATGGCTTCCCGTCACAACTTCAAGTTGCCCGTTGACAGCTCAAGGACAAGGGACGCAGGCGCAAGTCTGGTGGATGCGCTGTCGGTGAAATGGACATTTCACCTAGCGTACCTCTTTCATCCGATCTCCCTGCTGCCTAGGGTGCTAAGAAAAATCAAACTGGACGGAGCGTCGGGACCTGCTGTCTCAGGGGCCCTGCCTTTACCCGGATCTGGGTCGACCTGTCTTTGACGGCGTGGCTCTTGAGACAGCTATCTTAAGGTCCCGGGGGTTTTCAAGCTCTGTCATCAGTACCATGCTCAGGGCGCGTAAACCTGCCTCAGCTCGGATTTACCACAGGGTGTGGCACACTTACTTTCAGTGGTGTGAGTCCAGAAACTTTGATCTTCAGGTGTTCAGGGTTTCTAGGATTTTGGCATTTTTTCAGTCAGGTCTTGACCTAGGTTTACGTCTGGCCTCCCTGAAGGTTCATGTGTCGGCTCTCTGTGTGGTTCCAACGTAGGATCGCTACACTGCCTGATGTTCACACCTTTTTCCAAGGTGTTCTTCGAATCCAGCCTCCATTTGTGCCTCCAGTGGCTCCGTGGGACTTGGCGGTGGTTATTCGGGTCCTGCAGGGACCTCCTTTTGAGCCTCTTGAGTCAGTTGACCTAAGTGGTTAACACTTAAGACTGTGTTTCTTCTGGCAATTGCTTGTGCCAGGAGGGTATCCGAGTTGGGTGCACTTTCCTGTAGTCCCCCCTTCTTAATTTTTCACCAGGACAGAGCAGTGCTTTGTTCTATTATTCGTGAGGCTTATGTACAGTAAGGTTTGCCTGTTCCAGCCTCTGTTAAGGCCCATTCCATTCGGTCTGTGGGTCCTTCTTGGGCTGCTAGACGTGGTGTCTCCGTGGTTCAGCTGTGCAAGGCAGCCACTTGGTCTTCCATTCAGACGTTTTTGAGGTTTTATGCGTTTGACACCTTTGCCTCTCAAAATGCATCCTTTGGGCGCCGGATTCTCCTTTCTGCACAGGAGCATCCCCGCCCTTAGTTGAACTGCTTTGGGACATCCCCAAGGTCAACCCTGTGGACCCCCTATGGACCCTGAAGTAGAAAACAAGAGATATGGTAAGAACTTACCTTTGTTATCTCTGTTTCTACGAAGTCCATAGGGTCCACAGGGCACCCGCCCTGACGCACCTGGCTTCAAATGGGCTGTGTTGATGGTCACCGGTTTTCCGTCTCCCATTTCTGTGAGTATGGTTTTCTTGTGTGTTCCAGTCTTCCTTCTCTCTGTTTAGTCTCCTCCTCCGGTCTGGGCTGCTTACCAACTGAGGTGCCTGTGGCTCGGGGGCGGGGTATAGAGGAGGATGGATCTAAGAGCATCCTGGGAGCAGCTAAAGCTTTAACTGTGTGGTGCCCGTGGATCCAGATCCAGCTATACCCCAAGGTCAACCCTGTGGACCCCCTATGGACTTCGTAGAAACAGAGATAACAAAGGTAAGTTCTTACCATATCTCTTGTTTTTGCGTCTGACGTTGCCAGTCACAGCCTGGCCTGTTGAACCTCTGGAACATCCCCAAGGTATGGCAGTGTCCCCCAGGTAAGTTGAAAGTGAAAAGAACATTTTTTTTTTTTGGTGTATTTCTTTGAATCCATTTTTACTTTTGAGTGTGGTTCTGGTTTAGAGTATTCTTATAGTTCTTCTATAGGCTTGTAAAGTTTAGGCTAATTACCCCTGTTCTGCTGGGGTGTATAGGGGCAGGAACAAGCTTTCCAAGAAAGTTTAGTTTAAATCTTATGCCAGATACCAGTTTAGCGCCCTCTACATCCCAATGCATGGCAGTGCCCACCAGATGGATTCAGAGAAATGGATTTAATGTAAGCACTGAAAATTCTTAATGCCTTTAAAACATTCATTTTTCTGAACCTTATTTTGAGGCTTAATGTTATTTTATTGGCTAATAGATAAAATGCCTGGGACTCCAATGCTAATAATGTCCCTTAGTAGGCTCCAGTTTCAATGCTCAGTGTTTATAGTCTGTGATGTTTGTATTACAGCTAAGGAGTACATTGCCCCGTTCATCAGGCCGGTGATGCAGGCTCTATTGCACATCATCAGGGAGACTGAGAATGACGATCTGACCAATGTGATTCAGAAAATGATTTGCGAGTACAGTGAGGAAGTCACTCCCATTGCGGTGGAAATGACGCAGCACCTGGTAAGTTTCTGCTTTCTTACGTACCGGCTGGTGCTATGGTGTAGTGGACCGGTCCAAGATCTCCCAAGCTGTATGTAACACAAAAAAAAACACTTTCACCTTGGTGTACTTGTTTCTCCATGAGGTGGATATAAATGCCCAAGATGTGGACAGGCTCTAGAATATGCAGCATTTTATATAGCGTTAAAGGTGGAACTGCCTGACTTTATCTTGGGCAACAGCATCTTCTCTGAAAGGGTTGTGAAAACCAAGTGTGAGGAATGGGTTACCTGATATGTAAACCTCCAATCATGAATTCTAATACAAATTGAGAAAATAAAGCTATAGAATTAAATGTGTAGTTAAGTAGCATTTTAAAATACCTGGTGTTGATCCCTGTATAAGTTTGCAGTGGCTGCAGGGATGTGTGCACAGTGTCAGGCTGTGACTAGTGAAGCAGTGGCTGCAGGGATCTGTGCACAGTGTCAGGCTGTGACTAGTGAAGCAGTGGCTGCAGGGATGTGTGCACAGTGTCAGGCTGTGACTAGTGAAGCAGTGGCTGCAGGGATGTGTGCAGTGTCAGGCTGTGACTAGTGAAGCAGTGGCTGCAGGGATGTGTGCACAGTGTCAGGCTGTGACTAGTGAAGCAGTGACTGCAGGGATGTGTGCACAGTGTCAGGCTGTGACTAGTGAAGCAGTGGCTGCAGGGATGTGTGCACAGTGTCAGGCTGTGACTAGTGAAGCAGTGGCTGCAGGGATGTGTGCACAGTGTCAGGCTGTGACTAGTGAAGCAGTGGCTGCAGGGATGTGTGCACAGTGTCAGGCTGTGACTAGTGAAGCAGTGACTGCAGGGATGTGTGCACAGTGTCAGGCTGTGTCTAGTGAAGCAGTGGCTGCGGGGATGTGTGCAGTGTGTCAGGCTGTGACTAGTGAAGCAGTGGCTGCAGGGATGTGTGCACAGTGTCAGGCTGTGACTAGTGAAGCAGTGACTGCGGGGATGTGTGCACAGTGTCAGGCTGTGTCTAGTGAAGCAGTGGCTGCGGGGATGTGTGCAGTGTGTCAGGCTGTGACTAGTGAAGCAGTGGCTGCGGGGATGTGTGCAGTGTGTCAGGCTGTGACTAGTGAAGCAGTGGCTGCGGGGATGTGTGCACAGTGTCAGGCTGTGACTAGTGAAGCAGTGGCTGCGGGGATGTGTGCACAGTGTCAGGCTGTGACTAGTGAAGCAGTGGCTGCGGGGATGTGTGCACAGTGTCAGGCTGTGACTAGTGAAGCAGTGGCTGCAGGGATGTGTGCACAGTGTCAGGCTGTGACTAGTGAAGCAGTGGCTGCAGGGATGTGTGCACAGTGTCAGGCTGTGACTAGTGAAGCAGTGACTGCAGGGATGTGTGCACAGTGTCTGGCTGTGACTAGTGAAGCAGTGGCTGCAGGGATGTGTGCACAGTGTCAGTCTGTGTCTAGTAGAGCAGCTTGTCAGCGTCTTGCTGGCTGACTGCTCCACTCACGCAGATCCTGCGGCCATAGAGTAACACGAGATCATAGTACTGGTCTAGTGACGTCTGCAGGACACTCCCACCACTGGCCAGCCTCCAAACTCTCGGACATTTAGGAAACTGCAGTACTGAGACTGCCATAAATCTACAAAAGTTTTCACAAATTCATGTAGTACAATTTAGGTATTGAGATCTTTGATTTTCTTATTTTTCTGGATCTTCCAGGCAATGACTTTTAATCAAGTAATTCAGACTGGTCCAGATGAGGAGGGTAGCGATGATAAAGCGGTAACCGCAATGGGAATCCTTAATACAATTGACACCTTGCTCAGTGTGGTGGAAGATCACAAGGAGGTAAGTACTAAGGTCTCTGGCAGATATTTACTGACCATAAATTAGCCACAGTTGACACCAAGGGCTGTATTCAATTAGTGGTAGAAAAAAGCAACTTTTTCACCAAAAAAACAGGCGGAAAAAAAAAACTGGAGAAGTCTTATCCATCGCAGACCAGGAGAAAAAAAATTGCAAAATCTCTATTTCTACTTCAGGGTCCATAGGGGTCCACAGGGTGACCTTGGGGTATAGCTGGATCCTGGATCCTCGGGCACCACAGAGTTAAAGCTTTTAGCTGCTCCCAGGATGCACTTGGGTCCAACCTCCCCTATACCCTGCCCCCGAGCCACAGGCACCTCAGTTTAAGATGGTGCCCGGCCAGAGTCGGGTAACCCTGCGGGGGGGGCTGCAGGAGCAGCCCCCTAAAGCTTTCTTAACTTAGTTAAATTTATTTATTTTTTTGACTAGAGTTTTTTTCTCCAGAGCGGCAGCGATGGGCTGTCTGTACAGACGCCCATGCTGCCGCTCCTTCTCCCTGCTGGCGCCGCGACGCCAGCACTGAACTGGGGATCGCGGCGGGGGAAGCCAGAGTCTGTACTAGCCGGACTCTGGTTTCCCCCGGGACTGCTGCCGGAAGACGCCGGGGAGATTAAGGTAAGCCGCGCACCGCTGATTAGCGGCGGTGCGCGGGTAATGCCTTTTATATGCAGTCCCATGCCCCCGGTCTAGGGGACAGACCGGGGGCGCTAGCGGTGGCGGCGGGCCCCCCCTCCAGCAGAGGCATACCCCGCCAGACCACTAGACCACCAGGGTAAATTAATCGGCAAGCGGGATGCCGCAACCTTGGGGGTTAAATATGCTAGCCAGGGGAGTAAGCCTTCCCTGTCTAGCGGCTCCTCCCCTCAGCTCAGCGCGCCTTTCAGCTCATAGTCTGGCGTCGCTGAGCTGCAGCTACTCGGCCACTCCTCCTCTGTTGTCTCCAGCGGCCATTTTCTTAAAGTGGCAGCGCAGATCTTCAGGGAGCACGCAGACCGGTCCCCCTGTGTACCTCTCCCCCGACAAGGACAGTGTACACAGCACTATAGCCCTCCCAGACACTGAATCTGGGAGGTTGATTGTAGTGGAAAGGTGCAGTGAGTATATCTTCCTGCATGGTATGTGACTTTTGCTAGTGCTGCCTGTCTGTGCTAATTTCTACTTACTGTCAGCCTATACCTATCCCTTTTCTTCTCCTACAAGCCCTACAGGTGTGCGAGGGAAGGGCGTTTCTACTGACCTCTCTTATATAGATCACGTATTTGTGAGGTCCGTCACATACAGTTGTTTGCTACACGGTGCCATATTGTGGGCTGTTGTTCAGCATACTTGTGAGTGCGCACGTTTTCTTCCTAAGTCATGTCTGAGGAGGAGATTGAGCACTCCGGGGCTCCGGCATTGTTATCCTGCAGGCGCTGTTCTGCAGGAGTGGATAGGGAGGATTTGTCACAGGACGGCCTGTGCGGACGGTGCCAGGCGGTCCCTGGTACGTCTAAACCTCCCATGTCGCAGGAGCCACCATGGGCGATGTTTTCCCAGGTGCTGGTGTCCATCGCGGACCGTCTGTCGGTCCCGACTGCCGCCCCTACTAGGGCGTTGCCCCAGCCTGCCATCCCCCATTCCCCGGGTGTCCCACAATTATTGCAGACTCCACCGGGGTCTCAGCCTGTTGGTCCCTATGTGGGGTTGCCAATGTATATTCAGTCCACCCCTGTGGCACAGCCAGCTGTGGTGCCGTTTCAGGCTCCTGTGACAGCTCCTCCACCCTGGGTGGAAGCACTTTCCCACACTGTCCAAGATTTGGCGGCAGCATCTTCGGCTTTTCAGTCGATGTTGCGCAGTGACGTGCCCTCCAGGGCATCTAAACGCACAGTTATGGCGCAGGCTGCGCATTTTTCGGACTCTGAGGGGTCCTCGGATGATGGTGAGGTGCAGGATGACTCAGCCTCAGATGCCTCAGTCCAGGAGGTAGACACTAAGTCTTCCATCAATGTGCGGGCTCTGGTTAAGGCGGTGCGGCCATTCTTCTATTTGAGGATGAGGCACCCGCTCCCAGGTCAAGGTATCCTAGTTTTAAAAAAGCTAAGGTTACTTCTACAGCGTTCCCCTTGTCTGATCAGTTGACTGATCACATGGCGGTGGCCTGGCAGACGCCCAGTAAGCGTTTCCTGCCACAGAAACGCTTGGCGTCCAATTATCCATTCCCGGAAGCACATTGTAAGAAATGGGAAACTCCGCCTGCAGTCGATTTCCATGTAACACGCCTCATCAGGAGTGCTACTTTGCCATTGCCGTCTATATCCTCGCTGAAGGATCCTACGGACAGGAAGGTGGAGACTTGTCTAAAGTCTATTTATTCTCTCTCAGGGGCTGTAGCCCGGCCGTCCATGGCCATCTCCTGGGTGGCCAAGGCCATTGAGGGGTGGGCCAACGCCTTGGAGGACACGTTAACGGATGAAGCTTCGGACGTCCAGAGGGCGTTGTTAGGACAGATGAGAGATGCCGCCTCCTACATTGGAGAAGCATCTTTGGATGCTAGCCTGTTGACCTCTAGGGTTTCGGCGGCAGCAGTGTCTGCTCGTAGATCCTTGTGGTTGCGGTCTTGGAGAGCAGACGCGGATTCAAAGAAAGGCTTGGAGGCCTTACCTTTTAATGGAGAATTACTATTTGGTCCGGACCTGGACAAAATAGTAGATACCCTGGCAAAATCCAAGTCAGCCTTCCTCCCTTCAGCTACTACACCTGCTAAGGTCCGGAGCTCGGCGTTTCGTTCCTTTCGGGTTCAGGGCAAGGCAAAGGGTCAGTCCGCACCCAAGACCGCCTCAAAGCCAAAGAAGCAAGCCTGGAGTGCTAGGCGCCCTTCTTCCAAGCCAGAAGATAAGCCTTCTGCGTGATGGGACGGGCCTCCCTCTGGGGGACCCCAGAGTGGGAGGCCGACTTCTTCAATTCGCCCAGTGCTGGCACAATACCACCACGGATGCCTGGGTGCGAGAAATGGTCTCCCAGGGGTACGCCCTGTCTTTTCGGCACAGGCCGCCTTGCCAGTTTTTTTGCACAAGTCCTTCTCAGGACAAAACCAAGGCCTTGCAGGTTCAGGAAGCCATAGAGGCCTTGCTGACGGCGGGGGTCATTATACCCGTACCACAGTCTCAACGTGGGATGGGGTATTACTCTACGCTGTTTCTGGTGCAGAAACCCAATGGCTCTCATCGCCCCATCCTCAATTTGAAGTCCCTGAACAGGTTTCTCAGGGTTCCCAAATTCTGGATGGAAACTGAGTTCCTTCATACTGGCGATGGAACCGGGGGATTATATGGTCTCCCTGGATATCCAGGACGCCTACCTCCATGTGCCTATAGCAACATCGCACCAACGGTTTCTGCAGTTTGCTATTCTCCACAACCACTACCAATTCAGGGCTCTACCCTTTGGTCTCTCCACGGCACCAAGGGTATTTACCAAGGTGATGGCGGTCATGGCGGCTCACCTTCGGAGCCAGGGGATACGGTTGCTACCGTATCTAGACGACCTCATCTTGCTGGCAAGCTCCCCGGAGGTACTGATCCAGCATCTCCACCTGACGGTCGCTTGTCTACAGGTGCACGGCTGGTTGATCAACTGGAAGAAATCCTCCCTCATCCCATCACAACGGATGGTTCATTTGGGGGCCCTGCTGGACTCTCGTCAGCAACGGATTTTTCTGACTCCAGAGAAGGTCTCCTCCTTACAGCTGCGGATTCACAGTTGTCTGAGCAGTGGCAGAGTGTCGGTGCACTTAGCGATGAGAGTTTTGAGGTCCATGGTGTCGGCATTCGACATGGTGGAGTTTGCCCAGTTCCATTCCAGGCCCCTCCTGGGGCTGATTCTTTCGGAATGGAACGGATTGCCACACAGGATCCGCTCTCAGATGCTGGTGTTGTCCTCGGAGGTGCGTCTGTCCCTAGCCTGGTGGCTGCAGACAGCTCATCTCCTAGAGGGGCGCCCCTTTTGGATCCCGGAATGGGTTCTGCTCACGACAGATGCCAGTCTCCGGGGTTGGGGGGCGGTGACAGGCTCCTTGTCACTTCAGGGTCGTTGGTCGGCGGAGGAAGCGATTCTTCCCATCAACATCCTGGAACTGCGGGCAGTATACAGAGCCCTGCAGTCGTCCGGCACCGCTCTTCACGAAAGGGCCGTTCAGGTGCAGTCAGACAACGCCACCATGGTGGCGTACATCAATCACCAGGGAGGGACTCGCAGTCGAGCTGCGATGTCGGAGGTGTCCCGCGTCCTGGCTTGGGCGGAGCACTATCTTCCAGCTCTCTCGGCAGTCTTCATCCCGGGAGTCCTCAATTGGGAGGCAGACTTCCTCAGCCGTTACGACGTGCATCCCGGGGAATGGTCGCTTCATCCAGAGGTATTCCAACTACTCGTGGACAAGTGGGGGCTGCCAGAGCTGGACCTGATGGCGTCCCGTCGCAATCACAAGCTGCCTGTGTACGGGTCAAGGACAAGGGACGCAGGCGCAAGTCTGATAGATGTGCTGTCGGTGAGATGGCTGTTTCAACTGGCTTACTTGTTCCCTCCGATATCTCTGCTGCCTCGGGTCCTGCGCAAGTTCAAACAGTACGGAGGCACCACTGATCCTGGTGGCCCCAGCGTGGCCCAGAAGGCCGTGGTACTCCGATCTGCAGAGCCTGTCCATCGACGCTCCGTACCTCCTACCTCAACGGCGGGACCTGTTGTCTCAGGGGCCTTGTCTTCACCCGGATCTGGGTCGACTATCTTTGACGGCGTGGCTCTTGAGACAGCCGTCCTGAGGTCTCGGGGCTTTTCTAGCTCCGTTATTACCACCATGCTGAGGGCGTGCAAGCCTGCTTCCGCGAGGATCTATCACAGAGTGTGGCACACTTACTTTCAGTGGTGCGAGGCCAGAAACTATGATCCCCAGGTGTTCCGGCTTTCGCGTATTCTGGCTTTCCTTCAGTCGGGTTTGGATTTAGGATTACGTCTTTCTTCACTGAAGGTACACGTGTCTGCTCTGTCGGTGTGGTTCCAGCGCAGGATCGCTGCTATGCCGGACGTACACACCTTTTTCCAGGGTGTTTTGAGAATCCAGCCTCCCTTTGTGCCACCTGTGGCCCCGTGGGATTTGGCGGTGGTTCTTCGGGCCTTACAGGGTCCTCCTTTTGAGCCCTTGGAGTGAGTGGAGCTCAAGTGGCTAACTTTTAAAACTGTTTTCCTCTTGGCAATTGCTTCTGCCAGGAGGGTTTCAGATTTGGGGGCGCTTTCTTGTCGTCCCCCTTTTCAGATTTTTCATCAGGACAGAGCGGTGCTTCGCACTCGTCCTGATTTCCTGCCTAAGGTGGTTTCCAGGTTCCACATTAATCAGGAAATTGTTGTACCAGCCTTTCAGTCACCTGATCTTTCGGCTGGGGAGACTTCCTTAGACGTTGTCCGGGCACTCCAGGACCGGACTAGTTCTGTGAGGAAGTCGGATTCTTTGTTTATCCTCTTTGGTTTTCACAAGAGGGGTTGGCCTGCCAACAAACAGACTCTAGCCCGTTGGCTTCGTTCTGTTATTATTGAGGCTTATATGCAGGAGGGTTTACCTGTTCCAGCCTCTGTTAAGGCTCATTCCACTCGGTCCGTGGACCCTTCTTGGGCTGCTAGCCGTGGCGCCTCTGCTGTTCAGCTCTGTAAGGCGGCCACTCCCAGGCCGCCACTTGGTCTTCCATTCAGACCTTTTTGAGGTTCTATGCGTTTGACACCTTTGCCTCTCAGGATGCATCCTTTGGGCGCCGGGTTCTCCTATCAGCACAGAAGCGTTCCCGCCCTTAGTTGGACTGCTTTGGGACATCCCCAAGGTCACCCTGTGGACCCCTATGGACCCTGAAGTAGAAAACAAGAGAGATGGTAAGAACTTACCTTTGTTATCTCTGTTTCTACGAAGTCCATAGGGTCCACAGGGCACCCGCCCTGACGCACCTGGCTTCATATGGGCTCTGTGACTGGTCACCGGTTTTCCGTCTCCCATTTCTGTGAGTATGGTTCTTGTGTGTTCCAGTCTTCCTTCTCTGTTTTGTCTCCTCCTCCTCCGGCCTCTGCTGCTTACCAACTGAGGTGCCTGTGGCTCGGGGGTGGGGTATAGGGGAGGTTGGACCCAAGTGCATCCTGGGAGCGCCCGAGGATCCAGGATCCAGCTATACCCCAAGGTCACCCTGTGGACCCTATGGACTTTGTAGAAACAGAGATAACAAAGGTAAGTTCTTACCATATCTCTTGTTTTTTTGGCTAAAAATGTGAAGATTTCTTTCAGAACCCATTTGACAACCCCATTATGATAAATTACCGGAAAGAAAAATCATAAGTTGTGTACTTTGGCGAAAAACAATCGCATAAATTTTGGGCGAAAAAAATAAAAAGTTTAAAATAGTTTTAACGTATTGGGTCTGATTTTTTATTTGATGGGTGGTATGGATGCGTCAAGTGTTTTAAATATCAAACGCGGTGCTGCAGCAGTCAGTTTTTTAACGGTTTTTAAATTTGTGTTTTTTATGACACGAAAATATACTTGCACCCATTTTAACGTACCACCAATCAAGTGTAACAGTCATTTCCTGGGGAAAAAAATGGCTTTCTATATTTATTTTTTTATTTTCAACTTTTTTTTTTTTTTTTATCGGCCTAAATTGGCCCAGTCGTTGTTCGTCAAAGTACGCAGTTTACAAATTTCTTTTACCGGTAATTTATCAATAGGGGGGTGTCCAAAGGGTTCTGAAAGAAATCCCCACTTTTAGCCAAAAATAGGATTTTTTTTATTTTTTTTTCCCCCGTTTGGTCAGTTTCCTTACGCTTGTTGCTGTTTTCTCCTGTTTTGTGGCAAAAATTTAACCTTTTTTTCGTCAAATGTCAGTTTTTTTTTGCCATTGGCTTAAAAAAAAAACTGTAGTCTATGCAGCTAATTGAATACGGCCCTAAATGTGATAGTTGACTAGACCGAGTAGTTTTAACTTTGGTGGACCAACAATATTTGTGGGGTTTTTCATTGGTCTCCACCTGACATCCCTTCTTGCTGTGAAACATTTTTTTTCCCTTCCCAGCAGACCCCACTTATGTTTGTTCAGATTCATGTAATAGAAAATAATAGAAACTCTCCCAATATACCAACTGAAGACCCACTCAGATAATCTCCAGTAATAGTGGAAGAAAGGTCTCTGCAAGTTACAGCCCCATAACCTTCCAGTTATTTGTATATTACTTGCAGCCAGGTAATTGGGACCCCCACTGTCACTTGATTTATTTTTTTTCCTTAGATTACCCAACAGCTTGAAGGAATCTGCCTGCAAGTAATTGGAACAGTTCTGCAGCAGCACGTTCTAGGTAGGTTCTGAGTGTTCTCCTCCTGACTGTGCGTGGGCTCACTAATATCCCAGTGACTGTCACAAGCTTTGTGTTTGCAGAGTTCTATGAAGAGATCTTCTCCCTGGCGCACAGTCTCACCTGCCAGCAGGTCTCTCCTCAGATGTGGCAGCTTTTACCGCTGGTCTTTGAGGTATTTCAGCAGGATGGGTTTGATTACTTCACAGGTGAGAGAACCGGTTCCGTGAGACCCTGGTGATTGGCTAGTGTGGGTCTCATAGAACCCATCACTGATTGTACCGTCTCCTTCTGTACAGATATGATGCCTCTCCTGCACAATTATGTCACAGTGGACACAAACACCCTCCTCTCGGACACCAAGTATCTGGAGATGATATACAGTATGTGTAAAAAGGTAAGTGGTGAAGTGTTGTGATTTGGGTTGCTGTAGTTATTGAGACTTGTGTACTAGACCCGGTGAGTGAACAGGTACTGATAGGCTGACTGTACTTAAGCGCTCTCTGCAGCGTTGCCCTAGAACAAATTACTTGGGGCCTCATTTATCAACGAGTTTGATTCATTTTAAAGAGTGGTAAATCTTGTTGTGTTTGGTGCTCCAGCTAATCGGCTCCCAACTGTCACCTGTTTGAAAAATGACCGTTGCGAGCTGATTGGCTGGAGCACCATTTATTATAGGAAATGAGTTTTATCACTCGTTTAGAATGCTAAAACTCGTTGATAAATAAGATCCCTTAGTATGGTATAGCTGCTCAAAATGAGGAGGGAGAGGTGACGAAACATTACATGTGGCTCTCTAGCTATTGTGGAATACACATCCTGGCATTCCCTGCAACCGTTTTAGTATGCCCTAGTAGCAAAACTGTAACAGGGCATGCTGGAATGTGTAGTTCCATGAGAGCTGGAGTGTCACGCGTCAAATACCCCCGGGCTATAGGTTTAATTGACTTTACTTATGACTAGACCAACACTTTGTCTGTCTTGAAACGGCTGAGGACGGGACCCAACGACTAGGTGGAACACGAATGCACTTGGTGACCAGATGTAACTTGGGCTTCCATTGCAGGTGCTGACGGGAGTTGCTGGGGAAGATGCCGAATGTCACGCGGCTAAACTACTAGAGGTTGTCATCTTGCAGTGTAAAGGACGTGGCATTGACCAGGTGAGAGCTAATGCACCCTTAGGAATCTATCAGGGGTATTCAATATGGGAGCGAAAAGTCCGTGCTGGACTTTTCGCTCCACATCAGAGATTTTCCTGGGATAAAGTATCGGGCGCGCGCCCGCTTTATCCCCGTATTCAATTTGAAAGCTACGAAAACGGGACCTGGCGAAGTAGGATCGGCAAAAAAAAACGAAATTTACCTGGAATAAATTGTAGGACCCCCCTAAAAATGTAAAAACATGGGGGATCACTATGGGTACCCCTGGTTTAGCCTGCAAATGAAAGTCAGGGATTTAAATAGCGGCTGCAGGTGTTTTTTTTCCCGACATTGAAGAAGTGATGCAGAAGAGCACTTAGGTTATTTTTTTCGTTTTTTTAAGTGGTCCCATCAAATTTGGGGTACATGAAAATGGGTACTAGCATATTTTTCAGTCCCTAAAGTGTTTTTTTTTTAAATTCTGCAAAAATGCACCTGTCGCTAATAGCCTATTCTAGAAAACACCCGCCGCATACTTGCAGAATAGCCCTGAACCTATTTCCCTAGTTTTAAACACTTTTTCATTTTTTTTTTCTTACCCCAAATTTTTAAATTAATTTTTTGGGGTGTCCCTAATTTTTTTTTAAGCTTATTTTGACACAGTTATTTTTTAAATGACATTCCCAGGGATGCAGGCTATTTTTTTTTTTTTAAGCCTGCACCCCTAAACCCCAATTCTGCACTTTTTTTTCGCCACCTATTCAGTGGTGAAAAGTTATCCCCGTTTTTTTTTCAAAGACTTTTTGAACCTGCGAGGTCTTTGAAATTGAATAAGGTGTAAAACCAAAACCAGCGAAAATGACGTCATCGGTGCGAAATTATCGCAAAATCTGACTTTTCGCTCCAAATTGAATTGCCCTGTTTAAGGCTTATGGTAGTTGCATGGTGGGGACAGTTAGATCTCCTGGCAAGGACAGAGATTTCTCACTTATGGAGCTGACGCAGTGTGTGCTCCCCTCTCTCCCGCAGTGCATACCGCTGTTTGTAGAGGCTGCCCTGGAGAGGTTAACTCGTGAGGTGAAAACGAGCGAGCTGAGAACAATGTGCCTGCAGGTGTCTATAGCTGCTTTATACTACAGTCCCCTCTTCCTGCTCAACACCCTGGAGAACCTGCGTTTCCCTAATACCGTTGAGCCCGTCACAAATCACTTTATCAAGCAGTGGCTGAATGACGTTGACTGCTTTCTGGGGTAAGTTTCTGCTCACTGCACTGGTCCAGCTCCGGGTTTGGCGCAAAGTGGCTTCTTACAACTCTTTGGTAATGATAAACCGGATTGCAAGGGTTAATGTACAGCTGTGGCTCTTCATCCCTGCTCTCAGATTACACGACCGGAAGATCTGCGTCCTGGGTCTCTGCGCTCTTATTGAACTTGAACAACGGCCACAGGTGTTGAATGAGATCTCCTCACAAATCCTGCCTGCTTTCATCCTCTTATTCAATGGTCTGAAGAGAGCTTACGCCTGCCATGCAGAGCAAGAGAACGACAGTGATGACGATGAGGATGGGGAAGAGGAGGATGAAGCTGGTAAGTTTAAACCTGAACGCAGAATTAAATCATGAGCCTGGCGTATGTAGTTAGTCTCCGTTTAATTATGTCACTGGATGCCATTATCACTCATGGTTTAGGGTACAGTGGCCATCGTGCTAGTAGGAGCGAGGATGGATGAAATATGGTCTACCACTAGCTTTTTGGATCCTCTCCTCTACCTGGCATAGAAAATCTGTTGCGTTCTGTTTTCTTGATTTCACATTTCATGCATTGAAACCATTTTTATTTTTTTAACTATAGTAGGCATCTATCAATGTTCCCTTTCCTCTTGTTACAGAGCTGGGCAGTGATGAAGATGACATTGATGAAGATGGTCAAGAATACCTCGAGATTTTAGCAAAACAAGCTGGAGAGGATGGCGATGACGACGACTGGGAGGAAGACGATGCAGAGGAAACGGCCCTAGAAGGTTATACAACGCTTATTGATGATGAAGATAACCCAGTCGATGAGTATCAGATATTTAAGGCTATATTTCAAAGTAAGTACCCTCTTTAAATGTCTCTGGGACAAAGATCATGATTTCATTGGGACTCTGATGCTGAGGTTTTCTTCACCAAGTCTGAAGTTCCTCCCCCTTCTGTACCCCTCCCTGCAGGGATCTCCTCTATTGCAAAGCCCCAGAGTTGATTGGAAAACAATAAATCCATTTTCTCTTGTAAATTGTCAATATTGAACACTTTACAAGAGAATGTGCATAAAGATTGGGGCGCACAGATTGATTCAGAGTATATTATTTAATGGAAGTCAATTTTTTTTTTTTTTTTTTCCCTACATGCTACTGGGGGAATCTGATACTGCCAATACATTTTGTGGGCATCATGGCAGAACTGAAAGTTAATCAGTTTTCTTTAATTTGAGTGAAGCAAGTCTTTATTTTAAATATCTGAATTAAAAAAAAAAAATAATAATAATCTTGAAGACCACCTTAATATGAAGGGATGGCTTTCTTTCGCAAAACAGGATTTTTTTTGCACTTGCCAGTACAATCACTTTCTCTTATTCCATGGGGGTCACGAGTTGCACTAGGACAGCGATTCCCAACCTCAGTCTTCAAGGCACTCTTAAACAGTCCTGGTTTTAGTGATCTCCATGCTTGAGCACATATGGTTAAATCAGGTTGGTTGAAGCAGGTCTAGCTGAAAAGGAGGTTGCCACTTCGTAAGGAGAAAATATTGAAGGTCCCAAATACCATGACTAACTTGGCCAATTGTGAGCTACAAAGATCAGTTGTTCATTCCAGATTGATCTTTTTTTGGATTCGAGGAAGAAGCTGAACCTGTGGAAACGGGTAGATGAGGTGCAAAGTCCATGGAATGGATAGAGCATCTGCTGCTAGTACTCCTGGATATTTTGTCCTAGAGCAATACAGAACAAGTTTGTGTTTCATTCGAGACGCTGTGAGTTTGGCAAACTCCACTCAGTCACCAGGGTGAGAAGTTCTTCTGGATGAAGTGACCACGCTCCAAGGTGAAGTCCTTGACAGCTGAGGTAATCTGCCTTTCAGTTGTTGATGCCGGGAATGAATAAGGCTGTTGCTGTAACAAGCCTTCTGCCCACCTGAGGATGCAGACCGTCTACTTCATGGCCAGTGTGCTCCTCCTACTGCCATGGGAATTTATTTAGGCCAATGCCATGGCGTTGTCTGTTCAAATTTTTATTAGACACTGCAGGTCACAGGCGGACAATTTTTGAAGAGCTCCTGGATATTGATGTACAACAGGGCTTCCTGTATGGACCAAAATCCTTGAAACTTATTTTGAATTACTACTGCTCCCCGGCGTCCATGGTCACTAAGGTCCAATCCCAAATCGTGAATGGACGACCCGGGGCAGAGATGGCTGGAGTTCAACCACTAGAGGAGCAACGTGTTTGAGGAGAGTGTCTGTCAGCTTGGTAAAGGAGAAAACCGTTCCACTTGGATAGGTCGATCTGAAACTCGCAAGTTGAACCTGTAAACTGCATAGTCTTGAAGGAGTGGACCATCTTCCCCAAAGGGAGGATGCACAAATTAAGATACCCACCTTTTCTTGAGAATCTGGCTCACCATGAATTGGACTGCCTGAAGCTTTTCCTCAGGAATTATCCTCTGTTGCGATGTGTCTGAATACATGCCCATTAACAGCGTCCTTTTCCTCAGGAATTATCCTCTGTTGCGATGTGTCTGAATACATGCCCATTAACAGCCTCTGGGACGCAACAAGATGGAGTTTGATAAAGTTTATGATCCATCCATGGGATATTAGTGTTTGAATCAAGGATATGAAAATTGAGAACCTCTACTGAAGGAGCATTTGTATGTAAATTGTCCAGACCTAATGGGAATCGAAGAAGATGAAGAAAGGACAATACTTTCCTCCCGTGGCTAAAGCAATTCTGTTTAACTTCGGACTAAATAGAAACTCTCCCGAAAATAGAAGAGCCTTTAAGGAACATTTTGATCCTGCATTAGCCTGCCAAGTCCGCAGCCAAAGAGCCCGACTGGCAGGAATGGCCGAAGCAGAAATTAATGCAGTCTCCAACAAAATAAGTAGCCTACTTAATGTATTCCATTAGAGGAATGAGTACCTGAGCGAAGAATATCTGCCAGAAGATCTGCCCATTTTTCTAGTGCCTTGTCTACCCAAGACAAAACTAAAGTAGTCCTCAGGGAAATTTCTGCTGCTACGCAAATAGATTTTAGAGTAGCTTCCAGTTTATAGTCAGATCCATCCTGAAGAGTAGATCTCTGCACAAGAATAGTAGTTTTTGTTTTTTTGGATAACCTGGAGACAGAGGTTCACCAGTGGAGGGGACTCTCACTTGGACCCTGGAGGTAACATGGACATTTTTGAATTTTTGGTTCAAATGAGTCCATGCCTCTGCCAGTAAGTCCTCCAACTGTGGAGAGGAAGGATAGGTTACTGGCTGTTTCTGCTTACTCTTGTAGAGAGAGACCACCTGGGATTCGCAAGAATCCGTGTTCAACAGTTGGCATGCTGCTTTCATTAATGCTTCAACGCAGTGTGTCTGCTACGTTTTCCTCTTGTACAAAAGAAATCCTGTTCTGAGTCCTTTTAGAGGATTGTCTTCCCCATAGGATGAAACTTCAGAAATAGATCTGTCCCATGACTCCAGAATTGTAGTCAGATACTGGGCGTCTAGCTGAATCGTCTGGGCCTCTGGAAGAATAATCTCCAAAGGTTGATTCACTGTTTGTGCAAATGGGTCAGCAGAGAATCCATACAGAGCAGGTGCCACAGGTCTGGTTGATAACCCAGGAGGAGATGCATGTCTACAGGCAGCCAATTACTGTGGTGATTCCGGAACTTACCCCCACTAGGGTTGCCACACAGACTGGGGTGTGCACAGGCGAAGGTGCATTCACTTGTACTGACACTGCCAGCCCATGCTGGACAGGCATTCCAGACCAGTCCCAATCCAACCAGAAATTTGTTTTCACATTGTGCATTCAAAAATCTTTTGAAACAAAAAGACAAATTAGAGAGAATAAATGCAAAAATGTAGTAATAGTACATATAAACAAATCTTGCTGTAAAAGGTCCCAAAACAAATTGGCTACATCCTGACTGATTACAACCTGAACTAGATGGAAAGTGTGACTGCAGGCAATACTACACTTTTTTTTGTTTTAGCGCTCCCCTCCACAGTGGAGGATAGAGGAGGAGAAACGGTGGCCAGATTCAGTGTTGCTTCACTCTGACTGCGGAGAGGGCTTCACGACGCAAACTGCTGCCGCTTCAGAAGCCGGCAATTGGCAGGCAGACTGTACAGACGTGCACTTAAGGGGGATGGACAGACCAGATCCTCCCCATTCGGGCTGAGCACCAATGGGAGCCGTTCTAACATACCGAAAAGGCCCACAATGCAGAGCGTGGACGAACCCGGTTAGCTGCAGACTATAAGCTCCACCCTCAGCATCTTCCCATCATGACTTTTTGCTTTAAAATGGCTGTGCTGCTATTAGTTTAACCTAGCTACGCGACAAACTGTCATATGGCTGTGCAGTTAATAATGAATGAAAGACAGTCTAGCCATTCCTAGCAAGCTGGGGGCAACACCGCAGTTTCTACTGGAGACTCCTCCACTAGTCAGAGGACAGGTCCTACTCAATGCTTCCGTTTCCTAGAGTACATGGTGGAGGTACAGTCTAACACTGTGCTCAGGGGCCGGACACAAAGCTGCGCCAGCAGTGGCAAGTACCTCCGGAAGCTCCCTTGGTGCAATCTGACTGCGGCAGTAGTCAGCCGGGAGAAAGTAAAAATGAATAAAGAAAAATTAAAAAGTTGCAGAGCAGCCATACAAACACCCCACTCCAACGGACATTTAACTTAAACAGGTCGAGCATAGAGGGGAGGATCCAGGATCAGATCTAGGATTTAAATTGAGATGCTCCAGAAACCACCATCTATACCAGGGATGGCCAACAAGTCAGTCAAAGAGCCCAACAATATATCTGTAGGTGTGTCAAAGAGCCGAGATCATGCGCATGGTGAAGGCGTACATGCAAAAAGGTGTGTGGCCTTGTGCTATCCAGGCCATGCACCTGGTATGACTTTTGTAGGTAAATCACTGATCAATATCAAAGTTGTAAAATCTAATTTGCATTGTTAGAAATGTTTGTTTTTCTTTTTTTTGAGATTTTTTATCTCTGAATATTAAAATTGATTTTATTCATTGTAATTGATATATCTGTGGAATTTGTGGTCCTATACCAATGGCAATGAAATAGCTTACTGAGGTGGTATACCCTGATCCACCAAAGGAGCAAGGGTCCAATTGAATTAGCTGAATAAGTGCTTGAGAGATTAGTCCCATTTCCGATAAAATCTTAAGTGTTTGAATGGACTTTTGCAAATTGCATCCTCAGGTTGTTCTTGCTCAAATGAACAGATATCCAATGGAGAGCAAAGAGACTTCATTAGAGTCTGCATCTTGTTTCAAGGCAAGAACACACTTTAATCAGGTGTCAAACATTCCCAGAAAGGCACAGGTCTGGGTAATAGCTAGGTTGGCTTTCTGTTTGTTTATGATCCACCCATGGGTTTGATGTGTGTGCAGTCTCTTGCACATGAAACTGAAGTAAAGTCTTGGTCTACACCTTGATGAAGAGATCCAGATAAGGGATGATTCTCATTCTCTATCCTGAAACGCACCCATAATTGCCCTAATACTCTGCAACGCCTACAGTCATGTTCCTATGTTGAAAGGCAGTGTCTGAAATTGTTCAGGGTTTACTGGGAGGATTTATCTGATGTCTCTACCAAGAAGTGGTTTGAACAGAACTCTATTCCCTTCTGGTCCTGCAATAGGATCTCAACCCCTGTAGTCATTTTATATCAAATAGCGTCCAGTGTGCAACTAGGGCTCTAGGAAAGCCTGGGCTGATTGCTTGGCAGCTAGCCTGCTTCCCACTCTGTTCTCCTGAAGTGGGCCTGAGGCAAGTTCCCTTAGGGCCTCTTGCTTTACCAGTAGAGCACAAAAGACTGGAACCCGGAACTGCACAGCTAGGTACAGTGACTGGCAGAAAATATAACTTTCCACCCTTTGTCTGGCTATTGATCTTACCTAGTTTTGGGCCAAGCAAGAGCTAAAGTTCATTGCATCTTCATGCTATAAGCCCACCAATTATGTTAACAAAGGTCGGGATGTCGGACATTTCAAGCCCTCCAAATGTAGCTCGTCGGAGGTAAATGCATATCTGTGCTGGCCACATTTGTCTGGGGCTGATGCCTATTGTGCGAAGAGGCTCTGAAAAGGGTGTTCAGTCCCAGCATTCTGTGGACTTGAGGCTGCATGAGAGGTTAAATAAAATCCTTCAGACTTTTGAAGAACATTTTTGAGTGCCTGGCTACTGCCCTTTGAGCCTCTAGTGCATTGCCATTGTCTTATAAGACTAAATAGACTGAATCACTGCAGGGTTGTCCAGTTGGAGTTCTCGGATTCCTTACTAGCTGCCTTTATTTTCTACACTCCTAGTAAACACTATACTGTGTATACTGTGGAACTAAAAGTTGTGAATTGAATGTAAGGAGCATAATGCTTTGTGTGTACTTCTCGAAGTGTTGTGATAAATGAAGGAAGAGTGTTTTAGGAAATCATCTTCTAAATCTTTTTAATAGAGCTGCAAGGACTGGACCCGGCTTGGTATCAAGCTCTCACCCAAGGGCTAAATGAGGAGCAGGGGAAACAGTTACAAGACATTGCCACGCTGGCGGAACAGAGGCGGGCAGCTCATGGTAAGTCGAGAGTAGATCAGCCGAGCTACAGTATTAACTTTTTAAAGCTCTTTATTGTGTATTTTAATATTGTGTCAAAGTGAAATACAATTCTACGTAAACATCACACCATTACAGTGCATGCCTCAAGAATAGGCCTTTGTGCCCAGGAATTGTGCAGTGTGATTTTACCCATTAAGGTTGCACTTAGACTAAGTTCTGTATATGAAGGTCTCTGGTCACCATTTGCCACATTTGGTCCCCTTGACACTTAATGGACTTTAACCATAATATGTGATTATTATAAAGATGCAGCTGCTGTTATGGTCTGGCTTGGCATGTGGTACTTAAAGCTGCACTTTCTACGTAGTTTGTTACATTGTTGTGCAGCCAGATCTTCCGCTTCCCAGCAGCCACTAGAGGTGCATACTGCTTAAAAGTTGTAGTGTTTCCCTCTTCTGGTATACTAACAATTCAGTGTTAAGTTTTTTTGTTTGTTTTTTGGGCCACAGCACTCAATTTTCTCTTCTCTCCCCAGAATCCAAAATGATTGAGAAGCACGGAGGATACAAATTCAATGCTCCAGTTGTGCCAAGTTCATTCAATTTTGGCGGCCCTGCCCCAGGCATGAATTGAGCTGTCTTTCTTTTCCTGCTAACGTGTGACTGATTGTAGTGAAAAAAAGCTTGTGTTCCTCCCGTAGCGGTTTCAGAACTGGGTTCATGTTCTCTGAAGCTCGTTCTGAACTCTGACATCGGAATCTGGAAAGTGTGAGAGCGGCTCATGTTACTCTGCCCTGGGACACCAAACACAGGAGAGGGGATTTTTTTTTTTTTTTTCTATTTTGTTCTCCCCCCTTTTCTCTTTTGAAGATAGAGCTCAACTTCCAATACTCTGAGACCTGAAGCCTGGCTGGAGACGTCAAGGAGGCAGCTTTATTATTTTCTGTGGAAAAAGACCATAAACACTGGGGAAACGGGACTATATTTAAAATCTTACCGTAATCCCAAGGGCCAATTTACGTTTTACTTCACCAGTTTTAGTGTACTAGCTTATGACACATTTCTCGCATCAGATTGGTGTTCATTCTTTTATTGTAAGACAAAACGAAGGCAGATTTGTAGCCTTAGTTAGGCAGATTCCATTACCGTATACACCTGACTGTTCCTAATGTAGAATGTCGAACACTTGTAGCACTACACAAATGATGAAATATGTAAATGAACATGAACAGCACTTTTATATTGAAAGTCACCTGATCGCCCTGTGTACAAAATTGGCAACCTGCTGTTTATATATACAAAATAAGGGATGAACAAGGCACGGTTTCAAGTTTAATTTAAAAAAGTGAATGCCTTTTTTTTTGTATCTGGTGACTTTGTGGGGAAGTCACTGTCTCTGGTTGTGACTTGAATCTGGTTATGTAAAAAGGGGTTAGTAATATTACATTGCTGCTACAATTGACAACACTCTGCATCCCTTGTTTTTTTTTTCTTCCTTAAATCTATAAAATGTACGACTTTGGATAGGGAACAGTCATGTAAGCACTGGGAGAAGCAGCATTTACCTTCTAAAGCACGTATTATTGGACATGAAGCTCTACTCTTAAAGAGTCTTTGAACTGTGTGGAACATCTATATATGCAAACTATTAAAGAGAAAGAGATGAATTCGGCTAATCTCTGCCTCAGACTAGTTTCTTGGCGTTTTTAAAGACGAGGGAGCTCCGGGCAATATAAATGATGAGGGTACCAGTTGTCGGTGGCAGCCATGTTTTTGTTTTTTCTCCCACCACCATTCATTTTATCAATTTATCATGCCTTCTGATGGCTGGGTGACAAAATGGCTGCGTCCACTGTGTGTAATTTTGATAATGCCAGGATTTAATGTTTTGTCTATGCCTTTCTATTTTCCTCTTAGTCATCCACAGGTAAACGGCTTCATAGGGCCAAATGCATTAGGGTCCGAGTTGAAAACTGCAGATTTTGCTGTGTGATTGCAAGCAGATATATAATTTTTTTTCAGGCAAAATCAACCATTTTTTTTCTTTTACATTTACGCATATATACTGTATGTATAAATGTAAAAACAAAACAAAAAAAGTTGATTTTGCTTTGAAAAAAAAAATTATCTAATTTTCTTTTTTCAAGCAAAATCAACTTTTTTTTTTTTACATTTACTCATACAGTATACATGTGTAAATGTAAAAAAAGGGTTGATTTTGCCTGAATATATATATATATATATATATATATATATATATATAGATAATCTTATCTATATCTTATTGCACATTTTTCTTTAAGGACCCTTTTACATTTGGCCTGAAAATAAGGTTCTTGCTTTGACAATTTGTAAAGGATTTTTTTTTTATCCAGAACTTCCCCCCCACCCTCCAGTTTTGCAGTCATTTTGACGTTCTGTAATTCTCATTGTAATTTATTCATCCTGATCGATTTTACTTGGGTAAGAATCGCCACAGCTGCTCAAAGGTGAAAGATGAACTTTGTTCTTCATAAGGTTTTAAAATAGACACCGTTGCAGCAATGACAATATTGCAATAAAATGTATGAAGATTGATGCTGAATGAAGTATTGTGTCAAGTCCTGTTCTGTCCAGGTTTCACCTCGTGTGGATTTAATGCTCAAAACTGAGTATCAGTAATGAGATATGCTGTTTGCCTTGGTACCGTTGACCTGCTGGTCTCATTTCTGGAGACTTGTTTTTTGTTTTTTTTTAAACATTCGCCTATTATATATAAAAAAACAAATTGGCAGATTGTTGCTTAGTTTTTAAATGAAAAAAAGGATTTTCTTCAGGGTCTATAGGGAGACAATGGGGTGTAGGTGGTATAACCTTAATGTTGCTTGGTTTTTAAATGTAAAATAGGATTTTCTTCGGTGTCTATAGGAAGACAATGGGGTGTAAGTGGTACTTGGAGGACCGAACAGCAAAGCTTTTTCCTATCCCAGGAAGCTCTGGTCCTTCCCCCTCCTATACCCCACCCACAGCCTGACGGCAAATCCTTTTCGTTGGTGTTCGGCAGGAGCTGGATCACCGTTAGAACAGTGGGGCTGCTATAAAGCTGCCCAAGCTTTACTTTTGATTTATTTTTCTTCTTTAATTTTTCAGAGCAAGCAGCGCTAGACAGTCTTCTGGACATGTGCACTGCTGCTCCATCAGCCGGCGACTAGGTACTCTGTGGGGCTCCGGGGGTACCTAGCTAGCAGGGCTCCTTTCGTCCCCAGACTGCAGCCGGGACTCGAGGGGACAGATAACCAGCGTCTATGCGCAGTCTTGCCTGCGGTCAGAAGACAGACCGGAGGCGCTGATGTGGTTACTGGTTCATCAGGGACGCCACTAGATCACCAGGGCATAACCTATGTTGGCGCAGAATACAGGCCCGGGACCCAGTGGTTGATGTCCGCATAGGAGGGAAGGTACTCTCCCTGCGGCCACTCCCCCAGCTCAGGTTGCCATTCCACTGCGGTCTTGACACCCCTGAGCTGCTCCTCCCTCACCCTCTGCCCCCACTGAGACTCGGCAGCCATTTTCTGCAACAGCATCAGGTCTGGGAACGCTGGGTCTGGTCTCTCTGTATACCTCTCCCAGGAGCCAGGTTATACAGCGCTATTTCCTACCAGCCACTGCAGTCTGTGTAGTTTATTTTAGTGAAAAATTGGGATAACAATTAGTGCGCTTCACAAATTAGGAACTGCTTGAAAAGGTTAGGTGTACACCCATTAGCAAACACCTGATAAGGAATTGAATAATGTAGAAATAACCCTGAGCAAAACCTTAGATTGGGGTTGAAATAAAGATCCTACTTTTTAGGAATAATAGTTATAAATCCTTTACAGTCTCCGGGAATAATGGTTGGATAAGTGTCAAAGGTGTATTACACAATACTTCATAATTCTGTCAGTCTGCCAAAAAAGAACGAAAGAAAGTGTCTCTTCTTCACACCGACTTGTAATGCCCCTTGTTCCTCAAAAGATAAAAGGGGACAAGTGCAGGTCGCCAATAGTGTGATTAAGTTTTATTCAAGATAAAATTATATATAAAACAGTGAGGCTGCGTACCATAGAACCAGGTGTATACAAACACCATCAAGCGTATAATGTATAACTTTTGGAAAGGGTACCTCCTGGGATCAAGAATCTACCTCCTTCCTGGTTACCTCCTCCCTGGTTCACCAACGCGTTTCTGCTTCTCAAAAAGCCTTTGTCAAGGTGTATTTGGCTAGACTGACTCTTACCATTAAATACCCCTCCCTCTTCTTTGATTGGTTTATTAATCTGGAGAGGGTAAACATAATTAAAACTCTAGTGTTTGTACATAGACTACTTTCCCTTTTGATATTACTTCCTTCAACTTTAATTATTCATACATTCATAGATCCAAATGAATTATTTTGTTTTTACTTATGCGTACCACTCCATATTCTGTGTGGAACACACATCGTTTCCGGTTCCTGGTCAAGGGTTAGATTGCATTTCTACCCTGACACTTTTTATCTGTAACTGGCCGTCCGAAACTCTTAGTGCAGATTTGGCGCGTTCCCCGATAGCTCACTACCCCTCCATTAGATCTGAATTACTAATTAACTGCATTCAGTGCAGTAACCAAAATGATCCGTATCTCCTTCCGGATGGCGGAAGTGATGTATTAATGCGTTCCACCCAGTTCGCGCTGTGGAACGCATAATAGCCATGGAGTCCGTAGTCCCTCTACTTCCGATGCCACCCAGCGGATGTGGTCAAGGAGAATTCATGCGTTCCACCTATTATAAATGGTGGAACGCGTTAAACTATAATCAAAGATGAGTTCTTAACTTTTAGGTCTGCTTATATAGTTCCTCAAGTTATGGAATCTGGATTGCTAATCTTTTTCTTCAAACATTGCTTATCATATACAATACATAGATATAAATAAATATGATAAAAATAGATGACAATACACCCTATTAACTGGAATGCATAGAAAACCCTCAGAATATAATATATAAAACCCCATACGAGCATCCCATGGACATTTCAGATAAAATTATAAAACTTCATAGAGTCATAAAAACCATTTCAATTCAAAGTCCATATTCAATCCCTTAGGGTATAAAGTGCCCAATTCATAGATCTTTTTCATTTCCATTCTTTCCAAATTTCCATCAATTTTTTTCTTTCTCCAATTCTTCTCTATTATTTGGATTCCCATCACTCTATGGATACCTTTAATTGAATTGTTATGATGCTCTTTGAAATGTAAAGAAAGGGAGTGTTTTTCAAAACCTCTCTTGATGTTTCTGACATGTTCAGACCACCTCTCCTTCAATGTTCTCGAGGTTCGGCCCACATATTGACGTCCACATTTGCATTCTATCAAATAAATGCAATTAGCGCTGTTACATGTGATAAATTGTGTGACAAGCAGTCTACTGCTCCCACTCTGGTGTCTTGCAAGTCCTGCTTAGCTTCAGAGGATCTCATTTAAGATGGTCTTCGTGCAACTTGTTATACGGCACCTGGCCCATCAGCCCCTGCGTCCTTTCCTCAGGATCCCCCCCCCAGGCTTCTTTTTCACAGGTGTTAGCACAAATTGCAGACCACCTAGTGGTCCCTGTGGTAGCTCCCCCTATGGGATGGCCACAGCAGGTACTCCCTGCAAATCCTTTGTCTCCCCATGGGTAGATGTACTTTCTACCTCAGTACAGTTTGATAGATACCTCTACAGCCTTTCAACAAATGCTGCAAAAGGAGCCCCTTACCTAGTAATACTTCGAAGTGAGCTGTTATCTTCCCAGTCATCAGATGATCTATCATCTGGGGAGGCAGAAAACGCAGATCTCTCTCACTCGGACTCCCCCCTCGGAGACTAGGAACCCACCTCTAAATTGAATATACCTGCACTGGTGAGAGCTGTAAATATTCTTCAAATAGAAGAGGCAGAACCCACTTCTAATGTGAAAGAGCAACTATTTAAGTGACAAAAGGTAGTTTTGTCAGTTTCCTCACTCTGATCAAATTAGTGAAGCATGGAATATGCCAAATAAAAGGTTTCGGCTGCCTAAATGCTTAATTTCCTTTTTCCAGCACTAATTTTTAATTGCACTAAATAGGAAGTTTCCCTGCAGTGGATTCTGACGTGACACGTCTAGTTAAGAACACTACCTTACCTATCCATACATACTGCAACCTCATTAAAGGAGACTACGGATAGGATTGAAGCTTGCCTAAAATCTATATACACTCTTACAGGAGCTATTACTCGTCATGCGGAGTGGCAAAAGCCATTGAGAGTTGGCCTGAGGCCCTAGAAGATACATTTCCCTCTAATGCCTCGAGGGAACAGCTGTTCTACATTTCTCACATTAGAGATGGGTGAAGCAGCTTTGGATACTGGTTTAGTTTCCAAGGCATTTGCTACTTCCGTGGTTGCCCGCTGTATTGTTTGGCTTCGTTCATGGAAGGCAGATTTGGACTCTAAAAAGACATTGAAGTGTATGCCTTATTCTGGGGAGATCCTGTTTGGCCCAGAATTGGACAAGATTGTTGACTACCTTGGCAGCTTCCAAGATGGCTTTCTAGCCCTCTACATCTACTATGAAGCCTTGGATGTCGTCCTTTTGTCCTCAAGGAAAAGCTAAAGATCAGTCCTTTCCAAGGCACTAAGGCCTCCAAGCAGGGACCAAACAGGCCCGGGCTAATAGCTGTCCACCTACCAAATCTGAGGACAAGTCTTCAGCCTCACAGGGCAGGCCTCTCCAAGGGTGGGAGGCCGACTTCTGCAGTTAGCACAGTTCTTTTGCTCAGGACCTCCGTTGGACCCAAGCAAAGCCCTGCTGCTTCAGGTGGCCTATTCGATCCTTACTGCTCTCGGGGGTAATAATTTTGGTCCCCTCCTCACAGTGAGGGAAGGGCTACTCTACCCTTTTCTTGGTTCAGAAGCCCAATGGGTCTCATCGACCTATTCTAAAGTCTCTATACAAGTTTATCAGGGTTCCCAGGCGTTCTATGGAAACCCTTCGCTTTATTATCCTGCCTATGGAGTCTGGGGACTTTTTTGTGTCTCTGGACATATAAAAATATGCTTACCTTCATGTACCTAATAGTGCATTCTCATCAGTAGTATCTTTGGTTTGTTATACTACAGCAACATTACCAATTTCAAGCTTGCCTTTTGTGCTCCTACAGCTCCTTGGGTCTTGACCAAGATCATTGCAGTTATGGCGGCATATCTTTGTCATCAAGGGATCAGATTGCTCCCATACTTGGATATGTTGCTATTAGCAAACCCCCCAGAAATTCTTCCACCGCCATCTACAAGTAACCATTGCCTTTCTACAAACGCACGGCTGATCAACTGGAAAAAGTCTTCCCTGACACCACCTCAAAGAACGCTACATCTGGGAGCCCTCCTGGATAAAATCTCTGCATTACAGCACTGAGTGCGCAAGATTACTCCAGTCGCTGAGTGTCAATTCACTCTGCAAAGCAGACCTAGGAATCCATGGCGTCCACCTTCGACATCGTGGAGTTCACTCAGTTTCACTCCAGGCCCCTACAACACCTGTTCCTATCCAGGTGGAATGGGCTGCCCCATCCGCTCAGATCCCAAACAATAGGCCTCTTGCTGGAGGTTTGCCTGTCCATATCTTGGTGGCTACAGATGTCCCACTTAAACAAGGGTCGCACCTTTTGAATCCTGGACTGGACACTCCTCACTTTGGATACAATCCTCCGCAGGTGGGGGTGTAGTGACTGGACAACTCTCATTCCAAGGACACTGGACTCCAGCTGAGGTGGTCTTGCCAATCAAAGCCTGTCTTTTTTTAAATATATATCTAAAAATACTTTCTATTAGGTATACAGGCAGAAACTTGCACAAATCACACTGATCTGTGTTGTTTCTGCCAAACTCTCAGCTCAGGAGGTGGTCTATTTGAAACTTCTATTTCAGTGAGTTTGCTACAATCTCACACGAGATTGGAAACTTGATTCTAATGCTGGGCATACAGGGCCAGATAAAATGTCTGTCCGACAGACATTTCATCTGGCAGCCTGCCAGCCGCAGATGTCGCCGGCATACACTGAGATTTCTCTCGCAGTGTATCAGCCCGACATCCGTGCTCCACGCCCGGGGAGGAGACATTTCCCTGTTCCTTCCGTAGGACGGAACACAGGAAATGTCTGTCGGCCGCGGCTGGGCATACAGTGCCCGATGCGGCCGACAGTTTACCGGGAAATATCACATCGGACGGGCATGCTGGACAATCTGGCATGCCTGACCTAGCAATATTTAACCCGTGGTCACCCCCCCCCCACATGCTACAATTATCGGGGCGATCCGCCGCCCCGATTATTGTAGCGTGTATGGCCAGCATTAGTAAATTTGCGAGTTGCTTCTGTTTCATCTAAAGTACTTCCTATTTTGGCTGATGGTGAGTTTTTTCGAGTTTGCAAACTATGCACGCTGATAACTCTTCTACCCGATGTATGATCGGGGGTTTGCCGGTAAATGACAGGGGCGCAACGTCATAATGGGCGCCATTTGCAAAATAGCAGTGCCGATAGCCTGTGCCATGTATGAATGGTCAGATCGCCTGCAGCCTGGCACTGCCCTATCACCACAGCAGGGACAGTTCTGTATGCTCTGCGGTTTCTAGCGGGGAGTGCCGGGGGAGGGGGAGAGAGTGAGTCAGTCAGTCATCGCTCCCCTGCTCTGGCCGATGAGATGTTTATACATCGCACCGGTAGTGCTTCCTTTGTTGCCTCGGTAAAGAGGCGAAGCAGGAAGAGAGATAGTGTCACGTTAAGTGCCACTATAATACATCTACCCCATCAGCAGTAGGCTGATGCGCTGCGCGTTCTAGGAGGGAGCAGTTATCGCCCCGGCCACTGAGATTTTTTTTTTAGACATCTCATCGGTAGTGCTTCCTGCTTCGCCTCCTTACCGAGGCGAAGCAGGAAGCGTTATGGTGGCACGTTATTGCTGCTATAATGGATCTACCCTATTGGTCCTTACTTTGTGTTCCATGAGATCAAATCCAGAAGAGAGAAATAACTTTGTTTTGGGTTACACTCTACCCTATAAACTGTTGTGGAGGTATATCATCTGTGCATTGAATAAGACAGGTTCAAAGTTTTATTTATTTATTTTTTTTTTCAGAAAGGCATCTTGAGATGTGCATGGATCTTGAATGGACAGACAAGCAATTTTTGTGCTGTTACAGTAGTTTTGTAAAAAAAAAAAAAAATACTAATTGCGGTATCAGCCATTCTCAGAGCATGCTGGGATATGTAGTTCAACAACAGCTGGAGGGCCGCTTATTGCTCTCTTCTGCACTCGAGGGGAAATGCTGGAGATTTGACCTAGAAGTGATGGTTGTCCAATGTGTATGAACAACCATGATCTGCAGCTATAGCTTTCAGGGGTCAATCCATATGAAGCGGTCCAATTATGAATTTTACTGGTTGCTTGACCATTTTTTGTGTCCCCTATATGCCAAAAGTTCAAAACCACTAATTTTTATTTGCTTCCTTTTCAATATATATATTATTGCTTTTTCAGAATAAAGTATATTTTATACAGAATAAAGAACATATATCAAATTACAACAACATACAGGAAAAAATATAAGTTGGAACTAACATAATAGCAATATCAAAGCTATCTCTTAGTAATGTAATATATCTTCCAAAAAAAATCTAATCATATATAACATCAATTTTACATATTTAAAAGAATCAATCGTTTTCGTACTAAGCAATATTGATCATCTATTCCTATACATGGAACAGGACTTTTAGAGGAAAACAAAATAAAATAAAACATCAACCAAAAATAAAATAGAGGACAAAGAAAAGGAAATAAAATTACTGCTTCTCTGGTTGGATCCCTCCTTGTCAAATGATGTATCATCATTTTCCTAAGAATCACAATTTAGGATCTTATGATTACTCTAGTTAATATAATCATACCTCAGCAATTAGAATGTTATTTAAACAAAGATTCAATTATTTTTTTATGCAGATACCAATCTGTGTTTTCGAAATTTTAAATATCTGTGTCTGGGAGTCTGTCGATAGTCATTATATATGGACCCCATTTGTAATAGAAGCGTGTGACACCTTTTTCTATGTCAGGGAGGGTCGAGTAGCGGTCAAAGTATACACTTTTAGGAAGTAGTTGATGTACTTGTGTTAAGGATGGAGAGGACTTCGAAATCCATGATTTGAGTATCACCTTTTTAGACACAGTAACAAAGACTGTTAAAAATGGTAGTAAGTGTTTTTTGGAGTTTATCCAAGTCCCAGGATGTAAAAGTTACACAGAGAAATACCATAGGGTCTAAATTCTTCCCAACAGAAAAGTTGGATTTAATGAAAGCAAGGACTTTGTACCAAAACCTTCTAATAGGACCACAACCCCAGAAATTATGATAAAAGGTGACTGAAGAATGCGAGCATTTCAGGCAGGAACCAGTTTCCTCAATTACATAATGTTGCCTCTGCACCTGAGAAATATATGCTCTGTATATAGTTTTGATATGAACTTCTTGTAAAGAAGCTGATTGTAATATGTGCATAGTAGTATCATAATATTGCATAATGAACACATTTTTCAACAAGGATGGAATATCTTGTTTCTAGGCCTCTATAACCCGCTTATGTATTTTGTCAGACGCTGTCTGTGTCAATTTGGAATATAAATAACGAGTTCTATATACAGAGTGTTTTATTATAGAGAATATTGACACAAGAGGGTCAGTTTGAGAGGTATCTGCCATTGCATTTGATAAAGAATTAATGTAGTGTCGAATCTGAAGATAGGCATAAATATATACATTGGTCAAGTTATAGCTCTCTTGTAATGTTTGGAAAGAGCACATGACTCCACCGGGGTCAAAGACATCTTCAGTATTCCTGATGCCTTTAGATTTCAGGCGATAAAAAAAAATCGCATTATCCATACCTGATGGAAATAATAGGTTACCCCACAGTGGTATTAAATTAGTTCTGCGCAGGTTCCTGCACAGCCTTTTATTTATCGCCCACCATGCATTATAAGTGTCTCTAAAGAACAAATGTGAATATATGAGGGGAGGAATTAGATTTTTTGGGGTATGCAGCAAAGCACCTTGGGAATATGGTGCCAGCAGTGCACAATCCAGTTTATATGATGTATATACATTTCTCTCGTACAACCAATCCGAAACATATCTAAAAAAAAATCGTAAATGAGAGCGTGCTATTCTTGACTTCCCATTTTTCCAAATGAAACTCTGGAATACTTTAGTTTATCTCTCTCTGATAACAAGAAATTATCTAATTGGTAGCATTTGCATAACATATGATATTTTAGGGAAGATTACAGATTTAATTAGTGCAATGCATCCCAAAGCTGACAGTGGTAAAAATTGCCAGCTGTCAATCATTTTGGAGATGGATAATACTGATGAGAAATTAATTTTATACAGTTCAGAAGCGTGTGATGGGATTTGTTTCCCTAAATATTTAATATGGTCTGTTGCAATTTTGATGTTGCTGAGAGGACCTGAAATAGGCAGGGAATTTTTATTTCCATTTAGAGTCAGTAGTTCTGATTTGTTGACTTAGTTTAGTGTTTTTTCTGGTTACAGAGAAATAATATTGAAAACTATAGGTATAGTGTGTTCTGGGTAAGAAAGAAATAGCAGCATGTTGTCTGCGAATAATGCCAGATGCAGGTTAACATCTCCTATGACTATGCCGTGGAATTGAGGAGAATGCCTTATAGCTATGGCCAGGGGTTCTAAAGCTATTGCAAACATTAAAGGGGACAATGGGCAACCCTGCCTAGTACCCCTCCTAATAGGAAAGAAGTCCAAAAGGATTCCATTACATAAAATTTGAGTAGTGGGATTAGAGTATACCATTTTTAAATAAGAGACAAATTTCAATGGGAATCCAAATTAAGTAGGGTGTTGTATAAATGTTCCTAGTGTACCATGTCAAATGCTTTTTCAGCATCTAAAGATAATATAGCTTTTGGGATAGGAGACACAGCACACTGGGAATCACACAAGACTGACAAACACCCTTCTGATATTCACCACCGAGGAGCGGCCCATGATGAAACCTGTCTGATCTTCATGAATGACTGAGGGTAATATTTGTTTTAATCTATTGACCAAAATCTTTGTCAGTATTTTGTAATCTACGTTGAGTAACGAGATGGGTCGATAAAAACCAGGATCAGACAGGTCCCTACCAGATTTTGGAATAACATTCAAAGTCGCAGAATTAAAGTGAAGAGGCATATCACCAGATTCTAACAATCAGTTATATAACAATGTCAGAGAAAGGACAATACGTGTTGACAGTATTTTGTAATATTCTGACGTAAGACCATCAGGACCGGGCGCTTTCCTTAGTTTGAGTCCTGATATTATACGTGACACCTCCAGCTCTGTGATAGGAGCTAGTAAGAGAGTATTCTGGGAGGTTGAGACCTGAGGAATAGGTAAATCGTCCCAAAAGCACGTAGACACAGCACAATCAATAGATGGTGCTGCGTATAGATTCCCATATAAATCTTAAATAAAATAAGATTTAAGATATAAATATAAAAGTTTACACTATTTGGGCATTGGAATCAGTAAATTGGCCATTTTGCAATTTAAAATGGTGGCCATCTTTAAATCACGGTAGACAGCGATGTCCGTATTTCTAAGTATTTACGCAAATCTCAGGACTGGAATGCGATAAAGCATTGGGATAAGAATCATTCTCAGCAAAGTTTGGGCTATATTTTGCCTGATTACCTTTCACTTGAATGATGAAAAAGAGGGCCCAACGAGAACAAAATATTTGCTCAAATATGACTTTTCAGGGTGCAATTCTCTCATCTTGATAAGAAATATCAGGTTTAATTTTTTTGTGAGCAGTACATATGTACTAGTAGTTTGTTACCAAAAATGCTAAAGTCTGAGATTTGTGTCCTACTGTTTTTATTAGATTTTGAAAATTACATTTTGTTTTTATTTTTTTTCCAACTTTAGGCCTAAAATTCTCAATTTGGCAAAATACGAAAAATTTTATTTTTGGCTCAAGTTAAGAGCTATATGATTCTAAGCTACTGTGAAAAATTTATTTTTCTATTAAAAAATAATGAATATTTTTTTTTTCCAAAAATACAATTGATTAGTTTGCTTGGAGGCTATATGGCTGACCAGAGGACCACTTTTGCCTGTAGAGACATGCACAGTGTACAGCAGGCTGAGGGATTCGACGTGTCTGTGCATATTTGGACAGGAACTTCGTGTTACCGCTAGGCTGTTTTAGTGGGGCACTGCACCCTGCCCCCTGAAATGTGCTCGGCCCGATTTGCGGAGCACTGCTAAAACAGAATAGCTGTCAACTGTCCCTGAAGATCATTCTTTTCTAAGATGGTGTCTCAAGCCAGTACAAGAAAACAATTTGCAAATATCTGCAACCATAAAATAGATTTTGGTCTTGATTGCGAGTGGCACTTATTCGCTTCCTCACATGAAAAGAATGCTTGTGATGGTCTGGGTGGAACCACATGGAGGGAGGCAACTAAAGCAAACCTCAGAAGACCATTAAATAATCTAATTCTAACACCAAATGACCTATTCAACTTTTGTTCACAAAACATAAAAAGGAATCATCTACTTTTATGTTCCAAATCAAGAGGTTCAAGCTCATGCTGAAGAACTCAAAAGATTCGAAAGCTAACAACAAGTTCCTGGGACCAGAAGCTACCATTGATTTGACCCACTGTCAGAGAGCAAGATTAAATGCTACTTAACTAAAGCCTCTGCAGAGTATGAAGAAGTCTTAATGCGTACACATGGGACGATCTGTTCAGCGATCGATATCACTGAACGATCTCCCTTGAAATTCCTGGTGTGTTGGTTGAACAGCATTCATCCACACGCCAACATCACCCACAACCATTTCCTCCTGCAGGCACTGATAGATATCGTTCAGGTTGGCCTGCATGCATGGACGATTAACAATATCGTTATCGTCCATGCGGGAACGCGCATCGTTGGCAGCATGAAAATTAACAATATCGTTCATTTAAATCATACCGTGAGTACGCATTAGTGAGCAAGTCTGTGCCTCTCACAATCAGGATCAGTTACCTGTGTGTACGATGGACAATGGTGGCTGGAGGAATTGGAGGACATCAGCGTGTAGAACAAGAACATTCACAGGGTTTTCTATCATCCATCAGGACAAATGAGCTTAGTTTAGTAGAACAACAAGGACTCAATCGGTGAGTTCCTGTGAAAAATATTCTGAGGAAACTGAATGCAATGGAGCCGACAACAAAAACTGGACAATCACACAATATTCAACCTAAACTTTCTAAGATGTCTTGTCTACTGCTGAAACACCAAATGTAATCGCTTGTGAGTTCAAAGTTCAGTATTATTAACTTATATGGAGCTGTAAAAAATAATAAAAAAATATATTTTTTGTATTAACTTTATTCTGCCTTCTGTCTCAAACTTGAAATGTTCACTGTAGCTTATAATCATATGGACCTTGACTTGAGCCAAAAATTTAATTTTACCTATTTTGCCAACCTGAGATTTTTAGGGCTAAAGTTCGTAAAATTTTGAAAAAAAAAAATATAAAAATAAATTTTCAAAATCTAATAAAAACAGGATACAAATCTCAAACTAGAACATATGCACCTCTCACAAAAAAAAACTGAAACCTGATATTTCTTTCCAAGCACCCTGAAGTCATATTTTCGCAAATATTTTGTTCTCGTTGGGCCTTTTCACCATTAAAGTGAAATAGGGCAATATATGCATTAAAACAGAAATGCAGTCCAAACTTTTCTGAGAACAATGATTTTTGTCCCAAAGCTCTACCACATCCCAGTCCTGAGATTTTTGCATTTACTTAAATGCCTAGAAATTGAAAAATCGCTGTCTGCCATGAATTAAAGATGGCAATTTCGAAAAGGAAGTATATATATATTTTTTTAGTGGTTTTGAACTATTGTCATATAGGGGAGATAACTGACAAAAAAAAAATATATATATATTTTTTTTTTAAATGTTCTCGCAACTAGTGTTGGGCCATTTCATATGGATTGACCCTCAGGTGTGTACCCGGTTTAAAGGTGCCCATCCACTAGACGATTAAGTTGAACGATAGTTCATAAATTGTTTGCAAATCTTTTGCAAAAATGTCTAAAACGACCAGCGAAGCGCATGCCCGCTGGTCGTTTAGACATCTATCATCGTGAAAACATGCTGGTCAACCTGACGATAACGTCAGGTTGAGCATGTTTGCAGATGACTGTTGAGCCTGCACTGAACGACTGCTCGTTCAGTGCAGGCTCATCACAGACTGACAAACGATTGCACGATTACAATGTCGTACTCGTGCAGTCGTTTTCATGTCTGCTAGTGGATGGGCACCTTTAGAGATAATACTGTACAGGTGTCCACAAGTATACTGTAATGGGAGGCAATGACTATGGGGCCCAATTATCATTGCCTATTTGAGGTATAATCCCCGAAAACACCCATTTTCGGGGGTTAATCTCAAATATTAAATTTCACCCTGATGTATTAAGGAGGGACCGTGATACCTGCAGCGATCCCACCATTCCCACTGGCAGTTGCATCCCTCATAGCTTTCTATGAGGGATGCAATGCTGCCACATTTACCATCCCGCAGAAAAAGTCATCTGAATATGGACTTAGCCACTGTAGCCTATGGGCTACAGCGTGCATAATTAGCCAGCAGAGGTTTCTCTGGAACACTCCACATGAATGGCGGCCATGCATGTGCAGTCCGTGGGACTGCGCATGCCCAGCAGCTCTGAAACTGGCCGGCAGCTTTCCAAGCACATTGCAGGTACCAGATAATACATCTGGGAGCTATGAACGCATATTGTATTGAGATCATAGACGTTAATGTCATACCCAGATCGCATTGCAATAGTGATCATTAATAAATGGGGGCCTATAATGCTAGCTACACAGTCAGATTTTTTTGATCAGGACAAGAAACAGGGTGATTTTTCTGCAAATTACCTGCCCCAATATCTGTGCTATACATTATGCAATTTTTCACCACACCACACTGATTTTGCTTATGTCCACCCACATGGATGACATAGTGACAAGAAAACATAGGAAACATGGACAGATTATTGAAAATGCACACACAGGACCTGATTCAGACCCGTTCGCTAGGCTGCGTATGTACGTAGCCTGCCAATGTTTGCAATCTGCGCATCCATACAAGACACAGTGCGTGTACTAGTCCATGCGATCGGGAAGTTTTCGCACCTTGTACATAGACGGTCCGCTAGAATGAGTGACAGGTTGTTCCGTTTGTGGGTGGTGACGGGGTGGTCGATGGTAACGGTGGTGTGAATGCAGGCGTGTCTGTGCGTCTGAAAGCCTTTTCAGTGGCGTGCATAATTAAGACGTAACATCAGCACACAAGTCACATGGCTGAATTACACACTGCAGCACTCGCAGTAGGGTATGGTCAGCCACAAGTGCTGTGTATGGGTCCGATGTTACCAATTGTTTTATACACTTCCTGGAGATGACATGTGTTACTAAGGGAAAGTGGGCGGCTAAATACATACTGCAATCGCACAGCAAGTTGGTAGCAATCGCGGGATTTGCACACTTTGGCTGCGTGCGAACAGATCTGAATCAAGCCCACTGCTCGATATCGGGAATTTGAGGTCGACGTTTTCGTTCTTGGCCAACAGATCAGATAATTGAAGGAATGTGTTTTTTTTTGTACAGTGTATATGAGCAATCATTTCAGCGATAAAAAAGATAAGAAAACATCCACAATCAGGCCAATCACCTGATTATTCAAAAATCGTCCCAATAATTGTATAGTGTGTAGGTAGCTTAACACTTGAATTTGAAGTAAGGGAAGGGACACTGGCAGCAAATATGTGTCATATATAAAGCATTTAGGCTAAAATGACATATAAAATCATACATACACTTTATTGGGAAGGCACTCAGTATTACACACCCAGCATGTAGAAAAATGGATGTGCAGCAGCGAGTCAATAGGGGTTGATGCAATTAACGGTGATGCCCTCAATATAGCGCACATATACTAAATAGCATATTTTAAAATGCATTGATAAGGGGCTGATAACTATGGATGGCCAACGCAAGCCGATGGTTAGCAACAATCTATGTTCCCTGCTTCATGAAAAGTTTTTTTCCATTCAATTCCAGGATCGCGACGGTTACCAATATTCAGACGCTTACATATGGTGCTGTTCGGCACAACCATCAATGGTTACCTTGTGCCGGCAACAAATGGCAAGTGATGTTGCAATGACCATCCCTGTGAGCTAAAATGCTAAATTTAGGTTACAGACCAGTCTTCCAACAGGGATGTAGTCAGTATCCCAGCGTGCGGGATGCCGATGGTCGAAATACCAGTGCCGGCATCCGAAGTATCGGTGGTTAGACTTAGGTACTAAGGATTGTGGGTTATGGTTAGGCACTCCTTCATAGCTTCCATATCTAATTACATCCCCTTTCACAGTCCACACACAACCTCACACATTGTCTCTCGCATCCGACATTTGGCCGACATTCCGGTGTGACTGGATCATGCAGCCCAAGAAACTGCATTCTGGCTTGGCCAAAATGTAATATATTGCACCTATCCTTGTGTATCAATGCTGATTTCCATATAGATTGTAAGCTTGCGAGCAGGGCCTTCCTACCTATATATCGGTCTGTCATTACCCAGTTTTGTTCTATTAATGTTTACAGTTGTAAAGCGCAATGGAATATGATGCACTACATAAGAAACTGTTAATAAAATAAATAAGACGGGGGTTAGGCACCAGGGAGGGAGGGTTAAGCTGCATACACACGTAACGATGTTAGTAACCAACGATTTTCATTAACTATTTTCCCTTGAAAAAGTGAATGAAAAACGTTTAGAAAAATCGTTGTTTACTAAATTAATGAACGATTTTCATGAACGATTTTTTTAACATGCATACAGTGAATGGACATCATTCATTCTGTACGACATGAACGATTTTCTGAGCGAAAATCGTTCTGTTGCAGTCAGAATGGACGATTAACTACAAACAGGAGCACACATGGACGATTAGCGCTCATCGTTCACCCAAAATAAAATGTACGATTTTTCAAACGATGTAACAATAACGACATCGTTATAGTTAAATCGTTCAAAAAAATCGTTACGTGTACACGCACTTTATGTCTTACCTTACTCATCTAGGGGTGCCGGGATGCCGCTTTCTGTATTCTGACCAGCGGCATTCCGACCACCAGGATCCCATACCCAACCCCATTGCAGCGCCCATCACCCATCATACGCCCCTAAATGGTCTAATAAGAGGCAGACAGGTGACAGCATCTTCTGCCAGCAAGTTCCCTGTCACACATATGATATTAGGGTCAGTACTGTACATAGGGCCACACAGTAAGGGTCAGGCAACGTGAATTACATCCATCATGTAGAATAAGGGACCGGGCAGTCAGCAGGGAGAGTTCAGAAACACACGGAGCTAATATATCCGCTATAACGGAGCCACTTCCAGCTACAGACCGGGACTCCCGCCACACCGGGGAGACTGTCATCAGGACAAGACACTCTCCAGGACCTCTCATCCTCTCTGTCAGCCTTTGGTCCCCGGGGTCCAGCCATTAGCGAGCTCCCCCACACACATAGCGCAAAATGGCGGTCGCTCTCCTCCTGAGCCCCAGAACCAGCATCTACCGCCAGAGCGCCGCTGGGCGGGGCCTCCCGTCACCAGACAGTGCTGCGGCCCATTGAGCAGACGAGCTGGGGCGACGTCACGCCTGACCCAGCCTATAGGGTGCGAGATGAGCGAGCCCTCGAGGTGGGCTTGGTTCTCCAGGTCTCCTCGCAGGAGCCCTGCGCCCTGTATAGGGGCAGAAGCCGCAGGGCCATAACTTTCCGCTGAAGGGCTGCGTCCGCCTATCAGCGGGAAGTATCTAAGGCGCGATTTTCCACGTTAGCCAATCAGCAGGCCAGTAGTGGGGTCTGGCCCCGCCCCCCTCCTGCTGTGTTATGCGGGTATCCTGGGCGCAGGGCGGCAGTGCGCGGCTGTTTCCTGCCCTGATGCATGGTGGTCGAACGGAGGAATTGTTGGAAAATTGTGTCGGAGGTTGGTATATAAATGTGTTCTTACCCAGTGTGCCTTGTTCCCAGCAGCCATCCCGGGGAGCGCTGTGCCGGGCCGGGGAGACAGGGCCCTTTCCGCACCTCTCCCTCTACCACATCCCAGCCTACAGGCCAAAGCCTCTCCCACCCCTCACCGCCGGCCGCCTGTGTGACGCTCCGACTCGGCGGCTGCACACAGTGCTGCTCCCTCCCAGGCCACCCGCCATACTCAGGCCTGCAGCTAGGCCGCCGCCGCGGGCCCTGGTGTCCCCTGAGCCCGGCACAGCCGCCCGGCTCCCAGACCGATCCCCCATCAATATATACGTTTTTATTTATATACTGTATAATACTAATAACATATATATATGTGTGTGTGAGTATATCAAATACTTATATTGCACACCGGCCCCGAGACCCATCCCTTATGCTGTAATATACATTGTAATATAAACCATACATAATACACAGCACCCAGCTTCGACCCATCATCTCTTACACTGTAATATACATATACTGTATATATAATATATACTCTGACTATATACACATATAATGCAGAACACCCAGCTATGATCCATCATCTCTTACACTAATATACATACTAATACTGTTTATATAATATATACCCAGTGTGACTATATACATATATAATGCACAGCACCCAGCTTCACCCATTAACTATTACACTAATATATATATTAATAAATACCCTGTGTGACTATATACATACATAATACACTGCACCCAGCTCTGACCCATCATCTCTTACACTGTAATATACATATACTGTATATATAATATATACTCTAACTATATACATGTATAACGCACAGCACCCAGCTATGACCCATCTTCTCTTACACTAATATACATACTAATACTGTATATATAATATATACTCTAACTATATACATGTATAACGCACAGCACCCAGCTATAACCCATCTTCTCTTACACTAATATACATACTAATACTGTATATATAATGTATACTCTGACTATATACATATATAATACACTGCACTGAGCTTCATCTATTAACTATTACACTAATATACATACTAATACTGTATATATAATATATACTCTGACTATATAATACACTGCACCCAGCTATGACCCATCATCTCTTACACTGTAATATACATTCTGATACTGTATATATAATATATACTCTGACTATATACACATATAATGCACAGCACCCAGCTATGATCCATCATCTCTTACACTAATATACATACTAATACTGTTTATATAATATATACTCTGACTATATAATACACTGCACCCAGCTTCACCCATTAACTATTACACTAATATAAATTACTAATAAATACCCTGTGTGACTATATACACACATAATACACAGCACCCAGCTATGATCCATCATCTCTTACACTAATATACATACTAATACTGTATATATAATATATACTCTGACTATACATATATAATGCACAGCACCCAGCTGTGACCATCATCTCTTACACTAATATACATACTAATACTGTGTATATAATATATACCCTGTGTGACTATATACATATATAATGCACAGCACCCAGCTATGACCCATCATCTCTTACACTGTAATATACATACTGATACTGTATATATACTCTGTGTGACTATATACATATGTATAATACTAATAAGAGATATATATATATATATATATAAATATATATATGTGTGTGTGTATATATAAAAAATACTGATATTGCACACTGGCCCTGAGACTCATCCCTTATGCTGTAATATATATTCTAATATATACTATACATATATAATACACAGCACCCAGCTTCAACCCATTAACTATTACCCTAATATGTATACTAATATATACCCTGTGTGTCTATATACATCTATAATACACAGCACCCAGCTTCGACCCATCAACTATTACCCTAATATGTATACTAATATATACCCTATGTGACTATATACATGTATAATACACAGGTGGCTCTGAGACTGTTATATGTGTGACTATACATATATAATACACAGCACCCAACTCTAATGCTGGGCATACACTATACCACAGGTTCTCAAACTCGGTCCTCGGGACCCCAAACAGTGCATGTTTTGCAGGTCTCCTCACATAATTACTAGTGAAATAATTAGCTGCACCTGTGAATCTTTTAAAATGTATCAGTGAGTAATGAATACATCTGTGCACCTGCTGGGTGACCTGGAAAATGTGAACTGTGTGGGGTCCTGTGGACCGAGTTTGAGAACCACTGCACTATACAGTTATCTGTCCAGTCTGGATGGTTGCAATGAAAATCTGGTAATGTATGGGAGCAACTGACAATCGTCTATTTGCTCACAACCACTGAAAAACAGACAAAAATTGCCATTCAGATAAATTCGTTAAATCAAATTAATTTAACCAATTTGAACTATCATTTTTGTCCATTTTCCAGTGTTTAAGACCATATGGTCGATTGTCATTGGCTCCCATACATTACCAGATTTTTATTCCAACCAACCAGATTGGACAGATATCTGACAGAATTTGTAGATTGTATGCCCAGCAATGCTGCCCATCCACTAGACGAGCTGAAAACGACTGAACGATTACGACATTGTAATTGTGCAGTCGTTTGTAAGTCTGTGATGTGCCTACAATGAACGAGCAGTCATTCAGTGCAATGGCTTGCAAATATCATTATGTGGATGGGCACTTTAAGGCTCGTCTCTCCTACTGTCATATGCATATTGATAGATATTTTCACATATTTAAATAACTGTAATGGGCTAAAGGGATCAGTAGATGGGAACACTGGCTCAGAAATCCTCTAGGACTGGTAGCAATACGGTGATTACATAATGAATATACATCAATACCCCAGATTCACATTCGGCCTTATACGTTAGAGTAGTCATCAAAAGTTTTCCCTCACACCTCTATGGCACAGGTTCTCAAACTCTGACCTCGGGACCCCAAACAGTGCATGTTTTCCAGGTCTCCTCACAGAATCACAAGTGAAATAATTAGCCCCACCTGTGGATCTTTTAAAATGTGTAAGAGTAATGAATACACCTGTGCACCTGCTGGGTGACCAGCAAAATGTGAACTGTGTGGGGTCCTGAGGAACGAGTCTGAGAACCACTGCTTTATGGGGTGCGAAGGAAACTTGCGATGCCGCCAGACATTACTTGCCGTTCTGGAGCATCGCTTCCTTTAAAAAAAATAAAAAAAATTCTATGTATTAATACATTTACTGTTGGATTTATTGTTTCAGCAAGACACAGCAGCACGTTTTGTTAAGGTTTTGTAATTTGTAGTGAGGGGGGCAATTGCCTCTTACAGCCGTATTCAATTTGGAGCGAAATGTCCGTGCTGGACTTTTCGCTCCACATCGGAGCTTTTCCTGGGATAAAGTATCGGGCGCGCGCCCGCTTTATCCCCATATTCAATTAAAAACTTACGAAAACGGGAGCCGGCAAAATAGGATCGGCGAAAAAAAACGGGATTTACCTGGAATAAATTGTAGGACCCCCCTAAAGCTGTCCAGATATGGGGGATCACTATGGGTACCCCCGTTTTAGCCTGCAAAAGTAAGTCGGGGTTTTAAATAGCTGCGGAAGGTGTTTTTTTCCCGACATTGAAGAAGTGATGCAGAAGAGCACTTAGGTTATTTTTTTTCGTTTTTTTAAGTGGTCCCATCAAATTTGGGGTACATGAAAATGGGTACTAGCATATTTTTCAGTCCCTAAAGTGTTTTTTTTTTTAAATTCTGTAAAAATGCACCTGTCGCTAATAGCCTATTCTAGAAAACACCCGCCGCATACTTGCAGAATAGCCCTGAACCTATTTCCCTAGTTTTAAACACTTTTTAATTTTTTTTTCGTACCCCAAATTTTTAAATTAATTTTTTGGGGTGTCCCTAATTTTTTTTTTAAGCTTATTTTGACACAGTTATTTTTTAAATGTCATTCCCAGGGGTGCAGGCTATTTTTTTTTTAAGCCTGCACCCCTAAACCCCAATTCTGCACTTTTTTTCGCAATGTAAAACATGGTGAAAAGTTATCCCCGTTCTTTTTTCAAAGACTTTTTGCACCTGCGAAAAGTCTTTGAAATTGAATACAGGGATAATTGAAATCTGCGAAAATGACGTCATCGGTGATAATTTATCGCCGATTACAAACTTTTCACTCCAAATTGAATACCCCTGTTAATCTAGCACTGCAGCGGTGTCTTTACTCCTATATATCATCAGGCGCTGGGTGTATCCCTCATTCTGCTTCTTTCAGAGTTGAAATCCCCCACTTAAACCTCTTTTACAATTAATTCCCAGGTCTGACCCGGTATTTGGTACAAGGTTTCAAACCGGGACATGCCCTCTTCAGACCGCGGCGCCAACCCGGGTTATTCCTGGGTCAGCGCCGTTCACACTGCACAAGGGTGCAATGGAACTGATCTGCCGGCGCTTAGAGATGACATCATCTCCAAGCGCCAGAAAATCCAGAACTCTCCATACTGTAAACAAGACCCGAGTTGGACGACTTGGGTTACCCGTTTATACTGCACGGTTACACCAGTCACCCTGCAAAGTGCCTGGGTTGGATTACCAGGTCACTCCACCTGGGAATTCAACCCTGGCCCTTTTTACGGTATGCGATCATTAAGCCGACGGTCGGAATGCCGATCAGCATCTTCCCGACTGTGCAATCCCAACAACTATCATTATCCCTACGGCGGGAGCCCGACGCCTGGCATACCGAACTAAGGTAAGCCAGACGCGGCAGCAGAGGCGGGGGAGGGTTAGGATAGGGGCTCCCATGGGGACTTAGGGATAGGCACCCCCCGGGAGGGTTAGGCTAGGGGAAGGGGGGGGTTAAGTTTAGGCACCCCCCCCCCGGGAGGGTTAGGTTTAGGCTGCGGGGACTGGGGGGTTAGGGTTAGGCATCCCAAAGGGAGGGTTGGTTGGGGGGGGGGGGGAGAAGGTTGAGTATAGTTAGTTTACTTACCTATCGGGATCTTCACTGCTGCCGGTCTTTCGGCGTCGGGATTTGAACCGCCGGACATAGGTCCGGTGGTCATTCATACCGATCCCCCTTTTACACCTAGCAGCATCCCGGGTTTACCCGGCAATAACCCGGGTTTTAGCTGTGGTGTAAAAGGGGTATTAGATACTGTACACTAAGGGTTATATTACTAAAGTGATAAAAGTCAAGTGATACGTTTCAATTATATCTAAATGTGTAAAAGAAACAGTTTTTCTTTAATATATCATTATATTCATATTAAAACCACATAGGTTATATTCATATAACAACCATAAATTGAATTTACATGATGAATTAAATTCTTAATGGGAAATATATGAAATAGCAGAAAACTGCTTTAGGATCCATTAGGTTAATTATCAATATACACGGTGTAATCCTAAGGAATTAATGCATTTACATGTTGTGTGGGGGTGGCGCTATACTGAGGATTATACTGTGTCCATCTACTTATTACCAGTACAGTTCTGTATAAATGTGCATTAAAATGTATTAATTACATTGAAAGTCAACACAAATTCACTGGCTTTGCTTATTTGCTAAGGTGATTTTCTAGAATGGTACATTATTATTGCTATAATTAACAAGTTGAAGCAAGCTTGTACGACATAATGGGCCCCATACATCAGAGATGGATTGCCGCGATGCTGCAACCCGGCATCGCAGAAATCCAACATGTTTGATTTTGACGATTTAATGATCACGATCAAAAAATGATCGCAATTGTCAAATCGCGGACATTTAACATGTCAAATGTCTGCGATCCGGCGACGGATCGCAGAACATCGATGGTGGGCGATAGGAAATTTCCGATCGCAGCCATGCATCGCGGCGATCCGTCGCAGATGTATGGGCACCTTTTAGCCTCATATCTATGTGTGCTTTATCTTAACGCACAGGTTCTCAAACTCGATCCTCAGGACCACAAACAGTGCACGTTTTCCAGGTCTCACAGAATCACAGGTGAAATAATTAGCTCCACCTGTGGATCTTTTAAAATGTGTCAGTGAGTAATGACTACACCTGTGCACCTGCTGGGTGACCTGCAAAACGTGACCTGTGTGGGGTCCTGAGGACTGAGTTTGAGAACCACTGCATTAAAACATTATGACAGTATTAAAATGAATGAAAACGTCCAAATCTTACAGCAAACACAGTCGATGTCAGATAACAAAATGTGACCATGTGTATGCAGCATAACTACATGTTCCATATTTGGGAGGATGTATCAAAACCTTGAGAGTGATAAAGTGGGGAAGTTGCCCATAGTAACCAATCAGCTACTAGCTGTCATTTATCTAGCACAGTGTATAAAATGCCAGCAGCTGTAGGTTGCTATGGGCAACTTCTCCACTTGATCTCTCTCAAAGATTTGATACATTTCCCTGTGAATCATGTGACACACTAATTAACTATAAGTGATACTATCTTGCATATATAATAAAATACATTATATAAATATAACATCATCTGTATAAGATTTATTGTGCCATTTATCTTACACTAGGGTACTACATTCGGGCTGCAAGCTCTACTCAGCTGTATAGGTTCCGGCAGTTATAGACAGGAGTCAAATCCAACCCAGTTACTAGCGGTAACATGGAATTGGCGTTAATTTAGCTTTATTTACTTGCACCGGAATATTTACCAATATATGTGCAATATTACAGAGTGCAGTAACTTGCATTTAAGTGAAAGAGAATCAGATGTGCCTCTTTATATATCGTTACATAATACGCCATGATCCAGCATTCACAAAGTCATTAAGTTATTAAGTTTAATGCATCTACAGTGGTGGCCAAAATTGCTGACACTTTTTGAAATGTGAATGTTTTTCAACTTTGAATGCTTATAAAAACTGTTACACTTCACGCAGTGCATTGATTCATATATCAAATGAAAGGAAATTTAATGCTGAATTCAACACAATAAACAGAGGTCAAATATTTGCATTACAAGGGAAGTTATGCCGTGAAAACAACACTTGGGGTGAAAATCCCTGTGTACTTATGATGTTACTGTCAGTATTTCGTTGGGTATCCTTTATTTTTCAAGACAGCAGCACAGCGTTGAGCCAACCAATGTTTGGAGCTCTTCCTTCTTTATTATGTGGTGCCATGAGACAATTATAGTCTCAATTAATTGTCTTTTATTGGATGGATGCCTCAGATGTACCAGTTTTTTCAAACGGAACCACAAATGTTCTATGGGGTTCAGGTTTGGGCTGTTTCCTGGCCATCCCAGCACCTGTATGTCATTCTCTGTGAACCAGGGCCATCTCTTCCTTTGGGCTTGTTGGGCAGTTGCCCAAGGGCCCGAAGCTTGTAGGGGCCCACCAACCCGCCCCTCTGCAGCCCGGCCAATTGGTAAATTTGTGATATTTTTATAAGCCATCCGCTGGTGCACTGTATTCTGATCTAGTACTCACCTCAGTCCCACTTTCACTTCATCCGCCGGCTTCAGACAGAGGGTCTCACTCAGACCCGCTCACGAGCGCAGGACGCTCGCAAGCGGGTCGATGGTACCCAAATGCGCATGCGCACGACGGGGGCTGCTCCGTCGTGCTCATGCGCAAGACCTGGCGAGCGACGGGGAAGCCGTCGCTCGGGGTCTCGCTACAAAGGGGGCATGCTGTCGATGGTGATTGACAGCATGCCCCCTTTGGTGGGCGTGCCGGGGCGTGGCTGCCCAGACGGAGGCGTTCCCATGGGTCTGGGTCCGGCCCCACTGACATCACAAGTGATGTCAGTGGGAGTGATTTTGGCTCTGATAGAGCCAAAATCACTCCAGGGCTTGCGGCAGCGAGACCCTACCGCAGGGTCTCGTCGCAAGCGCGATGGTCTTGACCATCGCGACCAATCATCATGGACGCTTGCATAAGCTGTGGGTGGTAACCCACAGCTATGCGAGTGTCCAAAAGGCCGCTCCAAATTTAACTAGGACGGCCCTGATTCAGAGCGAGCGCTCTGGTCAGAGCGTCCGGCTCTGAATCAGGCCCAGAGTGTCTTTGCATGTGTGGGAGGTCTGACGGGCATGCAGGAGGGTTTAATATTATTACCCATTTACATTTTTTTCCCATGAATGGATGGGTAGGGGCCCCAGTGCATTGCTTTGCCCAGGGCCCACACTGCTGTTAAGACAACCCTTCCGTGAACCACTGTTTGCATATCCGTGCAGTGTGGCAGAGAGCTGAATCCTGCTGCGAAAAAAATGGGGCATTATCTGGAAAAAGATCCCTGATAGAAGGTAGAAGTTTTGGTTGTAGGATGGTGTCAATGTACTTTCTGCTGTTCAGTGTGCCATCTATGACATAAAGGTGGCTTACAGCATCTGCTGTCATACATGCCCAGATCATAACACTTGTAGGATTCTTTGTTGTCGCTTGAATACAATCTGGATGTACCTCTTCCCCGATGCGACGTCTCCGATATTTTCTCCCATCACTACCAAATATCGATATCTTAGTTTCGTCACTCCATATCACTTGTTTCCACTGACCTTCTGTCCATGCAATGTGTTCTTTTGCCCACTGTATTCGTTTCTGCCGCTGCTTTTTATTCAGCAAAGGCTGTTTTCGGGGAATCCTACCTTTTAGGCCAACCTCCGTTAGTCTTCTCTGTACCGTTCTTGCACTGACAAAAACACCAGTTGCACTCAGGTCACTGCTAATGGCCGCAGATGACATCCATCTAGCCATGACGCAAATCAGCTGTTGTGCACTTTTTCCGGCCTTTCCCTTCTTTGTTTTGTATAGATTGTGTTTCCTGATAGCATAAATAAAACTTTCGTACTCCTGATATTATCACGTTCCTACCAACTTCTCTCGCAATTGCTGCATACGAAAGACCATTTTCACGTAACGCCACAATCCTGGATCTCTTCCTGGGTGACCAGTCACCACTTTGCCTGGACGACATTGTTGTATTTATTTCTTACACCGTCAATAGCACTAAACATTACACACAAAAATCCAACCGTAATTGCACTTCAGTAACCAACTTTATTCTGCAAAATGAATCAGCCAAACTGACCTTTCCCACCTTTGAACATGACCTTGCACCTGCTCATAAACTACAGCTGATTAGTCCTCAGAACGACGATTCTGATTGGCTGGTAGTAGATGTTACTACAATCCGCTTCTTGAATCTCACGCATCTGTGCTTCTTTCACTGAAAGTAGCATAACTTCCCTTGTAATGCAAATATTTTGTTTATTGTGTTTAATTCAGCATTACCTTTCCTTCATTTCCTTTCATTTGATATATGAATCATTGCACTGCGTGAACTGAAACAGTTTTTATAAGTATTCAAAGTTGAAAAACATTAAAATTTCAAAATGTGTTCACAATTTTGGCCACCAGTGTACATAACGCGCTTCATATTTTAAATTTTTTTCTACTTCAGGGTCCATGGGGTATCCACAGGATACCTTGGGGTATAGGTGATGACGTCAGGCATCGGGCACCATAGAGTTAAGTTTTCAGTCCTCCCAGGATGCACTAGGGTCCCCCTCCTATACCCCGCCCCCGAGCCAAGGCATTTCAGTTTAGTTTGGTGCCCGGCCGGAGTCGAATGCACCTGTTGGAGTGGGGGCTAAGAAGAGCCCCTGAAGTTTTCTTCAAGCAGCTGTGGCTGCACATCTGGAAGTACAGCATGGACAGTCAGTACTGACGTCCATGCCGTCTTCCCTCCACCCCCGCCGGTACCAGAACGCCGGTACCGATCCGGGGATGCTGGTGAGCATCTGGGGTCACAGCTAGCGGTGACCCCAGATGTTTGGGACCATGGCCGGATTCAAGGGGGACAGCAAGGTAAGCCACGGGGTCCCGCAGTGGGTCCCTGCTGAACACATGGTCCAGAGTCCCCAGGCAGGGGGCTCCCTGGGGACTGGCTGCAGCGTGGAGCCAGGTATCTAACCTGCGCTTCCACTACCCCTCTGGGACAGTGAACCGCAGCAGTGCGGTAGCGCTGCTGCGTCCCGGGGGTTAAATGCATGCCAGGGGAGCGCGCCTTCCCTGTCTCACAGCCGGCGCCTCCCCCGCTGCACAGTCCTCTCTGCAACGCTGACTGGCTCTGTAGCAGCGCTCCTCCCCCAGGCCAGCCTCCTCTAAGCTCCTCGGTGGTCATCTTACAACTGCATGGTGAACGCTGCTGGAAGCCTGGAATCAGAGGCATCGTGGTCTGGGTCCCCCCGCATACCTCTCCTCCGATTTGGGTCAGGTCTGTGTATGCAGCGCTGTGTCCTACCAGACTCTGTGTCTGGGTAGTTGAGAATCAGCGCTGATAGTGCAGGAATTGATTTTTCTTTGCATTGTATGTGACTGTGCTAGCGCTGCTGCCTGTACTTTACTTCTTAACTGTCAGCCTTATTACTGTCCCTGTCTTTCTGCTAAAGCCCTTGTGGTGCGGTGCTGCAGGGTGGTCTCTCACTATACGGACAAGTATTGTTGAGAGGGGTCACATATGTACCATCATGTCTGAGAGTGACTTCCCTCTACAGCTACGGTGTACTACGTGTAAGGCACCTATAGCGGAGGGGGAGGGCAGCGCGGAAGGGCTATGCCGACCGTGTTATTCATTGGCGCGGCCTATTACGGTCACAGCACCGGTACAGGAGCCGCCCTGGGCTTGTTTCGCCAAGGCGCTTAAAACCCTCGTGGACCAGTTAGCTCCGCAGCATTCCGTTCACTCAGATGGGATTGTCCCAGCAGTCAGTGGTGTCGTCACCCATGCAGGGTTTCCTGAGACAATTAATGGTACCCCACGGTCTCCCTATTTCCCCTCCTCAGGTCTCTCATGAGCCTGCGTGGGTTAATTCGTTAACAAGCTCTGTACAGCAGTTGTCAGACGTGTTGCAGGGGGAGTCTGTGATGCGGCCCCACAAGCGGCCGGTGGCGTCTCAGTCCGCTCCTTATGAGGATGACGATGGGACGTTTGATGATGGGGAGATTCTGGATCTTTCTGACCAGGAACCTCCCCGTCCTAAAGAGTCGGACGCTAAGTCTAAGGTGTATATACCTGGCCTTATTCGTGCAGTCCACACTGCTTTAGTTATTGAGGATGAGGAACCTCCGGTATCAAAGTCCAAATACGCCTTTTTCAAGGATGTTAAAGGAGATACCACAGTGTTTCCTTTTTCGGGACAATTAGTTGACCACCTAGAGGATGCGTGGAAACAGCCAGGCAAACGATATCAGCCTCAAAGGCATTTAGCAGTGGCGTATCCGTTTTATTTTGCCAAGTGGGAATCCCTTCCACAGGTGGATTCTCATGTGACACGCCTTGTCCGTAGTGCCACATTGCCCATGCCATCCATGTCCTCCCTTAAGGATGCTACGGACCGCAAGGTAGATATCTGCCTGAAGTCCGTCTATTCCCTTGCAGGGGGGGCAGCACGGCCAGCTATGGCCATTTGCTGGGTTGCCAGAGCTATGGAGCGCTGGGCTGATACGTTGGAGGCGTCCTTCGATCCCGACTGTTCGGCTGAGCAGACGGAGTTGATCGGCAATCTCCGGGATTCGGCCACTTATATCAACGAAACGGCCTTAGATATTAGTACCCTGGCGTCTCGAATTTCTTCGGCAGCGGTGGCTGCTCGTCGCACCTTGTGGTTGTGATCCTGGAAGGCGGATGCTGATTCCAAAAAGGGTTTGGAGGCGTTGCCTTTTAACAGAGAGGTTCTCTTCGGTCCGGACCTGGACAAGATTATAGCCACGCTGGCGGCAGCTAAATCAGCATGTCTCCCGTCGGCTGCTGTCCCTTCTGGTTCAGGTACATCGTCCTTTCGTTCTTATAGGGCCCAGGGTAGGCCTAAAGCACAGTCTTTTCCCCGTCAGGCTGGCCCCAAGAAATCGGCCAAGCCCCGGAAGCAGGCCTGGAGTACCAGACGTCCGGCCCCTAAGCCAGATGACAAGCCTGCGGCCTGACGGTCCGGGCCTCCCTTTGGGGGATCCCAAAGTGGGAGGCCGCCTGCTGCAGTTCGCCCAGTGTTGGTCGGTCACCACAACAGACACTTGGGTCCTCGAGGTGGTCTCACACTGGTATGCCCTCTCCTTCCGGCACAGACCCCCGGCTCGATTCTTCACCACGGGTCTACCATCAGACCGGAACAAAGCCACGGAGCTGCGGAAGGTCTTGCATACTATGCTCCAGGCTGGAGTTATAGTGCCTGTTCCATTCTCCCAGAGGGGCCAGGGTTTCTATTCCAATCTCTTTTTGGTGCAGAAACCCAATGGGTCGTTTCGTCCGATTCTCAACCTCAAAGCTCTCAACAAGTCTTTGCGGGTGCCGAAGTTTCGGATGGAGACTCTGCGGTCTATCATTCTGGCGCTGGAACCTGGGGACTACATGGTGTCATTGGACATACAGGACGCTTACCTGCATGTCCCTATTCTTTTGCGCCATCAGCAGTTCCTCAGGTTTGCAATCCGCAGCGACCACTTTCAGTTCCGGGCGTTACCTTTTGGCCTGGCGACAGCACCACGTGTTTTCACCAAAGTGATGGCGGTCATGGCGGCTTCCCTGTGGCTGCAGGGAGTCCGCATGTTGCCGTACTTGGACGACCTTCTCTTAGTGACAGGATCTCCGGAGCTCCTTCTGCACCACTTGGACCTGACCATTGCGCTACTGCAACGGCACGGCTGGTTGATAAACTGGCAGAAGTCCACCCTGATCCCGTCTCAGCGGATTCTGCACCTCGGACCCTTATTGGACTCGGGACAGCAAAGGATCTTTGTGACGGGGGAAAAGATCTCTGCCTTACAGTTGAGGGTGCGCAGTTGTCTGCAGAGCCGCCGGGTGTCTCTACACTCGGCGATGAGGTTACTGGGCTCCATGGTGTCGGTATTCGACATGGTGGAATATGCCCAGTTTCACTCCAGACCTCTGCAGCACCTGATCCTGTCCAAGTGGAATGGACTGCCTTAGTCTCTAAAATCGCAGACGATAGTGCTCACTCCGGAGGTTCGCCTGTCCCTTGCCTGGTGGTTGCAGACGACCCATCTCAACAAGGGTTGTCCGTTCTGGGTGGCGAATTGGGTCCTGTTGACAACGGACGCCAGTCTTCGGGGCTGGGGAGCAGTTTCGGGTCCACACTTGTTCCAGGGCAGGTGGACTCCGGCAGAAGCAGAGCTTCCAATAAACATCTTGGAACTCCGAGCAGTTTTCAATGCTCTCCAGAAGGCACATCGGGTTCTCCAAGATCACCCGGTGCAGGTCCAGTCGGACAACGCTACCACCGTGGCCTACATAAACCGGCAAGGAGGAACCCAAAGTCGGGCGGCTCTCGTAGAGGTGTCTCGGATCCTGGTATGGGCGGAGCGCAATCTTCCGGCCATATCAGCTGTCTTCATTCCGGGAGTGCTAAACTGGGAGGCGGACTTTCTCAGTAGCCAGGACGTTCATCCGGGGGAATGGTCCCTGCACCCGGACGTTTTTCAACTGCTGGTGGACAGGTGGGGTCTTCCATAGATCGACCTCATGGTGTCCCGGCACAACAACAAGTTGCCGGTGTACGGGTCTCGCACAAGAGACGAAGAGGCGTCTCTGGTGGATGCTCTGTCCGTCCGGTGGACGTTCCGGTTTGCTTATCTCTTTCCTCCGGTCTCCCTTCTTCCACGGGTAATCCGGAAATTCAAACAGGAAGGAGGGACGCTCCTGTTGATAGCTCCCGCATGGCCCAGACGGCACTGGTTCTCAGACTTTCAGGGTCTGTCCGTGGACAGTCCTCTGCGGTTACCGCTCCGACCGGACCTTCTGTCACAGGGTCCTTGTCTTCACCCGGACTTGACTCGGCTGTCTTTGACGGCGTGGCTGTTGAGACGGCCATGTTAAGGTCCAGGGGGTTTTCAAGCTCTGTAGTACGTACCATGCTAAGAGCTCGGAAACCGTCTTCCGCGAGAATATACCATCGCGTGTGGCATACGTTCTTCCAGTGGTGTCGACCGAGAGGTTATGCACCGTGGGAGTTTCGTCTGTCTCGGGTACTCGCCTTCCTACAAGTGGGACTAGACCATGGGCTTCGCCTTGCTTCTTTGAAGGTGCAGGTTTCGGCCCTGTCTGTCTGGTTTCATCGTAGGATTGCTACATTTCCTGATGTGCGCACCTTTATGCAGGGCGTTCTGCGTATTCAGCCGCCTTTTGTTCCACCTGTTGCGCCTTGGGACTTGACTGTGGTCCTGAGGGCTCTCCATGGACCGCCATTTGAACCACTGGGCTCAGTGGATCTTAAATGGCTAACAGCTAAGACTGTTTTCCTTCTGGCCATAGCTTCGGCCAGACATGTTTCTGATTTAGGGGCTCTCTCTTGTAGACCCCCTTTCTTGATTTTTCATGGGAACAGGGCAGTGCTACGCACTCGTCCTGAATTTCTTCCCAAAGTTGTTTCCCAGTTTCATGTTAATGAGGAAATAGTTGTTCCGGCTTTTAACTCACCTGGTCTTTCCGTGGGTGAGGCCACTTTGGATGTTGTGCGGGCCTTAAGGACTTATGTTGACCGCACTTCTTCGTTTAGGAAGTCGGACGCCTTGTTTGTCCTCTATGGCTTCCGTAAAAAGGGTTGGCCTGCTTCAAAGCAAACTTTGGCAGCCTGGATCCGGATGGCAATTTCTGAAGCTTATCTTCATGAAGGCCTGCCGGTTCCTCCTTCTGTGTAGGCTCATTCCACTAGGTCTGTGGGTCCTTCGTGGGCAGCTCGACGTGGTGCCTCTGCAGTCCAGATCTGCAAGGCTGCTACGTGGTCCTCTGTCCATACCTTCGTGAGGTATTACAGGTTTGACACCTTCGCCTCTCAGGATGCTTCCTTCGGGCGGCGGATTCTCCTTTCAGCACAGGAGCGTCCCCACCCTTAAAGGATACTGCTTTGGGACATCCCCAAGGTATCCTGTGGATACCCTATGGACCCTGAAGTAGAAAATATGAGATATGGTAAGAACTTACCCTTGTTATCTCTATTTCTACGAAGTCCATAGGGTTCCACAGGACTCCCGCCCTGTCGCACCTGTGCTGCAGATGGGCTTTGCTCTGGTCACCGTTTTTTCTGTCTCCCTCTGGTGAGAATGTGATTCTTGTGTGTATCCAGATCTTTTTTCTCTCTCTTCCTTCTCCTCCTCCGGCCTATGGCTTGGTAACTAACTGAGATGCCTTGGCTCGGGGGCGGGGTATAGGAGGGGGACCCTAGAGCATCCTGGGAGGACTGAAAACGTAACTCTATGGTGCCCGATGCCTGACGTCATCACCTATACCCCAAGGTATCCTGTGGAACCCTATGGACTTCGTAGAAACTTGAGATAACAAAGGTAAGTTCTTACCATATCTCATATTATTTACCCATAAAGAAGTCATTAGTATGGCTGCAAAATGACCCCAAATAGCACACTTTTACCACTGCGGTTGATGATTGGTATGAGCTTCTTGTGGTGATACACTGTGGTTGGCTTTTGGCATACATGGCGTTGTGCATTAAAACCAAACAAATCTACTTTGGTCATATGTATCCATAGGACATTGTTCCAAAACAGAAGTCTCGGGTTATGTTCAGTTGCAACTTTGCAACCTCAGCTGCGCTGCAGTGGCATTTAGAGAAGGGGCTTTCCCTTGGCCACAAATGCCGAACTTGCCCCTGTCATTAACATAATGTCATGGACTTTGGGGTCAATAACATTATCCGTGTTTGCAGAGACCTGCAGATCGCTGGATGTAGCTTTTGGGTTCCCTGTAATTTCATAGCGCAAAATATGGCTGCAAGTTTCCTTTTTAGGGCTTCCCGGTAACGGAAAGACAGACAGCTGTCTTCTCTGTTCTCCATTTGTAAATTCGCTTCACTGTAGAAATGAAGACTTCCTACTTTATGGAACATTCCTTATAACATGTTCTAGATCTGGGGTGGGGAACCTTTTTTCTGAAGAGCGCCATTTTGATATATATAACATTATTTGCGGGCCCGCTGCAGACCACTCCCCCTCCATGTGATGTCACACGGGGCGGGGCCACAATCGCCAGTGATTACAGCAATGCCCGGAGCATCCTGAGGATTTGTAAAGGCAGCGGTGTGACAGTCTGAGGCTTCCAGGCGGCACTGCTGCATAGATTCTGGCTGCAGGGTGCCATTCATGACAGCCCACTAGCCAGATGAGGCTAGCAGAAAAAAAGCTCAGAGGGCCAGACCGAATGATTCCGGGGGCCTTATACGGCCTGAGGTTCCCCATCCCTGTTCTAGATGGATGAGCATTAGTAGTTGCTTCTATAAGACCACTGCAGATGTCCCTTCTCCTTGGCACAGTGACAACTCAAGCATGAATACACCAGACTGAACTGCCAAAGGGTCTGCTTTTATTTAGAGGTGGGGGCACGTCCTTGTGTCGAGTAATTATGTGACCCACTCAGCAATAATCACCATCAGTATTAATACGGCAGCAGTAAGGGTGTCCTTACATTCTCACACGTGGAATCTTCATATTGGCATATGTTTAGCTGAATAAATAATGACAAACTAAAATTCGTTATGGGTCATTTGTCATGTGAGATTGTATTTATCATAAATTAGGATATGAGATGGCCAGCAGATTAGACAAACTGAACGTTTGTCTGTCAGATTAAATTATGTGAAAGAGGGTGTCATTTTTCCTCACATTAATATACAAACCAGTATGTTCCACTTCATTAGGGAAGACTAATGATGGGCAGTGTCTGATTGGTTGCCGAGGTTTATGTACTCTGAAAGTTTGTATCTGTTTTATTCAGTTTAAAGCAGTATACCCATGAAACGATAAGGTGTATTCTAGTAACATAAAACGCTTTAGCAGGCCATGACGGTAACAGTGTTTTAATATATAACCGGTGGCAGGGGACTCCGAAAGATGGCTGGGTCCCGCAGAATGCACTCCAGCCAATGACGTGGCATTACCCAGTGGCAGATCGAGGGGGGGAGTGATCATACTAATCGCCACCCTTACCACCTGCAGGTGCATATTTCACAGATATGCCTGTTGGCACTTTCTCACCACCTTATCTCTCTGACATCCCCTATTGAAAAGAGTAAAAAGTCATGTCAGCCAAATAAACCAGTACATAGAGTATTGTGCAAGCTTTGGATTACCAGCAATCACATGCTTGAGTCAGGTTAATGGAGTGGATGAAAGAGATATCATAGAAGTGACCAGACTGCTGAACAGGACTTCTTATACTGACCTGAGCACACTGCGCTGCTATGCAGCAGTGGGGAGGAACTATAACAGGATATTTTCTACTTCAGGGTCCATAGGGTGACCTTGGGGGTATAGGGGTATAGGTGATGCCGAGTCATCCGGGCGAATTACTCAGTAAATTTTTCTTCCCAGGATGCACTTGGGTCTCCCTCTATACCCCACCCCCGGGCCAGAGGCACCTCAGTTTCGTTGGGTGCCCGGCAAGAATTGGGTCACTGACATGCAGGGGGGGCAGTTGACGCAGCCCCCGAAGATTTTTTATTTGAAAAGAAGTTTGCTTCTACATAGCGACGGCCGATACTGATCCGGGGATCTCGGCGGGCCTCAGAGGTCTTGGCTAGCAGGGACCCCGGAGGATCCCTGGACTGCGGCCGGACGCTACGGGGATGCAGGTAAGCGGCGTATCACCGTGGTGGTGCTCGCCGAGTCGCAGTCTTTTCCCCCAGGGCGGGGGACTCCCTGGGGATGACAGCAAGTGGGGCCAGGCACTGAGTCCTGCGTCCCCACTAAGCCACCTGGGACTTTGGGCTGGAGTTCTGCGTAATGCTCCAGCGTCCCAGGTCTTAAACGCTGGCCAGTGGAGGCAGCCTTCCCTGTCTAACAGCCGACTCCTCCCCGCTGCACATCGTGCCTTTCCACCGCAGTCTGGCTGGGCTGTGGCAGCTTCCCTCCTCAGGCTCCGCCTCCTCAGTGATCTCCGGCGGCCATCTTCCTGGCTGAGTGTCGCAGAAAGCAGGCAGGCGGTGCGGAGTCCGGGTCTCCCTACATACCTCTTCTATTGGACGGTGGTCAGTGAATGTAGCACTTTTGTCTGTGTAGTTGACCAGTAAAGTGCGATTTAGTGCAGGTATTTATTATTCCGCATTGTATGTGACTGTATGCTAGCGCTGTCTGTCTGAGTTTCGCTTTCTGACTGTCAGCCATTTTACTTTCCCTGTACCTTTTCTCTCTCTGAGCCCTAACACAGGTGTTGTCGGGGTACTCTGACTCCGACTCTTCCATACGTGAGAGGGAGTCCAAGTCTAAGATATATATCCCGGGTCTGATACAAGCTGTCCGTGCTGCCTTGGTCATAGAGGAGGACGATCCTCCAGCACCTAAGTCCAGACATGCTCTTTTTAAGCCTGCAAAGGCGGCCGCAGCTATTTTTCCTTTGTCCGACCAGCTGGTGGACCATCTGGAGGTGACATGGAAAAATCCTGGGAAGCATTACCAGCCTCAGAAACGCCTGGCCCCTGCTTATCCATTTGCTATTTGAGGACTATTTCTCTAAATGGGAAACTTCACCGGCGGTGGATTCCCACGTTACGCGCTTGGTTAAAAGCGCGACTCTCCCAGCTATGGCTATCTGCTGGGTGGCTCGGGCTATGGAATGTTGGGCACACACCCTGGAGGGGTCCTTGTCTTCAGATGCGACAAGGGAGCAGTTGATTCTTGTGGGCAATCTGCGAGATTCGGCTTCTTGTATAAAAGAAGCGGCCTTGGATGTCAGCTAATTGAATGCCAAGATCTCCACGGCGGCTATTGCGGCTCGCCGCTCCCTGTAGCTTCGTTCTTGGAGGGCAGATGCGGACTCCAAGAAGGGCTTGGAGTGTTTACCTTATAATGGTAAGGTCCTCTTCGGCCCAGATTTGGACAAAATTGTGGATACACTGGCAGCAGCTAAGTCGGCTTGTCTGCCATCTGCTCCTGCTCCCTCGGGGTTTTGGACTTCATCCTATCAGGCCCCAGGTAAGGCCAGAACCCAGTCCTTTCCTAGGCTGTCCTCCACCAAGAAATCTACCAAGCCTAAGAAGCAAGCCTGGAGTGCGAGACGTCCAGCTGCCAAGTCTTATGACAAACCCTCAGCCTGTCGGGGCGGGCCTCCCCCTGGGGCATCCCAGGGTTGGAGGCAGACTTCTTCAATTCGCCCAGTGCTGGTGTCAGACTACTACAGACACCTGGGTGAGAGAAGTGGTCTCTCGGGGGTATGCCCTCTCCTTCCGCAGACAGCCTCCCCATCAGTCTTCATCACAGGCCTCCTGTCCAACAAGGACAAGGCTTTGGCCATTCAAATGCAGTACAATCCATGCTCCAGGCTGTCGTCATTGTGTCGGTCCCGTTATCCCAGAGGGGAATGAGTTATTATTCCAGCCTTTTTCTGGTTCAAAAACCGAACGGATCCCACCAACCTACAGTCAGGTGCATAAATATTGGGACATTGACATAATTTTCATCTCTATTCACCACCACAATGGCTTTGCAATGGAACAAACAAGATGTGCTTTAACTGCAGACTTTCAGATTTAATTTGAGGGTAACTACATCCAAATCAGGTGAACGGTGTAGGAATTACAACGGGTTCTATATGTGCCTCCCACTTTTTAAGGGGCCAAAAGTAATGGGACAAACTAAACAATCCTAAATCTAACTTTCACTTTTTTTTTTTTTTTTCCAATAAATTTTTATTGATTTTTCAACAAGGAAAACACAAATACAAAAATAGTAAAGTAAAATAAAATAAAAACACACGTAAATATAATACAATACCAAAATAATAACTTTCACTTTTTAATACTTTGTTGCAAATCCTTTGCAGGCAATTACAGCCTGAAGTCTGGAACGCATAGACATCACCAGACGCTGGGTTTCATCCCTGGTGATGCTCTGCCAGGCCTCTACTGCAAATGTCTTCAGTTCCTGCTTGTTCTTGGGGCATTTTCCCTTCAGTTTTGTCTTCATCAAGTGAAATGCATGCTCAATCGGATTCAGGTCAGGGGATTGACTTGGCCATTGCATAACATTCCACTTTTTAGCCTTAAACTCTTTGGTTGCTTTTGCAGTATGCTTCGGGTCATTGTCCATCTGCAATGTGAAGCACCGTCCAATGAGTTCTGAAGCATTTGACTGAATATGAGCATATAATATTGCCCAAAACACTTCAGAATTCATTCTGCTGCTTTTGTCAGCAGTCACATCATCAATAAATACAAGGGAACCAGTTCCATTGGCAGTCATACATGCCCACTCCATGACACTACCACCACCATGCTTCACTGATGAGGTGGTATGTTTTGGATCATCAGCAGTTCCTTTCCTTCTCCATACTCTTCTCTTCTCCAAACTCTAATCTGGTCTTCCTGTTTTTGTGGCTCACCAATGGTTTACATCTTGTGGTGAACCCTCTATATTCACTCTTGTGAAGTCTTCTCTTGATTGTTGACTTTGACACATGTACACCTACCTCCTGGAGAGTGTTCTTGATTTGGCCAACTGTTGTGAAGGGGTTTTTCTTCACCAGGGAAATAATTCTTCTGTCATCCACCACAGTTGTTTTCTGGGTCTTTTGATGTTGCTGAGCTCTCTGGTGCATTCTTTCTTTTTAAGAATGTTCCAAACAGTTGATTTGGCCACACCTAATGTTTTTGCTATCTCTCTGATGGGTTTGTTTTGATTTTTCAGCCTAATGATGGCTTGCTTCACTGATGCTGTCAACTCTCAAAATGAGATCCAAAGAGCTGTCACTAACTGATTCCAAATGCAAATGTCACACCTAGAATCAACTCCAGACCTTTTACCTACTTAATTGATAATGAAATAATGAGGGAATAGCCCACACCTGTACAATGAAATAGCTTTTGAGTTGATAGTCCCATTACTTTTGGCCCCTTAAAAAGTGGGAGGCACATATAGAAACCGTTGTAATTCCTAAACCGTTCACCTGATTTGGATGTAATTACCCTCAAATTAAATCTGAAAGTCTGCAGTTAAAGCACATCTTGTTTGTTACATTTCAAAGCCATTGTGGTGGTGAATAGAGGCCAAAATATGAAAATTCTGTCAATGTCCCAATATTTATGCACTTGACTGTATCTTCAATCAGACAAGCTCCTTAGGGTACCTCGGTTCAAGATGGAAACTCTTCGTTCCATTATACTAGCTATGGAACCTGGGGATTTTATGGTGTCTCTGGATATGCAGGATGCATACCTGCATATTACGATTGCTTCAGCACACCAACGTTTTGACAGGTTTGCTGTGTCTCAACATCATTTCCAGTCTCAGGCCCTGCCGTTTGGCCTTTCTACTGCACCTCGGGTGTTTACAAAAGTTATGGCAGTAATGGCAGCCCATCTGCGGCTCCAAGGGGTCCACCTTATTCCATACCTGGACGACCTCATGCTGTTGGCAGGGTCTCCAGAGGTACTTCACCACCACCACCTACAGCTGACAATATCTGTCCTAGAGATGCACGGAAGTCCTCCCTGATCCCATCTCAAAGGATGCTCCATCTGGGAGCTCTGTTGGATTCCCAACAGCAGAGGATTTTTCTGACAGCAGACAAAATCTCTACTTTGCAGACGCGAGTGCGCAGATACCTCCACAGTCGCTGTGTGTCCATATACTCAGCCATGCAGTTACTGGGATCCATGGTGTCGACATTCGACATGGTGGAATATTCCCAGTTACATTCCCGACCTCTGCAGAAATTGATCCTCTCCCAGTGGGACGGATTACCACATCGGATAAGGACACAAACGATGGTACTCTCTCCGGAGGTACGTCTAGCTCTGACTGGGTGGCTTCAGTTGGTCCACCTCACCAAGGGGCGCCCCTTTTGGATTCAGGACTGGGTCCTTCTGACAACGGACGCTAGTCTTCGGGGTTGGGGTGCAGTGACAGGTCCACACTCCTTTCAAGGGAGGTGGATACCAGAAGAATCTGCTCTACCGTTCAACAAATTGGAACTTCGGGCAGTCTTCAGGGCCCTACAACAAGCAAGACTCATACTTCACGGAAAGCCTGTGCAAGTTAATTCGGACAACTCCACTACAGTGGCTTACATAAACCATCAGGGAGGAACTCGAAGTTAGATGGCTATGTCATAGGTGTCACGTATCCTGACATGGGCGGAAGGCCATCTACCAGCCATATCGGCAGTGTTCATTCCAGGAGTTCTCAATTGGGAAGCGGACTTCCTCAGCCGCCACGACGTGCATCCCGGAGAATGGTCTCTTCACCAAGAGGTGTTTCAGCTCCTAGTGGACAAGTGGGGCCTTCCGGACGTGTACCTCATGGCCTCTCGACAAAATCACAAACTGCCTCTGTACGGGTCCAGGACAAAAGACGCCAAGGCTCTCTTGGTAGCCGCTTTGTTGGTCAAGTGGACCTTCTGGTTTGTGTAGCTGTATCCTCCCATGTCCCTGCTTCCTCGAGTAATTCGGAAGTTCAAACAAGAAGGAGAGACTGCCCTGCTGGTGGCTCCAGCGTGGCCTAGACGTCACTGGTACTTAGATCTTCAGAGTCTCTCAATCGACACTCCATTGCTGTTGCCTCAACACACCTGTTGTCTCAAGGTCCTTGCCTTTACCCGGACCTGGGTCGTCTGTCTTTGACGGCGTGGCCCTTGAGACATCCCTCCTAAGGTTCAAGGTTTTCCGGCTCTGTGGTTAACACCATGCCCATGCTCAGGGCATGGAAACCTGCCTCTGCTAGGATTTACCACAGGGTGCGGCATACCTACTTTGAATAGTGTTGTCCCAGAGGTTACGACCCCCAAGTATTTAGGGTATCCAGAGTTTTGGCTTTCAATCAGGCTGGTTTGGACCTTGGTCTCCGCCTTGCTTCCCTGAAGGTGCATGTCTCTGCCCTTTCAGTGTGGTTCCAGCGAAGGATTGCTCCTTCTTCTGATATCTGCACTTTCCTTTAAGGGGTCCTTCGCATTCAGCATCCCTTTGTCGCTCCTGTGGTGCCTTGGGATTTGGCTGTTGTCCTTAGGGCCCTCCATTTGAACCCCTGGACTCGGTGGACCTGAAATGGCTTACTGCTAAGATCGTTTTTCTTCTGGCTATTGCTTCTGCCAGAACAGTGTCTGATTTGGGGGCTCTCTCGTCGTTCCCCATTTCTGTTTTTTCACCATGACAGGGCGGTGCTTCTGACTCACCCTGGTTTCCTTCCTAAGGTGGTCTCTAGTTTCCACATTAATGAGGAAATTATTGTGCCGGCCTTTACTTCCCCAGACCTCTCGGCAGGTGAGGCCTCATTGGATGTGGTACGTGCCCTCAGGATTTATGTGGGCCATACTAGTTCCCTTCGGAAATCAGACTCCTTGTTTGTCCTTTGTGGATTCCACAAGAAGGGATGGCCAACCAATAAGCAAACTTTGGCTAGGTGGCTTCGCATGGCTTACACTCATGGGGGCCTTCCAGTGCCGCCGTCTGTTACTGCTCATTCTACTCGGTCTGTGGGTCCTTCGTGGGCAGCTCGCCGTGGCACCTCGGCTGTTCAGCTTTGTAAGGCGGCCACGTGGTCCTCTGTCCAGACCTTTTCACGGTATTATGCATTTGATACCTTTGCCTCTCAGGATGCTTCCTTCGGGTGGCGGAATCTCTTCTCTGCACAGGAGCATCCCCACCCTTGAGGGCACTGCTTTGGGACATCCCCAAGGTCACCTTGTGGACCCCCTATGGACCCTGAAGTAGAAAATGAGCTATGGTAAGAACTTACCTTTTTTTTTTATCTCTCTTTCTACGAAGTCCATAGGGTCCACAGGGCACCCACCCTGACGCATCTGTGCTTCAGCTGGGCTTCGCTCTGTTCACCGGTTTTCCGTCTCCTTCTGTGTGAGAATGTGATTCTAATGTGTTCCAGACTTTCTTCTCTCTCTTTTATCCTCCTTTGGCTTGCTTCGAAACTGAGGAGCCTCTGGCCCGGGGGAGGGGGATAGAGGGAGACCCAATTGCATCCTGGGAAGAAAAGTTTACTGCATAAGGTGCCCAGATGACTCTGCATCACCTACACCCCCAAGGTCACCCTGTGGACTTCGTTGAAAGAGAGATAACAAAGGTAAGTTCTCACCATATCTCTCATTTTATTGCTGGGCTCAAAGCACCTTTTGTTGTCATAACTCACCTGCTCATTGGGGGGGGGTGTCTATTCTTCCAATCCTGGTTGTCTGTTTGGGTGAAAAGGTTTTTAAAAATCCAGGGACCAGACCGCTGATCACCCAGATGTTGATAAGAAGATAAATGGTTTATTAGAAAACAAATATGTGGGGTCCTTCCCCTAAAACAATAACTAGCCCAGGACCTCTGGTTTAAGTTTCCCCTATTTTCCAATAATAAGCACAAGGCTGTACCAATCAGGGGAATAATGCTATAGAAGGATATGCGGAGCGTACGGTTCTCCCAGCATACCATTAGCCAGCCTCAAACTGGCCAGCCAACAGCTGGAATTAGGGAGGCCAATCCCGGCCCATTATTTCAATCCGGGAATTGAATTGTATTTAAATTTAACCCTGCTCCGCTCCCCCCTTCCCCCACTCCCCCGTTCAGAATTGACAAAAAAACAAACAAACCGGCACTTACTGACTGGCCCGGGGATGAAGTTTTACATTGTGTTACAGTATTACTTTGGGCCAGGCAGCGCTGCTGAGCACTAGCGCTCGACTCAGACGCTGCGTGACCCACGCTGTATACAGTTGGGGCCGTGCAGCATATAAATAGTTAAATATTCTTTACAGGTGGTCTACAAGTCCTAACAGGCCTCATTTGTAGAACCACAAGTGCCATCATGCCCAGACATTAAGGGCCTGCTGGCACTTGTAGTCCGCCTATAAAGAAAATAAATAATATATATAGATATATATATAAGACAAGACACACACCGAATGTTGTATACCTTTAATAAATAATCACTCCCCCATAAAATCCTTATATCAGGCCTTTTCGATCCATATAGCATCCACCAGTCTTTGCAAAACAATAAAAACAGATGAACTGTGCCCGCGCAGGGTCCCGTCACTAATGTGGCCAGGTCACTCCAGATCACTCCATAGAAATTAATGGGAAGGCGCTGATTGCCTGGGAGCGGTCTCTCAGCCAATCGGCTGTTCCCCATTCATTTCTATGAAGAGTGTCCGTGAATGACAATGTCCTCCATAGAAACATTTTGTCTGATTATTACTTTGCAAAGGCCATGGTTTCTGCTGGGAGTATTAAAGTGTTTATAGGGATGTGTGGGGGAATTTTTTTTTTCTTTTTAAATAAAGTACTACAAAAGTCGGTGTCTTGTCTTCTTTATTTTTATTTAGTCAGGTGGGACTACATGTACCAGGCTTGGCCCTAAATGTCCGGGCATGCTGGCACTTGTGGTTCTACAAGGGCCAGCATGCTGGGCCAGGCTTGCTGGTATTTATAGGCCGTCTGTTTATTACCGTTAACCCTGCACCCACCGCAGTAAGGGGAGCGGGCAATAGCAGGGCTGGTTGTGGGGGGGGGATTTATTTATTTATTTGTGTGTGTAGTGTTAATTCTAGAGGGACCCTGGGGCAGAGCTCCTAGCTGAGAAAAGGGCACTTCGGTCTGAAAAGGGGGCATGGTCACTTGGGAAGGGGGCATGTCTTTGAGACAAGACCCCTTTTACATCACCGTGGGGGCATGCCTAGCACTCACAGAGATGCTGGGCTGCCCCCAAGCTCTCCCTGTAGGGTGAACAGATGCTGTGTGCGTGCACACGGCATCAATTCACCCGACGGTGATTGACATAAATCACTGGCAGGCTATAAGAAGATACTGGTAAATTACTATTTTCCCTTATTTTTATTATTCAGGCTGCTATTAATTTATGAGTCTGGACTACCATGGCAACTACAGTAACATGATTTAGTGTGCAGAGATACTTTGGAATGACCCTCTGTGCTCTGCCTACACTGTGAATACCCCCTCACCTTAATTCTACCCCCATGACTTGGTCAGATCTGTGATTCTGCGTGTGTCTGGCAGCAATTTTTCTTTGCAACCAGAGATCTTTTCAAAAGAAGATAATGATTTGTAGGGTAGTGAAGACCAATACATGCTTAAAAGGTATCAGTTATTTGTTTTATTTTTCCACAATGGAAGTATCTGTCAGGGTATAACAGTTTACACCCATTAGTGGGAGGAGTTGAGGGGATTGGGGCAATGCTCGCTGACTACAGATTAGTGCAGGAACTGCAACAACCAGATTTCGTTTTGAGGCATGAGATTGTTTAACTAAATAAATGGGCAGAGAGTGCACATTAACAGGGGAGGGGGCACTGCCATTTTCCACCCTTAAAAGGGCATGACTTTCGTGGCCCCTCTAAGATTGGGTCTCGCCCTGTACTTGTAACGCATTTTGCATCTTCCAGTTGCACTTTTACAGAAAAGCGCATTTGTAGTGGCATTTCGACAAGTTTTTACTGGGAAAAAAATTAGAAATAAACAAAAATTTACAAGTTTATTAAACACAGTACTAATTTTGTCTCCTGAACGAACAATTGGGCAAACTTGGGCCCATAAAGAAGCGCTGTGTGTGCACACTTCCCAAGGTTTGTCACTTAGCCCTATTGGTTAAATCTGCTGTTAGCTACCTGCAGTTTGCAATACCAAGCCACTTGGTGGCGCTGTTTCATTGCAGTCTGGATGTAAGGTGGCTAATAAGTAATCTATAGCACAGCCTGCGTAATACAGAGCTGTAGGGAAATCAGGCTCCCTGGGCACAATAAATTCTAATTCTCTGAAATTGGAACACACATTTAATTGTGCTTGTAAATGGGGTAAATAAAATTCCAATTTTTTTAATATAGTCCATGTATTTATGTGTGTTTTATTAGAAGGAATTTCACCATACTATGCATATGATATTTTTTACACCGACAGATTAAATATATACCAATTTGGGCCTATTAATAGATGATAAATTCTGTAATAGCGCTGTCCTCACTGTCTGTACCTGCTGCAGGATTTACAGATCAGTATACACTGTATTAGGGGCACCTGTTGTACTAGCAAAGTCAATGGTATATCATTTTTTTTTTTTTTTTATTGAATATTTTTTATTGAAAATATTTTCCAATTGAACAATACAATAAAACAAACCACAATAATTATCACACATTAAATCGTTAGGCATATCCATCCAGCGAATATAGAACACCTAATATAAATAACATATTCACAAACTGCAGAGCATAGCAGAAAAAACAACATTTACAGCAGAAATAAACATTATATAAGTATATGAAAAAAAGAGAGTAATATACTCAGTACAGAATAGTAGTAAAAACATCCAGTACATAATGTACAATATATTTTACACTAGAGCATTAACACATAAATGTTAGGGCACATAATGTAGAAACCTCCATTCCCGTATTATATCATTTTAAATTTGCATCACAAATTGGAAGAAAATGCATCTAATGATCTGTCCTGGAAGTAGTCAACATGTGGCATGCCAGCAGCTGTGGCACTACAAATCCCAGCATGCTCGGACAGAGTTTTACAGCAAAACTGTGGCAAGGAATGCTGGGAGGTGTAGTTCCATAGCAGCTGTTTATTGTTTATGTCTGTTCCTTGTTCTATCTCATATCTATCTATCTATCTATCTATCTATCTATCTATCTATCTATCTATCTATCTATCTATCTATCCATCCATCCTATGTTATACAGTGGCTATAAACAGTATTCATCCCCTTTGGTATATTTTACATGCATTATGGGATCAAAATGTATTTTTCTCCCAGGAATTCTTACCCCCAAATATTTTAATATCAATAAAAGTATGCATCTCTATAACTTAATTTACTAAAATGCAAAAACAAGTACAATTGATTACATATAAGTATTTACCCCTTTGGTTTAATACTTGGTAGAAGCACCTTTAGCTGCAGTTACATTTATAAGGATATTCAGATCTTTAACAACTTATTATTAATTTTCACCCATTATTCTTTATTTTGCGAGAGTTCCATCAGAATGAATGAAGACGATTGGTGAAAAGGGATTTTATGTCATTCCACAGATATTGGATGGGTCAGTGCTTTGACTGGGCCACTCCAGACATTCATTTTTATTTTATTGTATTTAATCTCTCCCATCATATCGCAAAATGCAGCATGTTTGTCTATATCAGGAGTAGGCAACTTGTGGCAAATCAGCTGCTGTGTAACTGCACATCACAGCTAAGGCATGCTAAAGCTGTGTCAGGGAATGCTGGGATGTATAGTTCCACAGCAGTTGCATACTGCTGGTCTATATCTTGCTCTATCCACTTTGTGACCTCTACCATGAGATGTTTTCTAGTTCTGAATACAGAAAGCAACCCCACCCCCCATTCCTTACTTGGAATGTGGGTCTCCCACAATCTATCTGTAAACCTCCTGGACCAGGTTTCATGTGCGGTTCCTTCAGCAGTGGTTCCCCCCTTCCATAAAGTGCCAAATTGCCTGGGCTGTTGTGGTACCATGGATAGTGCTTCCAATCTCTGCCATGGAAGGCCTTGTCACCATAGACCTCTTCTTGCATTACTGCTGAGCTATACAGGACGGCCGGCTTTACACATACTCACAGTTGTGCCATATTCTCTCCATTTCTTCTTCACCTATTATTATTATCCTTTATTTATATGGCACCACAAAGGTTCCACAGCGCCTTACACAGTACATAAATGAGCACACAAGAAAAACAGTTAATAATAATACAAAACAATGTAGGACAAGGTCATGGTTTATACACATAGCTGCATAACACAAACAGCAGGGCCTCAGCAACCAAATGCTGGGTGCCAATTGGGGAGTTAGGAGTACATGATACTATACGTAGGGATAGGAGAAGAACGTGAGGGACGAGGGCCCTGCTCGTGAGAGCTTACATTCTAAAGGGGAGGGGCAGACAGACAGGGGCGACACAGATGGGGTATATAGTGAGGAAGGAGCATGGAGCAGTGGGTTAGGATATGTACTGCGGAATAAGATGACCTTATGTTATGTTAAGAGTAAATCCTTCATCTATCTCTATGACAGAAAATAGATTTGTTTATGTGTTATTTACTTGAGAGATGTACAAAATAAAGTTGTAGCACTTTAATTATTGTGTGTTACATTTTAGCATCTAAATACATCCTGCTAAAAATGCAGCTATTATGGGACTGTCCTGCCATCCTAATACAGTAGTGAATACTTTAGTCCGAGCTGCTGGGTGCTATGCCATGCTCATGTGAGTGGGTGCATCTCACATGCTATGGTTGCATCCCTATGGTTACATGCTGTTTCTGATAAGTATCAGTGGGCACTATTCAATTCAATGCAAATTGAACAGCGCCAGGAAAGAGCTCCCGGAGCCATCCAATTCATCGCACTGTTATGTCGGAGAATGCTCGTTCTCGAGCGTTCTCGCGCCTTAAACATGGTGTTTAGTCACGAGAACCTGTCCATAGGGGACACAGGGAGTACGCTGGGGTATAGGGTGACAGGTGGAGTCTGGGCACCAATAGTTAATTTCTTTAGAGACATGCAGCTCAGATGGCTCCTCCTCTATACCCCAGCCCGGGAAGGCCAGTCTAAGGTTGGTATTTGTCATGATGGGCATGACATTGGTTTGGGTATATTAAAAGTCTTGCAAAGCTTCTTATATTCTCCCCCTGATTGATGCTTTTTAATAACCTTTACACGTATACGCTTTGATTGTTCTTTGATCTCACAATGAAGTGTTTGATCTCACAATGAAGTGTTTGATTGTATTTATTTTGCAATTCATTGATATCCGATCATTGTGCACAAGTGGACTCCAGTCAATACTGACGTGACCTCTGCTGACAACTCCTCATTGTACCAGAGAGTTTATGTTGGTGTATCTTAGCAAAAGGGGTGCACACCTATGTAATCAAAACCCTTTGTGATTGATTAGGGAAACTTGTTGTTTTTTCCTTATATTTGACATTACTCAGCATTTTCAGATGATCATTGGTAACAGAAGGATAAAGGGGATGTACTCTTTATTTATTGAATCTGGGGCATGGACTGTGAGTTATGCTATGGGGAAAATTATGGCACCTCCAGACAGTGCCTGAGCCACAGTGGGTATTGTGCCCATGGCAATCTGTGGACTACATTTCCTGTCCAACTATGCTGGCGCAGGGGAGACGGGCAATTACCAAGTTCCACTCTCTGTGGTCAATCCAACTAGGTGCGAGTGTGCAAGTGCGTGTTTGTTTCATGAATCTCTCACACTTCGCACGATTGTTTGCTCCCGAGAAAAGCACAATCCAATTAGAAATGCCAACGCGCGCTACTCGAGGTGAGGGTGTGCACATTTTGTATAGCATGCGACTTGGGAGAAGAGCATGAAAAAGTGGGGAGAACATCCTGGACTCCAAAAAAAAGTGATAATTTCATTAGCAGGACTGTATAGAAGGCCAGGGCCGGACTGGCCATCTGGCACTTCTGGTAAAATTCCAGAAGGGTCGATGGCCTGATGGGCCGGTCCGGACTGAAACCTTGGCCGAGCAGCTTCACCTCCCGGCGCACTGCATGGCCAGGATACTGAGAGACGGGGGCGTGTGGTGAGACCATGCTCCTGTGTGGCGACCACACACCCGTGTGGTGATGCCACTCCCCTGTGTGGTTAGCTGCCGCGCGCAAAGAGATTCATGCCATGGCTGGTCTGGAGCCCCAGTCCGTCCCTGTAGAAGGCTATTACTTTGTATAAGGAAAGTACTGAAGGTTTTTAAATGGTATCAAATGGCTGATTTGTGCAATTTTTTACTTTTTCCATTTAATCTCAAAATTTAAGTGAAAAATGCAAAAAAAAAAAAAAAAAAGTTTTATTTTTTGGTTTAAAAATACTTTAATTACATTTTTGGTGCTCTAACTTGTGAAAAAGTTGATTTGGGGGTAATTTGAGGCCATTTATTTGAACACAGAAATGACATGTAGTTATTGGGCCAATTAAGTTAATTGGAAACTTCTAAAGCCTAATTAGTCATTAGGGAAGGGGGGCTATATGGGGTTCTGCACTGTGTCCTGACATTTTGTACCTTAAAGTAAAGATTTTCCCTACTATCTCCCACCCTCAGGGAGATACGTACATGAAAACATGTGTTTCCTTCTGAAGAACAATGCGAGTTTGGAATTGGATTGCAATTGCACTTCGCAGTGCGAGTTTGCCGTGAAAACGTCTCGCACAAGCCAACTCACGCCAACTCACACATAATTGTATTGACCCCCTTTGTGTTTCTGCTACTGAAGAAAGCCCATTTTTGTTCTGCTACATCTGTTTCTGTCCCGTAGGAGCTGTATCATTTATATTGTAACTAGTAGAACTGTGAATATCTGGCCTATAGTCTACAATCGCACATTAGCCCTGAATTCATGCTTGCACTACACTGGTGACCAGAATGTTCCTCTTTCCTTCCAGGTAAAAACATGCTGCTAGCCCAAATAAACCGCGATTCCCAAGGGATGACCGAGTTCACCGGAGGAGGTGGGGACGGCGGACATGTCACTCTGTGTCTTACCGAGGCTGTGACGGGTAACTGCAACCTTGCTCCTTTATTCCTCTGCATTGGCGCATAGCAATGAGACTTGCATAGAGGGGGATAATGGTCTTGAGCTTCCTAGTAATGGACATCTATATTACACTGGTGTCGTAGGAAGACAAGCGACACCTTACACAGGGGGGATTGTACTCTTGCAAGTAACTTACTTGACCAAGTTGAACTTACAGATCAAATGAAACAATAACTATGACTTTAAGCGAAACGTTTACATCTTAACCTTTTCGATCATTTTAACAGAAGCTCTGGTGCTAAATTACAACCCATCTTAAACTTTTTCCCTAAAGAACTGATCTTCTCTCTTTACTTTTGGGATACAATGGGAGCTACCCTACATGTATGAAAAAATGTAACCGATACCGTGTAGTACCAACCCATCAGCTCCTAACTGTTTACAGGCTGTGTTTGAAAAATGACAGGAGCTGATTGGTTGATACTTTTATCCCACTATATGTAGTGAAAACACTACAATTCCTGGCGCTGTTATTTTGTTAAAGATAATTAATAGGGTCTGGTTAAAACCCAAAGATCATGAATATGGGTTATCTAGTCACACCAGAAAGACATTGTACCCCTCAATAAGGGACAATGGTAGCCCCCAGTATTAATTATAATCTGTTGGGGGGTGCTACCACAGGCAATGGATATTAAACCAAAGGAATATAGAAGAAGAAAAATGAAATGCCTAAGGTGGTGCACTGGGATATCTAAAATATAACTTTTATTAATTTATTTAATATTGTCTAAGACAAATGAACAGCGAAAAATTAAAACAGAGTGAAAAAAGTAGTGAATTCAGTGAATTAAAATATATGCAACGCCCCTGTATTTCCACATAATCATATATTGGATCAAAGTTGTTATATATGGCACTTATCCTGTATAAGGCATGCCATATATATTGATCATACATTTCTGTTGCTTGCTGTTATTCCAGCATGTATACATACACATGTCTTATTTATTTACGATTAGCAGTTGTAAATTCATTTTTCTTCTATATTCTTCTTCTATATTCTTTTGGTTTAAAACCCAAAGATCAAAATGATCTCCAAAAGTAATTAAATAGTTAACAATAATTACTGCGTTGATACTAGAATTTATTTGGTGAACGTGATGCTCTCTATTATCAGACAGGAGGCTTGTTTAATCATACCAAAGATAGGTTTATTTAAAATATGCATAAAAATTCACACAAATAGCAGCAATAAGCTCATAATACCCAATTGATAGAGTAACATGCGTAAAAAATTTTGAAAACGAGAACCCAGCAAAATAACCAGAACAATGTATCACTTCAAATTGCTATAATCTGTTGGTAAATCTGCAACATAGTAATTTGTTTGTTTTGTTGGTACAGGTTGAGTCTTCCATATCCAAAATGCTTGGGACCAGGGGTATTTTGGATAACGGAATATTCCGTATTTTGGAATATTTGCATTTAATAATGAAATATCTTGGGAATAGGGCGCAAATATAAACACAGGGTGCATTTATGTGTTATATACACCTTATACACACAGCCTGCAGGTAATTTTATACTATATTTTCAATAATTTTGTGGCTCAAACAAAGTTTGTGTACAGAAATTAAATTCATTTATGTTTCATATACACCTTATATACACAGCCTGTAGGTAATTTTATACATTATTTTTAATAATTTGTGCCTTAGACAAAGTTTGTGTAAATTGATGCATCAAAAATCAAAGGTTTCATTATCCCAGTCATGCCCAAAAAATTCAGTATTTCGGAATACTCCATATTTCAGAATATTTAGATATGGGAGACTCAACCTGTATATTTATAGCAGTTGTTTTGCTTTTAAAAGTTCCATCAAGCAGGTCAAACAGGCCGGTCAAATATAACAGCTGAAAAAGGTCACTGTGTCACTGGCGTCCCTGTGCACACAGTCTTAATAGAACTGCTCGGTATCACCTATTATACAGTTATTACCTCCCTTTGGCCAGTAGAATTTAAATCCTTAATAGTCACCAGTACGCTGATGGGTAGCGGGGCCACGCTGCGGGGTACCCCAGTGCCAAATGTTCCTGTCCTGCAGGGCGCTGTTGGCCGGGGGCAATACCAGGGTTGGTAGTGAATCACAACACTGCCGCAAGCCAACCCTTTAGTGACGTGGCCACGCTATCCATCGGCGAGTGATGTCAGTGGTGAGCTTCCGTCTCTAATAGAGCCGAAAGCTCACTGGGGCTTGCGGCAGACGAGACCCTACCACAAGGGTGTCGTCGAAAGCCCCGATGGTCGCAATGGTCTTGACCATCGCGACCATCAACCTGGCCGCTCCCTAAAGCTGTGGTTGGTCACCCACAGCCTAGCGAGCGGCCAGGAGGGCGGGTCACAAAATACATGCGGCTGCCCTCATTCAGAGCGAGCGCTCGCATTTTGCGAGCGCCTCTGAATGAGGTCCTATATCATGAACGAAAGTTGGCCACCTTCCATATAGAAAAAGGGGTCGTGACATTTCATAAGAAAGGGGGCAAATTTATTGAGAAACTACCAGCTGAGATACAGACCTCTATCTGGAAAGTGTTTGAGAATACGGAATGGTTTATGTTAAATAGGCTCCAACCTCATTCTATTTGCACCCTCTCGCCACAACCTCACACCCTCATATGCACCAATATGTACAATTATATTGTACTGAGCTGACCTAAAGTTTGCCAATCTTAGGAGGCGATTCAATTCAGCGCGATGCTGAATCCCGGAGCTATTCATTTCACAGCGCTGTTTGGTCGGACTTAAGGGTTTCTTCTCGCACCCCCCTGGGGATGCAAGGAGAAATCCCACTAAAGTGTTGGCCGCGCGGCTGTTTTACTGCTTAGCGCGGCAATGACAGCCATTCAGCCGGCACTTTAGTCGGAGAATGCCGGTTCTCACAAGTAAACACCCAGGTTAAGTCGCAAGAACCGCCATTCTCCGACTTAACCACTTGCCGACTTAGCAAACAGCGCGGTGAATTGAATAGCTCCCGGAGCACCCTCCCGGAGCTATTCAGCATCACGCTGAATTGAATCGCCTCCATAGTTAATATTGTGACTTCTTTGGATATTCTTTATTTTTTTTTACTCTGTTAAATAAGTTTATTTGCTTTATTTTGTTTAGTTGCTTTACTTTTATTTCTTTCCCTTCCCCCACTTTACTGCACCTTTTACTGTGTTTAATTTTCTTGTTAAATGTTATAGTATATATAACCACAGCAATGCTATATATCGCAATTGATTCAGTTGATTTGTAATATTGTTTTATTTAGATTTTTATACTGATTCTTGCTGTGAAATAAACAGATTTTATTAAAAAAAAATAGTACTTTTAATATAAAAATATGTAAATTTGTTAGATACATGTGTGAACTTCACGATAACTTTTTTGCATCCTTTGTAAATTTGGCCCATGTGTAGCTTATTGAATCTAAAGGTTTAGTGCTGGAATGACCTGCTATATATCAGGATCTGTAGAGCACTTGTATCTATTCACTAGTTGATGCATCTATTTGGGGGCTATTCAAGTTTCCGCTGGGTTTACCCCGCGACTAATTATCTTTTTCCCGCACCGAAAAAAAACGTGATTCAGGCGCGGAAACCCACTGATTCAGCATAAACTGCGGAAACAATGATTTTTTTTTTCCCCGCAGGAGAATCCGATTTTGTGTCTTTTTCTCGCAGTTCCATGCGCGGGGGGTAATCCCTGCTAATTGAATAACTCCGACTATAAATAAATAAACCCCGCGGTTAGTTGAATACCTTAGAGGAGGGATCAGTGGTCAAAAGAGAATGATATGCAAATTATTAGCCGCAGGCAGATATATAATGAGATCTGTCACCATACAGATGGAGATAGCATGGAAACCATGGAAGGTGTCAGTCTACAAGCCGTGACACTGGCGGATGGTTCCACAGCGTACATACAGCACACCGCCAAAGGTACGTTCCCAACGCCTCCGCTCACAGCGGATTGCAGACTCCGGCGGCAGCAGACGGGGCTAATTCTAATTTCCAGAATTCTGTGATTTGTGTGTGTTCTGTCTGTAGATGGTAAATTAATGGAAGGACAAGTCATTCAGCTGGAGGACGGCTCTGCAGCCTACGTTCAACATGTCCCTAAAAGTGGTAAGCGGTATTAAATTCTGTCCTTAAAATGCCACCCAGCTGTATTAACCCCAGCGCTGCCAGCGGAGCCTGCAACACGTCGCAGCTACCAGATTGCATCGTTGTTTAGCACTAATCCTGCATGCCGTGGATTGGATGCCCATAAAACCACATTTAATTGTCCATCTGTCTGTAAGCGTTAACTTGTCTTACTACATATGTACAGAGTTTCCTGAATATAACCCTTTATAGCAGAGTTGCACGCAGTTACTTTTTGTGCGCAGTTCTTGCGGCCGTTAGCACTGTGCAGGGTCCGTGGCAGTTCTCGCGCACCTGCCAGCAACAGCGGGCAACTCGGTCACATCTCCACTTTTGGCTGAGTGGCTATTACATGGGATGTTCGCACGCAGAGTGTATGTTCGAGTAGGCGGAATCGCGGGTTATGCGGAGTTGTCTGTTTGAAGAGCGCTTACTGATTTCTGACAGATCTCCTGCACCAGGTATAGCTCTGGCGCAAGTGTGCGCTAATGTTGGATGGATGGGGGCAGGACGGCCAAATAGATGAGGCCGACTCTGCATGTGGATGAAGATATCCATTTATTACCATGCAGCTCTGCACCGGCCCCTCGGCCTTCAGCTTGCTCTTTGCTGACACTGCAGCCAGCTGTACTTATAAACGAGTTGGGTACGGGATCCCGGCGCTCAGGTTCTCGACGCCGGCATTCCGACAGGGTTAGGATACCGACACCTGCCAGTAAGTACCCTAACCCTACCCTTAAACTTAGCCCTCCCTCCCATCAGCCTAAACCTAACCTCCCCCACAGCCTAAACCTAACCTCCCCCTGCAGCCTAAACCTAACCTCGCCCCGCAGCCTAAACCTAACCTCCCCCCGCAGCCTAACCCTAACCTCCCCCACAGCCTAAACCTAACCTCCCCCGCAGCCTAACCCTAACCTCCCCCACAGCCTAAACATAACCTCCCCCCCGCAGCCTAAACCTAACCTCCCCCCCGCAGCCTAAACCTAACCTCCCCCCCGCAGCCTAAACCTAACCTCCCCCCCGCAACCTAAACCTAACCTCCCCCCGCAGCCTAAACCTTACCTCCCCCACATTTGCTGACACCTGCCAGTAAGTACCCTAACCCTACCCTTCCATCAGCCTAAACCTAACCTTCCCCCGCAGCCTAAACCTAACCTCCCCCACAGCCTAAACCTAACCTCCCCCCGCAGCCTAAACCTAACCTTCCCCCCGCAGCCTAAACCTAACCTTCCCCCCGCAGCCTAACCCTAACCTCCCCCCGCAGCCTAACCCTAACCACCCCCGCAGCCTAAACCTAACCTCCCCCCGCAGCCTAAACCTAACCTCCCCCCGCAGCCTAAACCTAACCTTCCCCCCGTAGCCTAACCCTAACCTCCCCACAGCCTAAACCTAACCTCCCCCGCAGCCTAACCCTAGCCTCCCCCACAGCCTAAACATAACCTCCCCCCGCAGCCTAAACCTAACCTCCCCCCGCAGCCTAAACCTAACCTCCCCCCCGCAGCCTAAACCTAACCTCCCCCCGCAGCCTAAACCTAACCTCCCCCCGCAGCCTAAACCTAACCTCCCCCACATTTGCCGACACCTGCCAGTAAGTACCCTAACCCTACCCTTCCATCAGCCTAAACCTAACCTCCCCCCGCAGCCTAAACCTAACCCCCCCTGCAGCCTAAACCTAACCTCCCCTGCAGCCTAAACCTAACCTTCCCCCCGCAGCCTAAACCTAACCTTCCCCCCCGCAGCTTAACTCTAACCTCCCCCACAGCCTAAACCTAACCTCCCCCACAGCCTAAACCTAACCTCCCCCCGCAGCCTAAACCTAACCTCCCCCCGCAGCCTAAACCTAACCTTCCCCCCCGCAGCCTAACCCTAACCTCCCCCACAGCCTAAACCTAACCTCCCCCCACAGCCTATGCTCAATGTCGTTAATTATATCGTTCAGTGTCGGCACCCTCCCTCATCCCAGTTCTTGCAGAACCTGACGGTATCGTCAGGTTGCCCTGCAAGTACGGGCGATGAAAGACGTCAATAACAATCCGCATTAACGATGTCTTGCGTACACACTGGACGATATTGAACGCTATGAACGATAACCAGATCGTTATCGTTCATATAGTCCAACTTAACGTCTAGTGTGTATACGGCATAACTCTCCCCCTAGTGCCTAACCCTAACCCCAATACTTACCAGTCGGGATGCTGGCGCCGAGATTCTGACTGGTGTCGGGGTTCTGGCCGCGATACTAACTACATCCATTTGTAAACGTCCTGCAATAAGTGATGAGAAGGATATATCTGTACAATCTAATCTACATTTCCGCCTCACATCAATGATTCACTTTGAACCACAAGTGAACCAATCAGCTTTAAGGTAACATTCATCACATACATTCTACAACATGATAGGTAGACGTTGATTGCTTGCTTTGGCGAACCTCTCCACTCTTTAGAAGACTTGATGCATCTCCCCCTAAGTTAGTTGTCTCTGCGGCAGAAAATGGATTCAGCGTGAAATTGTAAAAGTGCTGTCCGTTTCCCCCATAGATAGTCTGCGCCTGGAGGATGGGCAGGCGGTGCAGCTGGAAGATGGCACCACAGCTTACATTCATCATTCTACAAAAGGTACCACTCTCGCTGTCTTATTATAAATGAGGAAAGACTGAACTGTTTTATGCGTTTTATCGAAGACGCTCTCATTTTAATTCACTCCTCCCAAACTAATCTATTCCTTGATCAGTGACAACGTAACACAGATTCCTCGATCCTTAGCTCAGCTTTCGCTGCAACAAACTCTGCTCCATCTGTACATTTACTCAGTCCATAAATAAGATGGTTACGCATCCGGTCCTCCTCTCTCAGCAGATTCCTACGACCAGAGCTCGGTTCAGGCGGTGCAGCTGGAGGACGGCACAACGGCATACATTCACCACACTGTACAGGTTCCACAGCAGGACACCATCCTGGCGATCCAGGCCGACGGCACCGTGGCCGGGCTGCACACGGGAGAAGCCACCATTGACCCAGACACAATCACCGCTTTAGAGCAGTACGCTGCTAAGGTAGAGTTCGCCATGTTTCAGATCGGCCACGAATATCCGGCGCCCTTTGCAGGGGGCAGTGTTACAGAATGTGCGTTTCGTTTCAGGTGTCGATTGAAGGTGGGGACAATGTGGGCAACAGTACTTTGATGAATGAGCCCGAGCCAGAGAAGAAAATGCAGGTTTGTGGCAATTCCCCCTTTTACTGATTTGTGTGCCCATTTAACCATTGTTGTGTTTGTGTGGTTACATTAGTCCATCACGTGTGGCCAGTTTGCATGAATCTACTGTGGGGGCTGGAGGAGGGTGATAGATGTTTGGGTTGATCAGCACATACCCAGTATTTCCTGCCCGTCCCATAACACTGCATTTGTTAATGGGAAAGGCTCACCCTGCTTTCCACGTCCTATTTGGCAGATAGTCTTGCAAGGGCACGCACCCCGGGTAACGGTGAAACCTCCGCAGACGAACGAGAAAGCATTTCGGTGTGACTATGATGGTTGCGGGAAGCTTTACACTACGGCTCATCATCTCAAGGTAAACCTGTCGCATTTATTAGCCGCTCGTCCTATAGCCCGCGGTAAGGTAATCCGTATGTTCCTGTGTAGAACACGCATCTCGCCATCCACAAGACATGTGAAATGATAGGATATTATTTTGGCCTGGACACCGCCAGGCAGTAGCTTCGGTCATGTGGAATTGCTGCATGTAAGAGCTGATACAGATGTCCAATCATGATCCTATTGTAATCAGATCATTATCAGGCACGGACGACAGTTCCAATAGTCCTGTGTGTTTGGTCATCTTCTAGATGGACATTATCTAGGCCCCTGGCACGAGGGGCCAAACACCTGGACATTGCCCAGTTTTTACGCTCTCATGAATGACCAGTAACCACTGGATTCTCGTTCCTTCAAATCATGCTGGTTATTCTTAGTATTATTGGCACTCTCCCCAGTACTGCCGTCAGTGGGGCATTATTATGGGGATTCGGTCAATATCCTGACAGTCCGGATGCAGGCGCTTAGAATGCCGGCGACGGAATCCCGACACCTGTCAGAATCCCAGCACCGGCATCACGACCGCCAGCATCCCGACGGTAAGTAGTGGGGTTAGGCACTAGGGAGGGAGGGTTAGGTTTAGGCACTAGAGGGGGGGATTAGGTTTAGGGCGCCGGGAGGGAGATTTAGGTTCAGGGATAGGAGTTGGGTTAGGGTACTAACCGGCCTATCGGGATGCCGGCGTTGGAATTCTGACCGCCGAGATCCTGAGCGCTGGCATCCTGTACCCAACCCTATAAGTGCTACATTCACTGTACCGTACCCCCAAACATATTATCCTGCATGAATTTGTTTCCAAACTAGATAACTGTTGGACACACTGGGAATGACATGTGTGATCAGGACCCAGAGAAAAACATGAAGGTGAATTTGTGTTTAAAGAGAACATCTAGGCCCATTGAGACTGGTGCTTTATGTAATTGTCTCTGGCCACATCCATGTCCCCCCCTCCCCTGTCTCTGAGGTTGTGTATGGTGCAATGGTGGATAGAGGACCAGGACAGGTGTATCAGGACACGCTGTGTGTAGCTGAGAGCTGGCATGCTGTAGAGATGGTTCATTTAACTCATTTTTCCCCCAAATGACGTTCCGTTTGTTGAAGTTTAGCCATTCTCAGGATGTTAAAGTCTGTTTCCCCATAGGTACACGAGAGGTCACACACTGGGGACCGGCCGTACCAGTGCGAACATGGCGGCTGCGGAAAAGCGTTTGCAACAGGTTCAGTAATTATTTCTTACCTGCTATGTGGGGACCGACACACAGTTTGGGGATTTACGGAACTTTCACCTCCCACGATCTCGCTCCTGACGTAGATTCAGAGATGTACACTAAGGACCTAATTCAGAGCCGCTCGGAATGAGAGCGGCTGCTTTTTTTTTTGTTAGCCGGCCTCCTGGCCACTCGCTAAGCTGTGGGTGACCACCCACAGCTTTTGCGAGCGGCCAGGTGATGAGCGCTCGCAAGCGGGTTGATGTTGGCCAAGTGCGCATGCGCACGACAGAGCCGGCTCCGTCGTGCGCATGCGAGAGACCCGAATAACGACGGCCAAGCCGTCGCTATGGGTCTCGCACCAAAGGGGGACAGCCCTTTGGTGGGCATGCCGGGGGCGTGGCTGCCCAGACGGGGTCAGTTTGGGGCCGGCCCCACTGACATCATTAGTGATGTCAGTGGGAGAGCTCTCGGCTCTGATAGAGCCAAAAGCACTCCAGGGCTTGCGGCAGACGAGACCCTACCACAAGGGTCTCGTCGCAAGCCCGATGGTCTTGACCATCGCGACCATCATTTTGGCTGCTCGCTACAGCTATGCGAGCGGCCAGGAGGCCGCTCTTAAATTCAGAGGGACGGCCCTGATTCAGAGCGAGCGCTCTGTCAGACCGTCCGGCTCTGAATCAGGGCCTCAGATCGGTCTGTGTTGAAGTTTCACTGGTCACAGGAAATATTTAGTTAGTATAGTATAAGTGTTGTACTAACCTGCACCAGAAAATTCCCCAGAGATCAGACACTGAAGCTGAGATCACCAGACACATGAGGATACAAGTTCCCAGTCACATGCCACAAAAAGACCCCTGTCTGCTGATACAATCACTGCTGTCTATCTAGCTATCTATATATATATATGTGCAAAGGCAGGGATTCATTGCACGTTACTTTTCTTCAGGTTATGGCTTGAAAAGCCATGTACGGACGCACACCGGGGAGAAACCCTACAGGTGTACAGAGGAGAACTGCACAAAGTCTTTCAAGACATCAGGAGACCTACAGAAACACATCAGAACTCACACAGGTAATGGTTCCATGCTCTTGTGTGTGTCACGTGTGTTCTAGTGTTCAGCTACCACCAGATCCTGCTCCTCTTGTGTCATGTGTATTATAATGATCAGCTGACCCCAAATCCTGCTTCTCTGTGTCACATGTATTATAATGATCAGCTACCACCAGATCCTGCTCCTCTTGTGTCATGTGTACTATAATGATCAGCTGACCCCATATCCTGCTTCTCTGTGTCACATGTATTATAATGATCAGCTGACCCCAAATCCTGCTCCTCTCTGTCATGTCTGTTATATTGATTAGCTCCCACCACATATTGCACTTCTGTCACATGTTTTAGAACTCACACAGGTAACGGCTAAATGCTCTTCTGTGTATAGCGTGTGTTCTAGTGTTCAACCGCTGCCAAATCCTGCTCCTTTGTGTATCGCGTGAATTACAATGATCAGCTGCCACTAAATACTACTCTTCTGTGTAACGTGTTATAATGTTTAGCTGCCACAAAATCCTGCTCTTTTGTGGGTTATGTGTATTATAATGTTTAGCTGCCACCACATACTGCTATTCCGTGTCACGTGTATTATAATGTTCAGCTGCCACCACATACTGCTATTCCGTGTTACGTGTATTATGTTTAGCTGCCACCACATACTGTTATTCCATGTCACGCGTATTATAATGTTTAGCTGCCACCACATACTGCTACTCTGTGTCACGTGTATTATAATGTTTACCTGCCTCCACATACTGCTATTCCGTGTCACATGTATTATAATGTTTAGCTGCTACAAAATCCTGCTCTTTTGTGGGTTATGTATATTATAATGTTCAGCTGCCACCACATACTGCTATTCCGTGTCACGTGTATTATAATATTCAGCTGCCACCACATACTGCTATTCCATGTCACGTGTATTATAATATTCAGCTGCCACCACATACTGCTATTCCATGTCACGTGTATTATAATGTTCAGCTGCCACCACATACTGCTATTCCGTGTTACGTGTATTATGTTTAGCTGCCACCACATACTGTTATTCCATGTCACGTGTATTATAATGTTTAGCTGCCACCACATACTGCTACTCTGTGTCACGTGTATTATAATGTTTACCTGCCTCCACATACTGCTATTCCGTGTCACGTGTATTATAATGTTTAGCTGCTACAAAATCCTGCTCTTTTGTGGGTTATGTGTATTATAATGTTCAGCTGCCACCACATACTGCTATTCTGTGTCACGTGTATTATAATATTCAGCTGCCACCACATACTGCTATTCCATGTCACGTGTATTATAATATTCAGCTGCCACCACATACTGCTATTCCATGTCACGTGTATTATAATGTTAAGCTGCCACCACATACTGCTATTCCGTGTCACGTGTATTATAATGTTTACCTGCCTCCACATACTGCTATTCCATGTCACGTGTATTATAATGTTTAGCTGCCACCACATACTGCTATTCCGTGTCACGTGTATTATAATGTTCAGCTGCCACCACATACTGCTATTCCGTGTTACGTGTATTATGTTTAGCTGCCACCACATACTGTTATTCCATGTCACGCGTATTATAATGTTTAGCTGCCACCACATACTGCTACTCTGTGTCACGTGTATTGTAATGTTTACCTGCCTCCACATACTAGTATTCCGTGTCACGTGTATTATAATATTCAGCTGCCACCACATACTGCTATTCCATGTCACGTGTATTATAATATTCAGCTGCCACCACATACTGCTATTCCATGTCACGTGTATTATAATGTTCAGCTGCCACCACATACTGCTATTCCGTGTTACGTGTATTATGTTTAGCTGCCACCACATACTGTTATTCCATGTCACGTGTATTATAATGTTTAGCTGCCACCACATACTGCTACTCTGTGTCACGTGTATTATAATGTTTACCTGCCTCCACATACTGCTATTCCGTGTCACGTGTATTATAATGTTTAGCTGCTACAAAATCCTGCTCTTTTGTGGGTTATGTGTATTATAATGTTCAGCTGCCACCACATACTGCTATTCTGTGTCACGTGTATTATAATATTCAGCTGCCACCACATACTGCTATTCCATGTCACGTGTATTATAATATTCAGCTGCCACCACATACTGCTATTCCATGTCACGTGTATTATAATGTTAAGCTGCCACCACATACTGCTATTCCGTATCACGTGTATTATAATGTTTACCTGCCTCCACATACTGCTATTCCATGTCACGTGTATTATAATGTTTAGCTGCCACCACATACTGCTATTCCGTGTCACGTGTATTATAATGTTCAGCTGCCACCACATACTGCTATTCCGTGTTACGTGTATTATGTTTAGCTGCCACCACATACTGTTATTCCATGTCACGCGTATTATAATGTTTAGCTGCCACCACATACTGCTACTCTGTGTCACGTGTATTGTAATGTTTACCTGCCTCCACATACTAGTATTCCGTGTCACGTGTATTATAACGTTTAGCTGCTACAAAATCCTGCTATTCCATGTCACGTGTATTATAATATTCAGCTGCCACCACATACTGCTATTCCATGTCACGTGTATTATAATGTTTAGCTGCCACCACATACTGCTACTCTGTGTCACGTGTATTATAATGTTTAGCTGCCACCACATACTGCTATTCCGCGTCACGTGTATTATAATGTTTAGCTGCCACCACATACTGCTATTCCATGTCACGTGTACACACTAATTTAGGAACAAATATACCTAAAACCTATGGGCTGGAGATAGACTAACAAGTCAAATTATTATTAAGCACATGATTATACAATGTGGATTATGGCAGATAAAAGCAATAAGGGGTCCCCAGGAATCTCCAGGATATTTGGGATGGGAGAACGTATTCAGATCTTCTCCCCTCTCTATATACTAGGCAGCAGCTGGTATCAGGTAATAACGGGGATCCTATGGGTACTTCCCAGTACTAGACTGGGAAGTGCTCAGAAAAGGGGTAGGATGTCCCCTAAAAACCCTGTTTGTGAATGATTTACAAAAAGTATCCGCTTACTTTTATTTAATAACAGGATGTTTTGTATTCATCACGTGAGAGGCTGTTCTTATACTACATACCTACCGGTGGTTTAGTCTTCTGGATTTTGTCTGGTTAAATGGTTTCTTTTCCTGATCTTTATTCATTGTCGATTCCAAACTACGCATATTACAAGGTGTACTGACCGGTCACTTTCTCTTCCACACAATGAGGATGTGTAATGTAACAGTATTATCTCACATGTTTTCTGTTACGCTGCTGTAAAACAGTTTTTATGGAAGGAATGTGGAACGCGTTGTGCCATTGGGCTGGACTCTGCAGGTCGCAGGCATGGCAGTATTGCCGTTATTTTTCCTGCGTTGCAGAGTAGATCCCGGCAGGGTTTAATCGCACTGTTTATTATGGGCGTTCCTGTTGCCTTAGCATTGTGTCGTTACATAACATTCTCTAACAGACGGCGGCTTGGCAGGGAATACAGGTTTCTGAGTGCTGGGCGGGGAGGCTCAGCCACTGAACAGAACATTGTGTCCTCTGCTTGGGGAATCGCTGTCCTTAGAAAGCAGACAGGGATCAGACAACCAGTGAGAGCTTCTAGAAATAAACATTTCAGATCAGATTTGAAAAACATGGAGAGGACTGTGATTGGCAGCCCTGCTGGTGTCACAGCGATATTGGGTCCTGCAGAGCTGGAACGGATGGGTTTCACCAGATTGGTTTTTAACCTTTCAGCAGCCAGAACCCCGGGCAGCGTACAGCCATCTCCCCCGTCTATTAATGTTGCAGAATGGAATAGCAGTGAGGAGCTACATGTAAATGTTACAGAGCCCTCCACCATTTTCCATGATATTGTGGCCAGTGGGGGGCAGTGTTTTGTTGCGGTGTATAGATGTCATTTTATTTTGCTTGAGCGGATCATGAAATCTGTCTGTTCTCATTAACCACTTAACTGCCTTTTTCCCCCACAAAACAATTGTCTTTTTTAAAATTATTTAATAAAGTTTAAAAAAGTAGTTTTAATAAAAAATATTTAAGTAATTTATTTAAAAACATATATCTAGGGGGTGTCTTACTAAGCTTGGAGAGAGATAAAGGGGGGTATTTATCAAAGCTGGGAGAGGGATAAAGTACCAACTAATCAGCTCCTGCCTTATTGTTTTTTTAACGCAGTCTGTAAAGTGACAGTTAGGAGCTGATTGATTGGCACTTTATTTCTCTCCAAGCTTTGATAAATCTCCCCCTTAGTCTGCATGATGTGTAGGGACAAAATGATTTTCTAAAGTAAGACCAGTGATGTATACACAAGCTGTACAGCCATCGGCCAATCTCCTCACGAGATCCCCTTGGTTGCCAAGCAACAAGATCTGTGCAGCCATTATGCGATTGGTGGAATGGCCTGAGCTGTCCAGCTTCCAGTCATCCACATAAACAATGTTATTGGTGATTCATTAAGTCAGCTGACAGCGGGTTGTATGTTTGTTGCCTACAGGAGAGCGGCCGTTTAAATGTCCGTTTGAAGGCTGCGGAAGATCGTTTACCACGTCCAACATCCGGAAAGTCCACATCCGCACTCACACCGGGGAGCGGCCGTACTACTGCTCGGAGCCAGGCTGCGGTAGAGCGTTCGCCAGCGCGACCAATTACAAGAACCATGTTCGGATACACACAGGTATCCGGCACCTCGCTGTTCATTTATATGGGACGTGTCCATTATTCACACTGGGGTGCTATTCCTCCGCTCACCACTGGAGACACACGTATCATTTTAAGAACACGAGATATTAAGTTATTATTACTAAAGACAAATGGATACGTTTAGAATTGGACGCATGTTCATTTGGGCAACGTGAAAATTCGCTTTGACACACTGTGCTTACAAAACAATTTTACTCCTAAGTTTAGAGCTACTCGTTAACCGGTGTTCCTTTGTGCCCGCGGAGGCTGATCGGGGCCGTTCACATATATGTACAGTACAGTGGGGGCATGCACACGCGAGTTAAGCAGGCACCTTAGGGATACACCTACAGTATGTGCTCTATTTTAGGTTACACATACATAACACACATGTAGCTGTAAATACAAAATGTCAGTGTCTAGACACATATATGTGTGTACGCTGTCTACGTATCTTTACATCCCAGTATAAATGAGGCTCAAAACAAGAAAGTTCTCCCCCCTGTTCCATGGACACGTGGCCACGAGAGGCGCTGTTCTATTGAAGATTTTATTTTATTAAACTTTAGCTAAGTGACCCCGCTAACACATAGTAATCGACACCTATATACAGTATATGTAGTCTATATATTTATTTGTGGTAGAATGAAGATACATTTGACCCTCCTTTAAAAATGATGGTAAAGTAGGTGCAATGAAATTTGGATCGGGCCAAAGGTTTGAAGACCCATAATTTAAGGGATCACAACCCTGTCCCTGTTTTTAAGAGATCACGTGAAATGGTCCCCGTTTGCCGCAACCACCATTCAGGCCATTCTGTCCTGGACCTCACTGCTGTCTGCAGCTTCTATAACCTAGAACAATAAAATGAATGGGATAATTCTACCTCTCTGCCAATCGCCATAAGCTCCAGACTGTGAGCCATGGTGCATAATAATAGAGCAAATTCCTCACAGGGGTGCCCGGACATGGGGGACGGGATTTATTCCTAAAAATACACATTCCACCAAGAATAATGTAAAAAAATGTGAGACTGTTCTTTGTTTCTTCTCTCTGGGCAGGTGAGAAGCCATATGTATGTACGGTGCCTGGTTGCGATAAACGTTTCACCGAATATTCCAGTTTATACAAACACCACGTGGTTCACACACACTCCAAACCGTACAACTGCAATCACTGCGGCAAAACGTACAAACAGATCTCCACGCTAGCCATGCACAAGAGGACGGCACACAACGACACAGAGCCCATCGAGGAGGAGCAGGAGAGCTTCTTCGTACCCCAGCCACGTAAGTGTCCACGTCATCTGACGTCTGCTTTTCCCCCCTCCCCCCACCACTATCTTGGCGTTTTCAATTTGTGGTATGCGGGCACATTATATGGGAAGATTTGCCGCTAGGAAGTTATACTGTGCACTCGTAGGTAGCCATAATATACGCTAGGTTTAGGCTGCAGCGTGGTATTATGCGTCTCTCATCCCCACGCATTACTTGCACCAATTCACTGTTACAGGACTTTCTTCGGGTGGCACCCATTTTATGGAATGCCTTACCATGCACAATAAGACTTACCTCTAGTCTCCAATCCTTCAAGCATTCCCTGAAAACTCACCTCTGCAGGCAAGCTTATCAGATTCTAGAACCGCCCACACAACCTTCATAGCTTCCATATCTAATTACATCCCGTCTCACAGTCCACACATAACCTCACACATTGTCTTGTGCTGACATTTGGCCGACATTCCTGTGTGACTGGATCATGCAGCCCACCAAGAAACTCTGCATTCTGGCCGGACCAAATTGCAAAATATATAGCACCTATCCTTGTGTATCAATGCCTATTTCCCTATAGATTGTAAGCTTGCGAGCAGGGCCTTCCTACCTATATATCTGACTGTTATTACCCAGTTTTGTTCTATTAATGTTCCAATTGTAAAGCGCAACGGAATATGCTGCGCTATATAAGAAACTGGTAATAAATAATAATAATAATAGCGTTTACCATAATGGCAGATAAAGGTGTCATGTTTGGAAAGCCGCCCCGTCTGTCCTGGGTAAATGTCACCCTGGATAATCTCTTAACCAGCTGTTGGTTGAGTTGTCATTGATACCTGGATCACAGAGGTGTCCGTTTTTTAAGAACAAAGCTCTTGCACACACACCAGGTTTGTTGGTCCCGGACACCTGGCGAGCATATTTTGGGTGCGTGCCAGACCAAAGCACCGCACCTCCAATCCTCGGCAAACAAAGAGGCCCAGGAAGCATCCGTTGCTTCGTATATACACTCGACTCCAGCCGTACCTGGCATTGGATCAGCTCTGACACGCGGGAGCCCCACATTCATTCATAGCGTTTAGACCCAGTGATCCGGAACAGCTGGCGGGCTCAGAGACACAGATTTGCTGCTCCCATTGTTTGTGCTGTAACAGCCAAAACTTCCAACCTGCTTAACAGACGCGCCGTAATAATACACATAATCATTTCCCTGATCTAGGAAATAATGTCACATACTCCGCACCCTGCAAATGGCCAGAAACATGTTAGAACGAAGAAATACGTGTGTTATATGGCGCTAAACACATGCTAAGGTTTACCAATGCATTATGGGCACAGTCATTGACCCATTTGGAGCCTTCAAATTCACTAGCAGCTAGTGACATCTCTGAGACATGGGGCACACAGTACCTCATCATGCCTCAGTGATGTCACTGGTTCCTAGAGAGTTTGTAGGCTGAATCCTTAGTCCGTCCCACAAATTGGAAGTCAGTGTTAATAGATGACGGGCCGCACTTTAAATTCCCTGGCACAGATTGTATAATATAAAATGTAGTTCTCTTCCCTTCCAGTAGAGGGAGACCAATATCCCTTCTCCAACTTGCAGTAGGGAGACCAAACTAATAAAATCAGATTCTTTTATAGCGGTGTGAGATAATACTGGTACTAGAATAAAGGTCTAATTTTGCACTTTATAAGGCACAATATTACAGTATTAAAAAAAATAAAAGCATGCAGGTGACTATTGGGAACTTTAATAAGGTATAAATCAATCCAGAGCCAACTTTGGAGTGTGACTAGGTTCAGAATAAAACAAATACGTATATATTTAGTACGTGCTGCTGTTTATAGCTGTCGGAGCTTTGTAGACTGATCCTGCAGGAGAATCCCCATTCATCCTATCGCTGGTCCTTATCAATAAGTCAGCGTTTGTGCACTGTAAATGATTAACTATGACCTCACCATGTAAACAGTGTTGCCATTGTGTAAGCGCTGGAATGAACAGCCCCATCACAGGCTTAATGGCGTCTCCTTCTGAGTAACCAGAATATTACAGCTTTATTACTCGGTGGGTTAAAATGTAACGTATTGCTGTTTTCTTTCTATGATGGGTGCAGGATTGTGTCTACTAAGCTGCGCTGTGTAAGCTGTGACCTAAATGTACCCAGACTGAGAGTCCAGGTTACTGCAGTGTATGTGATATAATGATATAGAACACTAATGAGAAGTATAACATGTCCAGAGATTGTAGGATTATACCATACCAGTGTTCTGGACCTGTCATGTTTAGGTTGCTAGCTATCGTGTCCGGCTTTGCAGGAGTTATTTTTCTTCTGTCTTTCCATCACTGTCCCTATTTGTCTCTCTCATCTCTATCCCTCCTGTCTGTCCCTACATCTTTCATTTATTCCCCCCCCTCCACCGTCTGTGTCTCTCTCATCTCTGTCCCCTCACCCCCACCTGTCTCTCTCTCACCACCATCTGACTTTCTCTCTCTCTCAAATCTGTGTCCCCCCTCCTCATCTGCCCCTCACTCATCTCTGTCCCCCTCTTCCTCCTGACTCTTTCCCCCATCCTCATCTGCCTCTCTCTCATCTCTGTCCCCCCTCCTCATCCGCCCCCTCCCCCTCCTGACTTTCTCTCTCATCTCTGTTCCCCCTCGACTATCTCTCCCATCTCTGTCCCACCTCCTCATCTGCCTCTCTCATCTCTGTCCCACCTCCTCATCTGCCTCTCTCTCATCTCTGTCCCACCTCCTCATCTGCCTCTCTCTCATCTCTGTCCCCCTCCTCATCTGCCTCTCTCTCATCTCTGTCCCACCTCCTCATCTGCCTCTCTCATCTCTGTCCCACCTCCTCATCTGCCTATCTCATCTCTGTCCCCCTCCTCATCTGCCTCTCTCTCATCTCTGTCCCCCTCCTGACTCTCTCTCCCATCTCTGTCCCACCTCCTCATCTGCTTCTCTCTCATCTCTGTCCCCCCTCCTCATCTGCCTCTCTCATCTCTGTCCCCCCTCCTCATCTGCCTCTCTCATCTCTGTCCCCCTCCTCATCTGCCTCTCTCTCATCTCTGTCCCCCTCCCCCTCCTGACTCTCTCTCCCATTTCTGTCCCACCTCCTCATCTGCCTCTCTCTTATCTCTGTCCCCCTCCCCCTCCTGACTCTTTCTCCCATCTCTGTCCCACCTCCTCATCTGCCTCTCTCTCATCTCTGTCCCCCTCCCCCTCCTGACTCTCTCTCCCATTTCTGTCCCACCTCCTCATCTGCTTCTCTCTCATCTCTGTCCCCCTCCTCATCTGCCTCTCTCTCATCTCTGTCCCCCTCCTGACTCTCTCTCCCATCTCTGTCCCACCTCCTCATCTGCTTCTCTCTCATCTGTCCCCCCTCCTCATCTGCCTCTCTCTCATCTCTGTCCCCCTCCTGACTCTCTCTCCCATCTCTGTCCCACCTCCTCATATGCTTCTCTCTCATATCTGTCCCCCTCCTCATCTGCCTCTCTCTCATCTCTGTCCCGCTCCCCCTCCTGTCTCTCTCTCCCATCTCTGTCCGGCCTTCTCATCTGCTTCTCTCTCATCTCTGTCCCCCCTCCTCATCTGCCTCTCTCTCTCATCTCTGTCCTCCTCCCCCTCCTGACTCTCTCCCATCTCTGTCCGCCCTTCTCATCTGCTTCTCTCTCATCTCTGTCCCCCTCCAGACTCTCTCTCTCCAATCTCTGTCCCCCCTCCTCATCTGCTTCTCTCATCTCTGTCCCCCTCCCCCCCTGACTCTCTCTCCCATCTCTGTCCCCCCTCTCATCTGCCTCTCTCATCTCTGCCCCCACCCCCTCCCTGACTCTCTCCCATCTCTGTCCGCCCTTCTCATCTGCTTCTCTCTCATCTGTCCCCCCTCCTCATCTGCTTCTCTCTCATCTCTGTCCCCCTCCCCTTCCTGTCTCTCTCTCCCATCTCTGTCCGGCCTTCTCATCTGCTTCTCTCTCATCTGTCCCCCCTCCTCATCTGCTTCTCTCTCATCTCTGTCCCCCTCCCCTTCCTGTCTCTCTCTCCCATCTCTGTCCGGCCTTCTCATCTGCTTCTCTCTCATCTGTCCCCCCTCCTCACCTGCCTCTCTCTCATCTCTGTCCCCCCTCCCCCACACCTGACCCCCTCTCGTCTCTGTCCTCCTTGCGCCATCTGCCTTTCTCTCTATTGCTCTCTCATCTCTGTCCTCCCCTGTCGATCTCTGTCCCCCCATCCCCCTCTGTCTCTTTCACGTCTGTTCCTCACCTGCCCCCTATATCTCTCTCCCATCTCTCTCTCCGTCCCTCCTGTCTTTCTTTTCTTTGTCCCCGCCCCATCTCTCTCTCTCATCTCTGCCTACCTCATCTCACTCTCTCGTCTGACCTCCTCTGTCTTATCTCTGCTCTCGTGGAAGTGCCAGCTCCAGGTTCTGACAGGATGGTACAGACTTCCATTTGGCTTTCACTGCTTTGTATTTAGGTGTATGTGAGCAGGGGGCGGGGCCTCACTCCCATCTCGTCCCTAGCAGCCACTGAGACCTGTGAGGGTGGGCGGGGCCTCACTCCCAGCTCGTCCCTAGCAGCCACTGAGACCTGTGAGGGTGGGCGGGGCCTCACTCACTTCTCGTCCCTAGTAGCCACTGAGACTGGTGAGGGTGGGCGGGGCCTCACTCCCATCTCGTCCCTAGCAGCCACTGAGACCTGTGAGGGTGGGCGGGGCCTCACTCCCAGCTCGTCCCTAGCAGCCACTGAGACCTGTGAGGGTGGGCGGGGCCTCACTCACTTCTCGTCCCTAGTAGCCACTGAGACCTGTGAGGGTGGGCGGGGCCTCACTCCCATCTCGTCCCTAGCAGCCACTGAGACCTGTGAGGGTGGGCGGGGCCTCACTCCCAGCTCGTCCCTAGCAGCCACTGAGACCTGTGAGGGTGGGCGGGGCCTCACTCACTTCTCGTCCCTAGTAGCCACTGAGACCTGTGAGGGTGGGCGGGGCCTCACTCCCATCTCGTCCCTAGCAGCCACTGAGACCTGTGAGGGTGGGCGGGGCCTCACTCCCAGCTCGTCCCTAGCAGCCACTGAGACCTGTGAGGGTGGGCGGGGCCTCACTCACTTCTCGTCCCTAGTAGCCACTGAGACCTGTGAGGGTGGGCGGGGCCTCACTCCCATCTCGTCCCTAGCAGCCACTGAGACCTGTGAGGGTGGGCGGGGCCTCACTCCCAGCTCGTCCCTAGCAGCCACTGAGACCTGTGAGGGTGGGCGGGGCCTCACTCACTTCTCGTCCCTAGTAGCCACTGAGACCTGTGAGGGTGGGCGGGGCCTCACTCCCATCTCGTCCCTAGCAGCCACTGAGACTTGTGAGGGTGGGTGGGGCTCAGGTGCGTGACAGACATACCTTTACATAGCTGAACAGATTTCACAATATTCCTAGGTTGAATTGTAAATTTGAACTAGACCCCAATGTCAGTGCAGAAATTAAATTATTAACTCTGGATTCTGATTCAGTAGACACTGGTTTTTAATCAATTACAATCATACCTCCCAATTTTGGAGCCCTTCAAATTGTGCCAAATTTTGAAGGGGCGTGACCATGTCTCCATGGGGCGTTGGCCACTCATCCTTTACTTTCTTCTTCTAAAATACTAATTAATTGCCACGTGGACCGGTGTGCGTGGACCGGTGTGCGTGGCATACACTCGGTGCACAGGACACCTCCTAACTTTCTGATCTGCAGAGGTATTACAAACACTTATTAATATTGTTGTTGTAACTATTACCACCGTGGTACAATTCTTGCAATATTGTGTGTAATTGTACACATATGCAGCATAAAAGAATGATGGTATACTGACTTTACACTGAGTGTAATGCTGTACTATCTGATTTCACCACCAACAAAAAAAAAGACGCATTGCATAGGACAAAAGGGTTAAACAGCAAAGCATAGCATGTCAGTTATTGCTTCATGTAAATTCACTGGCCATACCTGTGTGGATTCATCAATGTGTGCGGTTGTCTGTTACCTATGAGGCTGTGAACCAATCACTGTTCTTCTTAAGCTATTGATACAAACCTATTGATGCTCGACCATCTCTAAGAGATTGTTAATGATGGCAAAGAGACACGTGCTTTGGTTTCTATTAATGCCCATTAGGTAGTTTATTTACATTTTAAAGCTATGGCCCTCATTCAGAGCCACTCGCTAGCGGCAGTACGCTCGTTCCGAGCGATGTTCGCACATCTGCGCATGCGTACGGATCGTTATACGCATACGCGAACCAGTCAGTGCGGCCGAAATTCATGTGCTCGCAATATAGCGAATGCCTGCTATTTTGAGTGACAGGAGGAGGCGTATGTGGGTGGTAACAGGGGAAGGTGCTTGAAAATGGGGAGTGGAGATCCGAACGCAGGCGTGCTTAAAGGTCAAAACGGGCGTTTTATGGGTGTGCATAATTAATACAGCAGCGTCATTGACCACGTCACTGGGTTATTTTATAGCCAGAACTGCTCGCAAGATTGTGGTAGCAAAAACCAACCACAAGAATAGCGAGCAGTTCATACGCTGGTCGATGTACTCGATTAATCTAATAAATAGCGGACATGACGTATGGTGCGAGCGGCCAGGGGGCGTTTTTAACAAATAAACGAGCGTATGTTTTGCTCGCTCGTTCAGACTTAGAGGTGGGAACAGACTGCAATTTGCGAAGGGATCATTTGAATAGCCACCCCTTGTTTTTGAACGAACGACCGCAAATAGCGAACGGCTCTGAATCAGGCCCTATGTTTTTGTTATAGCTTCTATCCAAAAAGTTTATAAATGTTAATAACTGGTAATATGTATAATGGTTGGCTAGAAAATGGGCCACTACTATTGTTACGGCTCGCTAATGCCGTATTGTCTACTATGTGTATCACTACAGCAGAAGATGTCCTGAAAGGCTCGCAGATAGCGTATGTGACGGGGGTGGAAAGCGAGGACGGTATGCCGGCATCGGTGACCCAATCAGGACAGCAGCTGGCACTTATATCCCAAGATGGCACACAACACGTGAGTATTAAGATTGTGACATCACCAGGGGATACACTGATATGTGTACAGGAATAGACGGGGCACTAGAATATTGCATTGTATGATCTATATCTGTGATGAGTATAGTTGTAAATGACGCTTATGCTGTTGCAGGTAGCTATAGTTGCACAAGATTTATCCGCATTCCACGCAGCTTCCTCAGAAATGGGCCAACAGCACCATCTGATCACTACGGAAGCCAGGCCAGTCACTCTGCTGGCCACGTCAAATGGGACGCAGATTGCGGTTCAGGTAAGTGCTGGGACCCACGTGTCCACTTCACAGAGCTTTACTGGCACTCATTTGTCAGAAATTGTGCAAACAAAGTGCTCGTCTTACTGTCATAAATAACTCAGGCCTCCGGACTGTCCACATATAGGCAGCATAGTCCCAGATGTTGTAAGAGTGCCCCACTCATGGGTGTGCTCAGCAGTGCAACAGTGTTCTCATCGGGAAGCCGACGGATGGAATCCCGACCGCTGGCTTCCCCACTGTCTAATCCCGGCAAGTGTCTAATGACAGGTGTCGAAATCCCGACGCCTGTCATTAGACCTACGCCGGGAGCCCGACACCCGGCTTACCGATCAAAGGTAAACCAGGCGCCGGTCGCGGACAGCCGCGGGGGGGGGGAGGGTTAGGTTTCGGGCTCCCGGGGGGGACTTAGGGTTAGGCACCCCCCCCGGGAGGTTAGGCTTAGGCTAGGGGAAGGGGGGTTAGGGTTAGGCATCCCTGGGGGGAGGTTAGGGTTAGGCACCCCCCTGGGGGACTTAGGTTTAGGTGGCGGGGAATGGGGGGTTAGGTTTAGGCACTTAGAGGGGGGATTAGGGTTAGGCACTTGGGGGGGAGGTTAGGGTTAGGCACCCCTAAGGGAGGGTTAGGGGGGGGGAATTAGGTTAGCATACTTAACCTTAATGGACGATCGGGATTTCCACCTCTGTCGGGCTGTCACTGTCGGCCGGCGGTAAATCATACCGATTTTGTTTTCAGCGAGGGGGTTTGGGGGGAGTTTCATCGGCACTGGACACCTCTGGTGTGTGGCCACATTCCCATAGTGACTTGTCGCGCGTCGGGCTGTTTTATGCAGTGTACCGGTGTCCAGCTCCAAAGTGTGAATAGCAGAATGCTTCTAATATTGGGGAAGATACACACCTGACTATCATTGTAAATTAATTCAAAGTGGAGAGTCTCAGAAATACTCTGTTCAATGTGGACTGTTGCTAAATATTCATTATCTGTTTATAGATTGCCGATAACTTCACAAGCGAGAGGGTCAATAGTCCCCCATGAGATCTGACACTTTTCCAGCATATATATATATATATATATATATATATATATATATATAGTATATTTCTTATATCAGTCTGGTTAGACGTTTTACAGCAGCTACAAAGTCGCTTCTGGCTGCTAAGACCGTAATTAGATGCTCGGGATACAGCTGTGTCCACCTACCTATATACTCCCCTGTGATTGGGACAGTGCATCTATCACCGAAACATACCCAGTGCACCATGCTCCATCTCACTGACGGATCATAGAGTCCTCTGTAGCCCACTGGGGGGCGCTATCCCGGAAGATGTTACACAGGGAGTTCTTACATCACTTGGTCAATATCTGCTATATTTGTAGTGTATTATACATATTGCCCACTTATCTTGTTTGTATGTAAAAGCCCCCTTGTGTCTTATGACACGGCCAGTCAGTACATTTCCAGGCGGTTTCTTTTCATCATGTCATGCTTATCAGAGATTCAGGGTCCCATAGACTAATCCCACCCCTCACTCTTTCCCTCTTAGCTGGGCGAGCAGCAGTCCTTGGAGGAAGCCATTCGTATAGCTTCCCGGATACAGCAGGGCGAGTCCCCCGGCATGGACGATTAACCTGTGAACACCTGCCATCACCCCCCTTCCCTGCGTATTGTACCCACCTCGGTGCAATAAAAGCCTTGCACATGCCGATTACGAGGACCGTCATCAACCAATACAGATATTTAAGCCTAGTATTTTATATTTGGACTTGTAAGATAATGGACGTATTCCAGGACTGTGGATAAAGCCTGATACATTTCAGTACCGTCATCGCCTCTCCCTCCGGCCCCTCCTCTATATCAGGATAAGTATTTCTCTGCCTCAGTAAGTCTCCGGCTCCCCGGACCTGTACTATTTGTAAATAGAGATTGTTAATGCTAAAGGTGTTAATACTATTTTATCCTTGAGAAGAATTATGTACAAAAGCCCGGTTTGTGGAATATTAAAGGAGTTGAATGTGTCCTGATCCTGTAATTTCTGTATATATTTTGTGTACGTCGCCTTCAAAGAAAATATTGAATCATTTTTGAGTACATCTTGGAACCTTGGAGAAGAGACGAGCAAGGCGCGCTGGGCATAGCTGGAGGTCCGCTGATGTCACCGTCCGGCCAATAATATGATGTCATACGTTACAAATAGACTCTTGTGACACTTTCCAAGATAAACACAAAGGTCCAAATAATGCGTTCTTCAAGCCCTCTCCCATCCGGCATGTCTACGATGTGTTACACAGATCCCACGCGGATGCGAGAGGAGGCAGCCGCCTGAGACTGCGGCAGAAAAAGAGCGTCAACAATACCCCATTACTACGGGTGTTTGGGATTTTCTCTATTTATGTTTCATTTTTTTTGGGGGGGGGGGGGGAGGGTTTGCCCAGATGTTTCGGTCACATTTTGGGCTTCACTGAGATCTCAAACACAGACTTCAGTTTATTTATAAAGACTGTTTTATATGTACAAAGATATGAATAAACTTTTGCTTTTTCTTGCTTTTTTTTTTAAATTGAACTTTAATCGTTATTTTGTTGGGGGGTTTTTTGTGTCTGTCGTTTAAATGTGAATAAGCCGCTTTTATGTAGACTTTCAATTTTCAGGCAAATTCCTCTCTCTCTCTGCGTCCTAATCACAGTGTCATGCGTTGTGCGCTCACTGTCAGCCATAAAGTTTATTTTTATAGCGAACACCTGTGTGACTCGCAGACACAGACAGCGATGATTTGTCTTATTGCTGAGGTCACACAGGTAGACAAGCAGCTGTGCGCATCTTCCCATGTGATCATTGTGGCAGCTGCTTTCATCCTCTGGAACAGATGTGTCCAATTCTCCTCTAATTTGTGTCCTCCGCCTCCACTTTGACCTTTATGAAATACCACCTGTACTCAGCTAGACGCCTGTATACACAGACTTGTCAGTCCCACAATATGAGAACTTAGCGTACTCATCTGGATGTAGTAATGAATATTGGAAATGCTAAGTACGCTGATTCTACCAGAAAAAGTTTGTCAGGTCCTTTCCCTGCTTCAGCGCTAAGTAGAACTGAATTACAGTGGGCTGAATTCAATTCAGTGCGATGATGAATAGCCGCGCGGGGAACTCCCAAAGCTATTTAATACACCGCGCTGTTTGGGCGGCTAAGCGATTTCTTCTCGCATTGCTCTGGGGAATGCGAGGAGACCTCCGACAAAAGTGCCGGGCACGCAGCTATTTGCCGCGCGCCCGGCACTTTAGTCAGAGAATGCCGGTTACCGCGCCTTAAGACCCATGTTAAGTCGAGAGAACCGGCATTCCCTGGCTTAACCAATTCCCGACCAGGCACACAGCGCGTTGTATCGAATAGCTGAGGGAGCTCCCTCCCGCGGCTATTCCATCATCGCACCAAATAGAATTCGGCCCAATGTTACCATGAGATTTACGCTATGCTCCGTATATAGGGACTGATGCAGAATTGGCCGCAATGGTTCCCAAATTGCAGGTGTGAGGTGCATACATTTAAAATGAGCCACAATTTAACCATATGCAAAGCCACAACTATGTTATGATGCGTCCTGGCATTATATGCGCCTGGTTGATGTCCGGCAAATGGCATATACACTTGTGTCCCGCTTGCGTCCATGGTTTTAACCGTTTATTTTATTTGCAACTAACGCATTCGCCATTAGGCATCTATAAAACTGCTAAAGCCTCTCTAGAACAGCAGAAACAGGTCCCTAACTCGTGTAAGATTTACTTAACTACACTCTAAAAGGTACAGTATGGGGGCAATTCAATTCCGGGTGATGCTACATCGCCTCCTCTTCACCTCGACTTAACATATCTTCCTGTGCAACCCCATGAGGGTGCGAGGTGAAATCCTGTCCCTATATGTCCAAGCAGCAAAGAAATCACTAGTCCACGTCAGAGGAGATTATGCAAACAGCCAATCACAAGCGGATCACTAATGATGGTTACTTGTACCTATCCCTAACTACCCGCAAATAATACATTAATGTAATTGCGCATAAATGCCCTTAGTGTACTCGGCCTACATATAATGGCAGATTCCCATAGGTGCGTATGTTAGTGGTTCCCAAACTGGGTGCCACGGGTTTGTTTCCAGGACCAAATCAAATAATTTATGGTCAATGTGGCAAAATCAGTGCTGGTGGCTGTTAATCATAAAATATGTGAGCAAACAATAGCACAGCCCTGTCCCCCACCACATAACAGACCCTTAGGGTGACAGGTAAGCACAATTTACTTCATTTAATCATGTTTGCTGAATTTCTCACTGAGAACCTTATGGGCTAGAGATGCCATGAATAAATAATGCTGATACTTTAGGGCGCTGGGATGCGAGAAAGATTGGGAACCTCTGGCGTTTGTGCTTTTTGCCTTCTAAAGCATCTGAAAACACATTAAGGGGTCTATGTACTAAGCAGTGTAATGCTGCATACACACGTAAAGATTTTCTGTCTGACCCTCCAACTAGTTGATTGGTTGGAATGAAAATCTGGTAACGTATGGGAGTAACCGATGATCAGCAATTTGCTCCTAAATGCCAGAAAACAGATGAAAATGGTCGTCAGACAAGTTTGTTAAATGTTTGATCTAAACAATTTGTTCAAACAACAGTTTTTGTCCATTTTCCGGCGTTTGGGAGCAAATTTGGTTTTTATATCATCATAAAGTTCATCAAACAGTATATCTGTACAAAAAGCAGCGTCAATTCACAAAAAAAGTGCAATGGTGCAAAGGCATAAATGTGATACTCATCATGATGAGTGAACCATCGCTGTGGCATGTGAAGTGTGTAGCCCGGCCCGACAGCTGTTTTGGCACCCTCAGGTACCTTCTTCCTGGGGCATAACTGCACAACTACTCACCTGTATTCTTATACCCTCAGCGAGGCACACCTGAATCTCCTAATGACGCTATCACCTAGCATTCACCTGTGTAGCTCGCATTCCCTGGAACCTCCGTGTGTCAGAGCGACGCGTCCAGCGGGGACCCGGCAGTGACGCGTACGCTGCAACAGAGCTTGTGTTCCACAGCCCGGAGGTCATTTTCCAGCTTAGCTGTCAATGCTTCATATTTTGCTACAGTATCAAATGAATGAATTCTACAACAGCCAATCATACAGTATAAAAAGTATTAGATACTTCAGTGCCTAGTGACAGCATCATATAGTTCAGGCTATGTCTCACAGAGGGTAAATATCATACTGTGAATTCACAAAAAAATCACAAAAAGTGCTGAATAGACACAAGAAAGACATAGAAACAGAAGATATGTTATTAGATGTAACACTTCATAGAAAGCAACTAAGATTTAATTCTTCATTAAGCCCCAACGGTGATATAGAGCATAAATCTAGCGACACTCATCCTGTAGTAGTTTTTTACCACGGTCACTGCCCCTAGTGAGCGGAGGTATGTGATCGATCGGCATCACTTTAAAGTCTAGGAGGCTATGACCCATCTCAACAAAATGCCTGGCAACAGGGGGAGTATTGCCATCTACCCCAATGAATGCTTTACGTAAGGAGGAGCGATGTAACTCTTCGCTCTTTAAGCATACTGACAGTCTTGCCCACATAAAGGCCATTACACGGGCATTGTATTATGTACACGACAAATTTGCTCTCACAATTCAATCGATGGTGGATTTTAAACACTCGCTTAGATTGTGGATCTTCGAATTGATCCCGAAAAATCAAAAATCTGCAATTAATGCATCTTGAGCAGCGAAACACTCCATTCTTTAGGGATAGCCAGGTTTTTGGCCTTTTTATTCCAAAGTCGTTCTTATAACCATATCATTGATGTTACTGCTACGTCTGTAGCTAATCAATGGTAAGTCTTTACAACTCTTAGCTAATGCTGGATCTGTTTGCACAATATGCCAGTGGCGAAAAATTGCACTTTTGATTATCTGTGAACTGACAGAAATAGTGATATTGAAAACCAGTCGCTCTGGTTTGACTTCACATACATTGTCCTTATTATCCAACAGCGTAGTTCTATCAAGTTGCAGACATTTATCTGTTGTTTAATCTCCTTTTGGTCATAGCCTTTCTCAATTAATTTTTTTGACATCTGTTGGAGAGCCATTGGTAACTCCTCACTATCGGAAGTTATACGTGTCACACGTAATAGCTGTGAATATGGCAGACCCTTTTTGAGAGTTCTAGGATGGCAGCTATCTGCTGCCAATAACGTGTTAGTCCGTTGGCTTTGTATATACAGATGTCTTGATTTTGTCACCAGTAATGTCGATCGTTACATCTAGATAGTTAATCACTGTCGCACTGAAGCTCAAAGTGAATCTAATAGTGCTTTCAGTAGCTGCTGTATAGAACCATTTGTCCATTTTACATATATTTATCCATTAACATGCTGAGTAATTTGTGGAGGACATATTTATATATTATATGTGCAGCGCCTGGCGCCCCTGAGCTCGCATGCACCAATTCTCCACTGTGGCTGCCCATATGCCCCCCCCCCCCCCTTTCCCTGTACTCGGGAGGCTGTGCCATCTTTCTGGAGATTTTTATAATATATATAATCTCTAGATGGATGGCACAGCCCCCCCAGTGTGCAGTGAGGGGGGGGGCATATGGGCAGCCACAGTGGTCAATTGGCGCATGCGAGCTCAGGAGCGCCCGGCGCTGCACACCCAGCATCACTGATAGATACGCCACTGAGTGTATTCTCTGGTCAGCTTTCCAAAATGTAGAAGATTGAGGCTGTTAATAATTATAAATGAGTGTGTTTGTATGGGGGGAGGGGGGAGCAGCTTACCAAATGCAACCAGTGTTTGCACTCTCTGTTCCTTTGCAATAGCCTCAGCATGTAAATGTAAATATAGTTGTGGATGGGGCCTTTTGACGGAACCTCATTTAAATGCCCTGCTCCACCTATTGTCTTGGTAGACTCTTGGATTGTCTCACTAATATAAGCGTGAGTCACCGTCTATAGGCTCCACATTCCTGGAGGATTACAGAATATGTGCAGTGAATGTGTCTGCTGCAGGGCAAAGGTGAAATGACTTCACCCATTACTGCAGCCAGTTTACCAGAATCCTCACCGACTTGTGTCCTTTTCTCTTTAAAGAGCCGCCTTGAGATCAGTGACAATAATTCGAGCTGACTCCATGGGTTTCTGAATTGCTGAGTGCGCAGTGATAAGGGTGCGCCAAGTATGGTGACAGCCGGCAGAAGAGACTGCTGGCTGTCTCGTAGACTTCAGGATGGTTTATTCAGCGTGTCGATGCAGTTAACTGGACCAAACCTATAATCCTGTATATTGTAAATGTGCTGTTCTAAATAAACGTATCGGGGTATATTCTAAGGATGTGGAAGATGTTTGTGTTCATCACGATACAGAGCGATAAGTGTCACATGTATTTGACAAAGCAATTTAAGGCCCTTCTAAATTTAGCACAATTTCCACTAGCACAGACTAAAGGTACACGCTATATAATTATTGGATGGATTTGCCAATTATCGAGTGATCAGCCTGATTTATTGTATAGTGTGTAGGCATGATCGTTACGGGGTTCCGCCGATAAACCGGTTAAAAAAACATCTACATGCGCATTCCTTTGATTATCCGATCAGTCAGCCAAGACACAAAATCTTGGCCTTAATCTCCCGATATCGAGCAGTGTGTGCGCATTCTCCATAATCTGCCCATATTTCCTACATTTTCCCGTAACTACGTCATCTTCCTTGTGGGCGGACATAATGCAAGATCTGCGTTGTGTGGCCGAATATTGGTAACATCGCGCCATTTGTCGCCCGATCAAAAATATCAGACAATGTGTACCTAGCTTAACCGTTGTCAATTCAATTAAGGGCGATGCCTTCTTTGTGTCACCGATGCCACGGCACCCTACATCTCCCGATTTCGCCCCTAAATCATGCATTTTAGTTTGCACTTTGCATCCCCCTAGGGGGGTGCATATTAAAATGCATGATATAGAGGCCTACCGTATGTATGGCTGATGTGCGCACTGCACACTGTGCCGGTCTGCATTGCCTTCATCGCACTTAATTTAAACGGAATCGGTATGTAATGCCACCAATCTATTCCCGGGGGACCAAATACTGACACCGGAAGCCTGAACAGTGAAGATCCCGACTAGGGCTGGTAAGTACCCTAACCCTCCCTTAGTTACCCAAACCTGCCCAGGGTTGCCTAACCATAACCTTTCCCTAGTAGTGCCTAACCCCCCCTTCCCGCACCCTAAACTTAACCCTCCCAGGGGGTGCCTAACCCTAACCTCCCCCCAGTGGTGCCTAACCATAACCACCCCTTCCCCTAACCCTCCCCAATGGGAGCCTAACCCTAAGTCCCCCCTGGCGGTGCCTAATCCTTCCCACCCAACCCCCCCGCGGCTAGCAGCTAGAAAGCCCTGGCTTACCTTAGTTCGGGTGTTGGGATTTCGGCATGGGCTAAAGATAGGCGTCAGGATTTAGACGCCTATCTTTACTTTAGTCCCTTGTCAAGCTTCCAGCATCGGGATTCCGACGGGCGGCAGTATCTTAACTGCATCCCATTTAAACGACCTCAATGGGAGGGAGAACACAAAATATATATATAGATGCCCCCAGCCAGAACTATTTTTATGAACTGACTTAAATGACCTTGGTGTGTAAGCAACATCTGTTCTGGCCAAAGGTCACAGACTGCACAGACGGATCTGCTCTCTTGTTTAGGATGGCCGAATCTTGATCCTCTATGTTACCGAATATATTAATTTCGGTATTAATCTCTTTCACCATATATCGCCGTGTGAGCACTCATTTTTATTTGACGGACTAAATTGTAGGGAAAATGAGTTTTAGAACTTGTTGTGTATGATAAATGGTGCTCCAGCCAATCAGCTCCCAACTGTCATTTTCTAAACAGATGGCAGTTAAGAGCAGATTGGCTGGAGCACCATTACCATACGCAGCGAGTTTTATCACTCATTGCGTATAATAAAACTCATTGAATAATGAGCCCCTATACGGAAATCATTTTTTAAAATTGAGAAAGTTTGATAGCATGAAGTATCAATGCTGTAATAAACTGATACATTCCAAGTGGGTGAAATGCTGGTGATAGGGGCACTCTGAATCCACGGGGTGGGACGTACAGAGTATTGATTACAGTTCGGGTCACACTCCAAAAGACACACAAAATAAAATAAAAGTATGAAAAAGTATAAACAGATAATGATAGTTTTATTACAAATAAACCCTAAATATAATAAGAGTATGTGAGGGTGGAAGACTACTTATAGTTGGCTGTTAGTCTATTACAATGTACTTTCACAGCCCCCCTAGAAAGAACACTGACAATGGTTCACTCAGGTGCTGAACTGAATTTAGCTATTTTCTCAGTGGGGAGTTAAGCTGTCATTAAGTTCTGATTGAAATTGGAAAACAGGGTCTTCTATCTGCTTCACTGAGTTTTAGAGCTTTGAGACATGAGATCAAATAGTATGAAGGTCACGAGGTATTTAGGGCGCTTGATCGATTCTTAGCATAGTACAAAAAAATAAAATGTGTAAATAGACAAATGAACTAATATTCACTATAATAAATAGAACCATTACTTTTGGGGATCAAAGTATTAAGATTATATTCCTGAATTCCACAATAAGCACAACTGTCATGTCTCTAGGTCGGGCCCATATTAAGGCAACCTAAGGCAGTTGCCTGGGGTACAAAGTTTTTTTGGGGGGCAGCAAAATGAAGGGAATGATTTTCAAAAATCTATTTACTTGGTATGAAAGTTTAAATCCCTGGTTATGGCTTGTTGTTTGAGCTAACAGTGCTTATGTGCACACAAATAGTATGGCCAAAGTTCTGTCAGTTTGCATAAGGGATGAGAAGGCATCAAAAATGATTATACCCATCCGTGACTCATCTCCTGACTATTCTATCAGTAAGTAACATTTTAGTTGCCTTTTCTCCTTGAAAGTCCCACTCACTTCACTCAATACCGAATGGGCAGGGTGTGATGTTACGTTGTGGGTGTGCAGGACACAGGTGATGTTACGTTGTGGGTGTGCAGGACACAGGTGATGTTACGCTGTGGGTGTGCAGCACACAGGTGATGTTACGTGGTGGGTGTGCAGGACACAGGTGATGTTACGTGGTGGGTGTGCAGGACACAGGTGATGTTACGTGGTGGGTGTGCAGGACACAGGTGATGTTACATGGTGGGTGTGCAGCACACAGGTGATGTTACGTGGTGGGTGTGCAGGACACAGGTGATGTTACATGGTGGGTGTGCAGCACACAGGTGATGTTACGTGGTGGGTGTGCAGGACACAGGTAATGTTACGTGGTGGGTGTGCAGGACACTGGTGATGTTACGTGGTGGGTGTGCGGGACACTGGTGATGTTACGCGGTGGGTGCGCGGGACACACGTGATGTTACGTGGTGGGTGTGCAGGACACAGGTGACGTTATATGGTGGACAGGTAGGACACAGGTGTTGACTTGGTTGTTGCATATGCGCAGTTGAGCCAAACAGACGCTGAGGAACAGAGCTGGAGAGCAGGGTGAGGTGCTGCAGGTCTGAGGAGATAGAGCTGCCCAGTGACGTCATTGAAGTGGTGCAGACAGTCATGGCCACTGAGTACCCACTGAATAGAGTGCTGGGGACTGTAGCAGAATCCATGGAGGCTGACAGCGAGTTGTGCTGAGCAAGAGAGACGTCCTTGTTGTAAGTGAGCTGCAGTCTAACATTGATATATTTGCCAAAGACTGAGTCATACATATGCCAAAAGACTGAGAGCTAGTGCATTGCTGAACGCAGATTCCTGATGGTCGGGAATCTGCGCAGGCGCCCGTCCTGTACTGCACATGATCACACGCAGATGGGCAGCAGACTTTCAGTGATTTCAGCGGCAACGACCTCTGTTTCCCAAAACGGAGGTATGTCGCCGCCATTGTGGGGGGAGGGAAGAGACATATAAACTCTAATACAGCGCTATCAATAAAAAGTATTCATACGGTTTGAAAGAGTCAACAATATTGTCATTTAATAATTAAAAGTTGAAACATATATAAATAAACCATATATAAATAAACCATATAATTCCACTTGTAAAATTAGCAGCAAATATTGAATAGTCATGGTGCAGGTGGTTTCCAAGGGTATAGCCCCAAAAATAGGACTGCAAATTATAATGTCTTTTGAAGGTTCCAATGAGCACAGTGGCCTCCATCATCCGTAAATGGAAGAAGTTCGGAACCACCAGGACTCTTCCTAGAGTTGGCCAGCCGTCTAAACTGAGCCATTGGTGGAGAAGGGTCCTAGTCAGGGAGGTGATCAAGAACCTGATGGTCACTCTGTCAGAGCTACAGCATTCCTCTGTGAAGAGAGTAGAACCTTCCAGAAGGACAACCATCACTGCAGCAATTCACCAATCAGGGATGTATGGTAGAGTGGCCAGATAAAGCCACCCCTTAGTAAAGGAGGGCTGCACATGGCAGCCCACCTAGAGTTTGCCAAAATGCACCTGAAGGACTCTCTGGTCTGATGAGACAAAGATTGAACTTTGAATGCTAGGCGTTATGTTTGGAGGAAACCAGGCACCGCTCATCACCAGGCCAATACCATCCCTACAGTGAAAGCATGGTGGTGGCAGCATCATGCTGTGGTGATGTTTTTAAGCGGCAGGAACTGGTAGATTAGTCAGAATAGAGGGAAAGGTGAATGCAGCAATGTACAGAGACATCCTGGATGAAAACCTGCTCCAGAGCGCTCTTGACCTCAGACTGGGGCGACGGTTCATCTTTCGCAGGACAACGACCCTAAGCACACAGCCAAGATATCAAAGGAGTGGCTTCAGGACAACTCTGTGAATGTCCTTGAGTGGCCCAACAAGAGCCCAGACTTGAATCCAATTGAACATCTCTGGAGAGATCTGAAAATGTCTGTGCACCGACGCTTCCCATCCAACCTGATGGAGCTTGAGAGGTTCTGCAAAGAGGAATGGGCAAAACTGCCCAAAGATAGGGGTGCCAAGCTTGTGGCATCATATTCAAAAAGACTTGAGGCTGTAATTGCTGCCAAAGGTGCATCAACAAAGTATGGTTGTGAATACTTATGTACGTGTGATTTCTTTGTTGTTTTTTTAACTAAATTTGCAAAAAACCTTAAAAAAAACTTTTTACACGTTGTCATAATGGGGTATTGCGTGTAGAATTTTGATGACAAAAATTTATTTATTCCATTTTGGAATAAGGCTGTAACATAACAAAATGTGGGAAAAAGTGAAGCGTTGTGAATACTTTCCGGATGCACTGTATACTGTTCTCTAAATATTGTTTTCTTTCTCCATAAAATTGTATCCCACATTTTCACTATTGTTGAATACTTTTATTGTGTATTTCTATTGCTATTTTCAGAGATACCGTATGCCTTTCTGTATGACTATTTTACTGTGTTTTGTGTGGATCTATAATAAACATACCTTTTAAAAAAAAAAAAGGTCCACACCCTTTATTTACAGCAGCTTGAGCAATAGTGATAAGCGCCAACACAGATTATCTTTAAGATATTTTTTCAGTTCTGGCGGAGTGAAGAGGCCAGGCTCTCCACTGGCTGATGGAGATTTCCTGGCCTCTTTCTCTACTCTGTGGCGGCCGGCTTGCGTGACCCCATGGTTCACCTTAGCCAGCCGATGTTCCCACAGATTATCCGATGCTGTGTTGGACAAAGCAGCTTGGATAACTAATGCAGCTGCCTCCTGCTGCATTAGCATATTTAAAAGGACGGAATTGCATAGCTGCTTGCGAGCTGCTTTGCAATTTCGCCCTAAGCTGAATCAGGCCCTGAATTTGCTAATCTGTGTAGAGAGAGCCATTTATAGAGGTATAATACAAGAGTTATATACAAGTGCACTAAGGACTGAGCTATAATTATTGTTGAATGCTGAAGATAGTTGTGCTATTAAAGACTGAGCTATATATACATAATACATTATTATTGGAGAGCAATCAATTGGGGCAATCAATCTCACATTCCAGTCTAAATTCACCTCACTTTAGTCAAACAAATCTTGTAGATCCCAAATCCGTTGCTACTTAACCTACTCAGGGCTTCATTCAGATTAGGACGGAATTGCAAAGCAGCTCGCAAGCAGCTGTGCAAAACACTGAAAGGTTGCAAGTATCATGAGCAGCGACTATATGATAGGTACTATTTGTCTTGGTGCATCATCTACTGGATTGACATGTATACTGCAACTTCATGAGTCAAGATAAGCTGCCTGATTAGTGCTTAATATATAATTGGATTTTCCAGCTAAATAGATCTTCAGATATATCTATGTATTTCTATATGCATACATATATAACATTGCATTTGTGGTGTGCAATATATGTATATATTTAAAATATATATCTATATAAATATAGTCAATTTGGAGTTGAGGAGCCTGAGCAAATTCCAATTAAAAATTTAGGCCCTCATTCAGAGCCGTACGCTCTGAGCAGAGCGCACGCTCTGAATTAGGGCCGGGCTCCATTTTCATGGAGCGTCCTCCTGGACGCTCGTATAGCTGTGGGTCACCACCCACAGGCTATACGAGCGTGCTTTTTGATGGCCGCGATGGTCGAGACCATCGCGACCATCGAAATTGCGAGCCGGAGCCTGCGGTTGAGGTTTTCAACCGCAAGCTCCGGAGTGATTTTGGCTCCCTCCGTCGTGCGCATGCTCAGTGCATAACATCGACCCACTTGCGAGCGGACAGCCGCTCGCGAGTGGGTCTGAATCAGGCCCTTAGTCTCTATAGTTCAGAAACAGTCCCTAAAAGTATATTTGTCTCAAAATATATATATATATACATCTAGTCATTTTTGGCTTGAGGAGCCTGCACACTGCATGCGCCGAGTGTAAAGCGCCTAGTTTTTCCTTTATTGCTACTCTCCCTGATGTCACATAGAGATAATACATACCTTATGGTGGGTACACACCTGAAAGATATATCTGCAGATCGAGTGATCCGCAGATATATCTTTAGATGATGATCGCTCTTACACACTGAACGGCCATCATCTATCCTGCAGCAGCGGGTCCCGCAGACAGGGAGGTGGGTCGGGGCCAACCCCCTCCTCGCGGCTGCTGCTGTGTGTGTATGAGCGGTCTGCAGACTAAGCTATACCATATAGAAAACGCAATCCAAATACATCCCGTAGTTTTTGCGTGATGCCGGCAAAAAAAAGACAAATAAAATAAAAAATAAAATAAAAAATTCTTGTCACCATAGTTCATACACAGTCCCAAGGACAAGGGCCTGTGGACATGTGCACATTTCTCCCAAAAAAATGTATGTACAGACACAATGATTACAACGTAAAGATAAGTATAGAATATATTATATTTAATTTAACACATTTTAAAAGAATGCACTTTGAAAGTCATTGTCTCCTTCAGTATTGTGTAACTTATATATGTACATAATACTTTGCCCTGATACTACCGAGGAACATAGTGTAGTATTATTGTTTATTGAGATAGAAGTTAAATAGGACTCTTTTTTTACTGCGGTACAAAGTGTAAATATTACTACACCGTCCCTATGGAGAAACTAGTGATTATCTCCATCGTTATCTAAACCTTCAGATAAAAAACCTGATTTATTTACTATGAAACCTTCTATAACCCAAAATCTGTTTTCACACACAAATACAATAAGATCATAATTCCACCACAAATACCAGACACCTCTTGACCACTGGACAGATAACACACGTGAAGGTTACTGGTTAGATCCCACTTTCAGAGGTGACGAGCTCAGTGGCTAAGCCACAATGTTGTTGACAATCAATATATTAACAGTGAATATGTTGCCAGTAACGATACTGAATTAGAACCTCTATACACTCCTTCCTATACCTTCTAATATCCTGCCTATACCTTCTAATATCCTGCCTATACCTTCTAATATCCTGCCTATACCTTCTAAGGATGACGCTAATTTGCATACGCAGTCATACAGTAAATAAAGACTCCCGATCTAGAACTTGTGGTTCCAAAGCACAAAGTATTATTCAAGTAAAGTACAGTCAGTTACACGCTTATTGACCCAAATACAATTCAGCGCAAAGGAATTGTACAGACCGAAGTACAGTATACATACGCAGCGCTTCTGGACCAGATGTAGGCATCAGCAAGAAACCCTCGTCAATCAGCATTCAGCAAGAAGACTAAGACCCAGTGTTGGAGCACACATATTTATACCCCCCAGAAATAGAAAACACAATAGAGAAGTTTGTTGCTGATGCCATTGGTTCCCAAGGGGGATGCATCTGTTACAGAACATTTAACAGGCTGATTCAAATAGACACAACCCAGCCTCTAACAACTGGGGGTCTCTGGTTTCCCGCCTCATGCAACATCCTAACAGTTGTTCATATAATGTACATTTTGTTGCTTGAAGTCTCTGCGGTCCATAAGTTGAGAATGCATGATGCGATCTCCACACTGATGGTACCGGAATACTGTTGAAAGAGTACGCATCAGTACAATACCAAACATGGCTTACTTATCATGTATAAAACCTTAGTTACCAAATAATCTTTATTTCACAGCATTTATACTAAATGAACAAACTTAAATCTTATACCTTAAAGCTTATTAAACCTTTTATGTGAATATGAAATATGTAAGTATGCGGGGTGTGATGTAAAGACGCTAGTTAACTTGGGGCAGATGCGTGCGCATAAAGCTAATAAACAGCGTTTTCAGAAAGGATCTTATGCATTCGCTAATATGCGACTAGTTAACAGCGCAATTGTGCGTATTAATGTGTATATGAGAAATGGTGAAAGATGCAAACGCATGGTGCTTATAGTAATATCGCCATATGTACTTAATTGTGAGTTTATCTAAAATGGCGCTTGGGTGGCCATTCGCAACATGGCGTCTTGCGATCTCATTTCCAAAATGGCGTCTTGCGGCCAGTCGCAAGATGGCGTCGCTACTATTCAATTTTAAACTGATCTTGTCTCAGCCAATTATCCAACTTCGACACCAGCACAAAGCCGACGTCGCAATGCAGACACGATTGTAATGTCTACACTGCGACAGTGGCATCCTGCTGCCGACATGTTCACTGTCGTCATATTGAACATCGACAATACGTATGAGTCCCGCACAGTGAGGGATAATTTACTCTGCTGCTTCTCAGCGATTTTGACCCCGAAATGTAAAATTAATTAAAAACAGAATGTGCCTTGTTTTGCTTTTATTATCATTGCCATTTAAAATGTTGGGGTTAAACCCCCCTGAAAAGCAGCGCCTTGCAAAGGCCACTGCTTAGTAAATGTACCCTTAATTCTGGAGGTGAAAGCAGCAGAATAAAGATTTTCCGCCGGCAGGTATAGTGAGAAGTGCTGCCAATCCTGGGTGGTATTTATGAAGAATACTCGTCTTTGCACCACAGGCTGATTTCTCCCCACAATTGTCCCAAACGTTAAATGAATTCAGTTCTATCCCAATCGTAACGTTCACTTTCACAGTTGGTCATGTCCTGTTGATGATAGTTGCCCCACATTTCCGAGGCTGACCACTGACATCACTTTAGGATCTTGGCCCATCGATCATAAACTGAGCTCAGTGGCAAACGCAGGATTTCTAGAGGGGGGTTTCCAAATGCTTGATTTTAGAGCAAATGTGGCCAGTCCATGAAGAGGGCATAATTAGTACTTAAACAGCTTTAATATGCATCATACATAGTGTATTGTGTGTGATAATTCCAGCATATACAGGACCAGTGATCACAGTAACCCATTATATGCAGCAGTAGGCCATCCTGCCTGAGCTGAATGTATTTATTTTAGATATGTGCACCATTCCAGGGTATTGGAGCAAGTTCAGGAGCCTGGAGCAACAGAAGGACCTAGCACTGCCCTGAACATATATGTACATATTGGGCTCTATAGCAGTGCATCCCTAACAGTACATGTTTTCCAGATATCCTAGTTTGTGCACAGGTTATTTATCACTGGCTGATACATGTAAAAAGATCCACAGGTGGTGCTAATTATTTCATTTGTGATACTGAGAATAAAATGCAGCACTAGTAAAATTCTATTATATTACTATTTATATTGTGGTCACAGTGTGGGCTGGGGAGGGGCCACTACAAGCTTTAATCTGGTCAGTTTGGAATATATCACCCAGAGCCGTAACTAGACTTTCTGGTGCCCTGTGCCAGAAAGAGCATTGGCGCCCCCCTCATTTTTCAAAGGGACATAATGCACCCAGGCAGATGGAAACCCCCCCTGCGTTTGCCTATGCAGCTGTTTAGTTACGGAATATCTCTGCCTGGTTCCAAACAGGGATGAGATTACAGAATATTGGGATCTACATCTAAAGGGCAGGATTAAGGGAGGGGCGACATGCTCCCGGATGGGGCTCAGCTCAGAGGCAAACGCAAGATTTTTATAGGGGGGTTTCCATATATATGTATACTGTATGTATGTATGTATATAGTATATATATATATATATATATGTATATTTGTATGCACATACATATATGATATACACACATATATACTTACACACATACATCATACATGCCTACTCTCCCGATTTGGTCGAGAGCCTCCCGAAAATCGGGTGCCACTCCCGACCTCCCGGAAAAGTAAGCATGCCTCCCGGCCCCTCCAGTCTCACCCGCAATACCACCCCAAACACCCGCAGCTGGGGGGGGCTGATGATGCGATTCTCACTGAATCGCCCCATCATGACCCCACCCCCTGCTCCACAATGGCGAAAATCTCGGCATTGTGTAGCGGGTGCGGGGCCAAATGATGTGAATATGTGGCTCTGCCCCCAGCCACGCCTCCAAACGGCATGTGCCATCCCGGTCACGCCCCCTTTGGCTGGCTCTGCCCCCTGCTAAGCCGACGTGGCTGCCTCCCTCCCGGAAGGGGCAGCCAGGATATCGGCAAGTATGACATACATGTGTCACACACACACACAATCACAAACATATCTCACATACATTACAAAAAACTTACCTTGCAGCAGATCTGATAGGGACAGGATCTAGTAGGCTGGCACCATATTCGTAAGCCCTGCCCCCTCGCTGCAATTTGCCGCGATTCGTGGGTCAATCGGGAAGGGGGCAGGGTCAAATGACACAAATCTAATTAAATTGTGTCATATTGGCTCCGCCTCCTTCATATTGTTACGTGAATCGCGGCAAAATTGCCACGAGGGGGCAGGGCTTAAAAACACGTTGCTTGCACCCCAGTCTGTCAGGGGGGGTTTCTGGGCACTCAGAATCCCCCCTGCATGCGCTACTGCAGCTGCCGCGGCGGTGTTCTACTGCATGCAGCGGCACGGTCAGTGGCAGTGCTGTTGCATACAGCGCAGAGCGGCTCCCATTCCAACTCCTGACTGAGTCCCGTCATCGGGGTCACATGACACAACACGTCAGTGGACTAGTGAGGGGACTAGGGAGCAGCTCTGCCGGAATCGGGAGGATGACAGGTGAGTAATCAGGGGCGGTCAGTTTGGAATATATCACCCAGAGCCGTAACTAGAAATTTTGGTGCCCTGTGCCAGAAAGAGTATTGGCACCCCCCTCTTTTTTCAAAGGGACATAATGCACCCAAAAAAGAGGAAAGGCCTCATGGGGAAGGACCACGGAAGAGATAGGGGAGGACAGGAGATGCTGGCAGGGCTGGCTCCAGGGTTCTGAGCACCCTGTGCCGGCAAAGCCGCGCGCAACCCTATTTGGAGACGTGTCCGCATGGCATGCCTCCAAATAACGTCAGGCTGCGGGAACAGCCCAGCACTCAGTCACTGGCTGGGCTTCCCCCAGCCCTTTCCCGTCAGTGAATGGTTGCCTCACTCTCCGTGGGGGTCCGGCACCGTCGCACAGCTGTGACGGTGGAGGTCCCCAGCCTCCGATTTCACCACGCGCAGGCCACTTCGGGATTCTGGGGAGGGGTGCCGCCCTCTACGGGTGGCGCCCCTGTGCGACCGCACTGGTCGAACACCCCAGCACTATCTACTGCTGCACCTTTGTATAATGCCCACATGTACCCTCAGGTTCATATATGTATGTGTAACTCTGGCTCTGATATTAGCCTGTGCCTCCCCAGGGGGCACGTCACTGGTTTAGGGTTAGGGTAAATGCATTAAAAAAAACTGTATGTCGACTTGTTCATTTTTGACATGATGAACATGTCAACATTTTAGCCATGTTGACATTTGTGGTTGTTGACATACTGCTTGTCGGCCTAATGTCCATGACGGCATTCTGACTGTCAACAATTAGAGCCTGTTGTTGTTCTGGTGTCACCTTTTCATACCACACCCTGTGGCTGCAGACTGTCACTGCGCTCCTTATCCCAGGACCTGGACGGGCCTGAGGAGCTGCCGTCCCTCTGTACACATGGCGGCTCACTCCACGATACCCTACATTTTTAAAAACTGTAGACTCATTTATTAGCAGTTATTTATATAGTGCTCACAGACTCCGGAGAGCTTTGCAGAGAATATGTAGTCAACCACACCAGCCCCTGCCCCAGGAGAGCTTACAGTCTATATCTCTTTCGAGTTGGGTACGGGAGTCCTGGCGGGCAGGATGCCAGCGATCAGAATACCGACGGCGACATCCCGACAGTCCGAATCTCGACACAAGTAGGTAAGTGTCCTAACCCTAACTCCTAGTCCTAACCCTCTCCCTAACCCTAAAGTTGGGTACACACAGGAAAGATGCAGATCGATTCATACACACTGAACAACCATCACTGCCCCTGGCTGCGGGTCCCACTTGCTGGGAGTTCCAGGGGCGTATCTATAATGGGTGCAGGGTGTGTGGGGAACACGGGCCCCTGGGTCGAGGCGGTCCCCGCACCGCAGACCCTGCACCCATAGAATTACTTATCTCTCCAGAGTCCCACGTCGGCGCGGGGGTCCAGCGCTGTAAACACGACTGGAAAATGGGTGCCACGGCCCATCGTTTGTGCGTGCGCAGTACTGGGAAAATGGCCGCCACGGCCGTTTTCCCGGTGACCAGCGCATCCTCTATAGACTCTGGGCGCACTCTAATGCCCAGAGTCTATAACTCCTGCGCTGGCCGCGCACAGCTCAGTGCGCTGCCGGCCGCCGGTCAGAGATGAGGGGGCCGGTGTCGGAGACTGCACACGGGCCCCCTCCTCTCTAGAAACGCCCCTGGGGAGTTTGCATCGGGTTATGCTAGGTACACACTTGCCGACATATCGGCCATTCAATTGAATGTTCCCAGCATAACCCACCTTTCCTGCAGCCTAACCCTAAGCCCCCCCCAGCATTCTAACCCTCCCCCCTTCAGCCTAACCATAACCCTCCCCTAGTGCCTAATCCTAAACCTTACCCGAACACTAATACTTATTGTCAGGATGTCAGCGGTCGGGATCCTGACTGCTGTCGGAGTTCCGATGTCGGTATGCTGACCGCCGACATCGAGACCACTGGGATGCTGACTACGTCTCTTCCCTAGGACATATACACACGGGTTATTATGTGTCAGAAGTAACCTACCAGCATGTTTTTGGATTGTGGGAGGAAACCGGTGCACCCTCAGCAAACATGGAGAGAACATACAAACTCCACACACATAAACTATGACTGGGAATTTAACTCCTGACCGCAGTGCTGTTGGGCAGTACTGCTAACCGATACACCACCGTGTTGCCTCAGTGCCATAAATACAGACCGTGTGAGGTTACATGACAGTTGGTGTCTGTAGTGTAATCCAACACAGGGAAAACATTCCTAAGGTTACATTCACATAGCCAGTCCTAAAATATATCTAGTGGTAGAGAATTTAGGCTGAGCTGCACTGGGGCAGGGCTGATGCATCTGCAAAGTGCTGCTTAATAATGTTGACGCTACATAAATAAAGGTTAATAAATAAATGATTCTGTATATTTGCCCATGGTACATTCACTGCTGGTGAAACATGCTTAAACCGGACTAGTAAAAACACTGAGGTCTATGTATTAAGCCTTGGAGAGAGATAAAGTACCAACCAATCAGCTCCTGTCATTTTTCAAACACAGCCTGTGACATGACAGGAGCTGATTGGTTGGTTCTTTATCTCTCAACAAGGCTTAGTACATATACTCCACTAATCCTTATGACTAACCCTCCTTATTTTTCAAAGTCCAACATATGTTACAATCAGCTTGCTGAAAATATCTGACTGAGTGCTCTATGGGCGGGATGTACTAAACGGAAAACGTGGTAAAAACTCTGTTTCCAGGGTTTTACCGCATTTTTCGTATGTATCATCAGCTGGCCGCCGGGTCTCCGATGCGGAGGGTAACGCCAGCTTTTGCTGTCGTTACCCTATAGAAGCCTATGGGATTCTACAACATCGCGCTGCTATGAGGGATCAGATCGGATCCCTCCCAGCATGCCCCGCGGCCGACACGTCACTCTGTACATGCGCAGATGGACTTCCGGGGTGTAAACCCAGAAGTCCATGGCACCGAGCACATCGCAAAGGACAGCTCTTATCGGAAGAGCTGTCCTGTGCGCTACTGATCGCATATATTAGTACATATGCGATCAGTAGGAATGCGAGGCATGGCGGGATGTACTTCGAAAGATTAGTACATCCCGCCCTATATTTGTTCCATACTTGCCTACTTTTGAAAAAGCATTTCAGGGAGATTGTGAAAGCAGCACCTAAAGGTGGGTACACACCTGACAGATATATCTGCAGATGATAGTCGTCCATACACACTGAACGGCCATTATCTGCGGATCCTGTCGACCAGGGGGTGTGTCGGGGGCGTGTCCCAGCAGGCAGGGACGTGTCCCGCCCCCCTCCTCGCAGCTGCCACTCTGTGTGTATGGGCGGTCTGCAGACATATCTGTCCATCGGCTGTGCAGCACAGCCAATGCGATATGTCGGTGAACGCCGACGTTCAATGATATATCGCGGGCCCGACGGGCAGCAGATACATTGGCCGATTGTACCCAGCTTTAGAGTGCGTGCTAAAGTGGACGTGTACAGCTACATCTGAGAGACGTGTCATAAAATTGATTTACATCCAAGTGTAAATGAGCCACAAAGCAGTTAATAAGATTAACTTTTTGATATAAACACATTGATCATTTTCAGAAAATGCCTGTAGCTATAGGGATCATTGTGCCTTATAACCAATGAAGGGAAAGTATACTAATGATCTCATTTGAATGTATATATATCTCTGTTTTTTTGTGTTTTTTTTTCAAATAGCTTCATAATGGTGCAATCAGGGAGATTTCTAGACTCTTCAGGGAGTCAGGGAGATTGCTACTATTTCAGGGAGAGCTGGCAAGTATGATTTGTTCCTGTATGTTTTCTTTGTGCATGGTGAATGTGCAGCAAACACATATATCTAAATGTAGCCAAAGACTGACTGTACTCGACTAACCCTTTTATATGCTATTTCTATTATCTAAAATAAATATTAAGAGATGCATAATATTCATGTTGCAAAAAAATGACCTAGCTGTAGAAACACATTACACGCCTGCACGGATAGCTTCGACTGCAGAACTTTTTTTATATAATTTATCCCCTAAATTTGTCCCAAGTTCCTGCAAAGTTTATTCACATGTTGGAATTGGTTGTGGTTAAGCTGAAGGGAAAGAACAGTACGGGTACAATGGCTGCTCTAGCCTCCTGGACCCCAACACTGCCTCTGAGCGTGCATAGTCCCACACCTGCAGAATATCCTCCCCTGATTAGAAAGTAGAGCAGGGTTCTCAGGGTCTCAGGGGGATGCCATCTCAGCGGCCAGCGCTTTGTGCGGGGATGCAGCAGTGAAAATAAAGGCACTATATATGTGACAGTCACTCATTTATTATTTTAGGGTGCCATCCAAACCTAGGTGTCCTAGCTGTGTGCCTAGATGTACCTGGTGGTAATGCCGGAATGGGATTGTGTTAGCCGCCGGTTCAAATCCCGACGAGGGGAGACCGACAGGCTGAAATCCCGACAAGCTGAGGTAAGTAATCTAACCCTCACCTCTCCCCCCCTAACTCTAACCAGCCTTTAAGGGTGCCTAACCCTAACCTCCGCCCTTAGTGCCTAACCCTAACTTTCCTCCCGTTAGTGCCTAAACCTAACCCCCCCTCCCCGCTCCCTATACCTAACCCTCTTGGGGGGGTGCCTAACCCTAACCTCCCCCCGAGGGTGCCTAACCCTAACCCCCCCTTCCCCTAGCCTAACCCTCCTTGGGTGGTGCCTAACCCTAAGGTGCCTAACCCTAAGTCCCCCCGGGGTGCCCTAAACCTATCCCTCCCCCCCACGGCTAAGAGAATGGGCGTCCGTACTTACCTCGATCGGGCTTGCGGCCTTCTGTATTCCGGCGTCGGATTATGACAGGCCGCCGGTCATATAACCACATCCCAGTAGCGCCACATGAAAATATTGGCGCTTTAGATTCCAGATTGTGCTGCACATACCGTCTATGTGGAAGACATGTACTAAGTGGCTCTTTTTAAAGGCTCACCTCAACCTCATCATCCGTGGTTTTGGCCATTGGATTTAAAGTGGCAATGATACTAATAACAAAGCCAGACGTGCTTCAAAAATCTCTGCTTAGTAAATTTACTTCTGTGTGTCTGCTGCTGTTATGTCAGCTGAAGAAATCAGAGAAAAGACAGAGATTACATCTACAGTATAAGGAAACATTATAAACGTGTGTGAGGTATACAGCCCGGGGCCAGGCCCTTCCCAAATACGCTTCAAGTAAACGATTTATGTGCTGTACACTTTCCTTATACCCTTCAGGCTCTAATTAGGGGTTTGCTTCATATAAACAATAAGGCTTAAATTAGGAACATCCTGTTTCTTACAATTACATTAGTCATAGTCATACGCCATAGGACCATACTGTATCGTGTCATGGTGATAATATAATATTTATACATGATGCATAGGAACATCTAAGACACTTTGGGCAGGCTTGCCTACCCTCCCGATTTGGTCGGGAGCCTCCCAAATATCGGTTGCCCCTCCCGAACCCCCGGAAAGGCAGGCAAGCCTCCCGGCTGCCGCCTGCCCCCCCCCCCGACTACAGCTAGAAACCCCCACAGCGGGAAACCTGATGATGCAATTCGCGCTAAATCGCGTCATCGTGGCTCCGCCCCGTGCTTCACAATGCCTTTTTTCCGGCATTGTGAAGAGGGAGCGAGGCCACGATGACACGATCGCACAGTCACGCCCCTTGCCCCGCCCCCATGTGGAATCAGTCCCCGGCCACGCCCCCCGCTGTGTGCAGGCATTCAGCTCCCTCCCGAAAGGAAGAAGCTGAGTGTCGGCAACTATGATTTTGGGCCTGATTCTGAGTAAGGCTGGGTACACATTAGGCGATATATTGGATGATATATACCGTTTAAGGCAAATTGGAAAGACATAACTATCACTTTGCATAGTGTTTATGCTCAATGGCGGCGTCCACATGCGCTGTTCATGGCATCTTCACATCTGATGTGCTGCACGCCAGATGGGTTGGTGTCATGAACGAAATGGTGCACATCGCTCAGTGTGAATGGATCGAACGCAAATAGGACCTGATTCATAGATGGACGCTAATGCGATTGCAGCTGCGATTTTGCACAGAACGCAGCTGCAAAAATATGCTTATAGTTCCAAAGCTTGCCCAAGCATAAGGACACCCACTGCTGCCTTCTCATATCCGTACGACGTCGCTTACCTGCGTAAATGTCGGCAACATTCACACACATCGAGCGGCCATTTTGCCGTTGCGGCATGTCTGACCAGCCACAGACTCGACAGCTCTCCTGAAACGCAGAGGGCTATTATGCTGCGTAGGAGGATTGCAAGGGCTAATTTACGCACGTCCATGTAACAGCGTTTAAATGGTCAGACACGCCTGCGTTTTATTGACCGCCATCCGTTACCTCCCCCCAAACGCTGACAACCTGTCAGTCACTTTGCGGGTGGATCCTCTGTGCATGCGGAATTGCACTATAATCGCAGCACGTGCGCAGAGTAGCTTATAGACGTGCGCAATGGCGAACAATCACTCGTTCTGAGCAAAAAATCGAAATAGCGTTAGGGGAGGTTAGGGTTAGGCTATGGGGGGGAGGTATGGGTTAGGATGCTGGGGGTGGTTGGGGTGAGGCCCAAGAATGAGGGTTGGGGATAAAATGCTCACTGAAACACTGATCCATCATATGTCTCTGCCGGAAGTGCTGGTCACACGGCCTCTGGGAACCAGAAGCCAAAACTGGAGATGTCACTACTGCCGGCACCAGGCAAGTGACCTCCGGCCCACCAGGGACATTAAGTTAACATTCTATTATGTTGACATGTCATCCGTGTAGACATGAATGACAACATAATCACTGTTGACATGCTGAGCATGTCGACATTTTTTACAATGTCGACATTCTCTTGCTGAGCTAATGCATGCAGGTGGGAGAAGGTCTGCATAATGGGCCTGATTCAGAGCCGCTCGCTATTTGCGGTCGTTCGTTCTAAAACAAGGGGTGGCTATTCAAATGAACCGTTCGCTAATTGCGGTCTGTTCACGCCTCTAAGTCTGAACGAGCGAGCAAAACTTGCGGTTGTAATTTTGAAAAATACGCCCCCTTGCCGCTCGCACCATACGTCATGTCCGCTATTTATTAGATTAATCGAGTACATCGACCAGCGTATGAACTGCTCGCTATTCTTGTGGTTGGTTTTTTCAACCGCTATTTTGCGAGCAGTTCTGAGTCAAAAATAACCCAGTGACGTGGTCAATGACGCTGCTGTATTAATTATGCACTCCCTTAAAACGCCCATTTTGACCTTTAAGCACGCCTGCGTTCGAATTCCACACCCCCGTTTTCAAGCACCTTCCCCTGTTACCACCCACATACGCCTCCTCCTGTCACTCAAAATAGCAGGCATTCGCTATATAGCGAACAAACGATTTTCGGCCGCACTGACTGGTTCACGCATGCGTATTAAAATCCGTACACATGCGCAGATGTGCGAACATCGGTCAGAACGAACGAGCGGCCGCTTACGAGCGGCTCTGAATCAGGGCCAATGAGCGATACGAAAGATATGAACATTGTGTCACTGGGCATGATCCAGAAGTGCAAGAAATCCCAACGCAACGTCCATCTTCACGTAGTTGAGCGATTATTTGCAACTGCAAAAAGTTCTGGAGACCCCTACAGCGCATGCGTTACCCAGTGTGTACGCACACAAAGATTCTGTTGCGATCGGGTCAGTCAGTATCAGAAATGGGGTGGCAAAGTGATGGGCGTTTCTGGGAGGTGGGCCGGCGTGATGTGAATGCAAAAAAGACCTTCTCATAGGCGCGTTATGGGAGTGTCCCAAGCATGTCAGTGAAAGTGTCTGCGTTCTCAGACGCACAGCGGCTTCCACAGAGGCCATGTTCGGAAAGAAGAAGTCCACCTACCATTGGGCTGGTGCAAATGTCAATGGTGCATCGATGGTGCCGTGCCAGTAATCACCGGCGGTGTTACAGCGTGCAGAGGTGCAGAAAGTGGGCGTGTCAGTCCTAGCACACTCAGACGCAGGATACTGCACCAGGGGGAGGCTGATACTAGCATTTGCATATTATCGCAGTCGCGACTCCGTCAACAGACACAAGAACGGACGCAGCAACGTCCGCCGCTGAATCTGGCCTACGGTGTCTTCCTGTTGCACTTCAGCAAAGAATCATGTATCTAGGCGCACTCTGCGCGGAAAACACAGGTGTCACATGTACTAATGTAATACAATTGCACGTTTATGTAAATCTAATAGGGTGCGAGGGAGAGTGCCTTGTGACGAGGTCAGAGATGTATGAAGGTGAGGTCCTAATGGGAAGTTGTGATGACCATCGAAGGCTGTACCATCGATGGTAGATGGTTCTAACCAATGTTGTAAACAATTTTTGGTTTAGCCATGGATGGCTTAGTGCTACGCATGTGCAGACATCAGCCATTGGTCCAACGATGTTTTCTCCATATCGATGGTGCAGCATTGGTGGCTGTAGCAGAGGGTGACACTTTGATATGTACAGTATATATTTGTAATCTGAAAGGGATCTGCATTAAACTGTGTATTAACATTTATTCTCTCTGTCATTTTTTGGCATCGAATTCCTTTACCCTGTAAATCCCGTCTTGAAGAGCAAGCGTTTAACCCATTAGTGCCACTGCCAAGGAGATTGAATTTACCCAGAACAGATTACATACTGATTACTATGTCCCATTTAAAAAAAAGAGACCTAAGATTTGCTATTAAATACAATGTATCTTCTTGCATTCATTCATACAGATACACACATCATACACTCCTGTACATACCTCGTAAAGTGGGTATTGAGGAAAATACAATAAGTCAAAGCACTTTGGTAAACAGCATATTTTTCCTAATTAAACTTAAATCCTTTATAACCATGGACCTATTTGTGAGCTAGGATCAGGCTGTCTGCACATACAATGCCTCACTGACGGTGGTTCTGAGTTTAAATCCCTCATCCTCTCAGTGGCGATGATGACGCATTTCTCAGTTTAACAGGTCTCCACGGTGATATAAAGACAACACGTTCCGACACGAGGGAAACACGTGGTTGTCAGAGAAACAGACATAGAAGTATCCTACTTGCTTGGAAAGTTTCTTTATAACATTATTATTCAGATTCAGTGTCCTGGAAAAATATGGGAACTTTAAATGGTCCAGATACCGGGAAAGTATTAAGGGACTAAGGGCCTCATTTATCAATGCGTTATATCCTTCACAACAAGTGATAATACTCATTGTGTATGATAAATGGTGCTCCAGCCAATCAGCTCCCAACTGTCATTTTTCAAACAGATGGCAGTTGGGAGCTGATTGGCTGGAGCACTATTATCATACGCATTGGGTTTTATCACTTGTTGTGAATGATAAAACTCGTTGATAAATGAGACCCTTAGTCAGAGGGTGTATCCCGCATCACACATGCATGGAATCTGTGACCTGTCTGCAGTCATCACTGCCCTACACGCCCAGTACATATACATGTGACCTTTCCTGAAGAGCTGAGGCCTGACTGGAGAATGACGGAACATCCACTAATAACATCGTCTACATAAACCAGACCCAGCCCACATACAGTATTTCACATATCACGCAACGCTAATGCTTTTCAAAATCTTTCTGCATCACCCAGCTGCGGAATTGCCTGCTAGTATTCAATATAGGCATTTTTTACATACATACTAAGGATCTGAGGCTGATCTGAACATACGCCCACTTTGCGGAGCATATCTCTTGTGAATTCGCATTGCACATGCTCTGTAATGGGTCCATGCAAGTGCGTGAGTTGCACGCATTTCGCTATCACACTTACGACTGAAGCCGCGTAACTGGGGTGCGATGAGCCACTGTCACATAGGCAAAGCGATGTCGTGTTAGGACACAAATGCGAGCTATGAAGACCTGGGTGTAAGTGAAGATACGCCTGTTTGGAGGTTAGGTGCAAGTCTGCACCCATGACTAGTAGCAAACCAGATGCAGCTGATTCTCCAGGAGCTGGCAATTCTGCATATGGGCAATTACACGCATATTTCCGAGCCTGCCTGATTTACTCCCACCTCTGCTCAGCTCCTAATTGTTGGATTTGCAATCCAGAAATCAAGGTGCCTTTAGTAGCAGAGATTGTACCCTAAATAGGCATTAAAGGTGAGGTTTCCTGCAAAGCACAAAGGCCGCCCCTCTGTCCTTTCCCAGAATAAACATTTTGGAGGGCAAGAGTGAAAAGTATTTGTTTTGTGTACATGTAATTACGCCTTATTCAGAAGTGTGTATTTCCCCTGTAAAAGCTCAGCCTCGTTGGAATAACAAATACTGATTAATGCTCTGAGAAAGAAGTATTGTCCTGTAATCTGTAATTGTTTTACAGTGTTCTATTGTCCCCGGCACCCTTGGCATCTCGTCTGGTTTCAGTGGTTCTGTTATCACCTGTCTGCAGGGGGGGGGGACACAGAAAGTGACTGTCTGTCCCTACATGTGTCTACACTTCTCATAACATGGGGTGAAACTTTCACTAAACATTCTCAGCTTCCCTTTACCCACATTTGTATTTTCTACATGACTAACACATCGCCTGTGTGTGTGGTTGTATTTATGCATTAAGAGCTATAGCAAGTTCACATCAGAAATGCGGAAGGTAGATGTATTATTGTCACCACCACTGTACATATAGATTTACTAACGCACTCTGCAGAACCTCAAAGTTCCTCTTTTTTTCATATGACTTTCCCCCTGATGTTAGACCCTTATAAACCCTCCAGAGACCTGCAGAATGGAAACATGACTCATCGACCCCATGAATAAATATATATATATATATATATATATATATATATACAGTGGCAAACGCAGGATTTCTAGAGGGGGGTTTCCAAATGCCAGTCTATGAAGAGTGTAGAATTAGCACTTAACCAGCTTTAATATACATCATATTGTGATCGCTGGTCTTGTATATACTGGAATTATGACACACAATACGTGTGTCATAATTCCAGCCTATACAGGACCAGCAATCACAGTAACCCATTATATGTGTCATACATAGTGTATTGTGTGTCATAATTCCAGCATATACAGGACCAGCGATCACAGTAACCCATTATATGTGTCATACATAGTGTATTGTGTGTCATAATTCCAGCATATACAGGACCAGCGATCACAGTAACCCGTTATATGTGTCATACATAGTGTATTGTGTGTCATAATTCCAGCATATACAGGACCAGCGATCACAGTAACCCATTATATGTGTCATACATAGTGTATTGTGTGATATAATTCCAGCATATACAGGACCAGCGATCACAGTAACCCATTATATGTGTCATACATAGTGTATTGTGTGATATAATTCCAGCATATACAGGACCAGCGATCACAGTAAGCCATTAGATGCGGCAGTAGGGCCATTCTTTCTGAGCTGAATGGTTTTCTTTCATATGTGGGCCCCATTCCAGAGCATGGGAGCAAGTCCAGGAGCCTGGAGGAGCAGCAGAAGAACCTAGCACTGCCGTGGACATATATGTACATATTGGGCTCTATAGCAGCACATCCCTAACACTGAATGTTTTCCAGATATCCTATTTGGTGCACAGGTTATTTATTACTGGCTTATACATGTTAGAAGATCCACAGGTGGTGTTAATTATTTCATTTGAGATACTGAAAAGAACATACAGCACTAGTAACATTGTATTATATTACTATTTCTATTGTGGTCATGGTGTGGGCTGGGGAGGGGGGTTTCCAGGCAGATGGAAACCCCCCCTGCATTTGCCTATGATATATATATATATATATATATATATATATATATATTTATGGGTAATGTACATCCCCGCCCAGGAACCTACAAAACGTAACAGAGGTTTATAGCGCACTCTCACAACTTGTATTAAATACATTGGGGATTTATTTTCTTCCAGGCTGTTCTATAATTTTCAGTCCTGAATTTTGAAGTTAGAAATCAATGTATTGAGTAATAGTCGCAGGGGTTCATGGGTGTCAGAAACCATTGTGGCCCTTGGTGTCCAGTCATTTGGGTGCCCATGGTACCTGACTAATTGCAGCATACATCAATGGTTAGCAACCGTTGATAGTCTGATGGCAGTGATAACCAGTTTTTAGCATTGATGGGTGGACACTGGTGGAGTACATCCATGGCAGAGTCCCTATGGCTAATGGCAGTCTTGGTCTGCGAATGTGCAGGCTCAACCATCGATAGTCTGATGGTGATAACTATTTTTACCAGTGATGGTAGGCCACCGGTGGTGTACATCCGTGCAGGAGTCCCTGTGGCTAATGGCAAACACGGTCTGCAAATGTGCAGGCTCAACCATCGATTGTTTCTTCCCAATGGTTTAATACCATCGATAGCAGACCCAAATGATGGACAATCCTATTGAGAAGCAGAGGAAGGGGACAGACGGACACATTAAAGGCCTGGTTAAGTAACATGATGTGGGTTTCAGCACTGACTATCTCATTTGGAGATATTGCGCATACACAGTAAACTCCTGCACAGTGACAGAGTCTTCAGGCCTTGCGCAATTTCTCCCAGGGGCTGGGGGCGACCTGTCATGTAGATTGCACAAGGGGTCCCCTTCCCCTGATAAAACACCTCTGCCTTTAGTCATAGCTGCCTGCTTAGACTCCTAATCGAGCAGACATATCTCCCACAAAGCCGCTCGCATGCCAGCAAGCTGGGTGGGATCGTGTCACGATAAAGCAATTATCGTCTTAATACTTCATGTTCCTCTAATATCCCTCTCTACATTTCCCAGAGGGAAAGTATAAAAACATCGGCCATTAGACCTGGAGAACAGAAGGATATTGCACCTACCCTGAGACATTTATTCAGATATTTCCCCTATTTAGTAGGACGTATAAATAAATCTCTGGAACAGCGAGCACCATTCTGATCCCTACAGGTTCTGTCAATGTACACAATGTCTTACACATACATTGTGAATGTTCCACGGCCCTTTCCCGTACAGCAATCTTACACCCTGCGTTTCCTACCTGACTGCCTGAGCACCTAATAAGATCCGGCAATGTACAGCTAACAGGGCCGGAATTGTCTGGAGAAATCAATGGCACTTTTATTTCAACAAAGTCATTTTGAACATGGAAAGTTTTATGAAGCGGCTCTGCCCTAGGTAAATAATGTTTTTTTTTTTTTAATCATTATTTATGAGCTGTCTAGTGTTATATCGCAGATCTCTTTAATATTCGCTGTCACTTAGAGACTTATCAAACCTTCTAAAAAGGACAAGTGGTGGGGTTGCCCATAGCAACCAGATTCTAGCTATAAATTCTCTACTTCATCCTAGAAAATGCTAGCCTGATCTGATTGGTTGCTATGGCAGTACCACAACTTTTCATTTTTAGAAGCTTTAGTAAATCTCCTCCTGAGTTTTCTTAGCATATTTTTGTGTTTGTCATTTAAATGGAGTGGAACCTATTTCCTCGATCAGCCAGCAATCTGTGCAACCGGTTATTCCGGTCCTACCTTTAAACCTGATTATCTGAAGCTACAAGTGAGGAAATTCGTAAAACGTGGCAGGAAATTCTCCTGGTTTCTAGGTGAAATAAAACCCTGCGGATGAATAAAGCTTTATAAGTAACCTCTATATATTAATTTCTGTAAAATAACAAAGATGGATTGTGAGCCCTAAGGCAGAGCCCAACCCTTTATAAATATTTTCAGTCTGCACCCAAACGGTTGTAAAGTTATATACAGTATACTGTATATACTCTGCCTTCCCGCAGCCCGAGCAACCACACAGTGTGACAATATTATGCTGCATTTACGGGTGATAAAGCTCAGTAGTTATTAGTACACGTAAGTCATTATTTACCTGTTATTGAATCAACATGTACAATCTCACCTTTCCAGCACTGAACTGTCACTTCTCTTTGCTCTGAAACATTTTGAACATGCTCAGTGCACGCTGCCATACTTTTGCAAAATTCCACTGCACGTAACAGACGTAAATATGTGTTGCAAAATGTTTTCACTGTGCTGTGTTTACTTTAGAGAGACATGTATCCTGCAGTCTCTTGAGCACAGACCAGGGAGTGCAGATGGATGATAGTACTGTAGGCCTCTTTGTGGTCTATTTTCAGTTTGAATTGATAAACGTGAGCAGCAAGGTGTAAAGCTTGCACCTAAAAAAGAAGCAAAGGGCAAGTGTTGGAGATGACAATGATTACTGCAGTATCCTTGGTCCAGCTGCATCCATAGACTTCATTTCTGGTTGCATGTGGGTACACGGTATACAATCGGGAAGCCGGCTGCCTTAATACCGGCAGCTGGCTTCCCTACTGTCATATCTTGGCGAGGGTGAAATGCCGAGCGTCTAGATGTAGACGCCTGACATTTCCCCGATGCCGGGAGACAGGCGCCCAGCATCCCGATCGAAGGGATGCCGGGCGCCACGAGCAGACAGCCGCGTGGGGGGAGGGTTAGGTTTAGGGCACCCGGGGGACTTAGGGTTAGGCACCCCCCCGGGAGGGTTAGGCTAGGGGGAGGGAGGGTTAGGCACCCCCGGGAGGGACTTAAGGTTAGGCACCCCCCGGGGGACTTAGGTTTAGGCAGCGGGGAAGGCGGGGGTTAGGGTTAGGCACTTATAGGGGGGATTAGGGTTAGGCACTTAGGGGGGGCTTAGGGTAGGCACCCCTAAGGAGGGTTAGGGGGTTAGGTTAGTCAGTACTTACCTATCGACGATCGGGATTTCCAGCGCTGTCGGGCTTCCGCTGCCGGGAACTCTGCTTTGGTCGGCCAGGCGCTGCCGGGAATCGAACCACCGGCCATGCAGCCGGCGGTATTTCATACCGATTCCGGGTACACACCTAAACAATATATCTGCAGACAGCGCACAACATATGCATACGGACTGCCTGATTCGTCGGGACTGATGTCACAACTGGACAGGCATTTACATGCGCCCACCTGGGACATATCTATAATGGGTGCAGGGTGTGCTTGGTCCAGGGGGGCACGCACCACACAGCCTGCACCCAAATAGTCTTATACTTACCTGTTCGAAGTGATGCTCTGCAGTGCTGAGCTGGCGCTGCAGAGCAGCAAAAATCACTGGGAAAATGGCGGCGATTGACAGCTAAACTTGCCGGGCGCCAGGGGCGTTTTAAGAGAGGAGGGGTCCCATGTGCAGACTCAGTGCGGGCCCCCTCCTCTCTCCGGCGGTTCCACGGTGCAGCACTGGCAGTAGATTCTGGCTTAGTGCCAGAATCTACTGCGCATGGGCGGGTCTCCGGGAAAATGGCATCTGCGCCATTTTCCAGGAGACCCGCCCATGCGCAGTAGATTCCGGCACTAAGCCAGAATCTACTGCCAGTGCTGCACCGTGGAATCGGTGGAGCGAGGAGGGGGCCCGCACTGTCTGCACACGGGACCCGTCCTTTCTTAAAACGCCCCTGGCGCCCGGCAAGTTTAGCTGTCAATCACAGACGGCCCATGCAGCAAGCGTTTTATATCTGCAGATATATTGGGCATCGACTGTGCAGCACAGCCGACGTGATATGTCTGTGAATGACGTCGTTCACAGATATATCGACCATTCAATTGAACGGACGATATGTCGGTCAGTGTGTACCCAACATTAGTTTAAAAAAAACATGTGGATATACAGTGCTGGTGCATCTTTACGTTCATGCATTTTATATCAGGCTCTATATACATGAATGAATAAAACAGTAAGTACCCCCTGCTGGCAGTGATGTATACGTTACCAGATCTAAGTTTACATACTGTGTAGATTTGTATGAAACATAAAGTGGGAGCAGCCATATGGTAATGATCCATATACAGTAGATCAACAGAAATGTACCAGCATGTCATCATGAAACATGGATGAACACTGGTATGGATTTACCAAGCAATTATGTATAATGTATATTATTTTCATATAGACGCGTGAAGATCACTGTTAGACGCTCTGGGTGATCTGCTGTCTGATGCGAGAGAATCAAGACGCGTGGCGGATCCTCGCTTGTGTCAAATTTGTGCAGAACCCTTTTCTCATGATCCTGGATTACTGCGTGGATGAGTTGGATCTGACGGATCAGGGGTCATTATTAATAAATTGCATTTATTATTTATTTATTCTCGTCTATGTCTGGGAACTTTTATATTCCTTGTGTATTGTTACAAAAAAAAACATCCCCCCTCTCTTGATCAGGTCTTTCAGACACTTCCAGGAATTGAGTAGGGGGTCTACATTGTGACATTTCCTCCCTCACTGTGGTCATAGTTGCCAAGTCCGCTTATTATAACAAATGGAATTGGGCATGTTTTTTTTTTTTTTTTAAATTGCTTGTTTTTTTGATGGTTGCTTGTTTTTGGGCTTATTTTTTTTGTTAGGTAGCTTAATTTTGGATTTGAGAGCCAGGTACTACTAATAAGGTAAGCACATTACATAGCTGGTCCATTTATGTTTATCTGTCCTTCTGTATTATCTTTCTCTCTCTCTGTATTATCTATCTATCTATCTATCTCATGTCTATCTAATCTATTAATCTCACGTCTATCTAATCTATCTCATATCTATCTAATCTATCTCATATCTATCGATTCCTACCTACCTATACCATCTAAAATTGTCGCTACTTAGCGTTATGAGTCGCACAAGAAATAAATGCTTTCAGACATTGAGTGTGGTTCCAAAGCACAAAAACATATTATTCAATATAAAAACAGCTGGTTACATGCTGTGATCTAAATACAATTAGCGCAAATAATTATACAGACCCAAGGTACAGTTGTTACATACGCACGCGCTCTGGACCCAGATACTGGCATCAAAATAGAAACCTCCGTCAGCAGCAAAGCAGGCAGACTGGCATCCAGGTTTAGAGAGCCCACATATATACTCTTACAGAGATAGGCAATACAATAGAACAGTTTGGCATGATTCCATTGGTTCTTCTTCCTGGTTCTTCTGTTACAGTATAGTTCATAGTTCAATTCGTATGGACACAAACCAGCCTCCAACAGCTCTTTGTGTCCTGTTTCCCGCTGCATAATAAATCTAAGCTGGCTACATTACAAAATACATTTTAATGTTTAACTCTCTATAGTCCATAGTTTGCAGACACATGTTGCGATCTTCTCACCGATGGTACCACTAATCAGCAAAGACACAGTGGATCAGTACAACACCAAACACGGTCTGCTTACCATGTACTAAACCTTAGATATCAAATTCCATTTATTTCACAACATTAATAATACTGGATAAACCTTGACTATTACACTTTAATGCTAGGGAACCTTTTCATATAAGTGTGCAGTGTGTAAGTATTGGGGTTTTGAGAAAAGATGCTAGTTAGCGTTGTGCGACTACGCGTTTGTGGAGTACACCATGGTATGTGTTTTGCAGGGTTGATCATTTTATATGGTTTAGTGACTGTCTGTATTTATATGGTGAGGATTTTTAACTTCTTTCTATTGCGTGGGAATCGCACAACGCTAAATAATAGCATTGCCGTATGTACTTATAATGGGTGATATTCACTAAAATGGCGCTGGACGGCCAGTCGCAAAATGGCGTCTCATTGCCCATCGCAAAATGGCGTCGCGTAGATTTAATTTTAAACCGATCCTATCTCAGCCAATTATCTGGCTTCGACATATCTATCTAATCTATCTATCTCTCTATTTCATTTCTATCTATCAATCTATCTAATATCTATCTACCTATCGCATATCTATCTATCTAATATCTAGCTATGTATCTATCTCAGATCTATCTATCTCATATCTATCTATGTATCTATCTCAGTTCTATCTATCTATCTATCTATCTATCTATCTATCTATCTATCTATCTATCTATCTATCTATCCATCTATCTATCTATATATGTAGTTATATAGTTTAGGCTAACTAGAACATGATTTGTTTAAACAATCAATAGAAGTTACCTTCTCCCATGTGTTTTTTTTTCTTTCTGTTATACCAGACAGTCCTAATGCTAATCTATAATATGAATAATAAGTGACAATAACAGTGGTCCTGTCTGCCAGTTTAATCACATAGACATGGCAAATATCATACTGATTCTATAGTACAGTTATTTTGTTTTTGAGGTGTTTGTTTAACCTTTTTGTCCTGCACTGTATCACGCACTGAGGGCCTGATTCTGCACTGTGTACACTAGTAGTATCCTGCACTTTACCATGCCCTGACGGCCTGATTCTGCACTGTGCACACTAGTAGTATCCTGCACTTTATCATGCCCTGACGGCCTGATTCTGCAGTGCACACTAGTAGTGTCCTGCACTTTACCACGCACTGAGGGCCTGATTCTGCACTGTGCACACTAGTAGTCTCCTGCACTTTACCACGCACTGAGGGCCTGATTCTGCAGTGCACAATAGTAGTGTCCTGCACTTTACCATGCACTGATGGCCTGATTCTGCAGTGCACACTAGTAGTGTCCTGCACTTTACCACGCACTGAGGGCCTGATTCTGCAGTGCACACCAGTAGTGTCCTGCACTTTACCACGCACTGAGGGCCTGATTCTGCAGTGCACAATAGTAATGTCCTGCACTTTACCATGCACTGCTGGCCTGATTCTGCAGTGCACACTAGTAGTGTCCTGCACTTTACCACTCACTGAGGGCCTGATTCTGCAGTGCACACTAGTAGTGTCCTGCACTTTACCACGCACTGAGGGCCTGATTCTGCAGTGCACACTAGTAGTGTCCTGCACTTTACCACGCACTGAGGGCCTGAATCTGCAGTGCACACTAGTGTCCTGCTGATCGCAGATTCATTCCTGGTGTTTGTGTATCTACGCAGGACCCATTCTGCACATGTGCAGAACGGGTCTGCGATATCACACGCAGGCTCCCATATGTCTCTGCCTGCTCACACGCAGGCTCCCGTATGCCTCTGCCTGCTTGACAGGCAGAGGCGTTTGCGGGATGGTGCGGGTACGGCCTGCGTTCCCGGAAACGGGGGCATGTTGCCCCCATTTTCCGGGAGTGGCAAGGCCAGAATCTGCGTCTATAGACGCAGACTTCCTGCCCTTGCAGGCTGACAGGACCCGGCCGGGCTGTGGCAGCCTGACCAATGGTACAGCCATTGAGGCCAATGGTTGCGATGGTGAGCCCAGACTGCGACCTCGGTGGTGTGATGGCTGGGATCCATCTACAACTCTGCAAAGATGACAGTGATAATGCTGAAGGGGGGAACCAGTCAGGGCAGGTGTCCTATACTGGTGGTACAGATCTTTCAGCTCAAAATGTGAAAGTCTGGAACAACACAGAGCAATGTAAATACCTCCAGAAAATAGGACAATCGGATTACAGGGTCTTCAGTGGGCTGAACCTCCAACAGCCAAAAGATCTGTACCACCAGTATAGGAATTTTATTGGACTATTGAGGACTTCTTAAGCTTTTTTTTTTTTCATCTTTGTGAGCTGTTATACATTTAATAAAGTGACTTCTTAAGTTCTTATGGACATTTTTGAAATGATGATTGGAATATAAAGAAACCCTCATCTGAGAGATCTGCTTTATTCAAAAGTGAGCAGGGTACGTGTTATGCTTACCACATTAAAGAAACCTTTATAAGTGTGCTCTACAACTACTTCAACTGTTGGCACTGGGATCTAACACCAGAGTGGATGTGATAAAAGAAACCTTGATATGCTTTTTCATACACTTCTATAGAAGAGATTATGGTATGCAGTATCACCTCCTGCTGTTTATACAGTGCTTTATATGTAAAAATAAAATATATTACACATTGTCGGCCTTTTTTTGGGGGCGTTTTATTTTGCCATACTGTGGTGGATAAGTTGTTTGAAAAGTGGAAATTGAAAAACATGATTTGCTCCCGATACTGCGAAAACAAGATGTCCGCTTACGTGAGGATTCATTGATTTTAGGACTGTTCATATTGCTTTACCCCTGTTGTTTTCAATATTTTTTAAAATTACTTTTGAGGTATAGTACCTTTAGTTCACATTCACTTTTTGTTCATGGTACTGCCAAAAACTCTGAGATGCTTGACACTTGGTTTTCTTCCTGACCATACTTTCATTGGTGTTTTGTCTTTTAAGGCAACTGTGGGAGCATGATTTTTGCTGTGGGCACTGCTTCCACCCAAAAACACTTGTTTAGGCCTGCACCTTTCAGCAATCAGCATACATCTGGCTCTCTCCACTAATGTGCGATTTTCACGCTCACTTACACCATTCAGCTCTGTTTACACGATGGTCAATTGAATCTTGATTCCATGCTTCTTTAGGAAGAATTCCACATCTTTGGTTAGATATTCTCCTCCATTGTCAGATCTCAAGACATTTAGTTTGTGACCGGTTTGATTTTCTATCAATTTCTTGTAGTCTGCAATTTTCTTCATCACTCTACTCTTTTCTTTGATGAAATAAATGTGTAGTATTCTTGTCAAATCATCTATGAACGCTATGAAGTATCTGTATCCACTTATTGATTTAACTTCCACTGGACCACACACATCTGTATGCAGCAACTCCAGGGGTTTTGCGATCGTGGCTGAGATTACGCATGCAGGTCTGCGGTGAAAATATGCTAATGAATGCAATCGTAAAGCCATCGCACGGCCAGCATAGAGATGCCCACTTTACCTATCTCACATCTGTAATACCTTGCAGTCCTGCGTATACAATCGGTACCATCAAGGAACATCGGCCCCTCGCGCACAATTACAGCAGGTCAGACCTTACTCAGAAATTGCTAACCTTGTCGCACACAGTAAGTACTCAAGCTGCATATGCTGTTGCAGTGGCTAATTTATGCACGCCCATGTAAAAACTTTCAAACGGACTGGAACGCTTGCGTTTTTCCGACCACTCCACCATAACCACCCCCGAACGCTCACTGCCTGCCACTCACTCTGTGATGGGTTCTTGTATTCTGCTTGATCACAGTTCAGCTGCTGCGCATGCACACTGCGGTGCATACGCATGCCGCGTATGCAACAATCATCCGTCTGTGTATGAGGTTGCAATTGCGATCCGTAATGAATCAGACCCTGAGTTCTGTAGCATTGCCATGGCAATCTCTTTGAAAGTCTACCTGGACTCCTACAGATGTTAACTGCTGGGATATGGACATCATTTTACCAATCACTCATACTTGTGCACTTACATAACTTGGTATTATACAATATACACCTCAGATCAATTCTTCTCATCAGACCCCCATCATACGCTGCCTGCAGTGCTGTCCACATGTGTTTTGCTGAAGCTTTCCCATGTATAATAGAATACATGTGTTGTTCCAGAGCCGTAGCTAGGCATTTTGGTGCCCTGTGCCAGAAAGAGCATTGGTGCCCTCCCCACTATGTTTTAAACAAGGATAGTGCGTGGTGAAGGCATGCTCCAAAAATAAAGGGGGGGCATGGCATCACAAAAGTGCCAAATCACATTACACCGCACATTAGTGTCCGTTGTTGACATTACACTGCACAGTTGTACCCCAAATCCCTTAATACACATTACACTACGCAGTAGTGCCCTTTATATATGTTTTACCACCCAATCACAGCCCATACTGCCCCCACTCTCACTGCCCCCATTTATAGCTATCACTGCCCCCCGTCACACTTCCCCTTCTCTCACCACCCCCACTTACAGCTATCACTGCCCCCAATCACAGCCAACACTGTTCCTTGGCACATATCCCAATGTCCCCACTGTCATGTACCACAGACAATTATAATGATTATGTATTAGGCTATGTATTAGGCTTATCTGTTGCAGATGAGCAAAAACTGCCTGATCTAGCAGCAGGACTAGATTTTTCCTTTTATTGTTCTTCATTGATTTGACAGTTGATTATGTTTCTCCCCCCCTCCCCTCCATGGCAGGTTCTAACTGCTCTGTAGTTGCCTGCCTTTAACGAGGGTGAGTCATGACAGTGACAGCACTCACCACCCAGCATCAGTGAGCTCAGCCTTGCTGTCTCCCGCACACTGCAGACTGCACACACACATGGATTTAGTAGTAACAGAGCTCCGTGTTGCGCTTGCCACTACCAGGAAACGGTTCCTTGGTCAGCTATTTAGCAGTACACTGCACTGTGGGAGAGCCAACTCTCTGTTCATAAGACTGAGTAGGGGGGCGGAGCTCCGGAGGGAGCTCCAGATATTGCAGGCTGCAGAGAAGCCGGGCCCCCATCATCCTCAATCTCTATCATGTCATGAGCATCACAGCGGGTGCCTGGCAGACGGAGATCGTGACGGCGAACGGTTCCGACCCAGAGCATCCTCCGCGCGGCAGCATCGGCCGCACCACCCTAGCTACGGCCCTGTGTTGTCCAACACTTAAGCTTATTGTTCCCATGGCTCTCGCAATATCATCTGGGCTTGGACTGTCACCTGGGTAAACTGTAACAACCTTTTACGTTTTCATTGCATTTCCATTGCAAATTTCCATGTCGTATAATTTTATGCAACTCTAAATTTAATGAACTCCATCATGGGTGTAGCTCCTGCATGTCCATTGCACACTGGCGTAGTTATGCAACTTCACTGCTTTACTTTTTTGGTTAACACGCTGTGCTGGAAACACTCTGTGCTTTACACGTGTCTATGGCATCTGTGTGCTGTTGGGCATTTAGGTGCTTGGGGCCTGTGTACCTGGCGCTTGTGTGTCTGGGCCCATAATTTGATGAATATGTGTGTACTTTTTGCTTCCCTAAAGTAGTATCATGGAGACTGCGCAGTAACACACTCTATACTTCAACACATCAAAAACGCGTTGTCATTGTAATCTGATTTTATTGTATGAGTATTCTGTGACTGTTAGGTTGGATGAATAAACCAGTGACCCTTAGAAATAATCTTACTTTAAAAACAAATACTGGAATGTTAAAAGGCGTCGAATGTGCCAACTGGCAGACACCGCTGATGAGAACAATGAAACAATCTCTGTAGAGTTCTGCATAACATATCGGTGCGACATAAATGATACTTACATGATCAGGCTGATCTCATCTATTCTCTGTCTGTGTTTGTTCCATCACAGTATTCTGTAGGATCACTCATTGACTGTGTCTGCTCCACTATTTTGAATTGATGAAATCTGATTAGTAGCTGTGTTTTCTTTTCACCTGTAAAGAATTGAGCCCTTCATTAAAGCCCCTTTAATCCCTGTAATGACCGCCCAGCAGTAATATCGTCTTTAATTAGACAAAAGAGGCTCATTATCCCCTGGGCTGCCCAGTTGTGGATTTCTAGGATAATGAAATTGAATGAAATTCACTTAGCAGCCTGTAATTTAAGTAATGTTACACAGTATCCGTGTTCCTGCTCTGACACAATTATCATACATTTATCCTTTTTACCTTCAGTCGTTTGTTAAAAGGGGATTAAGTTGAAGGATCTAACTGAAATCTAGTTACAAAGGATATTACTTGGAGTTTACAGGGAATCATGGTAGATTGTACTTTTTGGTACTGAAATGTGTGGATAGAATATAATAATAATTAGGCTTACAATATCATCCCTTTAAACCGGGACACTCATGGATTACACAGGTTCTGTGATGGATTAAAACCAGGTAGAAATCCAGGCTTGAAGTCAGTCACCCACAGAACCTGTGTAATTCATGAGTGTCCCGGTTTAAAAGGATAGTATGGTAAGCTTAATAATAATAATAATAATAATTAAATCACAGTTATATAACTGGTGCTGTAGACTCAATGGCACAATACTGCTGGCACAGCAACTTCAGGGTATATATTTAGTTTGCAATGTTAGGACAGTAATTGAGTAATATACACACAGTATATGACTTGAACTGAAGACGGGTGACTCAGAGCAGTTGTGAATGACTGGCCCAAGCCAGACGCGCGTAATAATAAGGTGACAATGGGATGTTTATGAAACGTAGGTAACATGCAGACATACATATTGTGCAATATTTGAAAACAAATCTTAAGTAATATGTATTTAGCAGTTTACATATACAGTATGTAGGATGGTGAATCATATTTAGAATTGTGTATGTTGCTCTTGTACATCCATGTTTACAGGGACATTTTATGCCTGGAAATGAATATGCTTAAATGATGTATTGTCTATCAGGTACTGCAGAGGTTCTATATGGGAATATTAAGACTACGGTACTATGTGATGATGGCTGTGGAATGATAGACAGCGATAGACTGTCAATAGATAGACACCAGAAGGTAAACAGGCAATAGGTTGGCAGGGACAAAAGGTCGACGGGGTTAAAAGGCAGACGGATAAATGGTCGACGTGGACTTAGGTCGGCAGGGTCAAAAAGTCCACACAGAAAATGTTGACACGATTTTTTAAATTTTTTTAAACACAAATCCTAATTTTCTCCTCGTGCCTAACCCTAAACCTCCACCTGGTGCCTAACCCTAAACCTCCACCTGGTGCCTAATTATAAAACCTCCGCCTGGTGCCTAACCCTAAACCTCTGCCTGGTGCCTAACCCTAAACCTCCGCCTGGTGCCTAATCCTAAACCTCCGCCTGGTGCCTAACCCTAAACCTCCGCCTGGTGCCTAATCCTAAACCTCCGCCTGGTGCCTAACCCTAAACCTCTGCCTGGTGCTTAACCCTAAACCTCCGCCTAGTGCCTAATCCTAAACCTCCGCCTGGTGCCTAACCCTAAACCTCCACCTGGGGCCTAACCCTAAACCTCCGCCTGGTGCCTAATCCTAAACCTCCGCCTGGTGCCTAATCCTAAACCTCCACCTGGTGCCTAATCCTAAACCTCCGCCTGGTGCCTAACCCTAAACCTCTGCCTGGTGCCTAATCCTAAACCTCCGCCTGGTGCCTAACCCTAAACCTCCGCCTGGTGCCTAATCCTAACCCTCTGCTAAGTGCCTAACCCATAATATTATGAAAAAAACATGTTGACCTGTTTGTGTCAACCTTTTGACCATGTTGACCTTTTAACACTGTCGATCTTATGCACTGTTAACCATTTACCTGGCGACATTTTGACACTGTCAACCTATTCACTGTCCACCTTCTGGTATATATCTATTGACTATCTAGTTATTGTCTACCATCCGGATACCTGTGATGATACCTACTTATTAGATCTTAATTCAAGAGTGAATTTTTACGTTCCACAAAATGATTTACAATAAATGAAGTGAGATCATGATGCGGTGTGACAGGCATCCGTTTACACATTGGGTGCAAAAATATCACTAATTTGCAGTTACACTGAAGTGTTGTTAGGAAGGTGGTAATTTATTATGAAGTAATAATAATAAAATATTACAATTAATTCAGTGCTATAGAGCTGTGCATAGGCAAGTGACAGGTGAGGCAGGTCCTGTGACCGACCATTGCGAGATTATATATCCAACACTCTGGCAAACAAGGCGAGGACAGGATGAAGGAGAAGTGAGACAGATAATACCCCTTTTACAGTGGCCAAATAACCCAGGTTATAGGGATGTCAACGGGTCGCGGCTCAGTGTAAACGGTTCCCTGAAAAATAACTCGGGTCCAGTGACCAAGCAATCCAACCCAGGTAATGAGCAGGGTTGGACCCGGGTTACTGGGCAGTGAAAACGAGTGACCCGGGTAACGTTTACAGCATAGGAACAGCCGGCTCATTGGTGCTTGGAGATGATGTCGGGTCGGAGCCGCAAAGCTTAGAATGTAAGCTCTTATGAGCAGGGCCCTCTAACCTCTTGTACTTCTCCCTACTTTAGTTTCATCTACTTCTTACTCCCCACTAGGGCACCTAACACTTGGCTGCTTATGCTCTGCTGCTTATCTGGGTGTTATGGTCACTAATGTAGCAATATATATAATCCATGTCCTGGTCCTGTATTGTATTGTTCTGTAAGTCGCTTGTCTACAACTTGTTTATGTGCTTTGTAAGGCGCTGCGGAACATTTGTGGCACCATATAAATAAATGATAATAATAATAATATCCACGGGGTTTGTCCTGGGTTGGAACTGTGGGCCTGATTCAGACCCGGACGCTATTTGCGTCCACTTGCTGGCTAAAAGGGGCTGGCTATTTAAATCATGTGCTCGCACTGCGTCGCGTAAAGCCACCTACTAATAGCGAGCGGCCGCACTATGCGCTCGCACCTGTATAAAGATGCCCCTTTGCCACTTGCAACACACGTCATCTCCGGCAGTTGTAGGATTAATCGGGAACATCGAGAGCCATCGAAGCTGCTTGCGCCGCTTGTGGTAGCCTTCTCCCACCACAACATTGCGAGCAGTTCAGGCTAAAATACAACCCAGTCACGTGTGTAATGACGCTACTTTGCTAATTATGCACACCCATTAAACGCCGTTCTGACGGTCGGGCACGCCTGCGTTCGCACATCCACACCCCCGTTTTCAAGCACCTTCCCGTTACCACCCACAAACGGCACTATCTGTCACTCAAAATAGCGGCCCGACTGCGGGCTACGGACGAGCACTTTCCTATCGCAATGACTGGTTCGGGCACGCGCATTGAGACTCATACGCATGCGCAGATTGCGGAAAATCGCTTAATGCGAGCGCAGCATAGCGTCCGAGTCTGAATCAGGCCCTGTGTTCTGTCCCGGGTCAGACCCAGGATTTAGGTGTAAAGGGGTTATAAGACTAGTAAGTCACACAGGTAATACCACTTTTACACTAACGTCCCGGGTCTAACCCGGTATTTGGAACATGGTTCCAAACCGGGACAGACCCGAGACATACCTCCACAGACCGCTGTTCACACTGCACCCGGGTACAGTGGAACTGCTGTGCCGGTGCTTGGAGATCGGACGATCCAGGTTACCCGTTTATACTGCAGGGATACACGGGTTGTTCCTGTGTTAAACCATGCAAACTACCCGGGTTGGATTACTGGGTCACTTGACCTGCTAATACAACCCTGGCCCCTTTTACACCAACAGCAACCGAAGAAAACCCGGCAATAACCCATGTTTTAGCCGTGGTGTAATATTAGTGGTGGGTGAGACAGTGGAGTGACAGGTAAATAAGATAAGTGTCAGGGAATGGAAACAGGTAAATGATAGGTGAAACAAGTGTCAAGGAAGTGAGACAGGTAAGTGGCAGGTGAGATGGGTATCGGGTAAGTGACATGTGACATAACTGAGACAGGTAAGTGAGAGAGGTAAGTGATAATGAAATAAGAGAGGAAAGTCACAGGGAAGGGTGACAGGAAAGTTAGACAGGGATATCACAGTGGCATTTAAATAAGACAGGGAAGTGATAGGTACAGTCAGGTGCATAAATATTGGGATATTGACAGAATTTTCATATTTTGGCCTCTATTCACCACCACAATGGCTTTGAAATGAAACAAACAAGATGTGCTTTAACTGCAGACTTTCAGATTTAATTTGAGGGTAATTACATCCAAATCAGGTGAACGGTGTAGGAATTACAACGGTTTCTATGTGTGCCTCACACTTTTTAAGGGGCCAAAAGTAATGGGACTATCAACTCAAAAGCTATTTCATGGACATTTGTGGGCTATTCCCTCGTTATTTCATTATCAATTAAGCAGGTATAAGGTCTGGAGTTGATTCTAGGTGTGACATTTGCATTTGGAATCAGTTGCTGTTGACTCTCAATATGAGATCCAAAGAGCTGTCACTATCAGTGAAGCAAGCCATCATTAGGCTGAAAAATCAAAACAAACCCATCAGAGAGATAGCAAAAAACATTAGGTGTGGCCAAATCAACTGTTTGGAACATTCTTAAAAGAAAGAACGCACCGGAGAGCTCAGCAACACCAAAAGACCCGGAAGACCACGGAAAACAACTGTGGATGACAGAAGAATTATTTCCCTGGTGAAGAAAAACCCCTTCACAACAGTTGGCCAAATCAAGAACACTCTCCAGGAGGTAAGTGTATATGTGTCAAAGTCAACAATCAAGAGAAGACTTCACAAGAGTGAATATAGAGGGTTCACCACAAGATGTAAACCATTGGTGAGACACAAAAATAGGAAGACAGGATTAGAGTTTGCCAAACAACATCTAAAAAAGCCATTACAGTTCTGGAACAACATCCTATGGACAGATGAGACAAAGATCAACTTGTACCAGAGTGATGGGAAGAGAAGAGTATGGAGAAGGAAAGGAACTGCTCATGATCCAAAACATACCACCTCATCAGTGAAGCATGGTGGTGGTAGTGTCATGGCGTGGGCATGTATGGCTGCCAATGGAACTGGTTCCCTTGTATTTATTGATGATGTGACTGCTGACAAAAGCAGCAGAATTAATTCTGAAGTGTTTCGGGCAATATTATATGCTCATATTCAGTCAAATGCTTCAGAACTCATTGGACAGCGCTTCACAGTGCAGATGGACAATGACCCGAAGCATACTGCAAAAGCAACCAAAGAGTTTTTTAAGGCTAAAAAGTGGAATGTTATGCAATGGCCAAGTCAATCCCCTGACCTGAATCCGATTGAGCATGCATTTCACTTGATGAAGACAAAACTGAAGGGAAAATGCCCCAAGAACAAGCAAGAACTGAAGACATTTGCAGTAGAGGCCTGGCAGAACATCACCAGAGATGAAACCCAGCGTCTGGTGATGTCTATGCGTTCCAGACTTCAGGCTGTAATTGCCTGCAAAGGATTTGCAACAAAGTATTAAAAAGTGAAAGTTTGATTTAGGATTGTTTAGTTTGTCCCATTACTTTTGGCCCCTTAAAAAGTGGGAGGCACATATAGAAACCGTTGTACTTCCTACACCGTTCACCTGATTTGGATGTAATTACCCTCAAATTAAATCTGAAAGTCTGCAGTTAAAGCACATCTTGTTTGTTTCATTTCAAAGCCATTGTGGTGGTGAATAGAGGCCAAAATATGAAAATTCTGTCAATGTCCCAATATTTATGCACCTGACTGTATGTTACACACAGAGTAACAATGGGGAAGATGGAGCTGCAGCTCCAGGCCCCCACATAAAGCCCACCCCCATGGCAGCGTGATGATGATGAACAGCGGGCCCTAAATCATCAGTATTAAATTGTATTTCTACACAAAAATGAATCAATTTTTTCTATTATGTATTTAGGGACACAGTGGGGCTGATAGTGTAGGGGGTGTACACAGGAACGCCAAGATCCACCACTGACCCAGGTACTGATGGGGGCATGGCCACACCTCCTTAGGAAAAAAATAAAATTACTATTTGCGGGCGCTGTGAGCCCCTCAGCCCGGAGGCCCCCCCCACAGGCAGAGGAGGCTGCTGCTGCTCAGCAGCAGTCTCCCTGCTCCCACTGCAGCCCAGCACACAGCAGCGTGTGCTGGGCTGCTGACAAATAAGAGGGAGGGGGGCAGCATCAAACCCGGGCCCCTGCCAGGCCCCTCCAACGGGCTTGGGTAATTAGTACAGGATCTCTACTGTGCAGGTGCGATCTGCCTTCTCTACTGTGCAGAAGCGATCTGCCTTCTACGACATCGCTTGCAGTGCCCGACACCACAGGCTGATTGACAGGCAGCAGCCGTTTACAGCGTCACAGAAAACGGGGGAGTGTCAGCCCCATTTTTTTGGGCATGCTGAAGCTAGGGGCTGCGACCTTCAGCTGCGTGAAAATACTGGCCATCCTGAGTAACCTAAAGGTCACTCTGATGACTGATGGTCATGCAGAGTGATCCAATGCTGCATCCTCAGACAGGAATGTTATAGGTGACAGGGAAGCAATAGATAGGTGAGGCAGGGAAGTGATAGGTAAGTAAGACAGGGAAGTGTTAGGTGAGTCACAGAGAAGTGATAGGTAGGTGAGGCAGGGAAGTGATAGGTAAGTTGCAGGGAAGCAATAGGTAAGTGACAGGGAAGTGATAGGTAAGTGAGGCAGGGAAGTGATAGGTATGTCAGACAGGGAAGTTATAGGTATGTCAGACAGGGAAGTGATAGGTAAGTCAGACAGGGAAGTGATAGGTAAGTCAGACAGGGAAATGATAGGTATGTCAGACAGGGAAGTGATAGGTAAGTCAGACAGGGAAGTGATAGGTAAGTCAGACAGGGAAATGATAGGTATGTCAGACAGGGAAGTGATAGGTAAGTCAGACAGGGAAGTGATAGGTAAGTCAGACAGGGAAATGATAGGTATGTCAGACAGGGAAGTGATAGGTATGTCAGACAGGGAAGTGATAGGTAAGTAAGACAGGGAAGTGATAGGTATGTCAGACAGGGAAGTGATAGGTAAGTAAGACAGGGAAGTGATAGGTATGTCAGACAGGGAAGTGATAGGTATGTCAGACAGGGAAGTGATAGGTAAGTCAGACAGGGAAGTGATAGGTATGTCAGACAGGGAAGTGATAGGTATGTCAGACAGGGAAGTGATAGGTATGTCAGACAGGGAAGTGATAGGTAAGTCAGACAGGGAAGTGATAGGTAAGTCAGACAGGGAAGTGATAGGTAAGTCAGACAGGGAAGTAATAGGTAAGTCAGACAGGGAAGTGATAGGTAAGTTGCAGGGAAGTAATAAGTGAGGTAGAAAAGTGTTAGGTACATTACGTGAGGAAGGGAAGTGATAGGTAAGTGAAGCAGGGAGTGACAGGGAAGTGAAACAAGGAGGTAACAGGTGGGACAGATAAGTGACAGGAACGTGAGAGGTAAGTGACAGGGCAATGAAAGGTAAGTGACAGGGCAATGAAAGGTAAGTGACAGGGCAATGAAAGGTGAGAGACAGGGCAATGAAAGGTGAGAGACAGGGCAATGAAAGGTAAGTGACAGGGCAATGAAAGGTAAGTGACAGGGCAATGAAAGGTGAGAGACACAAAAGGTGGAAAATTATGGAGGATAGAGTCTTGATGCCTCTACAATTACTTTTAAATATTAGGAACATGTATTATTTAATCTTTCTTCATTTTTATTGTAAAAAATGTGCAAGATTATGAAACAGTTAATTAATGATGTTTAAGGCTTGTTCTTTGTACTGAAAAAATAAAAATAATATATATATATATATATAATCAGATTATCTATCTATCTATCTATCTATCTATCTATCTATCTATCTATCTAAATAATGTGCATACAGAGGCCATGTGTTGGTGTACTTTACCGAATTTACAACATTGCTCCAATAAAATGAAATAACAGAAATACTGTCGACTGTCCAGAAAACATGAGAGGATTTTCTGTCATTAACATGATTACATGCAATACACATCACACCCAATGTTTGTTTTGGGCAATTTCCAAATACACAATAAGAAAATTGCTGGACACTGAAATACACAATCACAGTCACTTACATCCAATCATCAGAGGTAAAGCAATTATCTAGAAACAACACAATTTACAGAAATTACATATAAAGGAAACCTTTTTTTTTTTTTTTTTTAAATACCAACTAGGCTCAATGTTAAAGTGTGTATTTTACTGCTAGAAATCTGTCATAATAAAGTTTTTATAACCCAGCCCCTATTTTGTTCTTTAAAATGTCTCAGGTGGTCAGCCCAAATCAAATGGCGATGATTAACTTTCCCAATGTTCTTATATATAATCATGCCACTCAGTTAAGATTCTTAGTAGATTGGTTGCAGGACCAAGATACAGTATGTACCCCACTAGGTCCTTGGAATCACAGTTTTTACCCACAATGGCCCTCAAATGCTTCCTCCACACTCACGATCATGAAGTTCCTCTAGAGGTTCACGATAACCCTCTCTCCATTACAACCAGACGTTTCTGGTATATACTGTACTGCGCCACAAGGCTAGGTGTGTCAATGCCCATAAATCCATGCACCCCCCTTTCTTAAGTAATATGGAATTCCAAGAGGTTCAACCATCCTATCCTTTCACAATAAGGAGAGTAGGGGGAATTCCCAAGCTTCACCATTTGCTAAATGTTCCAGAGCAGAGGCCCTTGACATTCCTCGAGGCAGCTGCGAGATTTGGAACTTTAGAGGCGTTTACCTTAGCTTATTTTCATGTACAACACTATATGGGCTCGGTGGTAAGGGTATTCTCAGATGCAGACTAGCAAAACTCACTCGGCCAGCTTCTCTCTCGCCCTACTCCTCTCTATAAGGACATCTCCCTATTTTACAATATTTTAAGGGATGACTTGCATCATGATTTGGTTAGCCAAGGTATGGCTGGAAAAAATGGCTACTCGTACTATCACAGATTTAGTTTGTGGGTTCTCTAGCGGTCGTTCTCTATTAATGCCTAGTACATATAATAAAGTATTTCTTAATATATATCATAGGACCTATTTGTTCCCTCATAGGCGATTTAAAATGGGACTCACAGATTCCCACAATTGTCCTAGATATGGGCAAGAGGAAGCGGATCTTTACCCTTGTTTATGGGAGTCCCCAGTGGTTCAGGGCTTTTGGAGTGAGATAGGAGACTGAAGCCCATTTAGTAAATGATGTGCCTTTCACTCCAGAATGGGCCATTCTGGGTATCCTCCCAAGCGAGCACAGGGTTTCTCATGGAAGTAGGACATTCTTATTGGCAGTAAGTCATTCTTATTGGCAGTAAGTGTGGCAGCAAAGAAAAACATACTGCGAGAATGTATAAATGTATACGGCCAACCCCTGTAAATTCCCAATTATATGGGGACAAACTTCACTTTATCACATGGATTGGGTGGAAACAATGTTTGACAAAGAGAAGAAGTTGCTTTATATATGAGAAAGTTATATCGCCTCTCTTCCAAATTTACTGCAATCGCCGATACTTCATATGTACTCTTAACTCAGTGGTATGAGACTTGCGCTCTTATTGGTGACCCTCCCCTTGTTTGGCAGAAGGATGAGCGTCAGGACTTTTATTACATGTACATTGTAGTTTCCAGTTCTCACTACAGCTCTGCTCACTGGTATTACCGCTAATTACTGTTTTCAACATTGGTGTCTAAATTATTTTTTTTTGCACACTTTGTATCACCTCCACGTACTTAATAACAAGTTATGGTATGTGATATTCTCTTCCCTTATCTCTTGTATTTCTACATGAAGAATAAGTCTGAATATATTACACATTGCCTTATTATTATTATTATTTATTCTATATATATTCATTGGAGCAAAGCAATTACAAAAGTCAGAGCAGTGCAAAATACATATAGAAATAAGCATGCAAAAACAGATGAGCTATGGATATAGCAGTGTAGCGATAGGTAATACAGGTTGCAGGTAATACAGTCTCCCATATACGAAATGCTCGGGACCACGAGCATTTCGGATTTTGGATTATTCCGGTTTTCGGAATACCTGGGGGGTATACAGGTTGCAGGTAATACAGTCTCCCATATCCGAAGTGCTCGGGACCACGAGCATTTCGGATTTTGGATTATTCCGGTTTTCGGAATACCTGGGGGGGAGGCCCGGCGGGTGTCACGGGAGGCCCCGGCGTGTACTGCGGGTGAGTCCGGAATGTGTTGCAGTCGTCCGGCGGGTGATACAGGGGTCCGGCAGGGTATTTGCGGTGGTCCGGCAGGTGCTACAGGGATCCGGCGGGTGTCGTGAGGGGTCCGGCGACTGAGGCGGAAGGGTCCGGCAGGTAAGGAGGAAGGGTCCGGCGGGTGCTGCGGCTGTCACGAGGGGTCTGGCAGCTGCCGCTGGGGGTCCAGCGGGTGATGCGGGGGGTGGCCTGGCGTGTGGACCACGCCCACGCCGCTAGTCATTGGCCGCTGATACTAGTGACGTCGTGAGCTGGCCATTTATTCTACTGCTCCAATTAGTGGCATATGAGGAATGTCTGTGCATAGTTATGGCACAAAGCACTCCATGCAGAATCACACATCCCTCTCACTTGTTGCTCTTCATCTCCAGCTGAAACCCAACATCTTTGTTTGAAATTCACCAGCTACACAAGTGAACAGCACTGAGTGCCTTTTGTCTTCACACAGTGGGTTTTGAAGACTTAAGAGACCTGCTGAGGAGATTGTCCGATATATGCGAAGTAAAGGAGACTCCGAGACCTTGATACATCTATATTTTCCTTTATGTTTGGTCATATACTTCACCGCTACGGTGTGGTTGGGAAAGATACTGGTTGCTTTCCACTCATCTAGTGCTGGAATACAGTAGAGCATGATGGACAATGCACATCTTTTAGATGACCAGTATTTTAGTAAGGGGCTCTGCTTGGTTCTCTGTAACTGGGACAGGCAACTATGACCAAATGTCCTGTTTTCTAAGCCTCCTCCAGTTTTTGCATGACACCCGTTATACTCTCTTTGCTATGTTTATGACTCCATTTCCTCTCCTTCCAGTATAATATTACCCTTACTGTTTTAAGCCTTCTCTCCTCAAGGTAAATGTCCTTCTCTCTTCCCCTTGTTTCTTATTGACTGTCTTTCTTTCTTGTGTCTTCCCCAAGCCACCTCTCTTCCTGTATCTTATTATTGTCTGTCATTCCTCCTGGTATCTTCTCCAAGATCCCTATCCTTCGGGTATATGTCCTTCTCCTACTATTTCTTTTTATTACCTGTCTCTCCTTCATGTGTCTTCTGCAAGACCCCGCTCGCCCAGTATAGGTTCTTATCCCCTCCTCGTGTGTCTTCTCTTTGCACATCTCTCCTTGTGTCTACTTCAAGCCACCTCTAGTCCAAGTATAGGTCATGCTCCCCTCCTGCTGAATTTTCTTATAGCCTGTCTGTCTTCCTTGTATCTTTTCGATGCCGCCTCTCCTCCAGTTATATGTCCGGCTCTAATTCTGCTGCATCTGCTTATTGGTTGTCTCTCCTCTTTTTGTCTTCTCCAAGCCACCTGTACCCCATGTACTGTACAGAAATGTTCTCATACACTATGGTTTCAGTTGTGCCAAGCAGTCCCACTCGGAGCGCCAGATCCTGGGCGTCTCGGCAGGACTGAGCAGCTTTTTCGCTCAAATGAAAAAAACTGGAAGTGGCAAAACTACTTCTCTAGATTGCACTGATCAATTTCATGCGCGACATTAGTATATCTGTGTGTGACTGACTCAGAATCTGTGAAAGAAGTGCTACGGTGCAGCTTCCGCGGGGTTTTTTTTCCTGTCAAGTTGCATGGTGCTTCATCTGTGACTTTGTACGTGTTTAAAATGAAGGGCCTCATTTATCAACGAGTTTCATCATTCACCACGAGTGATACGGTAACACTCGCTGTGTCTGTTTGAAAAATGGCAGTTGGGAGCTGATTGGCTGGAGCACCATTTATCATACACAACAAGTTTAATCACTCGTTGTGAATGATAAAACTCGTTGATAAATGAGGCCTTAATTCCTGCGCGGTTAAAGTGGCAGCTTAGTGTCTCTGGTACACTGTCAGTGCTTTTTGCTGCATATGCGATGCGAATAAGATGCTATATTTTAAGAAAAAGATAATACCCTACACTTCTCAGAGCAGCTCTGTTGCAACAGATGAGATTAGGGGGGGTATGTACTGTAAAATCACTAGATATCAGAGGACTGTAGTATTCAGTAAAGCCTCCGTAGGTCGTTAATGTATAGAGGTCACTGGAATATTCTCTTTACTGTATAGAGGACACTACAACAGTCTCTGCATTTCATAATAACTTCACAAACATGGATGCAAATAGCATGAAAGCCATGGAACAATGGAGTTCTGTGGTTATGAGTTGTCTGTAAGTGCAGTGAACTTTCCAGTTGTGTCGTCCTGGGGTGAGAAGTGTGTACAACATGTCTGGGCAAGTTGCTGAGTGCATTATATATCACAGGCTTTAAATAGATCAGGCACTAATGTGATTCAGTTTAGTCACTTACCATTTGCAGACAAAATAGTGCAGCAACTGCCAGGTAGATACATGACAATGTGTGTTCAATGTAGTAGGTTTTTCTGTATAATACAGAATATGCCTAATTATTATTATTGCTATAGCTATGACAGCTGTATGATTTATATCCACAGCTGTGTGACTTTGCAGGTGGTGCATGTATAGAGATATTATACGGGTGTACACCCCAGTACATATAGAGAAAATATATGAGGGTGTACACCCCAGTACATTCAGAGGTACTATATGAGGGTGTACACACCAGAAAATATAGAGCTAACATGCAGGTGTACACCCCAGTACATATTGAGGTAATATATGAGGGTGTACACCCCAGTACATAGTGAAGTAATATATGAGGGTGTACACCCCAGTACATATAGAGGTAATATGAGGGTGTACACCCCAGTACCTATAGAGGTAATATATGACGGTGTACACCCCAGTACATATAGAGGTGATATATGAGGGCGCAGTCACCAGAGAATATAGTGGTAATATGAGGGTGTACACCCCAGTACCTATAGAGGTAATATATGAGGGTGTACACCCCAGTACATATAGAGGTGATATATGAGGGCGCAGTCAACAGAGAATATAGTGGTAATATGAGGGTGTACACCCCAGTACCTATAGAGGTAATATGAGGGTGTACACCCCAGTACATATAGAGGTGATATATGAGGGCGCAGTCAACAGAGAATATAGTGGTAATATGAGGGTGTACACCCCAGTACCTATAGAGGTAATATATGAGGGTGTACACCCCAGTACATTTAGAGGTGATATATGAGGGTGTACACCCCAGTACATATAGAGGTGATATATGAGGGCGCAGTCACCAGGGAATATAGTGGTAATATGAGGGTGTACACCCCAGTACCTATAGAGGTAATATGAGGGTGTACACCCCAGTACATATAGAGGTGATATATGAGGGTGTACACCCCAGTACATATAGAGGTAATATATGAGGGCGCAGTCACCAGGGAATATAGTGGTAATATGAGGGTGTACACCCCAGTACCTATAGAGGTAATATGAGGGTGTACACCCCAGTACATATAGAGGTGATATATGAGGGCGCAGTCACCAGAGAATATAGTGGTAATATGAGGGTGTACACCCCAGTACCTATAGAGGTAATATATGAGGGTGTACACCCCAGTACATTTAGAGGTGATATATGAGGGTGTACACCCCAGTACATATAGAGGTGATATACGAGGGCGCAGTCACCAAGGAATATAGTGGTAATATGAGGGTGTACACCTCAGTACCTATAGAGGTATTATGAGGGTGTAGTGTACATGACCCCAGTACATATAGAGATAATATGAGGTTGTACACCCTATAGAGGCAAGAGGGTGTACACTCTGGTTTGTCAGTCATGTAACTGGTGGGTGTTACACCCTGTTTTTCATAGTGGTGCGCCCGGTGGGTGTGGCTGTGTATTGAGGACGGTCGGTGCCAGTGTATCGCAGTGACTTGACCGATGGGTGTACTTATAGTAAGTACAGTGTTATAGCCTGCTGCTAGAGGCGGGGAGCAGTGGACGTCTCTCGGTCAGTCAGCGCTGTAGTAGTAGCAGCACATGATGTGATGATGACGATATTATTATAATACGTGTCTCAGGCCAGGGAGGCGGCGGCGGCGGCGGCGGGCGGGCCGTGTGTTTATTATTACAGTACTGCGGTCACATGACTCACTGGCCACGCCCCCAGACTGCCTCACTTCGCGCCAAATCCCGCTGTCCGCGCACGAGGCTCTAGGCTGCCGCTGGCGGAGACATTTTGAAAGGTGTTCGGCGAAGCTATTGGTCGGCTCTGTCCCCGCCTCGCTGAAGTCACGGCCCGACGCGTTCCCATTGGCCCGCCCCGTACCCCGCCCCCCTGTGACTAACGGTTGCGCCTGGGTGACGGAGCGGCGCGAGCGCAGCGAACGACGCCCGGATTGCACCGAGTCTGACCCGTCATACCCGCCGCGGACCCTGGATCATGGTGAGCGCCCCAGGGCGTGTGACCCGCGCCGCCTGGTGACCCGCAGACCCCGCGATCATGAGCTTCCCAGGCATCCGCCAGAAGCTGCTCTTCTCCCCCAGCGACTGCGAGGAAGAGGACGGCAACAGCACGGGCGAGGACTCGGCCTTCCAGGAGTCCGACTCCCCCAGCTGCCGGCCGCAGCATGAGAGCCCCGGGATCCGACCCTGGGAGGAGGAGGACGAGGAGGGGATCGGCCCCTCTCCTGCCCGATCACCCGGAGACTACCGGAGACATCAGCGGGAGGGATCCAGCTCCCCCATCCCCGACTGCCCGGGCACCCCGCCCCACAAGACCTTCCGCAAACTGCGGCTCTTCGACACCCCGCACACCCCTAAGGTGAGGACACCCGGTATTGCCTCTGTGTGACACCCTGATGTTCCAGCCTGACACCCGGTATTACCTCTGTGTGAACCCCCACTGTTACTGCCTGTCATCCGGTATTACTTCTGTGTGACCCCCCTACTGTTACAGTCTGTCACCCGACATTGCATCTGTGACACCCTGATCACACTGTGACACCCCAATGTTACTACCTAATACCCAGTATTACTTCTGTGTGACACCCCAATGTTCCTGGCTGTCATCTGGTGTTACCTCTGTGTGACCCCCTACTATTCCTGCCTGTCACCTGGTATTTCCTCGGTGACCCCCCAATGTTCCTGCCTGTCACCCGGTAATGCTTCTGTGTGACACCCCAATGTTCCTGCCTGTCACCCGGTATTGCTTCTGTGTGACACCCCAATGTTCCTGCCTGTCACCTGGTATTGCTTCTGTGTGACACCCCAATGTTCCTGCCTGTCACCCGGTATTGCTTCTGTGTGACACCCCAATGTTCCTGCCTGTCACCCGGTATTGCTTCTGTGTGACACCCCAATGTTCCTGCCTGTCACCCGGTATTGCTTCTGTGTGACACCCCAATGTTCCTGCCTGTCACCCGGTATTGCTTCTGTGTGACACCCCAATGTTCCTGCCTGTCACCCGGTATTGCTTCTGTGTGACACCCCAATGTTCCTGCCTGTCACCCGGTAATGCTTCTGTGTGACACCCCAATGTTCCTGCCTGTCACCCGGTAATGCTTCTGTGTGACACCCCAATGTTCCTGCCTGTCACCCGGTATTGCTTCTGTGTGACACCCCAATGTTCCTGCCTGTCACCCGGTAATGCTTCTGTGTGACACCCCAATGTTCCTGCCTGTCACCCGGTAATGCTTCTGTGTGACACCCCAATGTTCCTGCCTGTCATCCGGTATTACCTCTGTGTGACACCCTGATGTTCCAGCCTGACACCCGGTATTACCTCTGTGTGAACCCCCACTGTTACTGCCTGTCATCCGGTATTACTTCTGTGTGACCCCCCTACTGTTACAGTCTGTCACCCGACATTGCATCTGTGACACCCTGATCACACTGTGACACCCCAATGTTACTACCTAATACCCAGTATTACTTCTGTGTGACACCCCAATGTTCCTGGCTGTCATCTGGTGTTACCTCTGTGTGACCCCCTACTATTCCTGCCTGTCACCTGGTATTTCCTCGGTGACCCCCCAATGTTCCTGCCTGTCACCCGGTAATGCTTCTGTGTGACACCCCAATGTTCCTGCCTGTCACCCGGTATTGCTTCTGTGTGACACCCCAATGTTCCTGCCTGTCACCTGGTATTGCTTCTGTGTGACACCCCAATGTTCCTGCCTGTCACCCGGTAATGCTTCTGTGTGACACCCCAATGTTCCTGCCTGTCACCTGGTATTGCTTCTGTGTGACACCCCAATGTTCCTGCCTGTCACCCGGTATTGCTTCTGTGTGACACCCCAATGTTCCTGCCTGTCACCCGGTATTGCTTCTGTGTGACACCCCAATGTTCCTGCCTGTCACCCGGTATTGCTTCTGTGTGACACCCCAATGTTCCTGCCTGTCACCCGGTATTGCTTCTGTGTGACACCCCAATGTTCCTGCCTGTCACCCGGTATTGCTTCTGTGTGACACCCCAATGTTCCTGCCTGTCACCCGGTAATGCTTCTGTGTGACACCCCAATGTTCCTGCCTGTCACCCGGTAATGCTTCTGTGTGACACCCCAATGTTCCTGCCTGTCACCCGGTATTGCTTCTGTGTGACACCCCAATGTTCCTGCCTGTCACCCGGTAATGCTTCTGTGTGACACCCCAATGTTCCTGCCTGTCACCCGGTAATGCTTCTGTGTGACACCCCAATGTTCCTGCCTGTCACCCGGTAATGCTTCTGTGTGACACCCCAATGTTCCTGCCTGTCACCCGGTAATGCTTCTGTGTGACACCCCAATGTTCCTGCCTGTCACCCGGTATTGCTTCTGTGTGACACCCCAATGTTCCTGCCTGTCACCCGGTATTGCTTCTGTGTGACACCCCAATGTTCCTGCCTGTCTCCTGGTCTTGCTTCTGTGTGACACCCCAATGTTCCTCCCTGTCACCCGGTATTGCTTCTGTGTGACACCCCAATGTTCCTGCCTGTCACCCGGTCTTGCTTCTGTGTGACACCCCAATGTTCCTGCCTGATGCGTTAAGCCGGTTACACATTAATCAATGTGTGTACCCAGCAATGTCGTTGATGATCCCACGACGACTGGTTGACATATCGGGCAGTCCGTACTCACTGGGTGATCTGGTGCACGACCACCTGATATGCCCCCCACCCCACATAACGTTGCATGGGATTGTCAGGCGATGAGGCTGATGACCCCATGGGAGCTCGCACGTCACGATGTAGTGCATACACACTACACATTTTTTAATGATTTGTTCTTTCGATGTATTTGAATAGGCCAAATCGTTAAAGATGTCGTGTAGTGTGTAGGGGCCTTTACACCACTTATGACTACTGTGTGACCCTTTCATGTTACCTACTGACTCCTGCACACCCGATATTATCTGACACCCCAATGCTACTGCCTGCACACCTGGTATTTTTCTAATGTTTCTGTGAAATGCACGCACACCCTGATATTACTTGTGACACCTGCACATCACCATGACACCCACTTGATATTATTTCTGTGCCTGCTTCATGTTACAGCCTGACACCCTGCACACCCAGTATTACCTCTGTCACTGTTATCGTCTGACTCCCCACAGACGCCCAAAATGATAACCATTCTGCTGTGACCGTTTAATGTTAGTACATATTTATTTGCTCCCCCCCCCCCCCCCAAGTGAAGACACCCTAATATTACCATGTGGCCTCCTTATGTTCCTGCCTGACACCCCACACACCCTCTTACTGTTTTGACAACCAAATGTTACTCCCTGACAGACTACAGACCCCTTAGGGAAGGCCCAGCTCAGTTACTGCAGTGTGCTGTAATCTGTGTACCACTCACTACCCTTAGCAATACTATCATTACAGTACTGTAATTACTGGTATCTGTCTATCCCCCCCCCCCGTGCCTATTTTGTTAGACTGACACCCCTAACAACATTGTATGAATACTATATGCTCTGTAACACCCTCATGTTATACCCTGTTCACTGACACCCATAATGCAGATAGAAGCAACACCTTCCCCTGGATGACTGACTGTATAATGTACATATTGCTGGCATATTGTACTTCTATAGAGGCTGTGTGTGAGATCATGCTCTATATATTTGTCAGCAATTATTTTTTTTTATTTGTATCAAGGTCTGATCACAGTGCTTGGAGAGAACTGAATGTAAATTGCTGCCTGGGCCTAAGAGCTAACATTTTAGTGCAGAACAGTGTTTGTGAATGGGGATTTTACTGGTATTACTTATAGGGGGAGTTTCCAGCTCTGAAACGTTCCTGTGTATATACTCTGTATACGTAGGTGGACGACACGTGCTCCGACATTACACTGTGCAAGCTTGGAACTTGTTTTATACGATCAACCGAAGTAGTAGTTCCGGGAAGTGACTGTTGCAGTGTTGTGACTGCATACATTGGGTTGTTGCCGTATGCCGTCTGGCTCCTTCGTGGGGCAGGCCAGGCTATACTGCTGCGTATATGGTGATATAATCCGGGTGTGCAGAATATGAAGCTTGTGATGCGTCATTTATCTGAAAGGATACCTTTGTATTTTGGTGCTTAGGATGAATGCGGCTCTGAGTGACATATTGGCTGTACGAATAATATTGTGTTTTTTTTTTACAATGACCCATTTACGTCACTTTTTGCGTCAGCTATTCTGTATAGTGCCCTTATATTATGGAGTGGCGCTGTTCTGAGAATATTGGAAAAATCACAATAGGTGCCCCATTGGAGCTTACGTGTCTGGTAGGATATATAATTGAAATGTTAGGAAGCATCTGTGCCACTGTACAGAGTATATAGTTCTGTATTTAAGCTATGCGTCACACGTGTCCGCAGCACAGGCTCTGTACGAGTTGTATAAGGGACGCTAACGGGGGGGGGGGGCGGTTGTCGGAAAGTTATGTTTTAGTTGCTTAATTGTTTGTGCGTTGGGCGCTGCGGAACCCTTGTGGTGCCGTAGAAATGAAGGATAATACTGATGGCTGTGACATTGTTATTCCGTACATGCATGCAAAAAGAAAATTACATTTTCACACCTTGCATATTGCCCCAGGTTTATTCAGTTACAAAGATGTTCCCTATATAATTGAGGCCCAATGAGTCTGTCTGAGGCTGTGTACAAGTTTTATACATGTGCTCTGCATATAGCTCTGTATACACAAACAACTGTATGAGGCACATTATAAAACTTAGTTGTATAAGGAGTAGTTGCTTCTGGGCGTGTGGCTGATCCCTGGTCTGTGTCTCTTTAATAGCACCATGGTAATATGGTGAGTGAGCTGGGTTACTATAGGACCTAGGAGGCTCCTGTGTCCCTTCCCCCACTCTCTGGAATGTAATGACGAGATCAGGGGGGGGAGGGGGCTACTGGTTTCCTATCCCTGGAACTGGGAGAGGAGTGCTGAGACGGTCACTAATGCTAGAGCTTCAGAGTAGGAACAAAGTCAAATATTAAGGCATTGCCTGCACCTCTAAATATATTTCTGATGAATGATGAACACGGGGTGTGGCTGGGACTCATCACTGATGTGTTTTGTAAAACTCTATATCTGGACGAAGGTTGGGGTCATCAACATTCACTTGGTGCTGCTGCTTGTTTGCTTGATTTAATGGAGTCTGAAAAGGGCACATCCGGCAATAACTCAATATTAACCCCTAGCAGGAGAGGGGACGGTTGGGGCAAAGCGGCGTCTGTTTGTTAAAGATATAAATGACTTTAAGCCACAAAACCCAAGAACTATAAAGAAATGACAAAAGTTCTATCACATCTTCTGTTCAGAGGTGCCCCCAGGTCTCATTACAGTCCCTATTGGTGTATCTCTGCGGAGGTGGTGGTATTGGCCGATGTATTCTACGTCCTGTCGTGTTTTAATGTAAACTTGCTCTGTAGATGAGACAAATAGCAAGTCTATGTAATCTATACAGTGGCAAGACCTACATCCATTTTCCCAGTGATCTATAGTTAAAACAAAGATGTCTCTGTCCACAGAGTTTATTGTCCAAAGCCCGTGGAATTGGTTCCAGTGGTCTGAGGAATAGAGGGGTCTCCCTGTTCCGGGATGTGGAGAAGACTGAGAGGCTGGAGTCTGTGTACAGAGCACCCCAAGTTAACATCAACCCTTTCACCCCAGTTTCTGTGGACCTTCAGGACTCCACTGGGGATTGTCGGAGGAGAAAGAGGACGCACTGGAATAAGTGAGTAGAATACCCATTTTCCACCAAATACCCGGGTCTGACCTGGGTTTTTGGTCATGGTTCCAACCCAGGTCAGACCCCGTTTACGATCAGTTATTCCTGGGTCAGCCCCGTTCACACTGAACCCGGGTCTGCCCTGCTAAACTTATGATGTCATAAAGTGGGAGGTGACTGCTCCACAGCCACCAATCAGCTAATTTTCTGCATGACCCTGGTCGGATAACCCGGATCGCTACCTGGATTGGATTCCCAGTCACTTGACCCGGGTTATTTTTCAGGGACCCTTTTCCACTGAGTTGCTACCTGGGAAACCCAGCAATAACCTGGGTTATTACAGCAGTGGAAAAGGGGTATAAAGGTGCTGCCTTATTCCAAACCATTTCCATTCACTCATCATAGGATTTAGGGGTTTTCTGTTAGATCTGACTAATTGGGATCATTGGTTCTCCCCTGTTCCCAATATATTGGTTGTTAAACAAGAATGATGCATTTAATGTTTGCACAGTCCATCACATACTGGTGTTCTCTGCTTTATAATCAGTCTTGACTCCCAATAGTCGCTTGGTCACTGTGTAATGTCCAATGGTTACAACGATCCCAGCTCATTACATCTTTCTCTCCGTTTGCTGTATTTTCTTTAGTTCCTATGGCGAAGACATGGAAGGTAGCGATGGTGAATTAGAAGATGAAAGCATCAGACCTGCTAAGGTAATACCAGGATTCATTGTGCAAATTATTGGGCCTAGAAAGGTTAAACACAACCCTGGGAACGTTAGCTGCCCATTTAGCCCCACAGAGGAGAGCTTGTCTTCAGCTAACTGATAGATGCTATGGATCAATTGCCCTCTTACTGACCAACCTATTTTAATAGCTGAACTGCCTTTACAGTAAAGACCCCTTCCTGGGGATGAAATCTTCAACCTTCCATTCACAATTAATGACCTGTGTATGTTCTATGGTATGAATAGTTTAAAATGTTTGTACAAACCTTAAATATATTTAGACTTATTATTGGGTGCTCCCCTCCCTTCTACTGCTCATAGAGGGATATTTACTAAAGGGCAGGTTTTCAGAAGTGGAGATGTTGCCCATAGCAACCAATCAGATTCTACTTAACATTTATCTATCACCTTCTAGAATAGGTGTGGGCATTAAGCGCATCCCCCCCCCCTTCCCCCAGCTGTTGAGGAACTACACATCCTAGCATGCCCTGCCACAGTATTGCTATTTAACCATGCTAAAACTGTTGCAAGGCATACTGGGAATTGTAGTTCACAGCTCGAGGGCTGCTTATTGCCCAGCACTGTTCTAGAAGATAATAGGTAGAACATCTCCACTTCTAAAACCCCCACGTCAGTAAATATAACCCATGCAGTGGTAACGCTATGTAGCACGCTGCATATTGCAGTGCGCTGATCTTCTTTCTGTCATCCAGTTTGCACATAAATATTTGATGTAAAAGGCAGATCCTTAATTTTTTTTTCCGCCCTCCCCCTCCTCCCTTGTCTGCAGAGAATTACAATAACCGAAAGCAACATGAAATCCCGATACGCCATAGAGTTCCATGAACTGGAGAAGATTGGTTCCGGGGAGTTTGGAGCGGTCTATAAATGTGTCAAGAGGCTCGATGGCTGCATCTATGCTATTAAACGGTCGAAGAAGCCGCTTGCCGGCTCTGTTGATGAGTAAGTGTTGCCGAACGTCTGTGTGTAAGGCTTTCTAGTTGCCATTGAGTACATTCCATGGCTTGGTTAGATGTGTGATTGTTTCATTCCAGAATTCTGAGATTTACAATATTCAAAGTAATTCTGTGCAACAGACATGGGGGCTTATGTAATAGGTTGTGAGCTGCAGCCCTGCGGGGATTCATGTTTGAAGACTCGCACGAATCCCTGCAGTATCTGCAGCTCGCAACCTAATGCAAAAGCCCCATGGAATGAACTAATTGGGACTGTGGAAAGACCTTTTAACTCAAGCTTTGAGCAAAGTCTTGGAAGCGCTACCTACGGTACAGCTGGTAACTTGAGTCGGTCTCCTCAATGGTGGTTTGTTCTCTTGCAGGCAGAATGCATTACGGGAAGTGTATGCCCACGCTGTACTGGGGCAGCACCCTCACGTAGTACGCTACTACTCAGCCTGGGCAGAAGATGATCACATGCTTATTCAGAATGAATATTGCAACGGTGAGTAATCACTGGTAGGCATGTGGCTATTAGGACTGCTGTAAATATGGATAGGTGGGTTTCTGCCACTTGATGATCGCTAACCTATTCCACTATTCGTACTCTAGGCGGCAGCTTAGCAGACGCCATCAGTGAAAATTACCGCGCCATGCGCTACTTCACAGAGCCGGAGCTAAAGGACCTGCTCCTACAGGTGGCCCGGGGGCTCAAGTACATTCACACCATGTCTCTGGTGCACATGGATATAAAACCAAGTAAGCTCACATCGTGGGAAGTTCTGTCTTCTCTGATCTGGAAACCTTATTAAATGACTCATTGCTCTACTACTCATCACTGGTCTAATCCTTTTTTTTTCATTTTTGTTTATTTCCCTCTACAAGGCAACATTTTTATCTCTCGGACACTGGTTCCCAGCACGATGGTAGAAGAAGCGGATGATGAGGATTGCTGCCCTCGAAGAGTGACGTTTAAGATAGGTATGCTATTCTGCACTCCTTTATAGCATAGAATAGGCCCTCTGCCCATAAAGCCACTTTGACCTATTTCGTTTAGACTCCTCCCCCCCTGTATAAATATAACCCATGTAATTACACTACTCTTCTATTTGAACAGGTGATCTCGGTCATGTGACCAGGACGACCAGTCCCCAGGTGGAAGAAGGTGATAGTCGTTTCTTGGCCAATGAAGTTTTACAAGAGGTGAGTTTAGATGTGAGAACAGGGGTCATGTTAGGTAAAGGAACCTGAGCAGTTATTAATGAGAGCGCTGATCAATATTAAAGAGATTTCATACAGTTATTAGTTGAAGTATATCGACCAGTCTACATATTTGTGAATGTTGGTAGCGGCCTAAGTATTTTGTGTTTCCAGGAGCCACAGGTTTGTGTATGGTGTTGCAGATGTCCTAGCTTTGGTCCCTCCAGTCTGTGGCAATGTCTGCTTTGAACTTATGTCTGCCCTACAGAGAATCCCATGCAGGATAGGTTGTAACTGATCAATTCATGTTCTCGCTTAGGATTACTCTCAGTTGGCGAAAGCGGACATCTTTGCCCTCGCGCTGACTGTCTGGTGTGCTGCTGGGGCTGAGCCACTCCCATCCAATGGTGACCAGTGGCACGAAATCCGGCAAGGAAGGCTGCCAACCGTGCCGCAGTTACTGTCCCAGGAGTTTGTGGATCTCATTAAGGTAAGTTAGACCACTGTATATAGGTGTATATATGATCTGCAGCTTAGTGGACTGTTCTAATATCATCAGTACACTTTGCTTATATAGAAGCATAGTGGTCTTCTGTGCCAATTGTATTATAGTTCCCATGTCTTTATCAGTGTGCCCCCACTCCCAATGACTCTAGTTGGGTTGGTTGATTGGTAATATGAAGTTCTCCGAAATAATACAGCTATGGGATGATCTTGGCACAATGAGATATCCCCTCCATTGTATATAAATCAGTGTTGGTGTCTAGTAAAGGTTGTCACTCTTCCCTGGGCAGCAGTGGCGTGTGGTGGCTTCTCTAGTGTTTTTTTGGTCTGGTAATATATGTTAAGTGAACCTTTCCTCCTTGTCCTTCTAGTTGATGATCTCCCCAGATCCAGAGAGAAGGCCGTCCTCCACGGCCCTTGTGAAACACTCTGTGCTCCTCTCTGCCTCCCGGAAGAGCGCGGAGCAACTGCGGATAGAGCTCAATGCTGAGAAGTTTAAGAATGCCCTTCTACAGAAGTAAGTGGCCTTGTCTCTGCTGACGGAGGGATAGAGAGATCTATAAACCTGCTAGAAGAATGTGTGTGTGTGTGTGTGTGTGTGGTAATTGTTCTTCTGAATTAATGTTACCACGTCCCACCCTCCACATCATTGTCTGTTCTCTCTGGCATTTTCCAGTAATAACTGTGTGTGTGTATGTGATCTAACTCATCCTTGCGTTTCCTCTCTGCAGGGAATTAAAGAAAGCACAGATCGCAAAAGCAGCGGCAGAAGAGCGCGCTCTGTTTCCCGACAGAATGACGACCCGATCAACGGCGCAGAGCAACAGAGCTGCTCGTCTCATAGGAAAGAAAATGAACCGCTCTGTCAGCCTCACTATATATTAATATGTATATAGACTGTTGAACTGCTTTCTAGTGTAGATGCGAATGAACACAGCTTTAATCTGGGGCATTCCTACTGATTTTTAAGTTTTATTTTTTTAATAAGCTTTCATATCGTACTGAATGATGGTTCAGCTGATTCGTTTCACAGGCCTCAGATGTTTATTGGCTCAGTCCAATATAACCTGGACAGCATTCGTTTTTTCTTCCCCCAGCGTCCATCCTGGCACCAGAAAAAAAGCCTGTTTGTGATCCGGCCTATGGTTGCGATGCCACAAGTATGGCATTCCAGGGGTTAAGATAGTGTTTCAGGTCCATCCAGGACCCAAATTTGTTAGCCTCTATAGGGGTAAGGTTCTAATTGAAATCAAGTTAGAGAGTTCTTAGATTAATGGAAGTTTGCTCAATGCGCACCACGGTGTGCCCGAAAGCGGCGCCCGACTTTATATAATGTGATGCTTTCCTGATATTACTGTAGTAGTTTGCCGTTTCTTTAGTTGAAATTCAACGGATTGTACTAATACGGTGTTTTCCTTTTTGTAAATGTGTATAATATTCTGGCTTTGTGGCAAGTTACAATGTATGGAACATTGAAAGGGTAGAGGGGGGGGAAACGTGATGCCAGCAAATGTTCGACTTGTACCTCGGTACATTTTTATTGTGACTTTTTTTTTTTTTTTACATTGTATATACAACTTTGAGCACTTTCTAAGCACCAGGTGAACTGGTGGAAAAATTCCATGTATTTACCATGTGACATTTGCTGCTATTAGTTTTTGTGTCCTTTTTTTTTTTTTTTTTTTTGCTGTTAAAAAAAAAAACAAAAAAAAAAAGTGTAGCATTAAACAATCATTGTTGGTAACACCATCCTAGTGATACATGCCCTGAGTTTGGAGGACAGGCATGACGTTTTTTTTTTTTTTTTTCTTCTTCACGTCCCAGGCACCTTCTCGTACTATTTTTGTTGTGTCTTGTACATGCTGGAGATGATTGTCATCTTTCCTGTGTGTGCTCTGTAGAATATTAAATATATATAATTTTTTTTTTTTTTTTTACATAACGCTTACCTGATGCCAAAAGTATAAGACAACTTTTTTTTTTTTTTTTAATTATTATCTGGGATTGTTCTGAGTTTTGATTGCTTTGATGAGTTTGCATGTATGTTATGCAGCCCTCTCTGTCATATCAGAAGTATATGCGCCACGGTTGCACTTGGCACCCCTTGCTCTTTTTGGCCCTCTCAGCTCCTATATAAACGATCCCCTTCGATTTGGCTATTATATCACTAAACACTATTGCCTGTCTAGTTCTTACACCCCCCTTCCTTTGACATAACTGAAATGTGTCCAGTTACAGGAAATTTCCAGATAAATTTCACCTTCAATAAATTTTTAGAAAATTAGGCTGTAACCTTACAAATGGGTGATCTAGCTCAGTAGTATATAAAGTATAGTACATATGTGTGGTATATTTTATCCATTGTGATCCATTTTCCATTGTGCTGTTGATGATCCTTGGTGACATCACGCAGCGCCCTCAGTCAGTGAGCAGTGCTGGAAGTCTGGATTGCACTGGAATATTGATCCCCAGACAATATGACTAATTCTTCCTCGAATGTCACGTGTGCCGGGCTCATTGTATTTAAGCAATGTAAGATTATGTAAATTCACCATCATCTTTGTGATTTAATGTCTCTTCCTCTGTAAGTAAAATTCCTGTTTGTCTTTCTCAACTCCACTGTCCTCTCTCCCAGAAGTAATGTTAGTTAATTGAATATTTTCAATTAAAACTGTTTATTTTGTGCCCGTGTTTTAATATTTTATTTCTTAGGTGTAAACTAATTTTTTTTTTTTTTCCTGTAACTGTGGAAAAAAAAAAAATACAGTATAATGCCAAAAGGGCTTGCAATCAATATACAACTCAATTGTTTAAACTAAAACTGCAGTAATGGTCTTAATGTTACAAAACATCCTGCTTGATTTGACCATTGCGACTCACATCCAATATGGGGGATAATGGAACCATGCAGGAGTGTATCTAGGGGTCTGAGCGCCCCTGGCAAACTAAGGGACTGGCGCCCCCTTCCAATGACTGCTTCTACTAAAAAAACAAAAACAAAACACACTGGGGGTAGTTTAATTCACACACGTGAAGAAATAGGGAGAGTATCATTTTTATTTCTTTTTGTAATATATATATATATATATAACAATCATTTTATAGAATTTACTCTATTGCAAACCACTATATATAAATTTATGCAAAAAAACACAGGAAAAGCTTAAAATCATTGAATCAAAAACAAACAAAATGCATTATGGGTAACATAATGTACATATATTCAAATTGGGCTAGCTATACTGCATTCTGCTTTTTAACACCTGGATACCTACACTCCACCTTTAATTTACTGGGATAATATTTCTTTTATATTTTCCAACATAAGGATGAAGACAGTCCATATGGATCTTATTCTATTCCCAAAACAGGGTTAACCACAATCCATAAAGATCATAGCCAGTCCCCCAAATTGAGGAAAATAAAAATATATTACACTTAGACTGGGGGTAGTTCAATTTACATGCCTGTAGAAATAGGGAGACAAAATAAATTTTATATATATATATATATATATATATATTTTTTTTTTTTCAGTTATAACACTACATGCAAAGCACTGTTTCTTAATTTCTATATGTCAACAACACAGGAAAAGAGGCCATCAATAACAAACAAGATGCATTGTGGGCAAGATAATTTGCATATATGCAAATTACCTTGCAAATAGAGCCTTGTGATTGATGTGATGCTTGCACTCTTTTCCTGCACAGTTGACATATTGGAATTAGTGAGTGGTGATTGGTATGTGTTGGGTATTGGGGGGGAAGCGATATATTAGGGATAAAAAAAAAAAAAAAAATTGACTCTCCTTAATTTCAAATGTTTCTGATATAAAGGGACATATAAGAAGGCTTAATACATAGTAACAACCAATGGAGAACATTGGTAAGAGCAGAGGAGACAGAAGGAGACCAGGGATCTATGCTACAGCTGACTGCAGGACCCTGCTAAGAGCAGAGGATACAGGAGATTATGTGATGTCAGGCTGAAACAGCGCCCCCCGCACCCCTGGCAAGGGCCATCCAGGCCAATAGAAATATATGCTCCTGGAACCATGGGGTATAGAGGTGTAAACAGCAGCTTGGCACAGTCAGAAAAATACTCAGAGCTGAGGTCCTCCCCCTCTATCCCCCACCTGTTTTGGATACCAGTATTTCTCATTCATAGCTATTGGGTGACCGTGCTATACCTTTTCGGGTGTAGAGGGCACTGGAGCAAGGTGCTAGTTACAACCGAACTTGCTGGATTCTGTTCTCCCCTCCACTGGATAGTCCTCAGTTTTTTAATTGGTGCCCATGGAGTAGAGTACACTTTTTTTTTTTTTTTAAATCTGATAATTTAATGGACTTTAGGTGTATTATGGTGTGTTTTTAGACACCTGCATAGATATCTACCAGCTGCTCCCAGCTAGCGTTTGTGTATGGCTTCTGATGACAACATGGGTCACCCAGTCCACGGATGTAACTGAACTGGTGACCATTGGAAAGAAAGTTGGTGTGTGACTTGCAGCACTAGCTGTCCCAATCACACTGAAGACTACAGGATGGGATGCAGTAGTGGTCTCTGGTTGTGGTGGGGTTCCAAGGTGAAGCTGGACTCTGGCCAGATTCCAAGGTGTAGGCCACCATGAGTTAAGTCTTGTGGTTTTATATCGCCATTCAATTGCTACTAGCTCCTCATTTCTGGCGGTTTGGTCTTCAGCTGCATCTTCTATACCACCTTCTCAAACTCAGTCCTCAGGATCCCAAACAGTGCATGTTTTCCAGGTCTCACAGAATCACAAGTGAAATAATTAGTTCCACCTGTGGACCTTTTAAAATGTGAGAGTAATGACTACACCTGTGCTCCTGCTGGGTGACCTGCGTGGGGTCCTGAGGACCAAGTTTGAGATCCACTGTACCCTTGAACCCTAATTACAGGGCGCCATCCACTGAGCTATTAAGTAATGGGAAGCTTTGCAGGGTGACATCTTCAGCAGACACATTAAAATAAAAAGGTGATAAATTCCTAAGGGGGAACCACTAAAGCTAATATACTGAAAAAGTGATAAAGAAGACATGGTGCACAAACCATGTCCACATACCCAAATATGAGAATATACACATTTCATTCTTCTTGTTGATGGATCGTTTGTTCCAAGAGTGTGTGTGTGTGTGTATATATATATATATATATATATATATATATATATACACACACACACACACAGTGGTGGCCAAAATTGCGGACACTTTTTGAAATTTTAATATTTTTCAACTTCGAATCCTTATAAAAACTGTTACACTTCACGTAGTGCATTGATTCATATATCAAATGAATGGAAATTTTATGCTGAATTAAACACAATAAACAGGTCAAATATTTGCATTACAAGGGAAGTTATGCAGTAAAAACAACACTTAGGGTGAAAATCCCTGTGTACTTATGATGGTTACTATCAGTATTTCGTTGGGTATCCTTTATTTTACAAGACAGCAGCACAGCGATGTGTCATTGAGCCAACCAATGTTTGGAGCTCTTCCTTCTTTAATATGTGGTGCCATGAGACAATTATAGTGTCAATTAATTGTCTTTTATTGGATGGACGCCTCAGATGTACCAGTTTTTTATTAAACTGAACCACAAATGTTCTATGGGATTCAGGTCTGGGCTGTTTCCTGGCCATCCCAGCACCTGTATGTCATTCTCTGTGAACCCCTTTTTGCATGTCCGTGCAGTGTGGCAGAGAGCTAAATCCTGCTGGAAAAAAATGGGGCATTATCTGGAAAAAGATCCCTGATAGAAGTTTTGGTTGTAGGATGGTGTCAATGTACTTTCTGCTGTTCAGTGTGCCATCTATGACAAACGCGACCTACAGCATCTGCTGTCATACATGCCCAGATCATAACACTTGTAGGATTCTTTGTTGTTGCTTGAATGCAATCTGGATGTACCTCTTCCCCGATGCTACATCTCTGATATTTTCTCCCATCACCCCCTAATATTGATATCTTAGTTTCGTCACTCCATATCACTTGTTTCCACTGACCTTCTGTCCATGCAATGTGTTCTTTTGCCCACTGTATTCGTTTCTGCTGCTTCTTATTCAGCAATGGCTTTTTTGGGGGAAAGCCTACCTTTTAGGCCAACCTCCGTTAGTCTTCTCCGTACTGTTCTTGCAGTGACAAAAACACCAGTTGCACTCAGTTCCCTGCTAATGGCCGCAGATGACATCCATCTGTCCCTGACGCAAATTAGTTTTATTCTATCATCAACAGCTGTTGTGCACTTGTTCCGGTCTTTTCCTTCTTTGTTTTGTATAGATTGTGTTTCCCCTGATATAAACAAAACTTTCGTACTCCTGATGTCACATTCCCACCAACTTCTCTCGCAATTGCTGCATACGAAAGACCATTTTCACGTAACACCACAATCCTGGATCTCTTCCTGGGTGACCAGTCACCACTTTGCCTGGACGACATTGTTGTATTTCTTTTTTACACCGTCAATAGCACTAAACAATACACACAAACAACCAACCGTAATTGCACTTCAGTAACCAACTTTATTCTGCAAAATGAAACAGCCAAACTGACCTTTCCCTAACGACAGCTCCTCAGAACGACAATTCCGATTGGCTGGTATTAGCTTCTTGAATCTCGCCCATCTGTGCTTCTTCTTCTGACTGAAAGTAGCATAACTTCCCTTGTAATGCAAATGTTTGACCTGTTTATTGTGTTGAATTCAGCATCCAATTTTCTTTCATTTGATATATGAATCATTGCCCTGTGTGAAGTGTAACAGTTTTTGTAAGCATTCAAAGTTGAAAAACATTCAAATTTCAAAATGTGTCTGCAATTTTGGCCACCAGTGTGTATATATGGACAATAATGTAAAATGTCCAAATAAATGACACTACTGGTGACACAAAGTGAGTCTGTAGGTGTAATTACCCACAATGACGGCACAGATGGGAATGATAGTCCCCAGGACCCCCACACTGACCGCACAGAGGAGAATGATAGTCCCGAAGGACCCAGCTCATACCCTCAAGATGCTGCTTTACAAGAACATCAGTGGTTTCCAGCAAGTAGCAGATTCTTGTGTATGGGGAGACTGCAGCCAGCCTGGATCCTGCAATGGAAGGTATCATTCAGAAATAAGCCGGTGGGGCTGATTCAGAGTAACTCATTTTTTTATGGCTGGAAATAGTGACCGCACATGGGTGTTTAAGGGTGGGACCTGTTCCGGCTTGTTGGAGTGTAGCTAGACGTCCGTGCCATTCTGAGCCAAGGGGAAGGGGAACCAGTTTCTGATGCATGGGACAGCTGCAAGTGCCCATACTAATGACAACGTTTTCAGCTGTGGACCCACTTATTATTATTACCAGTTATTTATATAGCGCACACATATTCCGCAGCGCTTTACAGAGAATATTTGGCCATTCACATCAGTCCCTGCCCCAGTGGAGCTTACACTTTAGCATAAGGTAGTAAATCACGCAAACCTGCCCAATGTGTGCAGACAGGAAACCTCATCTGCAGATGTCCCCATAAGATAAGCAACACAATGAAAGGAATCGTGTATTACGTCTTACAATAAAAGCTTTGATAACACACGGGTAGGCGTAAAGAACCATACTCCAAATCCTCAAACGATAACATATACTTCCTACTAGATCAGCATGCCAGTGGGCATATCAAGGGACCAGGCGGACAAAGATGAAACCCGCGTAACCCAGTAACATCCCTGGATGCTGCCAGAGCGGTGATTCCCTCTATTCCATCTCGTATGGGGAGATGGGCATCCGGACAGATTGACAATGAATAAATCCGCACCAGATGGTCGACATGGTTTTAATTTTTTTTTTTCTTTTTAAGATTAAGGGTGAGGGTTAGGCTGCTGGAGGGGACGGTTAGGGCAGGGTTAAAAAAGAAAAAAATGCCGACCATTTGAACCTATGTCGACCCTTTTATTGTCTATCTTTTATAACACACTTGGGGGCATGTGCATCTGAGGATTCCTGTCTGCGCACAGCTCCGTGACGGGTCTGTTTCCTTCAACAGCTAGAGGGTCTGATTCAGTGGTGGCAGTCGCCTAGCTGAGACTTTATACACATGGTGCTACACATCCCTTTCCTGTTGTACATCAATGTGCAAGACTGTGACGCACACTTTTAGCCTCCACGCACACACTGTAATACTGCCTGGTGCACTATTGAAACTTGCATTAGCTCTATGGCAGGTGCAGATTGTCCAAGTATGCCCTCCTGAGTGAACGATCAACGGGATATCTGTCCCCCTCAGCAGCTGACTCGGGGTACTCCAACAAGCCCGACGCCCCCCTTCCTCCCTCCCCTCTTGGTGCCCTTGCTCACAATAAGCAATTGCATCTTTTTGCTGCTTCAGACTAGGGACCTCATTCAGAGCCGCTCGCTCTGAAAGAGGGCGGACGCTTTTCTTTTGAAAGGCGGCCTCCTGGCCGTTCGCTAAGCTGTGGGTTACCACTCACAGCTTTAGCGAGTGACTAGGTGATGGTCGAGGCCATCACGACCATCGGGGCTGCGACGAGACCCTTGCGGTAGGGTCTCATCTACCGCAAGCCCCAGGTTGCTTCCTGCTCTAAGAGAGCAGGAAGCACCCTACTGACATCACTGGTGATGTCAGTAGGGCCGCCTACAAACGGCAGGCGTTCAAAGCCGCTCCTTTTGTAGCGAGCCCCGGAGCGAGTGCAGTTGTCACTCGTTCCGGGGCTTGCGAGCGGGTCTGAATGAGGTCCTAGGTTTCTAACACTGACGTTTCTGCAATCAATGGTTCTTGTCCGTGCATGCACAAACTTCCACCATCGGACCGCTGCCACCGCTGTGCACCATTTGGCTTCTCCCATCGATAGTTAAAAAACAATGAAGGTCACCAGCAGACCATCGATGGCTGCTATTCGTTGATAGGTAACCCTACTTCACACTCCATTATCCCATATTATTATCTATATACATGTGTTGAGTCCTGGATGTATCAATTAGGACCACAAATTATCCTCTCTTTGCTTGAATACTTGGACATTTAATTACTGTCTTGATCAATTTTTATATTATTATCTGATGCAACTATTTAGTAGCATTTATACAGTAGTTCACCGTTTAATCATATTCTATGTACAAGTGCTGCCACCTAGTGACCACTTTCTTAGACTAGGTTTATTTATCTCTTGAGTGACTGTGAGCAGCTTTATCCCACAAATCCTGACCATTTCCAGGATTTTACTAGACTTCTTTGTTCTTCCTTCATATCCTTTTTTGCTACGTATATACATTATTTATGCGCCCTTCTATGTATATTGTATATATCGCTGCTCTATCGTACCATGTATGGGCTTGATATCGGACAGAGCGCGCACCCGTGGGGTCGTACATCGCACCTCTAGATCTTAAGCCGCCCATACACTGTGCAATATGCACCGCGTGCCGCGATGGGAGATCTGACGTCCGACATATCTGGCGGTCCCCACACACAGTACGATCGGGTGGCTGCCCGCCCGATATGCCGGCTTCCCCACCCCCCATAGCGCTGCATGGGATCGCGCATCGCATCCCCAGTTCAACTGAACCTGCAGTAAGATCTGGAGGTGCGATGTACGACCCCCACGGGTGCGCGCTCTGTCCGATATCATGCCCATACGCGGTGCGGTATCGTACCAATCCGTCGGATAGGCTGCTTTATCGCACCGTGTATGGGCACCTTTACTGCAGGTTCAGTTGATCTGGGGATGTGAACCCATGCAGCGTTATGCGGGTGGGGGAGGGGATTGCTCCATGTGTGGGGACCGCCCGATATGTCGGACGTCGGATCTCCTGTCGCATCGCACCGTGTATGGGCGGCTTAAGACTTGTACAGGTTTGGCTGGGCCCATATCAGCCTTTTCCTTTGAGAAGATTTTAGAATCTACAACAAAAGTGGGCAAATGCAACTGCCCTGGTCCAGTCCTTGGAGGGATCATAGGGTCTCATTCAGACCCGCTCGCGAGCGCAGGACGCTCGCAAGCGGGTCGATGTTACCCCAATGCGCATGCGCACAACAGAGGGAGCTCCGTTGTGCACATTTGCGAGACCCGGACAGCGACAGCCAAGCTGTCGCTCCGGGTCTCGCACCAAAGGGGGCATGCTGTCGATGGTGACTGACAGCACGCCCCCTTTGGTGGGCGTGCCGGGGACGTGGCTGCCAGACGGAGGCGTTCCCATGGGAACGCCTACCATCTGGGTCTGGCCCCACTGACATCACTAGTGACATCACTAGTGTCACTAGTGGGAGTGGGAGTGATTTTGGCTCTGATAGAGCCAAAATCACTCCAGGGCTTGCGGCAGCGAGACCCTACCGCAGGTCTCGTTGCAAGCCCGATGGTCGCGATGATCTTGACCATCACGACCATCATCATGGACGCTCGCATAAGCTGTGGGTGGTAACCCAGAGCTATGCGAGCGTCCAAAAGGCCGCTCCACATATAAAAAGGACGGCCCTGATTCAGAGCGAGCGCTCTGGTCAGAGCATCCGGCTCTGAATCAGGGCCATAGACCTTTCCTCTTGGGAGGAAGGAGAAGTGATAGACAAGTGCTCATCAAAATAGGAGTCCTCTAAGAGACGTGGGTTAGACTTGGTGAAGGCAGCACGATGGAACTTTAACATTTCCTTTTACAGTCTACCTCCAGGGTCTAGTTGGGAGACACTTTCTCTTTAGGGCGCAGATTCGAATATACTTTTGTGGAAGGGGGAGGGATTTAGGTGTCGGTAAGATAATTAATGCTCCTTGATGCACCACGGTGGGGTACTAAAATAAATGGGCTAAACCCATCATAAGTATAATTACAAAACAAAATAATAATACACTTTGGAACAAAATGACAATGGAAATCATTAAAATTAGATGTTATTTTCATTGAAACATTTACAAATAGCAAATACATTTCTATTAAAATCAGGGCCTGATTCAGACCCGCTCGCTAGATGCGTTCGCACGCAGCCGTCAGCTGTCAAAGTATGCAAATCCCGCGATCGCACACCAAGGCATTAGCATGCCCACTATGTCCTGGCGCGCGATCGCGGTGTGTATTTACACGCCCACCAGCCTGTCTTAAGACGCCCACTTTCATTTAGTAATACACGTCATCTCCTGGAAGTGTATTCAACAATCTGTAACATCAGACCCGTACGCAGCACTTGTGACTGACTATACCCTACCGCAAGTACTGCGAGTGCTTCAGTGTGTAATTCAGCCATGTGACTTGCACCATGACGCTCCGTCTTAATTATGCATACCTCTGAAACGGCATTAAGACGCTCAGACATGCCTGCGTTCGCTGACCACCATTCCCCCCTTGCCTTCGACCAGCCCGTCACCACCCACAAACAGCTCGTCCTGTCACTCAATCTAGCGAGGCGTCTGTGTACAAGGGGCGATCGCATGGACTGTTTTGCACACGCGCACTACGTTGCATACACATGTACACATTGCAAACATCGGCAGGCTATGTGCAAACGCAGCCTAGCGAACGGGTCTGAATCAGGCCCTCAGTTCTAAAATATCTCAATAAGGTCACAAAAGATGGATGAGATATTATAATATACGCCAGAACTGCTTCATAGTTCTAGGGCTCACTATCCTCTTCCTCAGGCAACGCCCTATGTATTCCCTCCGGTATACATATGGAAAACGGAGGACCCTCTCCACAAAGAGACATCACTTAAGGACCCAGAACTAGCGTCGGTGGCATGTTTCACTCTGCGGCCAATTCTGTAAATAGACAAAGGCCCCAACCTGTGGATCTGGAGTCTGTTGGATTCTGCCACCAGCTGACCCATGTCAGTCTGATCACGTGATCCATGGAATCTGTACTGTGGCTCCATTGGGCCGCTGGATCTGGTGCCCGCATATGCCACCTTGCACACAAGCTGCTGATGGCCAATGACAACATGCCAGGGAGAAAAGTTCCTTTTTCGCAACTGCAGCTGATTTGCTAGAGAATGAATCTTGGTAACTGTTTTCCTGGGATAAAGCCGCTCTCTTATCGCTTAGCATGTCTATATGTGCCCTTAGGAACTGCAGCTGTTGATAGGGCGGCAGATGACTTTTGGCCACATTGATGATCCAGCCATGTTGTTGCAGGAACAAGAACACATCTGCTGTCATATGCTTTGCAATATGTACCACCCTGTCAGCTGACAGCACCTGGAGGTGTTATACCCTACCCCACCTGAAAGCCCCAGGGAGTGTATATCCTCCCCATGAGTCACCTGATGTCCCATGGGGGCATATATTCGCCTCCCCCTGTCACTTTATAGCCTCAGTGGGTATATACCTTACTCCGTAATACTGGGTTTGGGATGCGCTTCGGGGTGGTGGTGGTGTTGTGGGATATAGGGGGTTGGATGATGGAGGGGGGAAGGTGTGAGGACAAAAAAAGGGAGGGAGGGGGGGAGAGAGAGAGGGGGGGTCCAGGTGTGGATGGTGCTGCACCGTACAGTAGGGGTACCTGATCCTACTATTGGATAGATATGGTAAGATTGGAGGGTACGTGCGCTCCTTGGTTGTGTGTGTGTATTGGTGGGGAGAGGGAAAAAAACGCCCCACATAATAGCCCCAGGGAGTATATGTCTATCCTGTCACTATCATAATAGCCCCAGGGAGTATATGTCTATCCTGTCACTATCATAATAGCCCCAGGGAGTATATGTCTATCCTGTCACTATCTGACAACTCCAGGCTGTATATTACTATCCCACTGTTACCTGACTCCATGCTATATATCCAATCATTCACCTGGTTACTCCATGCTGTATGTACCTGTAACACCTGGGTGCTGGATCTGGTAAAGGGTAAGTCAGTGTCAGACAGGGCCCTGGGTATGAAATGAGCAATAATATGGCAGGGATCCTTAGAATAGTGTGTGTGTAGCCACTTGCTAGGTGTGATCAGCCACTGGAGGGGGTATTGTCAGCTCACAAAGGATTTATATGATAAAATGTATATTGACAGACTTAAGTGCTTTTGCTCAGTAACAGTCCACATATAGGGGGTCATTCAGACCCGTTCGCGAGCAAAGGACGCTCGCAAACGGGTCGATGTTGCCCCACTGCGCATGCGCACGATGGAGGGAGCTCCGTCGTGCGAATGCGCGAGACCCGGATAGCGACGGGCTCTCCGTCGCTCCGGGTCTCGCACCAAAGGGGGCGTGCTCTCGATGGTGAGTGACAGCATGCCCCCTTTGGTGGGCGTGGCTGCCAGACGGAGGCGTTCCCATGGGAACGCCTACCGTCTGAGTCCGGCCCCACTGACATCAGTAATGATGTCAGTGGGAGTGATTTTGGCTCTGATAGAGCCAAAATCACTCCTGGGCTTGCGGCAGCGAGACCCTACCGCAGGGTCTCGTCGCAAGCCCGATGGTCGCGATGGTCTTTGACCATCGCGACCATCTTTTTGGCCGCTCGCATAAGCTGTGGGTGGTCACCCACAGCTATGCGAGCGGCCAGGAGGCCGCTCAAAATTTAGCTGGGAAGGCCCTGATTCAGAGCGAGCGCTCTGGTCAGAGCGTTCAGCTCTGAATCAGGCCTATAGATTATAGCCTCGTTGTGCTGCCTGCATGTGACAGGTGTCCAACTCCAACCTCATGGGTATATAAAATAACAGAATTTAGGCGGCGCTCAATCGGTCTTTTGTATTAAGTGCAGGAGTGAAATGATAACACCGGGGAACAGAAAAAAAAAACACATTTTTTTTTCTTGCCTAGGATTTAAGATCGGTTTGAGAGTACGCGCAGGTCCTATTTTCACATTAACGCTTCCCTGTAGCTGAATTGGCTCCAGTTTTCAAATTAATGAAAAATTATAAAATTCTATTATTTTCTCCACTTGAAGTACCTTACTAGTCTAGGCCGCTTTACTTAACAGAATCTACTTAGTTTTGCTTTTTTAACAACTACCCTCTTTCAACAATAACAAGAATTTGTTTTATTTGTGATAACGTGGCTGGTAGTCACGTGTGAGACACATAACGCATTTATATCTCCTCACTAACGCTGGGAGGAGGCGTGGCCGTGCACTGCTGAGCCTGCTGGGACATCCTCACACCACAGCCACGTCTCCTCCCAGCATACAGAGAGGAGTAACACATAACACATTCATATGTCCTAACGCTGGGAGGAGGCGTGGCCGTGCACTGCTGAGCCTGCTGGGACATCCTCAGACCACAGCCACGCCTCCTCCCAGCATACAGAGAGGAGTAACACATAACACATTCATATCTCCTCACTAATGCTGGGAGGAGGCGTGGCCATGCACTGCTGAGCCTGCTGGGACATCCTCACACCACAGCCACGCCTCCTCCCAGCATACAGAGAGGAGCAACGGAGAGGGCCGAGTGACGCAGTTAGCGCACCTCCTGTTCCTGCGTTCCACCCTCTCTCTGTCCCACCGCAACCAATTTCCCGCCGGTCGGGCTTGTTTTGTTCAGTACGTCCTCGGCTTTTGTTGGGAGTTAGCACTGAATGTGTGAAACAAAACGTTTTCACTGTAAAAGTGTGTTCTTCTCGGAGATGGTGTTACTAACAACCCTGATGTTTTTTATTACATTTGTGGCAAATATAGTGTTGCAAAAGAAAGAAAAAATATAACTGTATTCGTAAAAAAAAAGCGTATCAGACTTGTTTTGGACGTCACATAAGCCAGCAAAACAAGATTTGGGTGCCTCACAAAGTTTGTAAAACCTGCGTGGAATCACTCCGCAATTGGACTAAAGGTGATCGAAAAGGACTTAATTTCGGGATACCTATGATGTGGTGTGAGCCAAAAGATCACTTGAGTGACTACTATTTTTGTGCTGTAAATGTGAAGGGTATGAATCAATTTAAGTAACTCATAACGTCATATCGAAATAGAGAGCAAGCCATACTGCCGTTCTTTATCCAAGATAACAATCTTGTGTATTGCAACAATATTCCGGAACTTCTCCAGATGATGGGCTTACCAGAATATCGAGCAGAAGACTGGTGGCTCTTTTTGGATAGTTCTAAAAGGAGCTTAAAATGTGTAATACTGCACAATGGGAATACATTTGCGTTGATTCCTATCGGTCATTCAACAATTAAAATATCAAGTTAGTCTTAGAAAAAATTGCTTATTCTCAGCATGTAAACTTTCTTCTAGGGCAGCAAAGTGGATATACTAAGTATCCTTGTCACATATGCTTATGGGATAGTCGTGCAAAACAAAAGCACTGGCAGTAAACCGTTTGGCCTCCAAGAGAAGTTATAACTGTAGGAGAAGCCAACATCATTCATGAGCCCTTAATTGACTGGAAAAAATAATCATACTGCCGCCTCTCCATATTAAACTGGGTTTAATGAAACAATTTGTAATAGCATTGGACAAGTCAGGCGATTGTTTCACATATATTTGTCAAACATTTCCATTACTTATGCTGCATACACACGTAAAGATTATCTATCCAACCATCCAACTAGTTGATTGGTTGGAATGAAAATCTGGTAACGTATGGGAGTAACCGATGATCAGCAATTTGCTCCTAAATGCCAGAAAACAGATGAAAGTGGTCGGTCAGACAAGTTTGTTAAATGTTTGATCTAAACAATTTGTTCAAACAACAGTTTTTGTCCATTTCCGGCGTTTGGGAGCAAATTGCTGATTGTCATTTGCTTTCATACCTTACCAGATTTTCATTCCAACCAATCAACTAGTTGGATGGTTGGATAGAAAATCTTTAGGTGTGTACCCACTACCCAGCTTTAGTTTTGAAAAATTAAAGGCAGGAATTTTTGACGGCCCACAGATACGGAATCTGGTGAAGGATCCAAATTTTACCACATCTATGACTGAAACCGAATCTGAAGCATGGCTGAGTTATGTGTCTGTCATTCAAACATTTTTAGGCAATCACAAAGCAGACTACTATCATGAATTAATCCACAACATACTAAAATGTTTTGAGAAAGTAGGTGCCAACATGTGTATTAAAGTACATTTTTTGTACAGCCATTTAGATCACTTCCCGTCCAATCTAGGAGATTTAAGCGAAGAACAGGATGAACGGTTCCACCAGGATATTCAGGTAATGGAAGAAAGATATGAAGGATGGTGTGATTGTCACACGATGGCCGATTACGGCTGGGGTCTGCAGAGGGACTGCCCGCAACAAGAATACAAAAGAAAATCCTACAAAAAAACGGTTCTCATAGCTTCCTAACACGTACAGTATGTATGTAATTATCCTGTGTCTTTTTGTAACATTTTACGAATCAAATTTAATCAGAATGAAAAAAAAAATAAAAATATCTATTTTTAACTTTAATTAAATATTTCATAAATATTAAAGACATATGCATATGTATCAAAAACTAGAGTCAATTGAAAAATAAGCATGGCATATTCATGATCAGGAAATCGACTCTTATATCCCTGGCAACAGATTTACTGTTCCCCAGTGTAATCAGCAAATGATATGTATCCAGATGTAACAGATTCTAATAGAAAGGAAATATTACAAAAGTGATTGTCAATTGTAGCAAAAACTGTCTATAAGTCCTGTACCAGTATCTTGTCTTCTTATGTTGCACATTACAGTACAATGTGGTGATTATGTCACGTTCCTTCTCAGCTACTGTATCCAACCAGACTAAATATTAATGGAAAATTCCTTATCCACAAGTCCCGAATCAGAAAATATATACATACATATATATAAGAAAAAATCACTTGCAAAAAAATTCCACTGTATAATGGTTTCAACCAACATCTCTCGTAGTGATAACAGTAACAATTCCGCTGTATATAGTATATGGGTATTCTGCACACGATCATTCCCACAGTTAGCAATGCTACATGTCTCACACCTCTGAAGGTGCCCACACACATACCGACTTTTCATCCAATTTGGCCGATTTCGACGAATCGTGACGACAGATCATGTAAAAAATGGCCAAATCGTGAGTTTCTACACTTGATCACAATGCCGATGCGCGTCCCAGCTCGTCGTACATCGCATCTTCAGATCTGCCGTGCTGTAGGGCAGATTAGCCAATCTGGGATACAATGCACTGGCTGCACGATAGATCTTAAGTCAGATTGGACATTTTTAACTCCAAATCGTGACCACGACTGCCTGGGGAGAGTTCAGGGGAAATCGTGTACATTGGCTGATTGGGAGCAAGTCGGTATGTGTGTGGGCACCTTTACTCTGCGCCTCGTTTGAAACAAATGGGAAAAGTATCAGCTCTTACAGACACCGTTATGCAGGTAAGTGGAAGATGAGTTGTGTATTACTCTCCTGTGTTGCTCTACTTACTTGCTGATCTCACTTCCCCTTCTCCTCCATGGGCTGTGGTGTGAGTGGGAATCTGCATTTGGTATGTTATGTGTGCAATATATATAATAAATAATCATTTGTGTACTTGATCGAAAATAAAGATATGTTTATTGTAACACGTGCAGTACCTCTTTCCTGTCTGGGGTGTCGCTCTCTGCGCTGGTGCTTCTAGCACACTTAGCTGCTGAGGTACAGGCCAGAGTGTGCTAGAAGGGGGGTGTTGGCCAATGGGGCCCTGGGGGCACGTGCCGAGGAGCTGCAGCACTGCGAGGAGCGGAGCAGTGGAAAGATGGGGACAGGGTCAGAAAGAGCAGTGGGTGAACTGAGGTCCGATATACTGGTATATATGTAATCAGGGCCGGATTAAGGTCTGTGGGGGTCCCTGGACAACAAACTTGTGGGGGCCCCAATCAATAAAATCAAGGTGATGATATGGGTGATGTTATAAAAAGGTATAATGTATCAACCAGCATTGTGATATATAGATAATATTATCTGTGTGTATATATGTAAAAAATAAATATATATACATACATATGTACACACAGACACACAATATATATGTATATATAGATATATGACCACACACAAGTGTATACTACACACAGTATATGTTTGTGTATATATATATTAGGGGTGAGCGGGTTCGGTTTTACTCGGATTTACTCGGTTCTTATCGCCACTTTACCGCAAATTCGGATTTATTATATTGGCTATCCAAAACACATGATAGGCGATAGCCAATAAAATGCCGTTTAAAGATCCGAGTAAATCCGAGTAAAACCGAACCCGCTCACCCCTAATATATATATATATATATATATATATATATATATATATATATTATACACACACACACATACATACATTCATACTGTGTATATATTTATATATATATAAATATATATACACATACAGACAGTATGTGTGTATGTATACATATATACAGTATATATATATATACACACACATACATACACACATATAAATACACAGTATAAATGTATGTGTGTGTATATATATATATATACTGTATACATACACACATACTGTCTGCATATATATATATATATATATATACGCTTATATTATATATTAATGATACTGATGTGTGTGGTAGTGGGACAGCGGACTACCTTTCCTTCAGCCCTCAGCTCCACGGCCCGCCGCCCGGGGAAATGGTTCCTTGAGTGCCTGACTCAGATGCTATGCCCCGCACACACTGCAGGGCAGGCAGCCTGGGCTCTTCTCTCTGAGACCAGCCACAGTCTCCCGAGATTTGACATAATCTCACGAGTGTCACTGTAGTGAGTCTACTGTTCCCTGCTGCTGTCCGCGGCAGCTCAGCTGTTCTCTTACGGCGAGAATAGCAGCAGGGAACAGTTAATGTTAGTAGAAGCGGCTGGGGATCGGGGACAGTGTGCGGGGGCCCCCTATGTGTGGGACGACCGCCCCTGTCGCCCTGCCTTTAATCCGGCCCTGTATGTAATTCTTAACCGTCACAGGCATATATTACATATGGACACACAAATTAAAGAGATCTTATCACAAAAATCAGATTTAGCATACACCAAAGCTACTGATTTAAATCAGTTTAGGAATAATAAAGAATTAGTACAAACCTCAGTTACAATCAAGAAGAAAATGGGAGCTCTTCCATAGCGGAAAATGCTGTAACTGCAAGAACCTGGGATACAAAAGCCACGATAAGCTTTACATCAAACCATACCAAAGCCATACATGATAAGACAGAGACTTACCTGTGACTCCACCAACATAATATCTATCTGCTGGAATGTAGCTGTAACATGTAGTATGTGGGACGGACAGTAAGAGCTCTGACAAGAAGAACGTATAAGTAACATAAGAAAAGGATATGAACAACAAAGCGTATACCAATTTCTAAGGAGAAACATAACTGTAACCCAGATTTATATCAATTGATAAATTGAACAAAATTTAGGGATGTGCAGGCTTGGTTCTACTCGGTTCCGTTCGTTTTTTTTCCCCGAATCTTATTGGGTTTCAGCTGTCACGAGTTTTGAATAGCCAATAAGATTCGGTAAAAAAAACCGAACGGAACCGAGTAGAACCGAGCCTGCACATCCCTAGAACAAATACAACCCAATTGGCGATGAGGAGACTTTGAGCCCAAAAATGACAAAAATGTATAGGTATGTACATATAGAATGTTTTTCTGATTCAATCTTGTGGATAAGGATTTTCCCATTAGTATTTAGTCCTGTTGGATACAGTAGCTGGGAAGGAGAGTATACAAACTGGGACATAATCACCACAGTGTACTGTAGGGTACAATATAAAACGAGGAGATATTGGTATGAGCAGGGCTATAACTAGGTTGGTGCACAGAGCGAACACATGCCCTGTGGGTGGAACCGGCCGCCTCCACCCACGATCACTGATCAAGCTGCCATTAGCTATCCTCTACCGTCCGCTGCAATGTATAATTAATAGTAGCAGTGAGCCCGGCTCCTTCTCTGCTGGACGCACCGCTACTAATACACATTACAGCGGGCAACGCTGCAGCTGCCTTCCTCGTGTGCTCCAACCGCTCCCCCGACCCCTGTAGTGTCTCCTGGGAGAGACATCATGACGCGCTGAGGAGCTGTGTTATATAGGTAAGTGCTGCCTTTAGGAGAGGTACCCAGGGGTGGGGGTGGGGGGTAATATTTCTCATGTGTGGAAGAATGTGTAAGGGAGGGGGGGATTTCTTCTGTGTGGCATAATGTGTAAGGGGCACTATTACTGTGTAGCGTAACGTTTATAGGGAACACTATGTTGTGTAATGTGAATAAGGGGGCACTACTGTGTGAAGTAATGTGAATTGGGTGTACTATAGTGTGGCCACGCCCCTTCACACACCACTTTTTTTCTTTGAGCGGGGCGTCTGCAACGCATACTGTACTGGTTTACAATATGGTGTGTGGGGCAACGAAGTTCTTTCTGGCACAGGGCACCAAAATGCCTACTTACGACTCTGGGTATGGAACTTACAGACACTGGGCCTGATTCAGAGCCGTTCGCTATTTGTGGTCGTTCGTTCAAAAACAAGGGGTGGCTATTCAAATGATCCGTTCGCAAATTGCAGTCTGTTCCCACCTCTAAGTCTGAACAAGCGAGCAAAACATACGCTCGTTTATTTGATAAAAACGCCCCCTGGCCGCACGCACCATACGTCATGTCCGCTATTTATTAGATTAATCGAGTACATCGTACAGCGTATGAACTGCTCGCTATTCTGTGGTTGGTGTTTTCAACCGCTATTTTGCGAGCAGTTCTGAGTTAAAAAAAACCAAGTGACGTGGTCAATGACGCTGCTGTATTAATTATGCACTCCCTTAAAACGCCCGTTTTGACCTTTAAGCACGCCTGCGTTCGGATCTCCACTCCCCGTTTTCAAGCACCTTCCCCTGTTACCACCCACATATGCCTCATTCTGTCACTCAAAATAGCAGGCCCTCGCTATATTGCGTACCAACGATTTTCGGCCGCACTGACTGGTTCGCGCATGCGTACTAAAAACCGTACGCATGCGCAGATGTGCGAACATCGCTCGGAACGAGCGTACTGCCGCTAGCGAGTGGCTCTGAATGAGGGCCAACTGTTTGCTACAATTGACATTCACTTTATATTCACTATAATCGCATTGGAATCTGTTACATTTGGATACATTTTATTTAATGACTATCATTTCACGTCTATGCTTAATACCAAAGCCCGATTGAGTGCCGCATTAATTCTGTTAGTCTATGTACCCAGGAGATTGGACACCTCTCGCATGCAGACAACACAACAAGGTGATATGTGGGCTGTTACTGAGCCACTACAGTCTGTCAGTTTATATTACCATTGATGTTTGGTCCACTAGACTATAGCAGCACAGGGAAGTAACAGTTACTACATAACATAACTCAAGGAAGCGCATATGGGATTATAGGACTAGATGCTGAAGACTAGATAGGGCTACAGATGTATTTCCAAATATACAAAATACTAGAAAACGGCTAGATAAAGAAATTAGACCTACACCTCAGAATGGTACAACCAACAGGGGGTCATTCCCAAAGAACTAAAAATCAGGAAAACACCCACACACAATACTGTTATGGCAAACAGCAAATAGTACATGATACAGGCTCTTACAGATTGATGGATCTCATCATAGTCCAGAGAAAACAGGAATGAAACATCTTAGATAGAGAAATACAAATTTTAGACTTTAACCTAGAACCATTGAAATAACAGTAAGATTACAGAATACTATAAAAATGAATGAAACAAAGACTAAACAATGGCAGAAAGGCTCCCGTCAATATTAAGAAATGCAAAATTCTAAAAGACAGGTAGGGGATTAAAGGCCTCCATACGCGGTGCGATTCAAAGTTGGTAAGATGTGTTGTACGATTGCCCTTGAAATTCCTCCCTTGAAATTCTTCATACAATGTGGTCAAATGGTGTACGATTGAACGTTACGATCATAGTATAAGATGCATAGAAGTGTATCACATTGTACGCAAAAGATTGTAGATCTCTCTGCAAAACCATCTGATCTGCGATCCAACTAGAGGATGGCGGGGACGCGCATCGGGGTCGCAGAACACACAAAAAACACCTATTTTCATACAATTGGTCTGTACAACCCGTCGAAACTGTCCATATCAGGTAAAATATCGTACCGTGTATGGGCACCTTAAGGATCAGGACAATAAAATCAAACCTCAAAACTAAACAGAGACAGAAGGATCAACAAAAACCAGTAAAAGTCAACACTCCTATCTACAATAATTTGCACTAGACATACCAGGAGTATATGACAAAATGACATAGCAATTCTGATTCATAGTGCTGTACTTGTGGAGCTCCCGGGGCACCGGTTTGGCAGCTATTATGGGAATGCTGGGAAGTGCAATGATTTTGTATTCAAGTTTGGGATTGTATTCAGGAAACAGCGCCTGCATTGCCCCTGCTGGAGCCTATAATGTGTTTGTTTGGCTTCTCTCTGGAAGAATATTTTAATGTGATAGTTCTCAAACTCGGTCCTCAGGACTCCAAACAGTTCACGTTTTCCAAGTCACCGAGCAGGTGCACAGGTGTATTCATTACTCACTGACACATTCTGAAATAATTATTTCACTTGTGATTCTCTGAGATAGTGACATTGGCCACAGTAATTGTGGCTAGAGCCTGGCAGGGAGTAGATCCCGAGATGTGTATAACTGTAAGGCTCTGATTACTGATACTATGAATCATGTATGATATCTGTACACTAGCAGAGAAGCTATGGGCAAGTATCATAAACTTTATTCCTATTGGTATTAGTCCGGGAATGGAAGGGATGTCAGATTCCTATTGGTATTAGTCCGGGCATGGAAGGGGTGTCAGATTCCTATTGGTATTAGTCCGGGCATGGAAGGGGTGTCAGATTCCTATTGGTATTAGTCCGGGCATGGAAGGGGTGCCAGATTCCTATTGGTATTAGTCCGGGCATGGAAGGGGTGTCAGATTCCTATTGGTATTAGTCCGGGCATGGAAGGGGTGTCAGATTCCTATTGGTATTAGTCCGGGCATGGAAGGGGTGTCAGATTCCTATTGGTATTAGTCCGGGCATGGAAGGGGTGTCAGATTCCTATTGGTATTAGTCCGGGCATGGAAGGGGTGCCAGATTCCTATTGGTATTAGTCCGGGCATGGAAGGGGTGTCAGATTCCTATTGGTATTAGTCCGGGCATGGAAGGGGTGTCAGATGCCTATTGGTATTAGTCTGGGCATGGAAGGGGTGTCAGTTATTGCTGTGCAGGGAGTGTATAATACACCTTTTCCACTGCTGCAATAACCCAGGTTATTGCGGTCAACCTGGGTCGCGGCTCAGTGGAAAAGGGGTCCCATAAAAATAGCCCAGGTCCAGAGACCCAAGAATTCAACCCCGGGAAGGACCCGGGTAACGGTCCAGTGTACACATGCATCAAACCAGCAGACTGACTGGTTTCGGTAGTGCTTGGAGATGAAATCGTCTTCTCTAACGTTGCACGACTGGTTCCGGTATGAATCGCTGGATCCAGGAATAACCTGGGTCCAGCCGCCAATGTAAAAGGGGTATAACCCAGTTCCGACCCGTGATCAATCTGTTGTCAGTGTCCCAGGTTGGAGCTGGGTTTTTGGTGAAAAAAGGGTATAAATGGTCCGGGGGTTTGGAGAGGGGGTATGCAGTCGGGAAGCCGGTGGACGTAATCCCGACAGCTGGCTTCCCGACTGCTTTATCCTGGTGAGGGTTAAATGACAGGCGTCTAAATCTAGACACCTGTCAATTTACCGACGCTGGAAGACTGGCGCCCGGCATCCCGATCGAAGTGATGCCGGCCCCTGCTGCGGACAGCCGCGGGGGGGAGGGTTAGGTTTAGGGCTCCCGGGGGTGATTTAGGGTTAGGCACCCCCCCAGGGGACTTAGGGTTAGGCACCCCCCCTGGGGACTTAGGGTTAGGCGGCGGGGAAGGCGGGGTTAGGTTTAGGCACTTAGATGGGGGATTATGGTTAGGCACTGGGGGGGAAGGTTAGGGTTAGGCACCCCTAAGGAGGGTTAGGGGGGAGGTTAGGTTAGCAAATACTTACCTGGGGACGATCAGGATTTTCACCCATGTTGGGCAGCCGCTATCAGGAGAGGGAGTTCACTGAGCCAAGCATACGACATTCTGACATTTCAGGAATAATAGAGAATCAGTACAAACCTCAGTTACAATCAAGAGGGAAACGGGGGGCTCTTCCATTGCGGAAAATGCTGTAACTGCAAGAACCTGGGATACAGAGGTGAAAAACCTATGATAAGCTTTCCATCACCCGAACCAAACAGCCGTACACAATAAGACAGAAACTTACCTGTGACTCCACCAACACAATACCTGTATATCTGCTGCAATGCAGCTGCAACTGGCATTATGTGGGACGGACAGTAGGATCGCTGAAAAGAAGGATAGGGGAACATGACACAAGTACAGGTTGAGTCTCCCATATCCAAATATTCCGAAATACGGAATATTCCGAAATACGGATTTTTTTTGGCATGACTGAAATAATGAAACCTTTGATTTTTGATGGGTCAATGTACACAAACTTTGTCTAAGGCACAAATTATTAAATATATTGTATAAAATTACCTTCAGGCTGTGTGTATATGGTGTATATGACATACAGTCAGGTCCATAAATATTGGGACATTGACAGAATTTTCAGATTTTGGCCTCTATTCACCACCACAATGGTTTTGAAATGAAACAAACAAGATGTGCTTTAACTGCAGACTTTCAGATTTAATTTGAGGGTAATTACATCCAAATCGGGTGAACGGTGTAGGAATTACAACAGTTTCAATATGTGCCTCCCACTTTTTAAGGGGCCAAAAGTAATGGGACTATCAACTCAAAAGCTATTTCATGGACAGGTATGGGCTATTCCCTCATTATTTCATTATCAATTAAGCAGGTAAAAGGTCTGGAGTTGATTCTAGGTGTGACATTTGCATTTGGAATCAGTTGCTGTAGACTCTCAATATGAGATCCAAAGAGCTGTCACTATCAGTGAAGCAAGCCATCATTAAGCTGAAAAATCAAAACAAACCCATCAGAGAGATAGCAAAAACATTAGGTGTGGCCAAATCAACTGTTTGGAACATTCTTAAAAAGAAAGAATGCACCGGAGAGCTCAGCAACACCAAAAGACCCGGAAGACCACGGAAAATAACTGTGGTGGATGACAAAATAATTATTTCCCTGGTGAAGAAAAACCCCTTCACAACAGTTGGCCAAATCAAGAACACTCTCCAGGAGGTAGATGTATATGTGTCAAAGTCAACAATCAAGAGAGGACTTCACAAGAGTGAATATAGAGAGTTCACCACAAGATGCAAACCATTGGTGAGCCACAAAAACAGGAAGACCAGATTACAGTTTGCCAAACAACATCTAAAAAAGCCATTACAGTTCTGGAACAACATCCTATTGACAGATGAGACAAAGATCAACTTGTACCAGAGTGATGGGAAGAGAAGAGAAGGAAAGGAACTGCTCATGATCCAAAACATACCACCTCATCAGTGAATCATGGTGGTGGTAGTGTCATGGTGTGGGCATGTATGGCTGCCAATGGAACTGGTTCCCTTGTATTTATTGATGATGTGACTGCTGACAAAAGCAGCAGAATGAATTCTGAAGTGTTACGGGCAATATTATATGCTCATATTCAGTCAAATGCTTCAGAACTCATTGGACAGCTCTTTACAGTGCAGATGGACAATGACCCGAAGCATACTGCAAAAGCAACCAAAGAGTTTTTTAAGGCTAAAAACTGGAATGTTATGCAATGACCAAGTCAATCCCCTGACCTGAATCCAATTGAGCATGCATTTCACTTGATGAAGACAAAACTGAAGAGAAAATGCCCCAAGAACAAGCAGGAACTGAAGACATTTGCAGTAGAGGCCTGGCAGAGCATCACCAGGGATGAAACCCAGCGTCTGGTGATGTCTATGCGTTCCAGACTTCAGGCTGTAATTGCCTGCAAAGGATTTGCAACAAAGTATTAAAAAGTGAAAGTTAGATTTAGGATTGTTTAGTTTGTCCCATTACTTTTGGCCCCTTAAAAAGTAGGAGGCACATATAGAAACCGTTGTAATTCCTACACCGTTCACCTGATTTGGATGTAATCACCCTCAAATTAAATCTGAAAGTCTGCAGTTAAATCACATCTTGTTTGTTTCATTTCAAAGCCATTGTAGTGGTGAATAGAGGCCAAAATATGAAAATTCTGTCAATGTCCCAATATTTATGGACCTGACTGTATAAATGAATTTCATTTCTGTACACAAACTTTGTTTGAGCCACAAAATTATTGAATATATTGTATAAAATGACCTGCAGGCTGTGTGTATATGGTGTATATAACACATAAATGCATTATGTGTATATATTTTGGTCCTATTCCCAAGATATTTCATTATGGTAAGCAATTATTCCAAAATAAAGAATATTCCGTTATCCAAAATACCCCTGGTTCCAAGCATTTTGGATATGGGAGACTCAACCTGTAATATAAGAAAAGGATAGCGTATCCCAATATTTTAAAGAAAAACATGACTGTAACCCACAACACTTGAGATTTATAGCAATTGAGCAGATACAACCTAATTTGGAGATGAGGGAGTTTGAGCTAAAACTAACAAAAATGAGAGCCAGTGGATATTCAGTTTGAGAAAGAGGTTTAAATATAGATCCATAGCAAACATAATTGTCTGCACATTTAATTATGCAAACTTGAGTAACATACAAGGCACAATATAAAGACAACCTAGGGTCTGCAAACCAAAGAACGTAAGTTATAGGGCGAGTAAGCTATAGTAGGACACCTGATTACTAAACTGTAATTTAGCAGAATGAGCAATACAACCTCAGAAGAACGGAATAGCAACCGACAAAGCAAATACAGACATTTATCTACACAGATATTATGATGTTTATAGACATGAGAAGGGGTACATTTACTAAAGTGAGTGTTTTTAGAAGTGGAGATGTTGCCCATAACAACCAGAGTCTAGCTATTATCTTCTAGAACAGAGGTTCTCAAACACGGTCCTCAGGACCTCACACAGATCACGTTTTCCAGGTCAACCAACAGGTGCACAGGTCAGGGGCGTTTCTAGAGAGGAGGGGGCCCGTGTGCAGTCTCCGACACGGGCCCCCTCCTCTCTGCCCAGCAGCGCACTGAGCTTTGCGCGGCCAGTGCCAGAGTTATAGACTCTGGGCACACTCTAGTCTATAATGTATGCACAGGTCACCGGGAAAATGGCCGCGGCGGCCATTTTCCCTGTACGGCGCATGTGCAAACTAGGGATGTGCAGGCTCGGATAGGTTCGAGTTTGCATGTTGAGTTCGGATTTTTCCCTCCAAAAAAACGGAACTCAGAAAGAGGCAAAACGTCATCTTGCATGGACGAACATCATCATTCCTTTGTCCAGGAATGATGATGTTCGTCCATGCAAGATGACGTTTTGCCTCTTTCTGAGTTCCGTTTTATTGGAGGGAAAAATCCGAACTCAACGTGCAAACTCAAACCTATCCGAGCCTGCACATCCCTAGTGCAAACGATGGGAAAATGGCCACCGCGGACATTTTCCAGTCGTTTTACAGCGCTGGACCCCCGCGCCGACGTGGGACTCCAGAGAGGTAAGTAATATTATGGGTGCAGGGTGTTTGTTGCGGGGCCCCCCTGGACCCAGGGGCCCGTGTTCCCCGCACACCCTGCACCCATTATAGATATGGCACAGGTGTATTCATTACTCACTGACACATTTTTTTAAAAATCCACAGGTGGAGCTAATTATTTCACCTGTGATTCTGTAAGGAGACCTGGAAAACATGCACTGTTTGGGGTCCTGAGGACTGAGTGTGAGAACCTGTGTTCTAGAAGGTAGAACAACAAACAAGAAAAAGAAAGGCTATTTGTTGGGGCACAGTTGAATGACAATTCATATAGAAAAACGTTAAAATATAACCTTAATTACATATTCATAAAAATTAGGAGGGATCCATACACATTTTTTTATTTTATCCAACAAGAGTTTAAACATTAAACATCCGTTGATATAATAAGTTTTAATAAGTGTTTGCATGAAACACCCAAAATTTATATGGCGAGAATAATTAAACAAAATCTGCATTCCACTTACCACACTTGGAATCGATATCAGACTATCTCATATTGGTACAATAACAGTTTTTGGTCCCATAGATTAGTTGTATAATTGCTACACTATGGGCCTGATTCAGAACTGCTTGCAAAAAGCGAGCACTCGCTCTGAATCAGGGCGGCCGCTTTGTTTTTAAAAACCCGGCCTCCTGGCCGCTCGCTAAGCTGTGGGTGACCACCCACAGCTTTAGCGAGCGGCCAGGTGATGGTCGCGACCATCGGGCTTGCGTCGAGACCCTTGTGGTAGGATCTCGTCTATCGCAAGCCCCAGTGAGCTTCCGGCTCTAATAGAGCCGGAAGCTCACTACTGACATCACTCGTGATGTCAGTAGGTCCGCCCACAAACGGCAGGCGTTCCTTTAGGAACGCCTCCGTTTGTCCAGCCACCCCGCCTACAAAACGGGGTGAGTTGTCGATAAACATCGGCAGCCACCCCCTTTGTAGCGAGCCCCGGAGCGAGGGAATTTCTCGCTCAGGGGCTTGCACACGCGCATTGTGCACGCGCCCCTCCATCGACCCGCTTGCGAGCGGGTCTAAATCAGGCGCTATGTGCCATCCTGTCTCATTCATCCTCCAATACAGGTTAATCTACAGCACCTGGTATTCCTAGAAGGTCTCCTATCCAAGTACTAACCAGGCCTATTGCTGTATCGCTTCCAAGATCAGACGAGATTGGGCAGATCCAGTAAAGTATGGCTGTAGGTTACGGTTTTAGCGGCAGGGATGAAAATTGCCCTTGCACATGGTCTGAGCAAAATTGTATAAATGTAGGACTATCACCTTTGGAAAAGTCCAATTTATTAATAAACGACAAAATTCAAGAAAAGTGATGCATAAGCATACTTTAATGGTTTAAACATAGGCATAGTATAATCCATTTAACTGTCTAAACATTGACATGTAATTATAACACCAATATATATTTCAAAAAGGTCTTTGTAATAATATTATGAGATAAGTGTTGTAAAATCACCATGTAGCTTAATATTGCTACAAGATATTACATTCAAGTAGTCTTGGTATCATCTAAATCACAAAAGTCCATCACCAATCAATCAAAGTCAGCCTGGAGAACTATCATAGCCTGCTCCCTCTCAGACAAATAAAATTGGCAAGCATATCTTTATCTACAATACAATAAGGCAGAGGTCCCCAAACTCTGCCATTACAGTCCAGGTTTTAAGGATATCCTTGCTTGAGCCTAAAGGTTTAAATCAAATTGACTGAAGTACTAATTCAGTCACCTGTACTTCAGCATGAATATATTTAAAATCTGGACTGTAATGGCGGAGTTTGGGAACCTCTGCAATAAGGAACAAAAAATGACAACATATAAGTTATCATTAGAAAGACAGGTACAGCAACACTGAAAATGAAGGCACGCACCACAGTAACAGATCCCGCAGAAACATCATTGACCAATTAGTGACTAAAGTACATAATGAGTGGACTTGTACAGAAGGAGAAACGTTAGGTGACCACTAGAGACCAAGCATTATGAACCTTAACGATTGCATATAATCACTGTACAGCAGAATTTGCAACTGGTATCGGAGCCTTAAGAGTTACCATAGCGACGCAAGGAAAGGGACGACCAATGACAGAGATAAAGGGACTGCCAATGCAATTCTAACAAAGGGGGTGAGATCGGGTAAAGCCGAACATTACAAACAGGGAAGATGACCTATAAGAATGTATACTCCTGAGGAAGTTACTCATTGTCCGAAACGCGTTGGGAAAAAAATTCCACCACTGACCAATTACAGTAGGCTGAGTAAGGAGAGATACGTACAGACTGCACGTACAGACTGCAAATGGCTGCCAGTCCTTCTATGTATATTTTACTTAGTGTAGAGATGATTAATTGTATGATTGTAACACAATAAATAGTGTTCATTCTAGCACCCTGCACCTGTCACAACCCGTGCAGTTCCTCTTTCCTGCCTGTGGTGTCGCTCTCTGCTCTGGTGCTTCTAACACACTCTGGCCTGTACCTCAGCAGCTAAGTGTGCTAGAAGCACCAGCGCAGAGAGCGACACCCCAGACAGGAAAGGGGTACTGCACGTGTTACAATAAACATATCTTTATTTTCGATCAAGTACACAAATGATTATTTATTATATATAGTGCACATATAACATACCAAATGCAGATTCCCACTCACACCACAGCCCATGGAGGAGAAGGGGAAGTGAGATCAGCAAGTAAGTAGAGCAACACAGGAGAGTAATACACAACTCATCAGAGGTGTGAGACATGTAGCATTGCAAACTGTGGGAATGATCGTGTGCAGAATACCCATATACTATATACAGCGGAATTGTTAACATTATAACTAAGAGGACTTGATGTTGGTTGAAACCATTATACAGTGGAATTTTTTTGCAAGCGATTTTTTCTTATATATATGTATGTATATATTTTCTGATTCGGGACTTGTGGATAAGGAATTTTCCATTAATATTTAGTCAGGTTGGATACAGTAGCTGAGAAGGAAAGTGATATAATCACCATATTGTACTGTAATGTGCAACATAAGAAGACAAGATACTGGAACATGACTTACATCTGGATATATATCATTTGCTGTCATTTTACTCCTATACTTAATACCAAAGCTCGATTGAGCGTGGCTTTAACTCTACTATTTTATGTACCAAAGAGGTTGGAGTTAGACTCCTCTCACATGCAGGTAGCACAATGAGGTTATGTGCTATATGCGAACTGCAGGGTTGGACTGGCCCACAGGGGTACAGGGGAATTCCCCGGTGGGCCCCACTGACTGAGGGCCTCCTTCCATCCTCTTGGGGTGAGTTCTAGATTGTGCACTTTAATTATATGTTAAAAATGTGGTGCTTAGTTCGTTTCTATGGAAACTACAGAAAAATGAGCCCTCCTGAGAATCAAAGTAGGCATTCCTGACACACCCTTGTCCTGTTCTTTATAAAGAGGCCCTGTGTTTTGCATGCTGATTATTATACCTAATGGTTGGCCAAGTCCCTCTGTGGTGGCTGGCCAAACTCCCTCTGAAGACTGGCCACACCTCTTAAATATGGACCCCTACCACTGCATGCCCTGGTGGGCCCTTCATGACCCAGTCCGACACTGGCGAACTGTTACTGAGGTACTGAGCTACAGCACTTACGTCTGTCAATTTATATTACCATTTTAGCATACAAATCCTTTGTGGGCTGACAATAGCCCCTCACGCCTAGGGAGGCCAATCCCCGGAACTTTTTTCAATCCCGGGATTCGGGATCGATGAACTCTCAATCCTGGGACTCCCAGGATCCCGGGATTGAGTTGATCAATCAAAATACAGTGGAGGGGGAAGCCGGTGGGGAATAAAGATGAAGTGACCTGTTTGCAGAGTGCGGGGAGAGCTGCAGCTGGTCTCGAGGTCCAGAGAGGGAGGGTTGGCACACATGACGGCAGCTGTAGCTGCCGGGGGACGGCGTAACGTCACTGCTGTGCGCCCCGCCAACGGAGACCAACAGACAGGGCATTCACGTGGATACATTTTTCTGCCCAGTTGATGGATTTAACATGCGTGCCGTGATCCCGGAATTTGGAGGCACCAATACTGGGATTAAAATCCTGGTGTTTTTGTGCCAGAATCCCGGGATCGGCTGCCCTACTCACCCCTAGCCAGCTGCCGCATATACACACTCTATTGTAGGGGCGCTGCCATATTATTCCTTTAGGGTCATTCATGCCCAGGGCACAGCCTGACACTGACCTAGCAACCAAGTGTAACAGGTACATACAGCATGGAGTAGCCATGTGAACTAATATATATATATATATATATATATATATATAGCATGGAGCCAGGTAGCAGTAGGATATATACAGGCTGGAATTGACAGATGACAGGAAGGATATATCCCCCCCTGATGCTATAACGTGACAGGGTTAGGAGACTATTACCTAATTGGGTCGGGATTGTGACTGTCCGGGTACCGCTGTCGGTATTCTGGCCGCCTGCAACCCGAAAGCCAGGATCCCGTACCAAACACGGAAATTTACCCCCTGAGATTGTCACCTGGACTCTAGCATGGATATCCTTAAAACCTGGACTGTAATGGTGGAGTTTGAGAGCGTCTGGTATATACTCTCTGGGTCTGTCTGGTGACAGGGTGTAGGATATCCCTTGGGGATGTGGTATATTTTGTCAACATAGTCATAGTATCGACATGCAGCGTGTCGACACTGATAACGTCGACACTGATGAAATGTCAACAAGACGTCCCTGGTGGCCTAGTGGTGACATCTGGGCCGGCGACTCCAGCGGTGGCTTAGGGGTCCGGCAGTGACAATGACTTCTGGCAGTAAGTATAAGTAATCTGAACCCTCCCCCCCAGTGCCTAACCCTCCCTAATGCCTAACCCTACCCCCCCCCTCCCGCAGCATAAACCTAAACCCCCTCCTGGTGCCTAATCGTAACACTCCACTCAGATGTCGATACTGTGAACATGTCTACATTCTGCACATGCCGACATGTTCACTGTCGTCATGTTATAAAATAATGTCTACATATGACCACATCACTAGTCCCCTATATAGACCCCGGGGCTGTCAGGTGACAGGGCATTAGGAGAACATATGTGCCAGGGGTAAGGATGCCCCAGGTCGGTTGCCAGGTAACGGCGGTCAGTCGCAGCAGCAGCCACGTCGCTCGGTCTCTGATATTTTGGTGCAGCCTCCAGAGAGCAGCCAATCAGGAGTCACCGCGCCGCAATAACAGCGAGCTGTGACGGCTAATCAGAAGGCTTCTAATGGGGCGCGTTTCCACGGCAACCAGCTCAGCCCGAACCAGGGGGCGTGTCTGCCCAATATGTGGGCGGAGTCTGCAAGTCGGCCGGGTCAGGGGTCCAGAGCCCGGAACAGAGCGGCGGAGACCGCGGCACCGGCGGGATGGGAGGGGTGAGTGTGTTCTGGCGGCTGCGTTATGTCTGGTTAGGTGCACTATTATTACGTGTGATGATGTCACAGTTACGTAGGATGTTGTCACGTTGTATATGTTCTATTACTGTATATCACATGTTGTACAGTGTATATTCTATATATCACATGCTGTACAGTGTATATTCTATATATCACATGCTGTACAGTGTATATTCTATAATCACATGCTGTACAGTGTATATTCTATAATCACATACTGTACAGTGTATGTTCTATATGTCACATGCTGTACAGTGTATATTCTATATATCACATGCTGTACACTGTATATTCTATATATCACATACTGTACAGTGTATGTTCTATATGTCACATGTTGTACAGTGTATATTCTATATATCACATGTACAGTGTATATTCAATAATCACATGCTGTACAGTGTATATTCAATAATCACATGCTGTACAGTGTATATTCTATATATCACTTGTACAGTGTAAATGCTATAGTCACATTCTGTACATGTATGTTCTATATATCACATGCTGTACAGTGTATATTCTATAGATATCATATCTGCTGTACAGTTTATAAAAAAAAATATATATATGTTCTGTACAGGATATATATGCATATATGTAATATTTATATATCACATCTGTCTATATATATGTTCTGTATATATCATGCTGCACAGTGTATGTGTAGAATATATAGCATAATATACTGTTATTGTGGTCAGTATATAGCGTAACATAATGTCACCGTGGGCAGTATATAGTGTTATATAATGTCCCTGTGGGCAGTATATATATATATATATATTATGATAATACACCACTGTGTACAATATATAATGTAATATACTGTCAGTGTATAGTGTAATAAAGTATAATTTTGGGCATTATATAACATAGTACCACTGTGGGCAGTATATCGTGTAATATGTCACCGTGTTCCATATTCTATGCTCTGTATGGTGTCATATAATGGGAATAATGTAAAATATAAGGATATTATAGGGTCAGTAATGTCCTGTGTAATAAGGAAACTTTTTGTTACTGTGTAAATCCTGCACTTGTGCACCTGATGATGTACATTTTTCAATTGATGTCCTGGCGGACCCTGAGCAAAGTCTGTGGGGTTGCGTGAGATGTAACAATGGACTTATGTTGCATCCAGCCTTACACAGTGCTGATGTCACAGCTGTGTTTTGCTGCGGGCTCCTCTGGAACTACATGTCCCAGTATGCACATGTGCCCACGCCTGGAAAGGTGACGCACAAGCAACAACATCATTTTCCGATGTGGCTCTTCGTGCGTGCTGGAACACCTTGGTCCACATTAGTAATATTAGTGAGAGAAGCTGTTCTCTGCTTTGTGTCAGGGGTCTCCAGATGATGGGCATGATCACATGAAAACTAGAGCTATCTGGTGCATTACCCCTTTACTATGTCAGAGTCTGTGGTCAATTGGGATATGAGATATTAAGTGGAGCATGTTGGCACTCCTCTCTATCTAACTGCTTACGTCAGGCAGAATCTTCATGCATATCTAATGTCCGGAAGAACATCCCATCTTTGGAGTTGATACAAAGTTGAATTGAAATTGGCCGTAATGACGCCCGCATTTCATGTACAGATGGCCGGCCCGCCCTTATCTATACTATGGGTTTCATAGCCATTTTAATCAGTGTGCACTCACACCTTGTTATGCCAGAGATGGTCTGTAAAGAGGCGTACCTTGACGTATGCACAGCCCGCAATTCCAATGGAACACCCTCACTAAACTTTGTCCACGTGTGAATGGCGCGTTACCAGCAAGTTACACTCTCTCCGGCTGCAAATTGGCGAATATGCCTGAGTTGCGCATGACTTTCAATCACTCTGTAGATACTAGAATATGTACATACATAAAACCTATGAGCACACATAAACTAGGATGGATTACACACACACTACACAAATTTAGGGGGGAATTCAATTTGTCACAGTAATTTACCACGGCTAATTGATCCGCAGGGGGCTATTCATTTAGCCCCGAAGCTGGCAGTCATCAGGGATATTTTTCCACCTGCTTGAGGCAGGTGAAAAGAAAAGCCCGATAAGGAGCCATGTATTCACGATTGCAGTAGCGAAAACACATAGGTCCGTGACCTTATTACGGATCCTATGTGTATTTTCCCGAAAATGGATACATATTCAGGCAAATTAAATAGAACCTAATTGAATTGCCTGAAGGCAAAACAATGCGGTAAGTCCCGTTTCATTCGCTTGTAAAATTATCAGGGCTATTTACCGTATATACTCGAGTATAAGTCGACCCGAATATAAGCCGAGGTACCTAATTTTACCACGAAAAACTGGGAAAACTTATTGACTCGAGTATAAGCCTAGAGTGGGAAATGTAGCAGCTACTGGTAGTAATCCCCCCCTGGTAGTGCCCCCAGTAGTAATCCCCCCCTTGTAGTGCCCCCAGTAGTAATCCCTCCCTGGTAGTGCCCCCAGTAGTAATATCCCCCCCCTGGTAGTGCCCCCAGTAGTAATACCCCCCCTGGTAGTGCCCCAGTAGCAATATCCCCCCCTGGTAGTGCCCCCAGTATTAATCCCCCCCTGGTAGTGCCCCCAGTAGCAATATCCCCCCCTGGTAGTGCCCCCAGTATTAACCCCCCCTAGTAGTGCCCCCAGTAGCAACATCCCCCCCCTGGTAGTGCTCCCAGTATTAATCCCCCCCCCTGGTAGTGCCCCCAGTAGCAATATCCCCCCCTTGTAGTGCCCCCAGTATTAACCCCCCCTGGTAGTGCCCCCAGTAGCAACATCCCCCCCTGGTAGTGCTCCCAGTATTAATCCCCCCCCCTGGTAGTGCCCCCAGTAGCAATATCCCCCCCTGGTAGTGCCCCCAGTATTAACCCCCCCTGGTAGTGCCCCCAGTAGCAACATCCCCCCTGGTAGTGCTCCCAGTATTAATCCCCCCCCCCTGGTAGTGCCCCCAGTAGCAATATCCCCCCCTGGTAGTGCCCCCAGTATTAACCCCCCCTGGTAGTGCCCCCAGTAGCAACATCCCCCCTGGTAGTGCCCCCAGTATTCCCCCCCCCCCCTGGTAGTGCCCCCAGTAGCAACATCCCCCCCTGGTAGTTCCCCCATTATTAATCCCCCCCCTCTGGTAGTGCCCCCAGTAGCGATATCCCCCCCTGGTAGTACCCCCCGGTAGTAGCCCCCCGAGTAGAAAGAAATGTAAAAAAAACCCCCACTTACCTGTAACCCCGCTCCTGGTCCCGACGCTGCTACAGGCTCCTCCGCCGCTTTGCATAATGGGAGAGACTTCGTCATGACGACGTGTCTCCCATTACCCACTGCGGGAGCCGGAAGATGGCTCCCGCAGTGGGAGCAGCAGCAGCCGATGAGAGTCTGACAGACTCTCAGCGGCTGCTGATTACACCAAACACATAGCTGCCGGCTCCGGCGGCTGTGTGTTTAGCAGTGTGTAGCGCTGACCGAACTCCGTCCGGTCAGCGCTACACACGCGGTGCAGGCTGTGTCACAGTGACACAGTCTGCACCGCGGCCCGCATGGTACGCTACTCAGCAGCGTACCATGCGGGCATGACTCGAGTATAAGCCGAGGGGGTGCTTTTTCAGCACAAAAAATGTGCTGAAAAAATTGGCTTATACTTGAGTATATACGGTAATCACCCCTTAGGATTGATTTTGAGTTGGAATTTTAGCACAAAAAAAAAAAAAAAGTACAGTAACTGTACCGGGACAAACCATGTTGCACTGCAAGGGGTGTAAATACATTTATTATCTTGCATGTAGGGTATACTCAGGCGCATATACCACTGCTCTTTGCTCCTGTAACCCAGGTGCATATACTACTGTTCTCTCCTGTGTAACCCAGGCACATATACTAATGTTCTCTCCTGTGTAACCCAGGCACATATACTAATGTTCTCTCCTGGTGTAACCCAGGCACATATACTAATGTTCTCTCCTGGTGTAACCCAGGCACATATGCTACTGTTCTCTCCTGGTGTAACCCGTGCACATATATTACTGTTCTCTCCTGGTGTAACCCGTGCACATATACTACTGTTCTCTCCTGGTGTAACCCAGGCACATATACTACTGTTCTCTCCTGGTGTAACCCAGGCGCATACACTACTGTTCTCTCCTGGTGTAACCCAGGCACATATACTGCTGTTCTCTCCTGGTGTAACCCAGGCACATATACTACTGTTCTCTCCTGTGTAACCCAGGCACATATACTACTGTTCTCTCCTGTGTAACCCAGGCACATATACTACTGTTCTCTCCTGTGTAACCCAGGCACATATACTACTGTTCTCTCCTGTGTAACCCAGGCACATATACTAATGTTCTCTCCTGTGTAACCCAGGCACATATACTAATGTTCTCTCCTGGTGTAACCCAGGCACATATACTAATGTTCTCTCCTGGTGTAACCCAGGCACATATGCTACTGTTCTCTCCTGGTGTAACCCGTGCACATATATTACTGTTCTCTCCTGGTGTAACCCGTGCACATATACTAATGTTCTCTCCTGGTGTAACCCAGGCACATATACTAATGTTCTCTCCTGGTGTAACCCAGGCACATATACTACTGTTCTCTCCTGGTGTAACCCAGGCACATATACTACTGTTCTCTCCTGGTGTAACCCAGGCGCATATACTACTGTTCTCTCCTGGTGTAACCCAGGCGCATACACTACTGTTCTCTCCTGGTGTAACCCAGGCACATATACTGCTGTTCTCTCCTGGTGTAACCCAGGCACATATACTACTGTTCTCTCCTGTGTAACCCAGGCACATATACTACTGTTCTCTCCTGTGTAACCCAGGCACATATACTACTGCTCTCTCCTGTGTAACCCAGGCACATATACTACTGTTCTCTCCTGGTGTAACCCAGGCGCATATACTACTGTTCTCTCCTGGTGTAACCCAGGCACATACACTAATGTTCTCTCCTGTATAACCCAGGCACATATACTACTGTTCTCTCCTGTGTAACCCAGGCACATATACTACTGTTCTCTCCTGGTGTAACCCAGGCACATATACTAATGTTCTCTCCTGGTGTAACCCAGGCACATATACTACTGTTCTCTCCTGTGTAACCCAGGCACATATACTACTGTTCTCTCCTGGTGTAACCCAGGCGCATATACTACCGTTCTCTCCTGGTGTAACCCAGGCGCATATACTACTGTTCTCTCCTGGTGTAACCCAGGCGCATATACTACTGTTCTCTCCTGGTGTAACCCAGGCACATATACTACTGTTCTCTCCTGGTGTAACCCAGGCACATATACTACTGTTCTCTCCTGGTGTAACCCAGGCGCATATACTGCTGTTCTCTCCTGGTGTAACCCAGGCACATATATTACTGTTCTCTCCTGGTGTAACCCAGGCACATGTACTACTGTTCTCTCTGTGAGAGCCAAAATCTCTCTGGGGCTTGCGGCAACGAGACCCTACCACAAGGGTCTCGTTGCAAGCCCGATGGTCGCGATGGTCTTGAGTATCGCGACCATTTTCCTGGCCGCTCGCTGTAGCTGTGGGTGGTCACCCACAGCTATGCCGAGCGGCCAGGAGGCCGCTCTAAAAAATAAGAAGGCCGGCCCTGATTCAGAGCGAGCGGCTCTGAATCAGGGCCTCTGTCTGCGCAACCACTTTCACTGACACCCCCATAAGACCATCGCCATGTGTGCGCTAAAACACCTACATTTTCAATACACTTTTCCGTGTGTGCGTCTGAAATCGCAACTGCGACTCTGTTCGGACACAATCGGGACGCTCTCGCTGTGCAACTCAGAGGCGTGCGCCAGAGCAAAAAATAGCTCCACTGCGCCTGTCATCGGCAGTGCGCCCACTTCTGAATCACGCTCTATATGTCCCAATAAAAACCCGTCTGAAATCACGCAGGGGGGATATTTTGCACTGTAGTATAATTATAGCCCTTTTGGTATTTTTCTGTTTTAATACCGATTTTTTTTCAAACCGTTGGTTAAACGGCAAATGATAAACCACATTGGGACACTGTTTAATCTAAATGGCAGTGAAGGAAAGGAATTACTGGGAATTGGGAAGTCCTCTCCCTAGCAGACCGTAGACACAGGAGCTTGCAGTCCATTGCGTAGTGTCATTGTGTATCTGCCTGTCATGATGAAGTAATGTGTATATGAGCAGCACTGTACCCCCAACTGGTGACTGCTATAGGTAATCTGCTCACTGTCTCCGTCACCCAGCGAGCTCTCAGCTACAGCGGTGACTAAACCAGTGTGCTGGGCACAAATTCAATATCCTTTTCCTTGGCAACAGAAGGATTCGCAGTATTTCAATTTAGAGGAGTCAGTTTGACCTGTAAGAGGCTTTCAGTGTCCTGATCAGCAAACATGCAGCTTCCCTGACGTCGTTACTGAACCCTGGCTGGATGAATCCAATGTTCCGTTTATTGTTCCTATTAATAGACTATGACACAAGCCTAATCTTAATTACTGTTTTTACTGCTCCTGTGGCGTTCAGCACCCGGGAATCTACCCCCACTTCAACATCACAGGGCAGAGGTCCTGGGGGCCACTTTCTGCTCTTACTGACTGATGGGTGCCAGAAGTATTATACTGCTGCAAGAGTGCGCTCCAGCTACTATATAAAGCAATTATAATGCACCAGGGATGGACTCCAGCTACTAGAAGAAGTAATTATACTGCACCAATGATGGAGCAGCTGTACAAGATATAGAGGAATCTTATTTATTTGTGCACATTTAAGTCTCTGTTTTATATATCACATTTTATATGTTTCAGTAGCTGGAGTCCATCCCTGGTGCAGTATAATTACTTCTTATAGTAGCTGGAGTCTATCCTTGGTGCAGTATAATTATGTCTTATAGTAGCTGGAGTCCATCCTTGGTGCAGTATAATTATTGTAGTAGCTGGAGTCCATCCCTGGTGCAGTATAATTCTTATAGTAGCTGGAGTCCATCCTTGGTGCAGTATAATTCTTATAGTAGCTGGAGTCCATCCTTGGTGCAGTATAATTATTTCTTATAGTAGCTGGAGTCCATCCTTGGTGCAGTATAATTCTTATAGTAGCTGGAGTCCATCCTTGGTGCAGTATAATTACTTCTTATAGTAGCTGGAGTCCATCCCTGGTGCAGTATAATTATGTCTTATAGTAGCTGGAGTCCATCCTTGGTGCAGTATAATTATGTCTTATAGTAGCTGGAGTCCATCCTTGGTGCAGTATAATTACTACTTATAGTAGCTGGAGTCCATCCTTGGTGCAGTATAATTCTCATAGTAGCTGGAGTCCATCCTTGGTGCAGTATAATTACTTCTTATAGTAGCTGGAGTCCATCCCTGGTGCAGTATAATTCTTATAGTAGCTGGAGTCCATCCTTGGTGCAGTATAATTACTTCTTATAGTAGCTGGAGTCCATCCTTGGTGCAGTATAATTGTCTTATAGTAGCTGGAGTCCATCCTTGGTGCAGTATAATTACTTCTTATAGTAGCTGGAGTCCATCCTTGGTGCAGTATAATTACTTCTTATAGTAGCTGGAGTCCATCCTTGGTGCAGTATAATTGTCTTATAGTAGCTGGAGTCCATCCTTGGTGCAGTATAATTACTTCTTATAGTAGCTGGAGTCCATCCTTGGTGCAGTATAATTACTTCTTATAGTAGCTGGAGTCCATCCTTGGTGCAGTATAATTACTTCTTATAGTAGCTGGAGTTCATTCTTGGTGCAGTATAATTACTTATAGTAGCTCAGTGCATCCTTGGTGCAGTATAATTACTACTTATAGTAGCTGGAGTCCATCCTTGGTGCAGTATAATTGTCTTATAGTAGCTGGAGTCCATCCTTGGTGCAGTATAATTACTTCTTATAGTAGCTGGAGTCCATCCTTGGTGCAGTATAATTATGTCTTATAGTAGCTGGAGTCCATCCTTGGTGCAGTATAATTACTTCTTATAGTAGCTGGAGTCCATCCTTGGTGCAGTATAATTGTCTTATAGTAGCTGGAGTCCATCCTTGGTGCAGTATAATTACTTCTTATAGTAGCTGGAGTTCATTCTTGGTGCAGTATAATTACTTCTTATAGTAGCTCAGTGCATCCTTGGTGCAGTATAATTACTTCTTATAGTAGCTGGAGTCCATCCTTGGTGCAGTATAATTACTTCTTATAGTAGCTGGAGTCCATCCTTGGTGCAGTATAATTACTTCTTATAGTAGCTGGAGTTCATTCTTGGTGCAGTATAATTACTTATAGTAGCTCAGTGCATCCTTGGTGCAGTATAATTACTACTTATAGTAGCTGGAGTCCATCCTTGGTGCAGTATAATTGTCTTATAGTAGCTGGAGTCCATCCTTGGTGCAGTATAATTACTTCTTATAGTAGCTGGAGTCCATCCTTGGTGCAGTATAATTATGTCTTATAGTAGCTGGAGTCCATCCTTGGTGCAGTATAATTACTTCTTATAGTAGCTGGAGTCCATCCTTGGTGCAGTATAATTGTCTTATAGTAGCTGGAGTCCATCCTTGGTGCAGTATAATTACTTCTTATAGTAGCTGGAGTTCATTCTTGGTGCAGTATAATTACTTCTTATAGTAGCTCAGTGCATCCTTGGTGCAGTATAATTACTTCTTATAGTAGCTGGAGTCCATCCTTGGTGCAGTATAATTACTTCTTATAGTAGCTGGAGTCCATCCTTGGTGCAGTATAATTACTTCTTATAGTAGCTGGAGTCCATCCTTGGTGCAGTATAATTACTTCTTATAGAAGCTGGAGTCCATCCTTGGTGCAGTATAATTACTACTTATAGTAGCTGGAGTCCATCCTTGGTGCAGTATAATTACTTCTTATAGTAGCTGGAGTCCATCCTTGGTGCAGTATAATTACTTCTTATAGTAGCTGGAGTCCATCCTTGGTGCAGTATAATTATGTCTTATAGTAGCTGGAGTCCATCCTTGGTGCAGTATAATTACTTCTTATAGTAGCTGGAGTCCATCCTTGGTGCAGTATAATTGTCTTATAGTAGCTGGAGTCCATCCTTGGTGCAGTATAATTGTCTTATAGTAGCTGGAGTCCATCCTTGGTGCAGTATAATTACTACTTATAGTAGCTGGAGTCCATCCTTGGTGCAGTATAATTTACTACTTATAGTAGCTGGAGTCCATCCTTGGTGCAGTATAATTACTACTTATAGTAGCTGGAGTCCATCCTTGGTGCAGTATAATTACTTCTTATAGTAGCTGGAGTCCATCCTTGGTGCAGTATAATTACTACTTATAGTAGCTGGAGTCCATCCTTGGTGCAGTATAATTACTACTTATAGTAGCTGGAGTCCATCCTTGGTGCAGTATAATTATGTCTTATAGTAGCTGGAGTCCATCCTTGGTGCAGTATAATTACTTCTTATAGTAGCTGGAGTCCATCCTTGGTGCAGTATAATTATGTCTTATAGTAGCTGGAGTCCATCCTTGGTGCAGTATAATTACTTCTTATAGTAGCTGGAGTCCATCCTTGGTGCAGTATAATTGTCTTATAGTAGCTGGAGTCCATCCTTGGTGCTGTATAATTACTTCTTATAGTAGCTGGAGTCCATCCTTGGTGCAGTATAATTATTTCTTATAGTAGCTGGAGTCCATCCTTGGTGTAGTATAATTACTTCTTATAATACTTAATTTGATATATATCTTATATAAATGTCAATTGATAGTAACCATTAATATCATCAGAAGGGAGCAGCGCTGTCATATATGGTTGATGCAAGACTTAAACCTCAAACAATGGGCCTAATTTAGAGCCGCTCACAAGCGGCTCAATGTTTTGGCACTGCGCATGTGCCGCGTCTCGCTACAAGACGGGGCGGCTGTCGATGGTGAGTGACAGCTCGCCTCGTTTTGCAGGCGGGGAAGGGGGGTGGCTGCACAAACGCAGGCGATCCCTTAGGAACGCCTGGCGTTTGTGGGCGGCCCCTACTGACATCACTAGTGATGTCAGTAGTGGACTTACTGCTCTATTAGACCCTACCAGAGGGTCTCGTCGCAAGCCTGATGGTTGCGATAATCGCAAGGGACTCCAGGCCGCTCACACAAGCTGTGGGTGGTCACCCACAGCTTTGCGAGCGGGCTGGAGAATAATAAAAAAAAAAACACTCCCTGATTCAGAGCGAGCGCTCGCCAGCAGCGATCGGCTCTGAATCAGGCCCATAATCCTAGATTTGGTTTTGCAGAGACTGAAGATAATCTGGGGACGCAACACATCCGTGTCAGGCTGTAGCCAATGAACCTTAGTTTAAATCCCAAATGGAGCAAATATTTATCTACAAATAAAGAAACGTCTTGGTTTCATCTATCAGAGGCAGGAAAACCAGTTTTGCTACTTAATGAAGGATTAATGCGGAACAGGGATGAGAAATGCGAAACTTGAGACGTAGGATAAATAATGACAGAAAGTTGCATCGATGCGCAGCTGACCCAGCCAGACCTGTCTGTAGTGAGACCCATAGCGACTGAGCTGCAGTCGCTGGATGGGTCTCGCGCTATGCACACGCCATAGGCAGCGCATGAGCAGTGGGGTAACATCGAGCCGCTTGCGAGCAGCTCTGAATCAGCCCTATATTCCATACCTCCATGCCGTGTTAGGGGAAACACTCTGATCACCATCAGAGTTGCTAAAACACCTTACCAACAGGGCTGTATAGACGCAGCAAGATATTGGGTGGTCCGTTCTGGCATATTGATCAAAATGGGATGGTGAAACCGGGTTGGCTGGCACCTATCATGTGAGGTCACTGTTTTCCCGATTCAGTCTGATTTGGATCTGTGTAATCTGTATCATTGGAGTACCCACTGTTGCTCATATTGGAGTGACCCAATCTAACCTGTTCGGCCAGCATGGAGTATGAGAGGAGTATCCATCTCTTCCCCACGGTCTCTTTAAACAGTGAGTTGGGGTACGCCTCATCTTTTTTTCATCTAGTTTTGAAGATATACTGTTTATCACCACTCTTAGATAACATCTCACGCTGACGTCATATATATAATCCCTTTTTTTCCCCACGTTTGCTGGACCTTGGGTAAAGACAAAGAAAGAATACTAGAATTGACGTTCATTACTACAGCTATACGGATAAGTATTATTTCCTTCATTTGTCTCAAAAGTACTATACACTAGCAGCGCCAATTTTCAATATTTTTTTAAACACTAGATACCTCTTTGGATCTTTGGGGAAAGATCTTTATTGAAAAGGCTGCAGCTCAGTTTTGAAGCGCCCAAGACCTTTCCTATCTTCTTTTTTTGTAGCTCTTCTCCACGGTCTGTCTATGTATCTATCCATCCATCTATCTATAAAAAAATTAGGCCTTAGGCTGAGTACACACTAGAGCGATTTTGGCACAATATGATGTTTCGCACAGTGTGTATGCCGGAATGCACGCACCCGCCGGTTGTATAAGACATCTTTTGGTTGGCCGCGCTGTGCCGTGAATCGGAAGATATGACCCCATTCTACTGGATGCGGCCACAGAACGATACGATAATATTTTATATGAATGAAAAAGCCAGCACTTGCTAGAACTGAACTTCTTAGGTGCATCCCCAATGAATTCCACAAAGGGGGCTCATCAGTGTAATGCAGAAGTGAGAGGACACTCAACATTGTGCTCATTTAGTGAGCTACATAACACCAGGTAAGAAGCCATTCATGGATCTGTTTCAACACCCATGTAATAGGTGCAATCTCCTGCCGTCCTCTTAATACTGCACTGATCCACATTACAGAGAGCGTGCGTGCAGAACCCAAATGGTCAGCGTACACAATCCTGCAAATGAACACTGTGACGGCACAAGGGGAACCACACAATGGGCCTCATTCAGAGGCGGTCGGAGGATGCAAGCGGTCGCTCAGAAACTGGGTGGCCGCTTGCATCCTGACCGCCCGCCTCTGTTTCGGTCGTTAGGCTGTGGGTTTACACCCACAGCTCTAACGACCGCTAGGGTGATGGTCGCGATGGTCAGAGACCATCGCGACCATCGGGGCTTACGACGAGACCCTAGGGTAGGGTCTCACTTGTCGTAAGCCCCGGAGAGCTTCTGGCTCTGTCAGAGCCGGAAGCTCTCCACTGACATCACTAGTTCCCATGGGAACGCCTCCGTTTGGGCTGCCACCCCCCTGGCCCGCCTTCCAAACGGGGCGAGCTGTCAATCAACATCGACAGCTCGCCCCCTTTGGAAAGAGACCCGCTACGACCGGCGCTGTCGGTCGTAGCGTGTCTCACGCATGCGCACGAAGGAGCCGGCTCACTCGTGCGCATGCGCACTTGATAAACATCGAGGCGGCCGTGCAGTGGTAGACCATACGGCCGCCTCTGAATGAAGGCCAATATCAGGCCAGGTTGTTTTATTGTTAAGGCTGATGAGTATAATTATGTATGTGCGTGTATGTAGTTCGCTCTCTGTGTAAAAAATGCTGTATTTGGAGTAATTTACACTACTAGACGCTCATCTGTGTGTGTGTGTGTGTGTGGTGTGTGTGTGTGTGTGTGTGTGTGTGTGTGTGTGTGTCTTTTGCTTCCCAGCCAGGGGACATCGTACTACCAGTCTGGCCATGTGGATGGGGATAGTCATGTGTAGCTGTGGGCCAGAGTCACTACGGTACGCAATATAGCGTACACACGCAGTTCAGTGCGATAATATGCTGATCCATAGCGATCGCAATGCCGCCGCAGCACGACATAAGGGCGCCCACTTTACACGCACATCCGTAATGGTTACCAAAACTGCAAAAACCATCTGTACTATTGAGTACCAAGGGACCCATACGCACTGTTACTGCAGGTCAGACCTAACTGAGGAATTGCTTACTTCAGCGCACGCTATGAGGCCTCAGGCTGCGTTTGGTATCACAGTGGCTAATATATGCACGCCCATGCAACGGCGTTGAAACGCACTGGCACGCCTGCGTTTCGGCCGACCACCCCCCGTCACCACCCACAAACGGCACTTCCTTTCAATCACTCTGTGGGGGTCCGCGTAGTCACCGCATCGCAGTCGCGATCGCAATGACTGGTTCGCATACTGCGATGCATACGCAGAATGCTACAATCGGCCAATTGTGTGCGTACAAGCAACTTGCTGAAACAGGCCCTGTGTTCTGGTTATGGATGGCCATAGGTGGTGTTACCATCGATGGCAAAATAGCAAGTAGCCATTGATGGCTACAAACTATTCAGTGTATAACTATCGATAGTTTCACCAACTGATAGTCATCCCTGTTTTGTGACTGACTTGCCCGTGGGCCAATCAGAACCTGGGGGCGAGGCTTTGCGGGTGCCGTGACAGAGTTATGCTCAGAGTCCAAAACGGGCGTTTTAAGGGTGTGCATAATTAACAAAGCAGCGTCATCGACCACGTCACTTAGTTGTTTCTTAGCCTGAACTGTTCGCATGATTGCGGTAGGAAAATCCTACCACAAGCACTGCGAGCAGTTCAGACGCCTTTCGATGTACTCGATTAATCAAATAAATAGCGGAGATGACGTAGGATACAAGCGGCCAGGGGGCATCTTTACAAAATAGCGAGCGCATATTTCATTCGCTCGCTCAGGCATAGAGGCGTCAACAGACCGCAAAGAGCGAGCGCTCAATTTAAATAGCCGGCCCCTTTTTCGAAACGAGTGAGCGCAAATAGCGTCCGGCTCTGAATCAGGCCCTAAATTCGATCTGAAGTGCCGTTCCATGCATTGCAAGCTTTCTGTGAGGGAAAACCTGTGATGTCAGCACTCCCATAACCAACCGCCCGGCGATGCTTCTCGCAGTACTTAAGTCCCCCCGTTGAGTGCCCAGCCCGGACCACTGCTGGCGGCCGTCCGGACCATGGCACAAACTGTGCAGATGATTGAAACATTTTTCGTGTAGATGTATAAAGCTCTTTAAAGTGATAAAGTGGAGAATGATAAACGACCAACCAATCAGCTCCTAACTGTCATTTTTCACTTTATCACTTTCAAGAGCTTATTACATCTAGCCCAGAGTCTGTTAATGGAGCCAGATTGTGTCCAAATATTTGTCAGTGGTGCCAGATTTCTGCTGACGATCATATATATGAGACCCTGGGGGGGGGCATTAAATTGCCGGCGAAGGGCATGAATTGCCGCGTCGTTTAGACACTGGCAACAGTTGCCCGTCCCGCACCCTTCGCCCAGCTTGCAATATGCTCGATTCGCCCGAAAGTGTTCACTACCCTATGGAGTAGCGAACGCTTTTGTGCGAGATCCCGCTGCTGTAAAGCGCGGCTGGTGATGCGCAACTTCAGCTGTGCTAACGGATTCGCCCTCAATTGAATTCCTCCCTGGGTGTCTTCTGTTTATCTAATTCTGTTTGCCTGTGAACTATGCTGAATCATACTCAGTAACCACACATTTCTAGTACTGGGTAGTATGCCCCTTTGCCCCCAAAACTGCCTGGCATGGCTGCCACAAGGTGCTGGTAACATCCCATAGAGACTCTGGCCTGTGGGGACATGACAGCATCACACAGGTGCTGCAGATTTGTCGGCTGCAGATTCAGGCTGTGACTCTCCCGTTCCACCACATCCCAAAGCTGCTGAATTGCGCTGAGAGCAGGTGGTCTCACTGTCCTGTCCATGGAACCAGCATGGCGCGTGCTTTGTGACATGATGCTGGAAGTAGCCATTAGAAGATTGGCAGACTATGGCTATGAAGGGATGCACACGGGCAGCTATAATACTCAGGTAGGAAGTGGCACTTAAACAATGCTCATTTGGTATTAAGGAGTCAACTGTGTGCCAAGGAAGCATTCCCCGCACCATTACACCACCAGCCTGAACCGTTGACACAAGATCCATTGAATAATGTTGCATAGGAATCAGTATGCAATACCGCCGACCGTATGGCCGGTGGTTCTAATCCCGACAGCGAAAGCCCGGCAGGGGTGAAGAACCTGATCGCTAATTTAAGTAAGTACCTCTAACCCTTTCACCTACCCTAACCTTCCTTTAGGGGTGCCTAACCCTAACCTCCCCCCCCCCCCCCATAGTGCCTATCCCAAACCCCCCCTTCCCCTAGCCTAACCTAACCCGCCCAGGGGGGTGCCTAACCCTAAGTCCCCCCTGGAACCCTAAAGCCTAACACCGCCCCCACGGCTGTCCACCCCCAGCTCCCGGCTTACCTTTGTTCGGTATGCCGGACGTCGGGCTCCCGGCGTCTGTCATTAGTACTGTACTGCCCCGCACTAAGGGCCTGATTCAGAGCCGGACGCTATTTGCGCTCGCTCGTTCAGAAAAAAGGGGTGGCTCTTTGCGGTCTGTTCACGCCTCTAGGTCTGAACGAGCGAACAAAACTTGCGGTCGTTTTTTTTAAAACTACGCCCCCTGGCTGCTTGCATCCTACATCATGTCCGCTATTTATTAGATTAATCGATTACATCGACCAGCGTATGAACTGCTCGCTATTCTTGTGGTTGGTTTTTCCTACCGCAATCATGCGAGCAGTTCTGACTATAAAATAACCCAGTGACGTGGTGAATGACGCTGCTGTATTAATTATGCACACCCATAAAACGCCCGTTTTGACCTTTAAGCCCGCCTGCGTTCTGATCTCCACTCCCCGTTTTCAAGCACCTTCCCCTGTTACCACCCACATACGCCTCCTCCTGTCACTCAAAATAGCAGGCATTCGCTATTTAGCGAACACACGATTTTCGGCCGCACTGACTGGTTCGCGCATGCGTATTACGATCCGTACGCATGCACAGTTGTGCAAACATCGCTCGGAACGAACGAGCGTCCGCTTACGAGCGGCTCTGAATCAGGCCCTAAGTGTCTGACACATTTGGAGCAGCCAGCATAACCAATACTCTATCTTCCAATAATCCAATCAGATGTGGTCTGAAGAACTGAGTTTATTATTTGATAGAGGAACTTGCGTGGAAATAATAAGTAATGTGATAAGTGATGATATGACAAGGGATGTGGTAAAACTGTAAACAAACAAACAATGAAAAGCAATTACTATATGTACATGGGAATACAAGGCAAACATACATAACATGGGATATGCAAACAACATGAAACATATAGTATGCAAAGTACAGGCTGCAATGTCACATAGTACAGCTAACATGCATTACTGACTAAGCAGATTTACAATATGATGGCACAGTTGAAGCTTAGAACTCACCATCGGATGCTGTACCAGGTTGAGCATATGTAATGAAGACTGTCTGGGACCATGCGAAAAGGAAAATGGCTTCTTACAGCTCCTTTAGCCCAGAATGCATTGCTAGACTGCTATGGAATGTTAAGAAGGACAAAACGGATCAGATTTAAACTGCTGCTGTCCTGACCACTAGGTGGGGCTGCTAATGTGAATTAGCGCAACATAACAAACCCTATGCTGAAAGCATGACAAGTACCTTGCCGGTATTGGACAGTCGGGAAGCCGGCGGTCGGCATTTCGATTGTCGGCTTCCTGACTGCATCCAATTGTATACATCAAACTACCCTATCATCTACATATCACAGGGGATGGTGAAATATGTCAGACCAGGCAACTGTTTTCCAGTCTCTCACTGCGCAGTGTTGGTGAGCCTGTGCCCACTGTAGCCTCAGTTTCCTGTTCTTAGCTGACAGATCCCGTAAGGTCTGCTGCTGCTGCTATAGCCCAGGCACTTCCAAGGTTCCATCTGCTGCACAACTTCACATTGAGATGCCCTCCTGCGTACTGCTGTAGTAACACATGGTTATGTGAGTTACTGTTCTCGACCTGTCAGCTTCAACGTATCTAGACATTCTCCTCTGTCCTCTCTCATTCACAAAGAGTTTTCGCCCTCGGAACTGCAGCTCGCTGTTTTTTTTTATTTTGTGTAAATTGCAGAGATTATTGTACATGAAAGTCCCAGGAGATCAGCACTTTCTGAGCTATGTAAACCACCCCACTTGGCACCCGCAACCATTTTACATTTCAAAGTCACTTAGATCGCTTTTCTTCCCCATGTTTATGTTTGGTCTGAACAACAACTGAACCTCTTGACCGTGTCTGCCTGCTTTTGTGCATTTTGGGCCTGATTCAGAGCTGCAATTTTGCACGTACCCCAGCTGCGAAAATATCATAATGTTTCCAAAGCTTACCCGAGCATAGGGATGCCCACTGCTGCCTTCTCATCTGCTTCCAATGTTGTGTACCAGCGTAAAAATCGGTAACATCAATGCACATCGACCAGCCATGCAGACCTTGTGGCGGGTCTGACCTGTCTCACATGCAGCGGCTCTACTGACACGCAGAGGGCTCTCATGCTGCATATGAGATCTCAATGGCTAATTTATACACGTCCATATAGCGGCATTTAGACTGTAAGACACACCTGCGTTTTGCTAAGCCCTGCCCGTTACCTCCCCCAAACACTGACTTCCTGTCACTCACTTTGCAAATGGGTTCTCTGTGCGTGCAAAATCACAAGACAGTCGCCGCCATTGTATATATCTCTGAATTAGGCCCTTTGTTGCTTCCTAATGATTAGATGATTAAATATTTACAGTAACCAGAGTAGCAATTGAGTGTAGGTATTACAATGATCTTGTTGTGTTACTTAAGGTATAGATTTGAATCTCTCTCTCTAGATACGAAGGTGGAACATGAGGGTAATTCATACAGGTCTTCTGCTAACCTACATCCTGTCTACAGCTGGGGCTGTACCTATAGACACAGATAAAACCAAAGTGACAGTGGAAGCCACTGAGGAGGGGCAAAAGCCTCAGTCTTCTGTAAGTATAATTCCTCATCTAGGCTGATGTCACCATTTGTTATACACAGTAATCATTTTATTATTATATGTTTATATGTGACCTATTGGGCGTATTTGAATGTCGGGGATGAGAAGCCCTGTTTGAAAATCATCTTGAGATTGAGAATGCACTGAGCTACCTCAGCCCAGCTGACTACCAGATCAATCACCCCCAGGAAATAGCTAAGCTCCTCCCCAGTTCTATTCTAGTGTTCATTCTAGGTCCGGCGGCCGAACCTAGAACTAGGGGGCGTGGCCATTGAAAATGGGGCGTGTCTTTATGAAGCGTCCCCTTTTTGCCTCTCTTGGGGGCGTGCCTGGCACTTACGGACATGCCGGGCAGCCCCAAGCACCGCGTTCACTGCGAATGGATGCCGGGCGCACGCGCCCGATGTCCATTCACCGACTGTGACCGCTGCTCTGCTGGTTTCCCCACCCGCGGGACACTGCGGCCTGCGGGTGGAGGACAGAACCCGTGGTGCCGCGCTGGAGGGTTGGGTGCTTTCTGCCCTTCAGAAATAGGGCACGGCACGGCGCCCCAGCTGAAACAGCCTAGCGGGAAGGCTATCTATCCTAATTGGCTGGTTTTAAACCCATGGGGTAGATTTATCAAAGCTTGGAAAACGATAGAGTGGAGAGAGAGAAAGTACCAATCAATCAGCTCTTACTATAATTTTTCCAACACAGCTTGTAACATAACAGAAGCTGATTGGTCAGTACTTTACCTTTCTCCAAGTTCTGATCAATTTCCCCCCATGTCTCTTTCACCCAGAGTCCAAGAACTTCTTCTTTTCCTATATATTGCTGATTAGCCCAGGTGCTCTGTTTGACTGCACCTCCGCTCTGCAGCCTAACAGCATTAAGACATATTCTTTCCAGAAGCATGTGGTAAGTCATTCACTCTGTCACACCTGGTAAAGAAATGTCTTACTCAGTGCTCCTGTATCCCTCATACCATCCTTCCCACCCCCCATCTGAACCCCCTTTTTCCTCAAACCTTTTGAATGACCACAAGAGCACTCTCCCACTCCCCACTTTTTTTTTTTTTTTACTGCCCCCATCTTTCTTTTTTCTCTCCTGGCTCCAAATTGGGCACGAATAGACCAACAGTCCCACACCACTGATGTCAATATTCACATGGGCGCACTGCGCAAATCTGTCAGCCCCAGCCTGTTGGCCGCCCTGTGTGTGCCTGTCCCTTGCTGTGCACTCTGATTATGCCATGTAGATAAACACACAGGTATCCATCTTGTGACAGGACACGGGACTTTACTATGACCGATATCTCCGGGAGGTGGTGGAAGTCCTGGAAACCGACCCACATTTCCGGGAAAAGATTCAGTCGGCGGATATCGAGGACATCAAGGTATGAGTCACACTGTACAGATAAATCGGGGCGTTGTTGTCATTATTGGGGTGTGGTCAGGATCCAGGGACCCACAAATATGTTCAGAATAGACTTCTGAATTGCTCAGGCGGATAAAGTGAAACTGTCTAGTACAATGTATTATGGGTTCTTTTAGTCATTATACTCTACGTAACGGGTCTGGTTTGCCTGTAACACTGTGTGAATACTTTCTACGTATCGGGTGTTGTAAGTGACTTCATGTGATTATTTTGTAGGAAACCGGTGTTTACTTGTAACTCTCATTGTTCTGTGTGTAATAGGCGTTTATCTGTAATTATTCCCTATGTATCGTCTGTTGTGTGTAACCCTGTGATTGTTCTCTACCCAACAGGTGTTATTTACCAATAACTATATTTATAACTGTGATCATTCTGTACATAATGGGTGTTTACCTGTAACTCTTTGTGATTATCCGCTGTGATTTTTCTCTACGCAATGGGTGTTGTTCACCAATAACTCTGTGATAATTCTGTACATAATAGGCGTTTACCGGTAACGCAATGGGTGTTGTTCACCCATAACTCTGTGATAATTCTGTACATAATAGGCGTTTACCGGTAACGCAATGGGTGTTGTTCACCTATAACTCTGTGATAATTCTGTACATAATAGGCGTTTACCTGTAACTCTCTCTGATCATTTTGCAATGGGTGTTGTCTGTAGCTATCTGTAATTATTCTTTCTGTATCTGATATTTAGCTGTTATGGGGCCTATACATCTGAGGTAATTCCCCATTTTGCAGATGATTGTGTAACAATATCTGCAATGTATGGGGTTTTACCGATTGCCGATGCCAACCAAAAAGTGATCGGAATCAGTAAATCATGTTGTCCAACATGTCAGATTTCACCGACCAATCAGGGCGGTAGATGGCTAGAGTATGGTAACGATCAGCCGATTTGCTAACCGTTACTAGTAAAATGTTGGACCCTTAACGATTGGCCGATATGATATTTGCTGAAAGTGATCAGCAGATCTCTGAAAACTATCTGTACTGTATGGGCGCGTATTAGGGAATCGGGAAAAAACGCAGAATCGTGGAATTGTTTCTTCTCTGATTGCTAATGGGCCCCATACCGCTATGATTTTTCTCTACACAACAGGGCTCTCTGGGTTTCTCTTTGTAACGGGTCTTGTTTAGCTGTAATACGGGCCATAAATCAGCGCTATGGTTCCCCAAATCCTTCGGCGGATCGGGGGTAAAAACAGCATGTTAAAAATCCCGACTCGCCAATCCCGATCATTTTTTGGCCTGGATTGAAGATTTTCAACATGTTGGATTTCCCCGACATGGACAGAACAAGGAATTGGGGCCCTTAACTCTCTCCCTACGCAACAGGTGTTATTAATCCTATAACTCTGTGACCTTTCTGTACATAAGGGGCGTTTACCAGTAACTTTCTGTGATTTTTCTCTACGTAATGGGTGTTGCCTGTAATCTCTGTAATTATTCCTTACATAACAGGTGTTTTATAGCTGTAACTCTACCATTATACTGTATGTAATGAGTGTTTACAGATAATTCTCTGATTATTCTCTGTCTAACTCAGAGAATAATCAGATAATAACTGTCCATGTCGGGGAAATCCAACATGTTGAAACCCAGCGCTGCATCTTCTTGCATTTAAATTTCTGTTTCTGAGAAACATCTGAATGCACATCCCAAACAATGTCATTTGCTTTATATACACATGACTGCCCTGTCTAAATCTACTTCTTACCAGTATATAATTTACTATTCTGCATTTGACTATTATTCCTCCAACACTATTTACCTACTCTCTTCCACTACCTCACCGCCGTATTACACTGCCTAATTGTCTGCCTCCCCTCTAATACCTGCATCCTCTGCTGTGCTTTCCTGCCCACCTCCTATTTGCTCACTTGTCATCCTTTGCTCTTCCTCAACCCTATGTCAGCCACCATGCCTCCTCACCCCTGCCCCATACCAACCATCTCCACCGACTTACACCTTCCCCATTAGATCTAGCCCACACCCCCTCACACACAACCCAGACAATCTCATCTACATATCCCCCGTCCCCTCCCTCCCATTTTCCTGTGCCCTCTGGAATACCAGATCCGTCTGCAATAAAGTGCCCGCTATCCACAACCTCTTACTTCCCACTCTTTAAATCTTCTCGCTATCACTGAAACCTGGCTCTCCTCCTCTGACACCGCCTCCCCTGCTGCGCTCTCCTATGGGGGCCTCTCCTTCACCCACTCGGTCAGACCTGACAACCGCCAAGGTAGCGGAGTTGGCATCCTCTTATTCCCCAACTGCACCTTTCGCATTATCCCACCCGAGCCCTCCCTTTCTTTCTCCACCTTTGAGGTCCACTCTACCGTCCCCCAGGCTCTCCCACCCAATTCCTTGACAACTTTGCCGCCTGGCTTCCCCACTTCCTCTCTGCTGACCTCCCCTCTATAATACTTGGTGACTTTAACATCCCTATTGACATCACAAATCCTGCATCCACCAATCTTCTTGCCCTCTCCTCCTCCTTTGGACTTTCTCAATAGACCTCCGCTGCTACCCACTGTCTCGGCCACCGCCTTGACCTCGTCTTCACCCATCTGTGTGCTCTCTCTGACTTCTCCAACTCTCCCTTCCCCGTCTCTGACCACCATCTACTCTCCTTCACTCTCTCAAGTCCTCCACTCCTCTCCTCACCGAAAGCCACCATCACCAGACGCAATCTTGAGACTCTCGACCCTGCTGTCCTGTCTTCCTCACTTGATACTCTCCTTTCTCCTCTATCAACCTTGGCCTGCCCTAACCAGGCGGCCTCCTTCTACAACATCACCCTCACTTCTGCACTTGACTCCATTGCCCCCTCCTCCTCTGTCCCCCTCCGTCAGTCCAAACCTCAACCCTGGCACTCCAAACTGACCCGATTTCTCCAAAAGTGCTCGTGCACAGCCAAGCGCCTCTGGAGGAAATCTCGCTCTCTGGCAGGCTTCCTTCACTTCAAGTTTGTCCTCTCTTCCTAACGCTCGGCCCTCTCCCTCGCCTAGCAATCCTTCTTCCAGTCGCTCATCTCCTCTCAGTCCTCCAATCCCCGCCGCCTCTTTGGTACTTTCAACACTCTCCTCCGTCCCCCCCTCCACCCCCTCCATCCTCCCTCACTGCATTTGACTTTGCCTCAATTTTGGAAGTGAAGAAGGAGGCAATTCGTCACAGTATATCCTCCAATCTCCCTGCTGCAGCCCCACCTCCCCCACTATCCGCACCTCCCGGCCACCCCATCTTGTGCTCCTTCAGCCCCACCACGGGTGATGAGGTCCACTCCCTCATCTTGTCCTCGCTCCCTTGACCCCCTCCCTTCTTTCCTTCTACACTCCCTCTCCTCCACCGCATGCTCTCACTTTGCTCACCTTTTCAACTTATCTCTCTCCACCGGCATCTATCCCACATCATTCAAACATGCTCTTGTCACACCTATTCTTAAAAGAAAAACAACCTCGACCCGTCCTCACCTGCCAATTACCACCCCATCTCTCTTCTCCCTTTTGCCTCCAAACTACTTGAGCGGCTTGTCTACAGCCGCATCACTAGCTTATCTCTCTGACAACTCCATCCTTGATCCTCTCCAATCTGGCTTTCACTCCACTGAAACTGCCCTGGCCAAAGTCACCAATGAACTGCTTGCAGCCAAATCCAGGGGCCACTTCTCTCTGCTCATCCTCCTGGACCTCTCTGCAGCCTTCGACACCGTGGATCATACTCTCCTCCTTCGCACCCTTCAGACCTTTGGCATCTCTAATGGAGCATACACACGGTCAGATTTGTCAGATTTGTTCCACCTTCCACCCTTCCCGTTGGTGTCCCGCAGGGTTCTGTCCTGGGCCCACTGCTCTTCTCCCTGTACACTTCTAAACTAGGAGAACCCATCAGCTCCTTTGGCCTCCAATACCACCTCTATGCGATGACACGCAATTATACCTCTCCTGTTTGCTTGTAGCTCTCTATGATTATTCTGTATATATAACGGGTCTCTGTTACCTTTAACTATGATTTATTAGTATATAATGATTGTTGTTTGCTTGTAACTCTCTATGATTATTCTGTATGTGTAACGGGCGTGGGTTACCTGTAACTCTGATTTATCACTATATAATGATTGTAGATTGTTCTGTATATGTAATGGGCGTGGGTTACCTGTAACTCTGATTTATCATTATATAATGATTGTAGATTATTCTGTATGTGTAACGGGCGTGGGTTACCTGTAACTCTGATTTATCAGTGTATATAGTGATTGTTGATTATTCTGTATATTTAACGGGCGTGGGTTACCTGTAACTATGATTTATCATATAGTGATTGTTGATTATTCTGTATGTGTAACGGGCGTGGGTTACCTGTAACTCTGATTTATCACTATATAATGATTGTAGATTATTCTGTATATGTAACGGGCGTGGGTTACCTGTAACTTTGATTTATCATATAGTGATTGTTGATTATTCTGTATATGTAACGGGCGTGGGTTACCTGTAACTCTGATTTATCAATATATAGTGAAATCAGTATATAGTGATTGTAGATTATTCTGTATGTGTAACGGTTGTTTTCTTACCCGTCATTCGTTGCAGAGCGGGAAGATAAGTAAAGAGCTGGATATGGTCGGGCACCACATCCGCACCAGGCTGGACGAGCTGAAGCGGCAGGAGGTGGCGCGGCTGCGGATGCTGATTAAGGCAAAACTCAGTGCTCCTGAGAGTGAGACCCACTTATCAATTATTACTGGCGAACTACATGACCCATAGCTCCCACATTGATTGTTGTCCTTCATCATGGATGTATCAGAATGGTTCCATTACATTGGGGCTGATTCAATTAAGAGTGATGTGTTTGCAATGCCCACAAGGTGCCGTTGGAACAGCCCCTTTCATCACCCCTTAATCAGGCATTATAGTTTGCAGCCCCATAGATTCTCGGTTTAGGGGCTAACTTCTGTATGTGCACTGTATCCGGGGCATGGCACATAACTGACACCCCCATGGACTGTTACCAGTCTTGTGCGTGTATTCACTGCCCTGTCTGCAAAGCGGCACAAGCTGATTCTTGTACCTGATTTCTGGTGACGTTTAGAGGTTTTTCACACATTTATCTTATTGGCTCATGTTAATGTATAAGGATGCGATTTATTGCTAATAAACATCCCGTAATTAATACACTTTCCCTGACTCCTATATCCTGCTCTGGAGCAATGGCAGGGGGCTGCGCTGTATGTGGGGTATTTTACAAGGGCTCCTGTTTCTGTCAGTATAGGGTTAATGGGGAGAGTATGATCGGAATTTCTAGGTTTATGCTGTGACGTTACTGACGTTCTCCTGTCCTCTCCGCAGGCGCTGGCATAGACCGCCGGTTACTGCTACAACAGTTCAACCACCTCAACCACATGAACCCCGACTCGTTTGAACCCCAAGACCTGGACATGTTGATCAGAGCGGTGAGTGCTCCTCTTGGGTCTATTCACACAGTTTGTGCAATGTAACGTTCTTAGGGACGCAAAGCGGCTGCGTGATGCCGCGGAAGCTTGGTTCGCTAACTTTAGGTGCCCACACATGGTGCAATATAGCAGCCGATCCGACGGATTGGATCGATATTGCTGCTATATCGCACCGTGTGTGCGCATGATATCGGCCAGTGCGCGCTCATGTGGGGTCGTACATCGCGCCCACAGATCTTCCTGCAGGTTCGGTTGATCTGGGGACGCAATGTGCGATCCCATGCAGCGCTATGCCGGTGGGGGAGGGGGAGCCGGCATATCGGGCGGTCGGCCACCCGATCGCTCCGTATGTGGGGACTGTCCGATATGTCGGACCCCCCGTCGCGTCGCAAGGTACATATCGCACCGTGTATGGGCGGCTTTACGCTAATGCCAGTTTCTGTAGGGACAATGCGAAGATCAGTGCGGCCTCAAGCAGAAAGTCGCTCTGACCACTGTTTTTCCGTCCACAGTTGCAACTGTCACCGTTAGCATCGACCCTTGCACCTGACCCATGCTGGGTGCAAGTGATCCGTCAAACGCAGGCGCCTTTTCCCCCTACACGACTCGGAAACGCACGCAGCTTTTGATACATGCCCATAAATCAGGGTGGTTACGTGCGATCGCATTGCTATTTCCCAGCTCACACCCCGAAACACCCTCTTTCACAGAAAGACAGATCCGTCCAATAGGCCAGACATGTGTTAAAATTTGCTTCTGCACATGCGTTTGTATGCAAAATGTCACTGTGTGCGTCTGTGAACAGAGGTCCACATACTGGGCCTGATTCTGCAAGGACCGTAATTGCAAAGCTGCACGCAGGCTATAGATATGATGTATGCACGCAGGCTATAGATATGATGTATGCACGCAGGCTATAGATGTGATGTATGCACGCTGGCTATAGATATGCTGTATGCACGCAGGCTATAGATATATGATGTATGCACACAGGCTATAGATGTATGCTGTATGCACACAGGCTATAGATGTATGCTGTATGCACACAGGCTATAGATGTATGCTGTATGCACACAGGCTATAGATGTATGCTGTATGCACACAGGCTATAGATGTATGCTGTATGCACGCAGGCTATAGATATGCTGTATACACGCAGGCTATAGATATGCTGTATACACGCAGGCTATAGATATGATATATGCACGCAGGCTATAGATATGATATATGCACGCAGGCTATAGATATGATGTATGCACGCAGGCTATAGATATGATGTATGCACGCAGGCTATAGATATGATGTAGGCACGCAGGCTATAGATATGATGTAGGCACGCAGGCTATAGATATGATGTAGGCACGCAGGCTATAGATATGCTGTATACACGCAGGCTATAGATATGCTGTATACACGCAGGCTATAGATATGCTGTATACACGCAGGCCATAGATATGATGTATGCAGGCAGGCTATAGATATGATGTATGCACGCAGGCTATAGATATATGATGTATGCACGCAGGCTATAGATATATGATGTATGCACGCAGGCTATAGATATATGATGTATGCACGCAGGCTATAGATGTATGCTGTATGCACGCAGGCTATAGCTATATGATGTAGGCACGCAGGCTATAGATATGATGTATGCACGCAGGCTATAGATATATGACGTATGCACGCAGGCAGCTTTGCAATTGCAATCTTTGCACATATGGTAATGCACAGGAGGCATCAACGCAGCATTATCCAACGCAGCATCGGATAATCTACGTAACAACGGCCGGCTGTGGTGACCTGTGGGGTCCAGCAGCTGGCCGCCGCAGTTTAGAGGAAGAGGCCAGGATGGAGATCCTGGCTTCTTCCCTACCCCGCAACGGCGGCGACATGCCTCAGTTTCGGGAATCACTGACGGTCTGTGAGCGAGTTAGCAGGACCCATTCTGCACACTCACAGACTGGGTCCTGCACCTGAGCAGATTCCTGCACAGCGTGCACTGCTGATTCAGGCCCTGTGTACGTGCAGCTCATAGTCTCCCCCTACTGGCAGATATAGTGCAATACACTGTGTTACCCGCAGGCAACGAAAGACTTAGAAAACTACGACAAGGAACGTCACGACGAGTTCAAACGCTATGAAATGCTGAAGGAACACGAGAGAAGAGAATACCTGAAGAGCCTGGACGAGGAGAAGAGGAAAGAGGAGGAGGCCAAATACGAGGAGATGAAGAAAAAGCACAAAGAGCATCCGAAAATCAACCACCCCGTGAGTATGATCACGTCAGTCATACGGCATAAAATAAACGCAATTGTATACGAGGGACCCTTCATTTCTGGGCTTATTCAGGCAGAATTTACACCCCGAGGGTGACTGACCTGTGATCTGACCCCAGACCCCACAGTTCCCCTGTAGTCCCAAATTGTATCCCAATCTTATGTCCCAAATATGTCCCGTATCTCAGATTCTCACACAGACGATCACAGCTAGTTGGAAGGAACCGTTATTATGTGATATGTTCATTTGTCTTTATTGTTCAACAGATACAATAAGCACAAAAAAGTTTTACATTGTCTTTTGATAGCGACATTCTGTCATACGGCAGAAATAATCTTCCTCCTCGTGTTTTGAATGAAACCAGCAACAATTGTGTGCGAAAGTATCCTAAAACAAAATGATATAACATAAAGGCATGAGTAATGAAGGAGGCACCAGTCGGCCTCAGAGGTGGATCGGCAGTCAGCCAATCAGGAGCGGCGAGCTTAGTGCTGGCGACCGTCTTCTTCTTTTTTGCACAAGTCATCTGGCACCTGCAAGTTATACGGCTGCTGACAGGCATATCTGCCTCAGTCGCTATTACGTGGACCACTACCGTACGTGACCACTGTTACACCGGTATGCGGTCAGGAAGCCGGCGATCGAAATGCCGACCGCCGGCTTCCCTACTGTGAAATCCCAGCATGGGACTAATGATAGGCGTCGAAATCCCGACGCCTATAAATATCCACCTGCCAAATCGCAACGCCTGGCATACCGGACGAAGGTAAGCCGGGCATCGGGAGCGGACAGCCGCGCGGGTGGGGTTAGGTTTAGGGGCTCCCGGGGGGACTTAGGGTTATGCAACCTTAGGGTTAGGCTAGGGGAAGGGGGGGGGTTAGGGTTAGGCACTAGGGGGGGAGGGTTAGGGTTGGGGGTGGGGGAGAGGGTTAGGGATAGTTAAAATACTTACCCTGTCGGGATCTTCAGTCTTCTGCCTTCCGGGTCAGCATTACATCCGCCGGGCTTATGTCCGGCGGTATGTCATACCGATTCCGTTACACCGCCCCTTCCCTCCCAGTCTCACTCTCCAAGTGTAATATGGCGTAAGTATCAAATCTACACACAGACCTATGGGCCGATTTATCAATGAGTTTTATCATACGCAATGAGTTTTATGGGTTTTAAAACTTGTTGCATATGATAAATGGTGCTCCAGCCAATCAGCTCCCAACTGTCATCTGTTTGAAAAATGACAGTTGGGAGCTGATTGGCTGGAGCACCATTTATCATACGCAACGAGTTTTAAAACTTATTGCGTATGATAAAACTCATTCATAAATGAGGCCCTTAGGCATGTAACTTTTTGTTGTAGGCATTCATACTACTAATTTGTGTATTCATACTACGCAAACTGTGTATACCCAACTCACTATGAGCCCCATCGTCTATATAACCCGAACAGAGTTATCCTTCTACAATAAGAGATGTAGTTCCTAATCCCCGGGGAATGGCAGCCGCCTCTTATCCTCTGTCGGCTCTTTCTCTTGTGTCTTTGTTGAACAGTCCCTCCGGCATCTTAGTGACCGAGAGAGGAGGAATCGGCTGCCGTCAGTGCTAGACGGGTGAGAAGCCCCCGATGCCCTACGAGGCTATATTCATCCAGTGAGAGGAATCCCGAGCCAGTCACCACTTGCTGGAAAATATTGTGTCCAGTATTGAAGCTGAGGCGGTGCCCGTATGTCCGTAGTGCCGTCTTACATGAGAATACCATTCTGCTGTCACTGTACCTTACTGAGAGTCTCACCCAGTGATATTGTTGGGCCAAGTACACTGGGAGTATCGCAGTAAGCCTATAGGTCACAGAGGTTGAGAATAAGAAATGGTTGTACATCGCCACCTGCTGCTCAGAAGTGGTAAATGGTGCATCAGGTTTAGAACGTAAAGCCCAAAGTGATATTGTATTACGTACCCGCCTGGGCATGCCAGGGAGATGTATATGTGTGTGGGTCTATAATCTGTGTATTACTCTCTGCTTCTTTGTGGTATCTGAGGAATATTAATAAATGTTATTCCAGGGCAGCAAGGACCAGCTGAAGGAAGTTTGGGAGGAGACCGATGGGCTGGATCCCACTGATTTTGACCCAAAGACCTTCTTTAAGCTGCACGGTAAGAACGTGATCCCTATAATCCACCCTCCAACATAAAGGCTGCATTCCGTGGGTCCAGGAAGGAGAGCAGGCATGAGCTGGCCGTAAGCAGAACCTGCTGATTATTATGAGTGATGCAGGGCGTAGAGGGGTGACGGTCTCCCTGGAGTATTGGGGGTAAATGAGGCACCCTCAGTGTATCTCTGCCATCACTGGCTAATGTAGTGTGATCCTGATGTGGAGAGGGCCACAGGGTGATACAGGGAGTTGGGGGCTAGTAATATTAGACTTCCTCTCAGTTCTTTACCTTGTTCTAATGTGTAACCGAGGTACCATATGTCGGCCCAACGCTCAGTGTGTACCCGGCGTAAGTCAGTAACACCAACAGGTCATGATTTTATGGTTTTTGGCTGTGGAAACAAGAAGGGTTACTTACTGACCCAGCAAAGTGAAGCAGCTAGTATGATTAAAGTTATCCAGAAAACATGACCTGTTGGGGGCACTGGAGAATTGGACTTGAGAACCATTGCTCTAAAATGGTTAAATCCATGGTAAATACCAATGGTAGCCCTGCTACATAATCACATAGAAACAGTCCTGTGTTATTTCCCAGTACCATGTAATATGTTTAATTGAACACTTTACAGATACTAACGGAGACGGCTTTATCGATGAGCAGGAGTTAGAAGCTCTGTTTACTAAGGAGGTAGGAAAATGGATTTTTATCCGCTATATAACCGTGTTTTATGTCCTCGCAGTGTCACATGTATGAATGTTAAGTAATATTGTCCCTGGAATTAATACATGTATGAATGACTGGTAACGTCAATCCTGGAATTAGTACATGTATGAATGAATGGTAATATTGCCCCCGGAATTAGTACATGTATGAATGACTGGTAATATCGCCCCCGGAATTAGTACATGTATGAATGACTGGTAATATCGCCCCCGGAATTAGTACGTGTATGAATGACTGGTAATGTCACTCCTGGAATTAGTACATGTATGAATGACTGGTAATATTGTCCCTGGAATTAGTACATGTATGAATGTCTGGTAATGTCACTCCTGGAATTAGTACATGTATGAATGACTGGTAATGTCATTCCTGGAATTAGTACATGTATGAATGGACTGGTAATGTCACCCCTGGAATTAGTACATGTATGAATGACTGGTAATGTCACTCCTGGAATTAGTACATGTATGAATGACTGATGATGTCACCCCAGGAATTAGTACATGTATGAATGACTGGTAATGTCACCCCAGGAATTAGTACATGTATGAATGACTGGTAATGTCACTCCTGGAATTAGTACATGTATGAATGTCTGGTAATGTCACTCCTGGAATTAGTACATGTATGAATGACTGGTAATATTGCCCTCGGAATTAGTACATGTATGAATGAACGGTAATATCGCCCTCGGAATTAGTACATGTATGAATGACTGGTAATATTGTCACCGGAATTAGTGCATGTATGAATGACTGGTAATGTCACTCCCGGAATTAGCACGTGTATGAATGACTGGTAATGTCACCCCCAGAATTAGTACATGTATGAATGACTGGTAATGTCACTCCCGGAATTAGTACGTGTATGAATGACTGGTAATCTTGCCTCCGGAATTAGTACATGTATGAATGACGACTGGTAATGTCACCCCTGGAATTAGTACATGTATGAATGACTGGTAATGTCACCCCCGGAATTAGTACTTGTATGAATGACTGGTAATAACACCCCCGGAATTAGTACATGTATGAATGACGACTGGTAATGTCACTTACGGAATTAGTACATGTATGAATGACTGGTAATATCGCCCTCGGAATTAGTACATGTATGAATGACTGGTAATATCGCCCTCGGAATTAGTACATGTATGAATGACTGGTAATATTGTCCCCGGAATTGGTACATGTATGAATGACTGGTAATGTCGCTCCTGGAATTAGTACATGTATGAATGACTGGTAATGTCACTCCTGGAATTAGTACATGTATGAATGACTGGTAATGTCACCCCAGGAATTAGTACATGTATGAATGACTGGTAATGTCACTCCTGGAATTAGTACATGTATGAATGACTGGTAATGTCACTCCTGGAATTAGTACATGTATGAATGACTGGTAATATTGCCCTCGGAATTAATACATGTATGATTGACTGGTAATATTGACCCCGGAATTAGTACATGTATGAATGACTGGTAATATTGCCCCTGGAATTAGTACATGTATGAATGACTGGTAATATTGCCCCCGGAATTAGTACATGTATGAATGACTGGTAATGTCACCCCTGGAATTAGTACGTATATGAATGACTGGTAATGTCACCCCCGGAATTAGTACTTGTATGAATGACTGGTAATGTCACCCCCGGAATTAGTACGTGTATGAATGACTGGTAGTGTCACCCCTGGAATTAGTACATGTATGAATGACTGGTAATGTCACCCCTGGAATTAGTACATGTATGAATGACTGGTAATGTCACCCCTGGAATTAGTACGTATATGAATGACTGGTAATGTCACCCCTGGAATTAGTACATGTATGAATGACTGGTAATATTGCCCTCGGAATTAGTACATGTATGAATGACTGGTAATGTCGCCCCTGGAATTAGTACATGTATGAATGACTGGTAATGTCACTCCTGGAATTAGTACATGTATGAATGACTGGTAATATTGCCCTCGGAATTAGTACATGTATGATTGACTGGTAATATTGCCCCCGGAATTAGTACATGTATGAATGACTGGTAATATTGCCCCTGGAATTAGTACATGTATGAATGACTGGTAATATTGCCCCCGGAATTAGTACATGTATGAATGACTGGTAATGTCACCCCTGGAATTAGTACGTATATGAATGACTGGTAATGTCACCCCCGGAATTAGTACTTGTATGAATGACTGGTAATGTCACCCCCGGAATTAGTACGTGTATGAATGACTGGTAGTGTCACCCCTGGAATTAGTACATGTATGAATGACTGGTAATGTCACCCCTGGAATTAGTACATGTATGAATGTCTGGTAATGTCACCCCTGGAATTAGTACGTATATGAATGACTGGTAATGTCACCCCCGGAATTAGTACGTGTATGAATGACTGGCAATGTCACTCCTGAAATGAATGCATCTGCAAATGACTGCTGATATCACCCCTGGAATTAGTACATGTATGATTAATGGGTAATATCGACCTTCGAATTAGTACATGTTTGAATGACAGGTAAAATCACCCCTGGAATTAGTACATATGTGAAAGATGGTTAATACGTCCCCTGCAATTAGTACATCTATAATTAATGGGTAATATCACACATGGAATTAGCACATGTATGACTGACTGACTGGTAATATCTCCCCGGTAGTTAGTACATGTGTGACTGGCTGCTGGTATTGGTCATGGAATTATTACATGTGTCACTGTCCTCTGGGGTTTGCTCCTGGAATTATACATAATGATTGATATTATTTATCTGTTTACACCTATTGGTAATAACATTTTATAATATATTTGTGACTTTAAGATTTTGTGAATACTAATGTCTCTGGTTTCCTACAGCTGGAGAAGGCTTATGACCCCAAAAATGAGGAGGACGATATGGTTGAGATGGAGGAAGAAAGGTTACGAATGAGAGAGCATGTTATGAATGAGGTAACTCTATTACTACTGATGATGTTTATTTAACCACTTAAAGACTGGAGGGATTTCCTTCCCTCATGTCTAAACCAACGGGGGAAAAAAAATAAGAAACAAACATCTTTTGTAATAAATTAGTTGTTCCATCCATATTGATAGCAAATATACTGTGTATGTATAGCAAACAGGGATATGTATTATAGCGGCACGGATCTTTACCAAGGCGAAGCAGAAAGCACTACTGACCAGATGTATAAACATCTCGTCTCCTGGAATGAAAACTCCCCCTCTCCGGCGATCCCCACCAGAGCCCACAGTGCATCAACCTAGTGTTATGCGCTGTCTCTCCCTGGCCGGTTCCTCTGGGCACTGGCGAGTTCTTGCAAGCATCACAAGATCTCACGTGGAGCCCGGCAGCCGCTGCAGCCAGGGACAGTGCTGTCCCTGCGAGGTGGTAGGGTAACTGCAGCTGTCAAAATCGGTAGCTGCATCTGTCGGTACAGTCAGTACCACTGACTGTTCATACATTAGGTGGCACATCTGCACCCCATCTTGTAGATAGGAGCGCCGATAATGACTGGGGTGCATAGCTTCCCTGTCATTTACCACCCAACCCCATTTTAATACATGGGGGAGAAGCGGTATCGGCACACATGACGTGCGCTGATACTACTCCACCCCAATATCGCATATTCATACAAAGTCTGATGCGGTCATTGGGCCAAGAAACTGTAACAACGTGGGTTGTTTTTGACTTTTATATTTTGCAGGAGCAGATCTTGGCAGAGGGTCCTGATCTGCGCCTCTTCTGTATCTGCGTAGCAATAGATCAATTGTAGTAGTTTTATTATCTTTTATCTATAAGCCCCACAGGGGTTCCGCTGAACCGGACATAAGGGACAGAACAACAACAAGTCGCTAGTATGCAAACGGATGGAATTTTACAACTTTACATAATTACGTAATGAAAACAAGGACAGAGGTCCCTGCTCTCATAAGGTTACACTATAGACGGACTAATAATAAACTTTACTTCAGCAGGAAGAACATGTTTTTTTTTTTTTTACTATTCTAGTAAACGCACAGCTAGGAATGGCGATTGTCTGTTGTTTACATGTTGTTACGGAGACCTGTCAGCCAATGGGCTAAATGCCATTTATATTCTGCCTGTTCATCGGTTATGGTATAAAAGCTAGACATTTAAATGGTCCACAATGTCTAGATCGAAACCAGATGTTCGACAGGCAATAGGTCAACGGGAATAAAATGTCGATACACTAAAGAAGAAGGTCGACAGGGTCAAAAGGTCGACACGTAAATGGTCTACACCTATTTTTTCTTCTAACCCGAATCTTCACCCTAATCCTCCCTCCTGGTGCCTAACCCTAACCATCGAAGTAGGTTCCTGACCCTAACCGTCCCTTCTATTGCCTAACCCTTCGGTAAGTGCCTAACCTTAACTGTTGGGGTAAGTGCCTAACCCTAACCCTCCGATAAGTGCCTAACCCAAAAAGAAAAAGGAAAAAAAAGTGTTTCGACATTCTCAAGTCGACCTTTTGGCACTGACCTTTTGTCCCTGTCGACCTACTGCCTGTCTAACATCTGGTGTCTATCTAGACTTTGTCAACCTTTTTAATATAGATCTGTAGCCCGGATACCCTGTTCATCTATACTGTCTGGTAGCTTTCTGTGTCCTGTATCTCCCTCAGGTGGATGTGGACAAGGATCGCCTGATAAACCTGGAAGAGTTCTTAAGAGCTGCACAGAAAAGAGAATTCCTGGAGCCAGAGGGCTGGGAGGTAATACGTTCTATATTAATATAATGCACAATTTCTGGTCTGTTTTGTTGGGACACATATATTATAGTGATCAATGATCCCGGTGAAATACTCTGTGTGTTCCTTACACGCAAAGTGCACCAGTGAACAGGGATGTGTACATGTGTAATAAGCAGGTGGGGGTACATTAGAATATTTGTATAATAGGTGCCATCATTACCCAGAGCTTTATGTGCACTATATTATATCCCTAATGTTCCCGTTACCCGGCCATATCCGCAGTACATCCTCATTGAATGTCTCCTGTGTTCTCATACATTGATGTCTTCTTGTCCATTCATATGACGGCAGACCCTGGACGAGCAGCAGCTGTACACGGAGGAGGAGCTGCTGGAGTTTGAGAAACACATTTCTCAGACAGAAGATGAACTAAACAGGAAGAAGCAGGAACTGTACAAACAACAAGAGGAGCTGAAGAAGCAACACGAGTACATCCAGGCCCAGAAACAGGAGCTGCAGCAGGTAACCCGCCCGGCCCTTGTGTGATACCATAGCTGTATTCTCAGATTATATTGCTGCTGGCTGGAGTGAGACTGGCTGCTGGTGGCAGCTGGGACGGAGTCCGGTGGCAGCTGGGAGGGAGACTGGCTGCTGGTGGCAGCTGGGAGGGAGTCTGGTGGCAATTGGGAGGGAGACTGGCTGCTGGTGGCAGCTGGGAGGGAGTCTGGTGGCTGCTGGGAGGGAGACTGGCTGCTGGTGGCAGCTGGGAGGGAGTCTGGTGGCAGCTGGGAGGGAGTCTGGTGGCAGTTGGGAGGGAGACTGGCTGCTGATGGCAGCTGGGAGGGAGTCTGGTGGCAGCTGGGAGGGAGACTGGCTGCTGGTGGCAGCTGGGAGGGAGTCTGGTGGCAATTGGGAGGGAGACTGGCTGCTGGTGGCAGCTGGGAGGGAGTCTGGTGGCTGCTGGGAGGGAGACTGGCTGCTGGTGGCAGCTGGGAGGGAGTCTGGTGGCAGTTGGGAGGGAGACTGGCTGCTGGTGGCAGCTGGGAGGGAGTCTGGTGGCTGCTGGGAGGGAGACTGGCTGCTGGTGGCAGCTGGGAGGGAGTCTGGTGGCAGCTGGGAGGGAGTCTGGTGGCAGTTGGGAGGGAGACTGGCTGCTGATGGCAGCTGGGAGGGAGTCTGGTGGCTGCTGGGAGGGAGTCTGGTGGCAGCTGGGAGGGAGACCTGCTGCTGGTAGCAGCTGGGCGGGAGTCTAGTGGCAGCTGGGAGGGAGTCTGGTGGCAGCTGGGAAGGAGCCTGGCTGCTGGTGGCAGCTGGGTGGGAGTCTGATGGCAGCTGGGAGGGAGACTGGCTGCTGGTGGCAGCTGGGAGGGAGACTGGCTGCTGATGGCAGCTGGGAGGGAGACTGGTGGCAGCTGGGTGGGAGACTGGCTGCTGGTGGCAGCTGGGAGGGAGTCTGGTGGCAGCTGGGAGGGAGACTGTCCGCTTTGAGTAGACCGGTCGCTGGGGAACATTGATTGCCGGAACTGGTAGCAGCCGGGAGTATGGTTCATTCCTACCTGTGTCACTCAGACAATTCAGGTAACTGACTGAAAGCCACAGCACCGAGCACGTCCGCCTGTGGCTGGTGGGTTGAGATGGTAAATGTAATGGTTTATAGAACACGTATAGACTATAATAAATCCACCGTAACTCTGCAGTGTTCTCCTCCTTGTTAATGAAGTACTAGGTCTTGGTGTAGGGAATAGTAATAAATAACATATGATGATAATTCTTCCATGACTGCAGGTCGTACAACAGATGGAGCAGAAGAAGATGCAGCAGTCTGATCCCCCCTCAGTCCCTGACAGCAATTCTCTTTTCCAGCCAGGTAAGCCATAAGCGTTTGCTGCCATCCCACAGAAACGTCTACACGACTTGGCGACTCTTTGTTGCCATGGTCAGGACCTGGCACGTTTATTGTTACCACGACAGGTTGTCCTTTGTTAGGGCTTATTATTGTGAGCAGAGGAGGCTTTATAGGAAGAAAGACCAAAATTCTGATCTAATTCTACAAAATCTATCACTGTCTGATGACCAGCTACTGTTATCCACAACTTGTTGTCATCCCCCAACAATAAATACCCTCCCCCATAGCAGTTAATCTTTTCCGTCCGCCCAGACACACTCTGTAAGCGGAGTCCCAACTGGTTATTTACTTTGCACAGTCTCCCCAGCGATTTGCAGACAGATTATCTGAGGTGTGAGGGACGGTCGCCATTACTAGCTACTCTGCACATTAATACAGGGAGACGCTTATAGACGCGGAAGTCCCAGAGCCATCACCTATTCAGCGCACAAGCGATGGTTAGTGGTGCAGGCCGAATACTGGTAGCAAATCTCCATATCATGTACAGGCACTCTCCAAAGACGCCACTAGGGATGGAGCCTTCCGCCATTGCCTGCACGGAGAGCGGCTTCACCTGTAAGGACACTAGGCAGAATAAGCTATTTAATCACTAGCACTACTGTAACGTAAGAGAAGGTCAGAATATTTTAATAATGCCATCAAAATTAAATTCTGTTTTGTAAAACTAAGAGGGGGATTCAATTGCAGACGAAGGGTGCGAATTGCCGTTGCCGCGGCGGTTAAATGCCGGTAACGGTAGCCTGTCTCTCACTCTCAGCCCGGCCAACAAAATGCCCAATTTGGACAAAAGTGCTCGCTACCCTATGGGGTAGTGAACACTTTTGTACAAGATTCCGCTGCCGTAAATCCCAGCGGCTGCCGGACGAACAAATTTGCCCTTAATAAAATTCCCGCGTAACACTTTATCAAGTCATAAGTAGTATAAACCTTGTATTACTGCTGTACATACCTCTGGCCCCCCTCCGCATGTAATGACTGCAGTACGTGTTAGATACTATTACACTGGATGGGTGGATACATTCTCTTCTGTGATTCTTTACAGCTGGTGACCAAGTAGCCCATTTGGCATCTCCAGAAGTCGGCCAGCCTCTGCCCCCAGGACATTTGCCGGAAGCCGCAGTACCGCACAGCCAGTAAACTCCATTACACCGACAGTAGAAGATTCGCCCATAAACTGACATAACGTCCAAATCTGAGCACTACTGAAGGATCTGTCTACAAACTGTTATCCCTTAACCGGAGCCTCCCACGTTCCTGGATATATTGCTACTATTTACTTACAGTCCGTGTCCTAGTCTGTTGTACCCGGGACCAACCTGAAGAATAAAATCAGACTATTTTCTGTGTATAGTTTCTAAGAGATGTCGCACATTGTATCACCGAGGGCGGGAATAAAAGTATTTGGTCATGGAATACATTTTAGCATTACCTGAACAGCCCTTACAGAAACACAGACATGGGGTGATAGCATGAAACCAGCTGCTAAGGATGACCGTGCCGTTACTGACCTATAACACTGTATACCACCAATGTGTTGTGTCACTTAACTGAAAGTGGCATCCGTACACGCTGTAATACGGAACAGGTTTAAGTAACAACAGAGTTAAGCAAAATACTCAAGCAAGGGATTATTCTGGAAGTGCCTATAAAAAAAAATCCAAAACCAAGATGGATTTTTACTGAAGTACTGATAAAGGGCAGTTCAAGAACAAGTGGTGACCTCTAGTGGCAGGGGATGGAATTGTCAGATCATATTCCTGTTGGCATCCTCTACACTAAGCCTGGCTAACCTATGGCTCTCCAGCTGGATCCAGGGCCGGCGCTAGGCTGTGCTGCGCCCAGCGCCGTCCTATGTTGCCGCCCCTTCCCTCCTCCGCTCCCTCCCCGTGAGCTCAAATATGACCTATAGCACTGGGAGGGAGGTGGGCGTTTCCTGCGCCCTCTGGAAACAGTAGCGCTCCGGGCAACGGACCTGCTTGCCCGTGCCTGGAGCCGCTACTGGCTGGATCTCTCACAAAACTACAAGTCCCAGCATTCTTTGCCAGCTGTTTGGTGGGAGGGTATGCTTCACAACAGCTGGAGAGCCACATGTTGATGAGGCCTGCTCTAGACCCTGGGTTATTAACCAGGAATACCTGTACCCCCCCCCACCCTGTTCTCTCTCCCCAGTTCTGTCTCGCTCCTCATCCCCTCCTTCCCCTCCCACTCTACCTCTCTGTCTCTTCCCCCATTCCGCCCTGTTTAAGTCCATTATATAATACAGGGGTCAGGGAACTTTTTTACCTTTTACCCCAAATTATATTTAGATACACCGACGCTACCCCCTTGATTTGAAAGGAAGGAAATCCTATAGTAGTGCCCCCATATAATGCCCCTGTAGTAGTGCCCCCATAGTTATGCCCCTGTAGCGTGCCCCCATAGTTATGCTCCTGTAGTAGTGCCCCCATAATTATGCCCCTGTAGTGCCGCTTGTACAAAAAAAAAGCCTTACCTTAATCCCCGCTCCTGCATCCGCCGCCCTTCTGTCCACCCGGCTGCTCCTCGGAACTATGGGAGAGACATCATGACATCTCTCCCATAGTGCGCATGGAGAGAGCCGGAAGCTGGAGTTCAGAAGAGAACTCCAGCCTGCGGCTAATGCGGCGCTGCAGGGAAGGAGCCGGGCGCCCGCTGGTAATAACATCTCAGCGGGCGTCCGGCTTAGAGCCTCCCTGCGGCGCTGGGCTGGAGGTCACCAGTGACCTCCATTCCTGGGGGTAATGGACGGACAGCCGGGTATGCAATGATTCATATGCATGCCCGGCTGTCCGTCCATTACCCCCAGGAATTTCAGTTTTACCCCATATGGGGTAATTTACCCCTGTTCCCCGACCACTGATATAATAGTTACTGTGCTTTATTGAATGCGGTTACATTGTTATTATAAATGCTATTTGCTTTAATACACTAAACTTGTAAACTGCATATCGGGGTAGGTATTTCCCAGTTAGGACAAGAGTTTTTTTTTTTTCCTTTTAACATTATTGACATTCATTCCCTCCCCGCACACCTCCACCTGCAGAACCCCAGTCCAGCGTCCAGCACTTCTGACCGCTGCAGCCCCCCCTCGGTCCAACTGCCTCTAACTGCAGCACCCACTAGTTCAGACGCCACTGCTTGCTGCACCCCTACATCAATAGACACCTTTGATTGATGCCCCCTCAGTTCAGCCACCTCTGACTGCATCACCGACCCCCATCCAAACAGTTCTGCCTACTGCACCCTCCTCATTTCTGCCATCTCTTCCTGATGCACTTCCCCATCCTGGCACCTCTGACTAAAGCAACCCCCCCAGTTCTGTCACTTCTGACTGCAGCACCCCCCACTCCAGACTCCTCTGCCTGCTGACCCCTCCAAACCCACCACTGAAGAAGTTCTTCATGCATTAGTCCAGTCCAGCTGTTTCCTTTGAGGAACAAGGCGGGGTGGTCCACTTACACTTAGGAATGGTCATTTTCTGGCCATCCCAAACAGAATCCTTAACAGAACCCTGCTGGGCTCAGGATAGAGATGACAACGTAAAAAACACTGCCCACCGAACTTGATGAGAATTTAAGAACTGATCATGATTAAGATACAACAGGTTATTATGGTCAGTATAAATGGTGACGGGAAGCTGAGTACCATCCGGAAGATATCGCCACTCCTCCAAGGTGAGCTTCATGGCGAGTAACTCACCTATAGTGTAATTTTTTTTCAGCAGGAAGGAATTTACCCAAAAATAATCCACATGGATGCCACTGACCATCCTCCGCTTTCTGTGAAAGTCCTATTCCTTCGGAAGATACATTCACTTCTAGATAGAATGGTGTGGCCAAGTTAGGTTGATGTAGAATTGTAACAGAAGTAAAGGGTTTTTGAGACTTCAGAAGGCCATAAATTCCTCTTCAGACCACTTGCGAGGATTAGCAACCTTTTTTTGTGCGCACAGTAAGAGGTGCAACAATGATGGAATAGTTTTGGATAAACTTTCTGTAATAATTGGTGAACCTTAGGAAGTGTTGCACTGATTTCAAAGTGTTCGGTTGAGGCCAGTCAATAATTGCTTGGACTGCTTCAGAATCCATGCACAAGTCCGTACTGGAAATCATGTATCCCGGGAACGGAATAGAGGTGACCTGAAAAGTACACTTTTCTATTTGACAGAAGTTTACATTTTCTCAATCGTTGAAGAACCTCCTTTACGTGTTTCCGATGAGAAATGCGGTCAGGTGATAAAATAAGACCATCATCCAGGTATACCACCGCTGAATGGTACGGAAGGTCCCGAAATATTTCATTTACAGTTTTGTAAAACTGCTGGAGCATTACTGAGACAGAAGGGCATCACAAGATACTCACCATGCCCATCTCTTGTGTTAAAGGTCGTTTTACACTCATCTGTCTGATGCAAATTAAATTGTAAGCTTCTCGAAGATGGAGTTTGGAGAAGATGGTTGCTCTTTTTACCCAATCTAACAATTCTGTTATGGGAGGGATTGGACAACGATTTTTGATTGTGATATAGTTTAGCACGCGGTAATCGATACACCGGCCCAAGCCTCCATCTTTCTTCTTGTTGAAGAAGTACCCAGCAAAGGCTGGTGATGAGGGACAATCAACATCAACATGGCTGCACCCATGACCCTCAGGAGTAAAATGTCAGCGCTCTGGAACAGAATGGCACACAGTAATAAAGCACCGCCAGACAGGGTATGACTAAGTTACGGGTTTTGTGACAGAACAATTGGAATTAGCTGAGCATTAAATCAGAATACAGTGGTGGGACCTGTAGTTCTCCAGATCCCCTATAAAAAAACAAACAAAAACTTTTCTACTTTTAAACAATTTTGTTACCCCTCTCCCACCACTATATGAATGTGTGAAGAAGCCTAGTTCTGTCATCAGAAGGATATTTATTCTTGGGAGGAAGCGGATACTGGGCCTGATTCAGCAAGGAAAGCAGTTGCTTATACACACGCAATTGGCCGGTTGTTGCGTACTGGCACGCGTATGCATCGCAGTGTGCGTGCGCGAACCATTCTTTGCGATCGGGGCTGCGACCTCAGTGGTGACGCAGACCTATTGCAGAGTGACAGGAATTGCCGTTTGTGGGTGGTGATGAGGGGTGGCCGGGTGAACGCAGGCGTGCCAGTGCGTTGCAGGGGCGTGCATAAATTATCCACTGCAAAGGCATAAGCAGCCTGAGGTCTCAGCGTGCGCTGAAGTAAGCAATTCCTGAGTGAGGTCGGACCTGCCTCAACTGTGCGTATGGGTCCGATGGTACTTGATTGTACCGATGTTTTCGCAGTCTTTCTAACCATTACGGATGTGCGTGTAGGTGAAGTGGGCGTCCTTTTGTAGTGCTGGGGTGGCATAGCAATCGCTATGGATTAGCATACTATCACAGTTGAACTGTGGGCCTGATTCAGACCCGCTCGCAAACGCTATGTTTGGCCACTGCACATGCGCACGCCGGAGCCGGCTCCGACGTGCGCATGCACGAAACCCGGCTAGCGACCGTCGCTCCGGGTCTCGAACCAAAAGGGGGCGGCTGTCGATATTGATCGACAGCTCGCACCGTTTTGGAGGCGTGGCGGGGGGGTGGCTTCACAAACGGAGGCGTTCCCAAGCGAACGCCTGCCGTTTGTGGGCGGCCCCACTGACATCACCAGTGATGTCAGTCAGTGGGAGAGCTTCCGGCTCTATTAGAGCCAGAAGCTCTCTGGGGCTTGCGGAAGACGAGACCCTACCACAAGGGCTCATTGCAAGCCCCGATGGTCGCGATGGTCTTGACCGCTCGCACTAGCTGTGGGTGGTAACCCACAGCCATGCGAGCGGCCAGGAGGCCGCACAAAAAAAAAAACGCCCTGATTCAGAGCGAGCGCTCTTTCAGAGCGTCCGGCTCTGAATCAGGCCCTGTGTGCGTACGCTATATTGCAATCTGCAGTGAAGCAGGCCCACAGCCCCATGTTGGACATCATGGTAGTGGGACCCCACCCTCTCTGTCCCCAGCCCAGCTTGTTAAAGCCTAATTCTCGTAACGTTTTAGGGGGGACCACACTCCTTTTAAACAACAACACAACCAACCCTACCATTTTAAAAGGGTCAAACTGTTTTTTATTTTATTTTTTTAAACAGGTTTTTGCAGTATTTTATGGTGCATTTTTAAACCTTTCCCCGATTACATTTGTTAACTTGTACCTTCATGGACTTCCGGTGGGCGGGGCATCAAGTATGGCCGCGTTTTAACTTGGCTCCTTGTGAAGGACATTGAATCCTGAAACATCAGGACACGAAACACAGAATTGAACCTAGCTGTGTTCACCATAATATCCCTTTTCACCTGAGGAATCCAGGGATATCCATATTGCCAGGGAGCCTAAAGTATTTTCCCCGGAATCCAGCCATTAATTTAATGGCCTGCGTGACCGCCGAGAGCCTGCTTGGCGCGAACACACTCTGACAACCAGAAGGGTTTCCCTTGTGGGACTTCAACGCCTGGGGAGTCTCTTACCTGCTGTCCGCTGATTTGCTGCAGACTCGGCGTTGCTGGGACTAAACAGGTCTAACGGGGTCCTCTTGGAGCCGACAGGACCTTCCGCGCGGACGAGCGCTGCCTGCTCCCGGCGGGCATTCTGTGACATACCGCCCCTGGCCTGCGGGAGGGACACCATCTATTGCTGACTCGGCAGCTGCCTATTGCCGTGTATGCCCGCTTCCTACGCCCGCTGTGGACCTGCTGGGCTGCTTCGTTTCTGACTCCAGGTGGGGGTGGTGCTGCCATCCGCTGACTGAAGCTGCGGACGCTGGAGACGGCCTCTCCCGGTTGCCCTTACCTGATGTGCCAGCCGTAGATGTGGAAGAGCGGCTCCTTATCTGCAAATTGATCAAGCATCTGAGCCAATTGCCTTGTTCAAGGGGCTGTGGAAAGCTGTGGAGCCGCTGCGCCTCTGCCATCCTGCTGAGCTGCTGGGGGTCGATCCGGAGATTGCAGCTGAAGTCGGGGGTCAGGTACTGCATGCGCTGCCTAGCGCTCTGACTACCCTGCCTAGGTGACTCTAGTGACCAAAGCCTGTGATATAGGTCACTGACTATTCTGGCCTGGCTTATCAGAGGTGATCAGTCCTGTCACCTGTTTGTGACCCCTGACATTGTCTTCCTTGAGTCCCCCCCCCCCCCCCTCTGGTGCTAACACTTTACTCACAGAGTTTTGTTTGAAAATATTCAACGCTCCGAATATTTTGATTTCTTTGACTCTGTCTCCACCTAGTGGAGAAACTTTACAACTGAACTGCGATGTGTTTTTCTGATGCTATAATACATCGTATTGTTTTCTTTTCTGTGATATTTGCATAATTACATATAGGTTGTACTGGGCTAATGCTGAATTGTTGACTGCTGATATATGGTAGTTTTAAATGCTCTGTAGATGGGGGTTTTTTTGAACCGCACTACACTGTGCCAACTTTTTACAATTTTTGTGTTCATTCTAACAAGTGACCATACAACTGTTGCTGTCAACAATGTGTATGATACAATCTAAACTAACAACCACAATGTGATTACTATGGTTATAGCTTTATTATACAAATCCGAGTAGCTTCAACCCTCTAATTGTTGTATTGTAAGTCTATGAATACTTTAAGATAACTATTACCAAATACTGTATTGGTTGCGTAGGACAACTATAACTTTCACTGTCTTGTTTCTGGGTGCTTGGATATGGACAAATACGTCCATAAGAATACTTCAAATAAAACTCCCCAATCTAACACAAACACTAGAATGAATAGATCTGGCAAATCCACTGGGAAATCCCAGCCTCCGCCTACCCCTACTGGGGAGGAAACATCGGCTAGTATTTCTAACGATGATGCTCCTTGTGGTCACCCATCAATTACGGAAATGGTTCAGGAGATTTCCAAACTGATAATGCCCCAAATAGAAAAAATTAAAAAAAAACTTGAAAACATTCAAACATTATTTGATACGGCTCTAACTAAAATAGAGGCAAACACTACTAGAATTAACACACTGGAGCAAAGGGTGAGTGACACAGAGGACCAGACTCATACGCTCCAAAATTCTTCAGATACATTAACAAATTCCGTTCAAGCCATGCAGGCCAAAATAGATGATCTGGAGAATAGACACAGGAGGAATAATCTCCGGTTTATCGGAATTCCGGAAACAATATGAGATTCGCAGCTATCGGAATACATTATTACCTCTGTGATGGGAACACTTGACATATCAGATGCCACGTTGCTTTCTCATATTGACAGGGCTCATCGAATTGGCCCAGAAAGACAGGATGTAGCAGGCAGACCTAGACCAGTTATTGCGAGATTCCTGGACTATAGGATGAAGGAACACATTTTGCGTGCTTATCGCAAAGTTTCTCAGTTGCTAGTTAATGGGGATCGTATCTTGATATTTCAAGATTTTTCGGCATCTGTTTCTCAGAAACGTAGAGAGTTTTCGGAGGTCTGTAAGACACTACATGATCATAACACACGTTTTGCCTTAATGTATCCAGCGAAACTCAGATTCCAAAATAATGGCCGTACGTTGTTCTTTACTGATTCGAATCAAGCAAAAGAACATGTCTCACGTATGTTCAGTCGACAAGACAGTCCTCCACACGATTGATTGAATTTATCTAATTTACCTGGTGTAGTTCATAGATTTAATGTATCTGTACTATAATAAGCTACTTGGGATTTGTTATTTTCACAAATCTGAAATATGATAGAGAACAAATATAAACAATTTATTTCAAGTTATGTTCTGCGATCGCCAATATGTTTATTGGTGCTCGCTTTGTTTTGGATAATAATGGAAAATTCGATAAAAAGTTGGATAAAGCAATGTATGTTTTTTAAGTTAGTCTATAAAGATGTCTGGCTGGCCTCCCCCCCCCCCCCCCCCCCCCCTTATAATGAGATTATCTTGCTCAAACAGCAGAATGTACACACACCTGAACCTCCCTGCTTGCTGGGACGGGGAGGAGGTGGTTTTTGTGATGTCTCTGATTAAACACGCCCATTTACGTCAGGGAATTGGCTAATGCAGCTATAACAAACCCAAGAGTTCTGTCCTCTTGCTCTGACAAATATTTTGGGATGGTTTCTTGGAACGTGGGGGGTCTTAACTCTCCCATCAAACGAAAAAAAGTGGTCTCTCATCTTAAAAAACTTCGCCCACAAGTAATATTTCTTCAGGAAACACACTGGCTGGCGGGGAGTGCATCGTCCCTAAAGGCTCCTTGGCTGGATCAATGTATTTCAGCGGACTACAAACGGAAAGCTAGGGGAGTGGCGATTCTATTCCATAGAAATCTCCAATACACCATTTTAAATACTGTATCAGATCCTAACGGTAGATATCTTCTATTAGATGTAGAAATCTGGAGTTTCAAATATACTTTAATTAATATATACGCCCCTAATGTTGCAACTTCCGAATTCCTACAGGATTTTACCCATTTTTTGGCTCAAAGGAACAATTACCCTATCATTATGGGTGGTGACTTTAATTTAGTAGATAACCCCTTTATAGATAAACAACCTGTCCCACGTAATCCAAACTCCCCAGTTTGGAAACAGATTCAGCTCCTCCGCTCAGCCCTCCAGCTCACTGACATTTGGCGCCTTCTCAATCCAACTGATAAATCCTTTATGTTCTACTCAGGGGTTCATAAGTCCTGGTCTAGAATAGATCTCATCTTACTATCTGATTCCTTGGTTACACGGGTGGGGGAAACGGATCTTTTGAATATTATTGTTTCAGACCATGCTCCTATATCAGTGACCTTGGAAAGAACACAACAGGCGGGAGGACAGAGAGGATGCCGCTTTCCCAGCTATTTGTACAACTCGGCTGATTTCAGACAATTTCTGACTGATAAATGGATGTTGTTTGTAGATGACAACATAGAACACTGGGATACTCCCACTTTATTCTGGGGCACATCAAAAACCGTCTTAAGAGGCCACATTATAGACTATGTATCTCGATTAAAAAAAAAGTCAAATGCTGACTACCTCGCACTGCATAATTCATTGAATTTGGCCGTACAAAATCATATGGCTAACCCTTGTGACGAGACGTTGGCTGGATACACCCAACAGTTATTAAATTACTTTTTATTGTCACAAGCCCAACGGAATTTAGTTTTCTCTAAATTTAAATATTATAAATGGGGCAATAAGACTGGACGCCTCTTAGCAACAATGTCCAAAAGTAAGACATATAAACGATATATAAGGGCGATACGTCACCCCCAAACTAATCAAATATTGACTGATTCCAAGAGCATCCTGGAACAATTTGATGATTATTTTAGTACCCTATATTCAACTCTTCCGTTTGATGCAGATCATCATAGCCGACTAATGCAAGAAGCGCATTTACCTAGCATATCTGTAGATCAGTCTGAATCGCTCAGTCTGCCAGTTACACTTTCAGAAGTTAGTTCGGCTATTTCTCAGCTACATCTCCATAAGTTCCCGGGCCCATATGGGTTGTCAAATGAGTTTTACAAGATACTCCAACCACACATAGCCCCTACTTTAGTAGAGCTATTCAATAATATCTTACAGAACCATACACCCTTTCCCTATTTTAACTCGGCTTATACTATTTTGATCCCCAAGCCCAATCGAAACCCTCAGGAAATAGATACGTACAGACCAATAACGCTACTTAATTCGGATATAAAAATATTTGCAAAACTTGTACCTTCATTATTGAAAAAAAATAGCACTTGTTACACACTTTAAAATGGCGGCTTCCAGGGAATTTGCACTTTATTCCATAAAGATTACATGTGAATTGCATCACATGGCATCACTTTACTCCGTCATAGCTCATTTTTTTTATGCAGTACCCACACAAATTATACAGTACAGTCAGGGGCGTAACTACACTAGGCATGAGCGGTTCGGATTCTGCAGAATCCGAACATCGGGGATCCGAGTCCACCTGAATGCTGTTCGGGTGTTCCCTGTATGATTCAGATCCCACTTCGCGGCTGAACGGCGGCCTCCTGATGTCAGATCCTCGCAAGAGAATCCGATGTCAGAGCCCCACTAGTGTAGGGCAGACCGCAGTGATAGCGGTCTGCCCTACCCTGAAACAAACACACAGCCGCCAGCATACAGCGTGTTTTTTCATGAAAAATTGCATCTTCCAGTAGACTATGTAAGTATGACTGTGCATGATGTGTGTCAGTGTACAGTGAGGTAGTGAGATACATACAGTGTGTGATGTGTGTCAGTGTATAGTGAGGTAGTGGGATACATACAGTCTGTGATGTGTGTCAGTGTACAGTGAGGTACTGGGATACATACAGTGTATGATGTGTGTCAGTGTACAGTGAGGTAGAGGGATACATACAGTGTGTGATGTGTGTGTGTACAGTGAGGTAGTAGAATACATACAGTGTATGATGTGTGTCAGTGTACAGTGAGGTAGTGAGATACATACAGTGTATGATGTGTGTCAGTGTACAGTGAGGTAGTGAGATACATACAGCGTGTGATGTGTGTCAGTGTACAGTGAGGTAGTGGGATACATACAGCGTGTGATGTGTGTCAGTGTACAATGAGGTAGTGGGATACATACAGTGTATGATGTGTGTCAGTGTACAGTGAGGTAGTGGGATACAATCAGTGTGTGATGTGTGTGTGTACAGTGAGGTAGTAGGATACATACAGTGTATGATGTGTGTCAGTGTACAGTGAGGTAGTGGGATACATACAGTGTATGATGTGTGTCAGTGTACAGTGAGGTAGTAGGATACATACAGTGTGTGATGTGTGTCAGTGTATAGTGAGGTAGTGAGATACATACAGTGTATGATGTGTGTCAGTGTACAGTGAGGTAGTGAGATACATACAGTGTGGGATGTGTCAGTGTATAGTGAGGGAGTGGGATACATACAGTGTATGATGTGTGTCAGTGTATAGTGAGGTAGTGGGATACATACAGTGTGTGATGTGTGTCAGTGTATAGTGAGGTAGTGGGATACATACAGTGTGTGATGTGTCAGTGTACAGTGAGGTAGTAGGATACATACAGTGTGTGATGTGTCAGTGTACAGTGAGGTAGTGGGATACATACAGTGTGTGATGTGTCAGTGTACAGTGAGGTAGTGGGATACATACAGTGTGTGATGTGTCAGTGTACAGTGAGGTAGTGGGATACATACAGTGTGTGATGTGTCAGTATACAGTGAGGTAGTGGGATACATACAGTGTGTGATGTGTGTCAGTGTACAGTGAGGGAGTGGGATACATACAGTGTATGATGTGTGTCAGTGTATAGTGAGGTAGTGGGATACATACAGTGTGTGATGTGTGTCAGTGTATAGTGAGGTAGTGGGATACATACAGTGTGTGATGTGTGTCAGTGTACAGTGAGGTAGTGAGATACATACAGTGTGGGATGTGTCAGTGTACAGTGAGGTAGTGAGATACATACAGCGTGTGATGTGTCAGAGTACAGTGAGGTAGTGAGATACATACAGCGTGTGATGTGTGTCAGTGTATAGTGAGGTAGTAGGATACATACAGTGTATGATGTGTGTCAGTGTACAGTGAGGTAGTGGGATACATACAGTGTGGGATGTGTCAGAGTACAGTGAGGTAGTGGGATACATACAGTGTATGATGTGTGTCAGTGTATAGTGAGGTAGTGAGATACATACAGTGTATGATGTGTGTCAGTGTACAGTGAGGTAGTGAGATACATACAGTGTATGATGTGTCAGTGTACAGTGAGGTAGTGAGATACATACAGTATGGGATGTGTCAGTGTACAGTGAGGTAGTGAGATACAGTGTGTGATGTGTGTCAGTGTATAGTGAGGTAGTGGGATACATACATTGTGTGATGTGTGTCAGTGTATAGTGAGGTAGTGGGATACATATACAGTGTGGGATGTGTCAGTGTACAGTGAGGTAGTGGGATACATACAGTGTGTGATGTGGGTCAGTGTATAGTGAGGTAGTGGGATGCATACAGTGTATGATGTGTGTCAGTGTACAGTGAGGTAGTGGGATGCATACAGCGTGTGATGTGTGTCAGTGTATAGTGAGGTAGTGGGATACATACAGTGTGTGATGTGTGTCAGTGTATAGTGAGGTAGTGGGATACATACAGTATGTGATGTGTGTCAGTGTACAGTGAGGTAGTGGGATACATATACAGTGTGGGATGTGTCAGTGTACAGTGAGGTAGTGGGATACATACAGTGTGTGATGTGTGTCAGTGTAGAGTGAGGTAGTGGGATGCATACAGTGTATGATGTGTGTCAGTGTACAGTGAGGTAGTGGGATGCATACAGCGTGTGATGTGTGACAGTGTATAGTGAGGTAGTGGGATACATACAATGTGTGATGTGTCAGTGTACAGTGAGGTAGTGAGATACATACAGTGTGTGATGTGTGTCAGTGTACAGTGAGGTAGTGGGATACATACAGTGTGTGATGTGTGTCAGTGTACAGTGAGGTAGTGAGATACATACAGTGTGTGATGTGTGTCAGTGTACAGTGAGGTAGTGAGATACATACAGCGTGTGATGTGTGTCAGTGTACAGTGAGGTAGTGAGATACATACAGTGTGTGATGTGTGTCAGTGTACAGTGAGGTAGTGGGATACATACAGCGTGTGATGTGTGTCAGTGTACAGTGAGGTAGTGGGATACATACAGTGTGTTATGTGTGTCAGTGTACAGTGAGGTAGTGAGATACACACAGTGTGTGATGTGTGTCAGTGTACAGTGAGGTAGTGGGATACATACAATGTGTGATGTGTCAGTGTATAGTGAGGTAGTGGGATACATACAATGTGTGATGTGTCAGTGTACAGTGAGGTAGTGGGATACATACAGTGTGTGATGTGTCAGTGTATAGTGAGGTAGTGGGATACAATCAGTGTATGATGTGTGTCAGTGTATAGTGAGGTAGTGAGATACATACAGTGTATTATGTGTGTCAGTGTACAGTGAGGTAGTGAGATACATACAGTGTGGGATGTGTCAGTGAGGTAGTGAGATACATGCAGTGTGTGATGTGTGTCAGTGTACAGTGAGGTAGTGGGATACATACAGTGTATGATGTGTGTCAGTGTATAGTGAGGTAGTGGGATACATACAGTGTGTGATGTGTCAGTGTACAGTGAGGTAGTGGGATACATACAGTGTGTGAAGTGTATCAGTGTACAGTGAGGTAGTGGGATACATACAGTGTTTGATGTGTGTCAGTGTATAGTGAGGTAGTGGGATACATACACTGTGTGATGTGTGTCAGTGTACAGTGAGGTAGTGAGATACATACAGCGTGTGATGTGTCAGTGTATAGTGAGGTAGTGGGATACATACAGTGTGTGATGTGTGTCAGTGTACAGTGAGGTAGTGGGATACATACAGTGTGTGATGTGTGTCAGTGTATAGTGAGGTAGTGAGATACATACAGTGTGTGATGTGTGTCAGTGTACTGTGAGGTAGTGAGATACATACAGCGTGTGATGTGTCAGTGTATAGTGAGGTAGTGGGATACATACAGTGTGTGATGTGTGTCAGTGTACAGTGAGGTAGTGGGATACATACAGTGTGTGATGTGTGTCAGTGTACAGTGAGGTAGTGAGACACATACAGTGTGGGATGTGTCAGTGTACAGTGAGGTAGTGAGATACATACAGTGTGTGATGTGTGTCAGTGTAGTGAGATAGTGGGATACATACATTGTATGATGTGTGTCAGTGTATAGTGAGGTAGTGGGATACATATGCAGTGTGGGATGTGTCAGTGTACAGTGAGGTAGTGGGATATATACAGTGTATGATGTGTGTCAGTGTATAGTGAGGTAGTGGGATACATACATTGTGTGATGTGTGTCAGTGTATAGTGAGGTAGTGGGATACATATACAGTGTGGGATGTGTCAGTGTACAGTGAGGTAGTGGGATACATACAGTGTATGATGTGTGTCAGTGTACAGTGAGGTAGTGGGATACATACAGCGTGTGATGTGTGTCAGTGTACAGTGAGGTAGTGGGATACATACAGTGTATAATGTGTGACAGTGTACAGTGAGGTAGTGAGATACATACAGTGTGTGATGTGTGTCAGTGTACAGTGAGGTAGTGGGATACATACAGTATGTGATGTGTCAGTGTACAGTGAGGTAGTGAGATACATACAGTGTATGATGTGTGACAGTGTATAGTGAGGTAGTGAGATACATACAGTGTGGGATGTGTCAGTGTACAGTGAGGTAGTGGGATACATACAGCAGGCTTGCCGACATTTAGCTCCCTCCTTCCGGGAGGGAGCTGTCGGGCTTACAGGGCTGGGGGCGTGATGTGGCCAAAGGGGGCGGGGCCCGGCACCTGACGTCACGTTGGGGGCGGAGCATGGGGCGTGACAGCGCGATTGCATCATCGTGGCTCTCCCCCCTCTGCACAATGCCGTTATTAATGGCATTGTGCAGCCGGGGGCGGAGCCACGATGATGCGATTCGGCGCGAATCGCGTCACCGGCCCCCCTGCTGCCGGTGTTTTTACATAAAAGTGCGGGGGGGTGCGGGCACATTGCCGGGGGCCGGGAGGATTGCCTGCCTTCCCGGGAGGTCGGGAGCGGTACCCGATTTTCGGGAGGCTCCCGACCAAATCGGGAGGGTAGGCAAGTATGACATACAGTGTGTGATGTGTCAGTGTATAGTGAGGTAGTGGGATACATACAGTGTATGATGTGTGTCAGTGTATAGTGAGGTAGTGAGATACATACAGTGTGTGATGTGTGTCAGTGTACAGTGAGGTAGTGGGATACATACAGTGTGTGATGTGTGGCAGTGTACAGTGAGGTAGTGGGATACATACAGTGTGTGATGTGTGGCAGTGTACAGTGAGGTAGTGAGATACATACAGTGTGTGATGTGTGTCAGTGTATAGTGAGGTAGTGGGATACATACATTGTGTGATGTGTGTCAGTGTATAGTGAGGTAGTGGGATACATACAGTATGTGATGTGTGTCAGTGTATAGTGAGGTAGTGGGATACATATACAGTGTGGGATGTGTCAGTGTACAGTGAGGTAGTGGGATACATACAGTGTGTGATGTGTGTCAGTGTATAGTGAGGTAGTGGGATACATACAGTGTGTGATGTGTGTCAGTGTATAGTGAGGTAGTGGGATACATACAGTGTGTGATGTGTGTCAGTGTATAGTGAGGTAGTGGGATACATACAGTGTGTGATGTGTGACAGTGTACAGTGAGGTAGTGGGATACATACAATGTGTGATGTGTCAGTGTACAGTGAGGTAGTGGGAGACATACAGTGTGTGATGTGTGACAGTGTACAGTGAGGTAGTGGGATACATAAAATGTGTGATGTGTCAGTGTACAGTGAGGTAGTGGGATACATACAGTGTGTGATGTGTGTCAGTGTATAGTGAGGTAGTGGGATACAATCAGTGTATGATGTGTGTCAGTGTATAGTGAGGTAGTGAGATACATACAGTGTGGGATGTGTCAGTGTACAGTGAGGTAGTGAGATACATACAGTGTGTGATGTGTGTCAGTGTACAGTGAGGTAGTGAGATACATACAGTGTGTGATGTGTGTCAGTGTACAGTGAGGCAGTGGGATACATACAGTGTGTGATGTGTGTCAGTGTACAGTGAGGTAGTGGGATACATACAGTGTGTGATATGTATCAGTGTACAGTGAGGTAGTGGGATACATACAGTGTGTGATGTGTGTCAGTGTATAGTGAGGTAGTGGGATACATACAGTGTATGATGTGTGTCAGTGTATTGTGAGGTAGTGAGATACATACAGTGTGTGATGTGTGTCAGTGTACAGTGAGGTATTGGGATACATACAGTGTGTGATGTGTGTCAGTGTAGTGAGGTAGTGGGATACATACATTGTGTGATGTGTGTCAGTGTATAGCATACTTGCCTTATTTTGAAAATGACTTTGAGGGAGATTGTAGATGGCTGCAGAATGCGACGCGCCTTTGTGGGGGCGTGGTCTGCTCCACCCAAAGGGCGTGTCTAACTCCACCTATGGGCGTATATATTCCTATAAGCTGACGCCCTAGCTCCCCCACTGACATTAATACATCTCTACCCTGCCATATTGACATTAATAGATTCCCCCCCAGACGCACACAATCATTTATATGAATAGATTCACACACACAGTCACACACAGACAGTCTCAGCACATCCCATGAATAGATTCACACACACACAGTCTCTCATACACAGACACCCAGTCAGTCACACACATCACATGAAAATTTCACCTCCCCACACACACACACACAATTACATCACATTACTACACACACACATACATCACATTAGTACACACATATACATCACATTACTACACACACATACATCACATTACTACACACACACACATCACATTACTACACCCACACATACTGTACTACACATACATCACATTACTACACACACATATACATCACATTACTACACACACACACACACACACATACATCACATTACTACACACACACATACTGTACTACACATGCATCACATTACTACACACACATCACTACACATACATACATACATACATCACATTACTACACACACACACACATACATCACATTACTACAAACACATACATCACATTACTACACACACACACATCACATTGCTACACATACATCACATTACTACACATACATCACATTACTACACACACACACACACATACATCACATTACTACACACACATATACATCACATTACTACACACATACATCACATTACTACACACACATACATCACATTACTACACCCACACATACTGTACTACACATACATCACATTACTACACATACATCACATTACTACACACACACATCACATTACTACACACACACACATCACATAACTACACATACATCACATTACTACACCCACACATACTGTACTACACATACATCACATTACTACACACACACACATACATCACATTACTACACACACATATACATCACATTACTACACACACATACATCACATTACTACACACACATACATCACATTACTACACACACACACATCACATTACTACACACACACACACACACACACACACACACATACATCACATTACTACACACACACATACTGTACTACACATGCATCACATTACTACACCCACACATACTGTACTACATATACATCACATTACTACACACACATCACTACACATACATACATCACATTACTACACACACACACATACATCACATTACTACACACACATACATCACATTACTACACACACACACACATCACATTGCTACACATACATCACATTACTACACATATATACATCACATTACTACACATACATCACATTACTACACCCACACATACTGTACTACACATACATCACATTACTACACACACATATACATCACATTACTACACACACATATACATCACATTACTACACACACATACATCACATTACTACACACACACATCACATTACTACACACACACATACTGTACATCACATTACTACACACACATACATCACATTACTACACACACACACATACTGTACATCACATTACTACACACACATACATCACATTACTACACACACACACATCACATTACTACACACACACACACATACATCACATTACTACACACACACATACTGTACTACACATGCATCACATTACTACACCCACACATACTGTACTACATATACATCACATTACTACACACACATCACTACACATACATACATCACATTACTACACACACACACATACATCACATTACTACACACACATACATCACATTACTACACACACACACACACATCACATTGCTACACATAGATCACATTACTACACATACATCACATTACTACACATATATACATCACATTACTACACATACATCACATTACTACACCCACACATACTGTACTACACATACATCACATTACTACACATACATCACATTACTACACCCACACATACTGTACTACACATACATCACATTACTACACACACATATACATCACATTACTACACACACATACATCACATTACTACACACACACATCACTACACACACACATACTGTACATCACATTACTACACACACATACATCACATTACTACACACACATACATCACATTACTACACCCACACATACTGTACATCACATTACTACACACACATACATCACATTACTACACACACATACTGTACATCACATTACTACACACACATACATCACAATACTACACACACACATACTGTACATCACATTACTACACACACATACATCACATTACTACACACACACACATCACATTGCTACACATACATCACATTACTACACACACATACATCACATTACTACACACACACATACTGTACATCACATTACTACACACACATACATCACATTACTACACACACACACATCACATTGCTACACATACATCACATTACTACACACACATACATCACATTACTACACACACACATACTGTACATCACATTACTACACACACATACATCACATTACTACACACACATACTGTACATCACATTACTACACACACATACATCACATTACTACACACACACATACTGTACATCACATTACTACACACACATACATCACATTACTACACACACACACATCACATTGCTACACATACATCACATTACTACACACACATACATCACATTACTACACACACACATACTGTACATCACATTACTACACACACATACATCACATTACTACACACACACATACTGTACATCACATTACTACACACACATACATCACATTACTACACACACACATACTGTACATCACATTACTACACACACATACATCACATTACTACACACACACACATCACATTGCTACACATACATCACATTACTACACACACATACATCACATTACTACACACACACATACTGTACATCACATTACTACACACACATACATCACATTACTACACACACACACATCACATTGCTACACATCATACTTGCCTTCTTTTGAAAATGACTTTGAGGGAGATTGTAGATGGCTGCAGAATGCGACGCGCCTTTGTGGGGGCGTGGTCTGCTCCACCCAAAGGGCGTGTCTAACTCCACCTATGGGCGTATATATTCCTATAAGCTGACGCCCTAGCTCCCCCACTGACACTAATACATCTCTACCCTGCCATATTGACATTAATAGATTCCCCCCCAGACGCACACATTCATTTATATGAATAGATTCACACACATCCCATGAATAGATTCATACACACAGTCACACACAGACAGTCTCAGCACATCCCATGAATAGATTCACACACACACAGTCTCTCACACACAGACACCCAGTCAGTCACACACATCACATGAAGATTTCACCTCCCCACACACACACACAATTACATCACATTACTACACACACACATACATCACATTAGTACACACACATACATCACATTACTACACACACATACATCACATTACTACACACACACACATCACATTGCTACACATACATCACATTACTACACCCACACATACTGTACTACACATACATCACATTACTACACACACACACATACATCACATTACTACACACACATATACATCACATTACTACACACATACATCACATTACTACACACACATACATCACATTACTACACCCACACATACTGTACTACACATACATCACATTACTACACCTACATCACATTACTACACCCACACATACTGTACTACACATACATCCCATTACTACACATACATCCCATTACTACACACACACATCACATTACTACACCCACACATACTGTACTACACATACATCCCATTACTACACACACACACACACACACACACACACACACACATAAATCACATTACTACACACACATACATCACATTACTACACACACATGCATCACATTACTACACACACACACATTACATTACTATACACATACATCACATTACTACACACACACATACTGTACTACACATGCATCACATTACTACACCCACACACATCACATTGCTACACATACATCACATTACTACACATACATCACATTACTACACATACATACATCACATTACTACACAAACATCACATTACTACACCCACACATACTGTACTACACATACATCACATTACTACACACACACACATACATCACATTACTACACACACATACATCACATTACTACACACACACATCACACTACTACACACACACATACTGTACATAACATTACTACACACACATACATCACATTACTACACACACACACATACTGTACATCACATTACTACACACACATACATCACATTACTACACACACACACATACTGTACATCACATTACTACACACACATACATCACATTACTACACACACACATACTGTACATCACATTACTACACACACGTACATCACATTACTACACACACATACATCACATTACTACACACACACACATCACATTGCTACACATACATCACATTACTACACACACACACATCACATTGCTACACAATAGTGAGGTAATGGGATACATACAGTATGTGATGTGTGTCAGTGTATAGTGAGGTAGTGGGATACATATACAGTGTGGGATGTGTCAGTGTACAGTGAGGTAGTGGGATATATACAGTGTATGATGTGTGTCAGTGTATAGTGAGGTAGTGGGATACATACATTGTGTGATGTGTGTCAGTGTATAGTGAGGTAGTGGGATACATACAGTGTGTGATGTGTCAGTGTATAGTGAGGTAGTGGGAAACATAGTGTATGATGTGTGTCAGTGTATAGTGAGGTAGTGGGATACATACAGTGTGTGATATGTGTCAGTGTATAGTGAGGTAGTGGGATACATACATTGTGTGATGTGTGTCAGTGTATAGTGAGGTAGTGGGATACATATACAGTGTGGGATGTGTCAGTGTACAGTGAGGTAGTGAGATACATACAGTGTGTGATGTGTGTCAGTGTACAGTGAGGTAGTGGGATACATTCAGTGTGTGATGTGTCAGTGTATAGTGAGGTAGTGGGATACATACAGTGTGTGATGTGTGTCAGTGTACAGTGAGGTAGTGAGATACATACAGTGTGTGATGTGTCAGTGTATAGTGAGGTAGTGGGATACATACAGTGTGTGATGTGTGTCAGTGTACAGTGAGGTATTGGGATACATACAGTGTGTGATGTGTGTTAGTGTATAGTGAGGTAGTGAGATACATACAGTGTATGATGTGTGTCAGTGTACAGTGAGGTAGTGAGATACATACAGTGTGGGATGTGTCAGTGTACAGTGAGGTAGTGAGATACATACAGTGTGTGATGTGTGTCAGTGTAGTGAGGTAGTGGGATACATACATTGTGTGATGTGTGTCAGTGTATAGTGAGGTAGTGGGATACATACTGTATGTGATGTGTGTCATTGTATAGTGAGGTAGTGGGATACATATACAGTGTGGGATGTGTCAGTGTACAGTGAGGTAGTGGGATATATACAGTGTATGATGTGTGTCAGTGTATAGTGAGGTAGTGGGATACATATACAGTGTGGGATGTGTCAGTGTACAGTGAGGTAGTGGGATATATACAGTGTATGATGTGTGTCAGTGTATAGTGAGGTAGTGGGATACATACATTGTGTGATGTGTGTCAGTGTATAGTGAGGTAGTGGGATACATATACAGTGTGGGATGTGTCAGTGTACAGTGAGGTAGTGGGATACATACAGTGTGTGATGTGTCAGTGTATAGTGAGGTAGTGGGATACATAGTGTATGATGTGTGTCAGTGTATAGTGAGGTAGTGGGATACATACAGTGTGTGATGTGTGTCAGTGTATAGTGAGGTAGTGGGATACATACATTGTGTGATGTGTGTCAGTGTATAGTGAGGTAGTGGGATACATATACAGTGTGGGATGTGTCAGTGTACAGTGAGGTAGTGGGATACATTCAGTGTGTGATGTGTGTCAGTGTAAAGTGAGGTAGTTGGATACATACAGTGTGTGATGTGTCAGTGTATAGTGAGGTAGTGAGATACATTCAGTGTGTGATGTGTCAGTGTACAGTGAGGTAGTGAGATACATACAGCGTGTGATGTGTCAGTGTATAGTGACGTAGTGAGATACATACAGCGTGTGATGTGTCAGTGTACAGTGAGGTAGTGAGATACATACAGTGTGTGATGTGTCAGTGTACAGTGAGGTAGTGGGATACATACAGTGTGTGATGTGTCAGTGTATAGTGAGGTAGTGGGATACATACAGTGTGGGATGTGTCAGTGTACAGTGAGGTAGTGAGATACATGCAATGTGTGATGTGTGTCAGTGTATAGTGAGGTAGTGAGATACATACAGTGTATGATGTGTGTCAGTGTACAGTGAGGTAGTGGGATACATACAGTGTGTGATGTGTGTCAGTGTATAGAGAGGTAGTGAGATACATACAGCGTGTGATGTGTGTCAGTGTACAGTGAGGTAGTGGGATACATACAGTGTGTGATGTGTCAGTGTATAGTGAGGTAGTGGGATACATACAGTGTGTGATGTGTGTCAGTGTATAGTGAGGTAGTGGGATACATACAGTGTGTGATGTGTGTCAGTGTACAGTGAGGTAGTGAGATACATACAGTGTGTGATGTGTCAGTGTATAGTGAGGTAGTGGGATACATACAGTGTGTGATGTTTGTCAGTGTACAGTGAGGTATTGGGATACATACAGTGTGTGATGTGTGTTAGTGTATAGTGAGGTAGTGAGATACATACAGTGTATGATGTGTGTCAGTGTACAGTGAGGTAGTGAGATACATACAGTGTGGGATGTGTCAGTGTACAGTGAGGTAGTGAGATACATACATTGTGTGATGTGTGTCAGTGTATAGTGAGGTAGTGGGATACATATACAGTGTGGGATGTGTCAGTGTACAGTGAGGTAGTGGGATATATACAGTGTATGATGTGTGTCAGTGTATAGTGAGGTAGTGGGATACATACATTGTGTGATGTGTGTCAGTGTATAGTGAGGTAGTGGGATACATATACAGTGTGGGATGTGTCAGTGTACAGTGACGTAGTGGGATACATACAGTGTGTGATGTGTCAGTGTATAGTGAGGTAGTGGGATACATAGTGTATGATGTGTGTCAGTGTATAGTGAGGTAGTGGGATACATACAGTGTGTGATGTGTGTCAGTGTATAGTGAGGTAGTGGGATACATACATTGTGTGATGTGTGTCAGTGTAGTGAGGTAGTGGGATACATACATTGTGTGATGTGTGTCAGTGTATAGTGAGGTAGTGGGATACATACTGTATGTGATGTGTGTCATTGTATAGTGAGGTAGTGGGATACATATACAGTGTGGGATGTGTCAGTGTACAGTGAGGTAGTGGGATATATACAGTGTATGATGTGTGTCAGTGTATAGTGAGGTAGTGGGATACATATACAGTGTGGGATGTGTCAGTGTACAGTGAGGTAGTGGGATATATACAGTGTATGATGTGTGTCAGTGTATAGTGAGGTAGTGGGATACATACATTGTGTGATGTGTGTCAGTGTATAGTGAGGTAGTGGGATACATATACAGTGTGGGATGTGTCAGTGTACAGTGAGGTAGTGGGATACATACAGTGTGTGATGTGTCAGTGTATAGTGAGGTAGTGGGATACATAGTGTATGATGTGTGTCAGTGTATAGTGAGGTAGTGGGATACATACAGTGTGTGATGTGTGTCAGTGTATAGTGAGGTAGTGGGATACATACATTGTGAGATGTGTGTCAGTGTATAGTGAGGTAGTGGGATACATATACAGTGTGGGATGTGTCAGTGTACAGTGAGGTAGTGGGATACATACAGTGTGTGATGTGTGTCAGTGTAAAGTGAGGTAGTTGGATACATACAGTGTGTGATGTGTCAGTGTATAGTGAGGTAGTGAGATACATTCAGTGTGTGATGTGTCAGTGTACAGTGAGGTAGTGAGATACATACAGCGTGTGATGTGTCAGTGTATAGTGACGTAGTGAGATACATACAGCGTGTGATGTGTCAGTGTACAGTGAGGTAGTGAGATACATACAGTGTGTGATGTGTCAGTGTACAGTGAGGTAGTGGGATACATACAGTGTGTGATGTGTCAGTGTATAGTGAGGTAGTGGGATACATACAGTGTGGGATGTGTCAGTGTACAGTGAGGTAGTGAGATACATACAGTGTGGGATGTGTCAGTGTACAGTGAGGTAGTGAGATACATGCAGTGTGTGATGTGTGTCAGTGTATAGTGAGGTAGTGAGATACATACAGTGTATGATGTGTGTCAGTGTACAGTGAGGTAGTGGGATACATACAGTGTGTGATGTGTGTCAGTGTATAGAGAGGTAGTGAGATACATACAGCGTGTGATGTGTGTCAGTGTACAGTGAGGTAGTGGGATACATACAGTGTGTGATGTGTCAGTGTATAGTGAGGTAGTGGGATACATACAGTGTGTGATGTGTGTCAGTGTATAGTGAGTTAGTGGGATACATACAGTGTGTGATGTGTGTCAGTGTACAGTGAGGTAGTGAGATACATACAGTGTGTGATGTGTCAGTGTATAGTGAGGTAGTGGGATACATACAGTGTGTGATGTGTGTCAGTGTACAGTGAGGTATTGGGATACATACAGTGTGTGATGTGTGTTAGTGTATAGTGAGGTAGTGAGATACATACAGTGTATGATGTGTGTCAGTGTACAGTGAGGTAGTGAGATACATACAGTGTGGGATGTGTCAGTGTACAGTGAGGTAGTGAGATACATACATTGTGTGATGTGTGTCAGTGTATAGTGAGGTAGTGGGATACATATACAGTGTGGGATGTGTCAGTGTACAGTGAGGTAGTGGGATATATACAGTGTATGATGTGTGTCAGTGTATAGTGAGGTAGTGGGATACATACATTGTGTGATGTGTGTCAGTGTATAGTGAGGTAGTGGGATACATATACAGTGTGGGATGTGTCAGTGTACAGTGACGTAGTGGGATACATACAGTGTGTGATGTGTCAGTGTATAGTGAGGTAGTGGGATACATAGTGTATGATGTGTGTCAGTGTATAGTGAGGTAGTGGGATACATACAGTGTGTGATGTGTGTCAGTGTACAGTGAGGTAGTGGGATACATTCAGTGTGTGATGTGTCAGTGTATAGTGAGGTAGTGGGATACATACAGTGTGTGATGTGTGTCAGTGTACAGTGAGGTAGTGAGATACATACAGTGTGTGATGTGTCAGTGTATAGTGAGGTAGTGGGATACATTCAGTGTGTGATGTGTGTCAGTGTACAGTGAGGTATTGGGATACATACAGTGTGTGATGTGTGTTAGTGTATAGTGAGGTAGTGAGATACATACAGTGTATGATGTGTGTCAGTGTACAGTGAGGTAGTGAGATACATACAGTGTGGGATGTGTCAGTGTACAGTGAGGTAGTGAGATACATACAGTGTGTGATGTGTGTCAGTGTAGTGAGGTAGTGGGATACATACATTGTGTGATGTGTGTCAGTGTATAGTGAGGTAGTGGGATACATACTGTATGTGATGTGTGTCATTGTATAGTGAGGTAGTGGGATACATATACAGTGTGGGATGTGTCAGTGTACAGTGAGGTAGTGGGATATATACAGTGTATGATGTGTGTCAGTGTATAGTGAGGTAGTGGGATACATATACAGTGTGGGATGTGTCAGTGTACAGTGAGGTAGTGGGATATATACAGTGTATGATGTGTGTCAGTGTATAGTGAGGTAGTGGGATACATACATTGTGTGATGTGTGTCAGTGTATAGTGAGGTAGTGGGATACATATACAGTGTGGGATGTGTCAGTGTACAGTGAGGTAGTGGGATACATACAGTGTGTGATGTGTCAGTGTATAGTGAGGTAGTGGGATACATAGTGTATGATGTGTGTCAGTGTATAGTGAGGTAGTGGGATACATACAGTGTGTGATGTGTGTCAGTGTATAGTGAGGTAGTGGGATACATACATTGTGTGATGTGTGTCAGTGTATAGTGAGGTAGTGGGATACATATACAGTGTGGGATGTGTCAGTGTACATTGAGGTAGTGGGATACATACAGTGTGTGATGTGTGTCAGTGTAAAGTGAGGTAGTTGGATACATACAGTGTGTGATGTGTCAGTGTATAGTGAGGTAGTGAGATACATTCAGTGTGTGATGTGTCAGTGTACAGTGAGGTAGTGAGATACATACAGCGTGTGATGTGTCAGTGTATAGTGACGTAGTGAGATACATACAGCGTGTGATGTGTCAGTGTACAGTGAGGTAGTGAGATACATACAGTGTGTGATGTGTCAGTGTACAGTGAGGTAGTGGGATACATACAGTGTGTGATGTGTCAGTGTATAGTGAGGTAGTGGGATACATACAGTGTGGGATGTGTCAGTGTACAGTGAGGTAGTGAGATACATGCAGTGTGTGATGTGTGTCAGTGTATAGTGAGGTAGTGAGATACATACAGTGTATGATGTGTGTCAGTGTACAGTGAGGTAGTGGGATACATACAGTGTGTGATGTGTGTCAGTGTATAGAGAGGTAGTGAGATACATACAGCGTGTGATGTGTGTCAGTGTACAGTGAGGTAGTGGGATACATACAGTGTGTGATGTGTCAGTGTATAGTGAGGTAGTGGGATACATACAGTGTGTGATGTGTGTCAGTGTATAGTGAGGTAGTGGGATACATACAGTGTGTGATGTGTGTCAGTGTACAGTGAGGTAGTGAGATACATACAGTGTGTGATGTGTCAGTGTATAGTGAGGTAGTGGGATACATACAGTGTGTGATGTGTGTCAGTGTACAGTGAGGTATTGGGATACATACAGTGTGTGATGTGTGTTAGTGTATAGTGAGGTAGTGAGATACATACAGTGTATGATGTGTGTCAGTGTACAGTGAGGTAGTGAGATACATACAGTGTGGGATGTGTCAGTGTACAGTGAGGTAGTGAGATACATACATTGTGTGATGTGTGTCAGTGTATAGTGAGGTAGTGGGATACATATACAGTGTGGGATGTGTCAGTGTACAGTGAGGTAGTGGGATATATACAGTGTATGATGTGTGTCAGTGTATAGTGAGGTAGTGGGATACATACATTGTGTGATGTGTGTCAGTGTATAGTGAGGTAGTGGGATACATATACAGTGTGGGATGTGTCAGTGTACAGTGACGTAGTGGGATACATACAGTGTGTGATGTGTCAGTGTATAGTGAGGTAGTGGGATACATAGTGTATGATGTGTGTCAGTGTATAGTGAGGTAGTGGGATACATACAGTGTGTGATGTGTGTCAGTGTATAGTGAGGTAGTGGGATACATACATTGTGTGATGTGTGTCAGTGTAGTGAGGTAGTGGGATACATACATTGTGTGATGTGTGTCAGTGTATAGTGAGGTAGTGGGATACATACTGTATGTGATGTGTGTCATTGTATAGTGAGGTAGTGGGATACATATACAGTGTGGGATGTGTCAGTGTACAGTGAGGTAGTGGGATATATACAGTGTATGATGTGTGTCAGTGTATAGTGAGGTAGTGGGATACATATACAGTGTGGGATGTGTCAGTGTACAGTGAGGTAGTGGGATAGATACAGTGTATGATGTGTGTCAGTGTATAGTGAGGTAGTGGGATACATACAGTGTGTGATGTGTCAGTGTATAGTGACGTAGTGGGATACATATACAGTGTGGGATGTGTCAGTGTACAGTGAGGTAGTGGGATACATACAGTGTGTGATGTGTCAGTGTATAGTGAGGTAGTGGGATACATAGTGTATGATGTGTGTCAGTGTATAGTGAGGTAGTGGGATACATATACAGTGTGGGATGTGTCAGTGTACAGTGAGGTAGTGGGATACATACAGTGTGTGATGTGTGTCAGTGTAAAGTGAGGTAGTTGGATACATACAGTGTGTGATGTGTCAGTGTATAGTGAGGTAGTGAGATACATTCAGTGTGTGATGTGTCAGTGTACAGTGAGGTAGTGAGATACATACAGCGTGTGATGTGTCAGTGTATAGTGACGTAGTGAGATACATACAGCGTGTGATGTGTCAGTGTACAGTGAGGTAGTGAGATACATACAGTGTGTGATGTGTCAGTGTACAGTGAGGTAGTGGGATACATACAGTGTGTGATGTGTCAGTGTATAGTGAGGTAGTGGGATACATACAGTGTGGGATGTGTCAGTGTACAGTGAGGTAGTGAGATACATACAGTGTGGGATGTGTCAGTGTACAGTGAGGTAGTGAGATACATGCAGTGTGTGATGTGTGTCAGTGTATAGTGAGGTAGTGAGATACATACAGTGTATGATGTGTGTCAGTGTACAGTGAGGTAGTGGGATACATACAGTGTGTGATGTGTGTCAGTGTATAGAGAGGTAGTGAGATACATACAGCGTGTGATGTGTGTCAGTGTACAGTGAGGTAGTGGGATACATACAGTGTGTGATGTGTCAGTGTATAGTGAGGTAGTGGGATACATACAGTGTGTGATGTGTGTCAGTGTATAGTGAGGTAGTGGGATACATACAGTGTGTGATGTGTGTCAGTGTACAGTGAGGTAGTGAGATACATACAGTGTGTGATGTGTCAGTGTATAGTGAGGTAGTGGGATACATACAGTGTGTGATGTGTGTCAGTGTACAGTGAGGTATTGGGATACATACAGTGTGTGATGTGTGTTAGTGTATAGTGAGGTAGTGAGATACATACAGTGTATGATGTGTGTCAGTGTACAGTGAGGTAGTGAGATACATACAGTGTGGGATGTGTCAGTGTACAGTGAGGTAGTGAGATACATACATTGTGTGATGTGTGTCAGTGTATAGTGAGGTAGTGGGATACATATACAGTGTGGGATGTGTCAGTGTACAGTGAGGTAGTGGGATATATACAGTGTATGATGTGTGTCAGTGTATAGTGAGGTAGTGGGATACATACATTGTGTGATGTGTGTCAGTGTATAGTGAGGTAGTGGGATACATATACAGTGTGGGATGTGTCAGTGTACAGTGACGTAGTGGGATACATACAGTGTGTGATGTGTCAGTGTATAGTGAGGTAGTGGGATACATAGTGTATGATGTGTGTCAGTGTATAGTGAGGTAGTGGGATACATACAGTGTGTGATGTGTGTCAGTGTATAGTGAGGTAGTGGGATACATACATTGTGTGATGTGTGTCAGTGTACAGTGAGGTAATGAGATACATACAGTGTGTGATGTGTGTCAGTGTACAGTGAGGTAGTGGGATACATATACAGTGTGGGATGTGTCAGTGTACAGTGAGGTAGTGGGATATATACAGTGCATGATGTGTGTCAGTGTATAGTGAGGTAGTGGGATACATATATAGTGTGGGATGTGTCAGTGTACAGTGAGGTAGTGGGATATATACAGTGTATGATGTGTGTCAGTGTATAGTTAGGTAGTGGGATACATGCATTGTGTGATGTGTGTCAGTGTATAGTGAGGTAGTGGGATACATATACAGTGTGGGATGTGTCAGTGTACAGTGAGGTAGTGGGATACATACAGTGTGTGATGTGTCAGTGTATAGTGAGGTAGTGGGATACATAGTGTATGATGTGTGTCAGTGTATAGTGAGGTAGTGGGATACATACAGTGTGTGATGTGTGTCAGTGTATAGTGAGGTAGTGGGATACATACATTGTGTGATTTGTGTCAGTGTATAGTGAGGTAGTGGGATACATATACAGTGTGGGATGTGTCAGTGTACAGTGAGGTAGTGGGATACATACAGTGTGTGATGTGTGTCAGTGTAAAGTGAGGTAGTTGGATACATACAGTGTGTGATGTCTCAGTGTATAGTGAGGTAGTGAGATACATTCAGTGTGTGATGTGTCAGTGTACAGTGAGGTAGTGAGATACATACAGCGTGTGATGTGTCAGTGTATAGTGACGTAGTGAGATACATACAGCGTGTGATGTGTCAGTGTACAGTGAGGTAGTGAGATACATACAGTGTGTGATGTGTCAGTGTACAGTGAGGTAGTGGGATACATACAGTGTGTGATGTGTCAGTGTATAGTGAGGTAGTGGGATACATACAGTGTGGGATGTGTCAGTGTACAGTGAGGTAGTGAGATACATACAGTGTGGGATGTGTCAGTGTACAGTGAGGTAGTGAGATACATGCAGTGTGTGATGTGTGTCAGTGTATAGTGAGGTAGTGAGATACATACAGTGTATGATGTGTGTCAGTGTACAGTGAGGTAGTGGGATACATACAGTGTGTGATGTGTGTCAGTGTATAGAGAGGTAGTGAGATACATACAGCGTGTGATGTGTGTCAGTGTACAGTGAGGTAGTGGGATACATACAGTGTGTGATGTGTCAGTGTATAGTGAGGTAGTGGGATACATACAGTGTGTGATGTGTGTCAGTGTATAGTGAGGTAGTGGGATACATACAGTGTGTGATGTGTGTCAGTGTACAGTGAGGTAGTGAGATACATACAGTGTGTGATGTGTCAGTGTATAGTGAGGTAGTGGGATACATACAGTGTGTGATGTGTGTCAGTGTACAGTGAGGTATTGGGATACATACAGTGTGTGATGTGTGTTAGTGTATAGTGAGGTAGTGAGATACATACAGTGTATGATGTGTGTCAGTGTACAGTGAGGTAGTGAGATACATACAGTGTGGGATGTGTCAGTGTACAGTGAGGTAGTGAGATACATACATTGTGTGATGTGTGTCAGTGTATAGTGAGGTAGTGGGATACATATACAGTGTGGGATGTGTCAGTGTACAGTGAGGTAGTGGGATATATACAGTGTATGATGTGTGTCAGTGTATAGTGAGGTAGTGGGATACATACATTGTGTGATGTGTGTCAGTGTATAGTGAGGTAGTGGGATACATATACAGTGTGGGATGTGTCAGTGTACAGTGACGTAGTGGGATACATACAGTGTGTGATGTGTCAGTGTATAGTGAGGTAGTGGGATACATAGTGTATGATGTGTGTCAGTGTATAGTGAGGTAGTGGGATACATACAGTGTGTGATGTGTGTCAGTGTATAGTGAGGTAGTGGGATACATACATTGTGTGATGTGTGTCAGTGTACAGTGAGGTAATGAGATACATACAGTGTGTGATGTGTGTCAGTGTACAGTGAGGTAGTGGGATACATACAGCGTGTGATGTGTGACAGTGTATAGTGAGGTAGTGAGATACATACAGTGTGTGATGTGTGTCAGAGTACAGTGAGGTAGTGAGATACATACAGTGTGTGATGTGTGTCAGTGTACAGTGAGGTAGTGGGATACATACAGTGTGTGATGTGTGTCAGTGTACAGTGAGGTAGTGGGATACATACAGTGTGTGATGTGTGTCAGTGTACAGTGAGGTAGTGGGATACATACAATGTGTGATGTGTCAGTGTACAGTGAGGTAGTGGGATACATACAGTGTGTGATGTGTGACAGTGTACAGTGAGGTAGTGGGAGACATACAATGTGTGATGTGTCAGTGTACAGTGAGGTAGTGGGAGACATACAGTGTGTGATGTGTGACAGTGTACAGTGAGGTAGTGGGATACATACAATGTGTGATGTGTCAGTGTACGGTGAGGTAGTGGGATACATACAGTGTATGATGTGTGTCAGTGTATAGTGAGGTAGTGGGATACAATCAGTGTATGATGTGTGTCAGTGTATTGTGAGGTAGTGAGATACATACAGTGTGTGATGTGTCAGTGTACAGTGAGGTAGTGGGATACATACAGTGTGTGATGTGTCAGTGTACGGTGAGGTAGTGGGATACATACAGTGTATGATGTGTGTCAGTGTACAGTGAGGTAGTGGGATACATACAGTGTATGATGAGTGTCAGTGTATAGTGAGGTAGTGGGATACATACAGTGCGTGATGTGTCAGTGTACAGTGAGGTAGTGGGATACATACAGTGTGTGATGTGTCAGTGTATAGTGAGGTAGTGGGATACATAGTGTATGATGTGTGTCAGTGTATAGTGAGGTAGTGGGATACATACAGTGTGTGATGTGTGTCAGTGTATAGTGAGGTAGTGGGATACATACATTGTGTGATGTGTGTCAGTGTATAGTGAGGTAGTGGGATACATATACAGTGTGGGATGTGTCAGTGTACAGTGAGGTAGTGGGATACATACAGTGTGTGATGTGTGTCAGTGTAAAGTGAGGTAGTTGGATACATACAGTGTGTGATGTGTCAGTGTATAGTGAGGTAGTGAGATACATTCAGTGTGTGATGTGTCAGTGTACAGTGAGGTAGTGAGATACATACAGCGTGTGATGTGTCAGTGTATAGTGACGTAGTGAGATACATACAGCGTGTGATGTGTCAGTGTACAGTGAGGTAGTGAGATACATACAGTGTGTGATGTGTCAGTGTACAGTGAGGTAGTGGGATACATACAGTGTGTGATGTGTCAGTGTATAGTGAGGTAGTGGGATACATACAGTGTGGGATGTGTCAGTGTACAGTGAGGTAGTGAGATACATACAGTGTGGGATGTGTCAGTGTACAGTGAGGTAGTGAGATACATGCAGTGTGTGATGTGTGTCAGTGTATAGTGAGGTAGTGAGATACATACAGTGTATGATGTGTGTCAGTGTACAGTGAGGTAGTGGGATACCTACAGTGTGTGATGTGTGTCAGTGTATAGAGAGGTAGTGAGATACCTACAGCGTGTGATGTGTGTCAGTGTACAGTGAGGTAGTGGGATACATACAGTGTGTGATGTGTCAGTGTATAGTGAGGTAGTGGGATACATACAGTGTGTGATGTGTGTCAGTGTATAGTGAGGTAGTGGGATACATACAGTGTGTGATGTGTGTCAGTGTACAGTGAGGTAGTGAGATACATACAGTGTGTAATGTGTCAGTGTATAGTGAGGTAGTGGGATACATACAGTGTGTGATGTGTGTCAGTGTACAGTGAGGTATTGGGATACATACAGTGTGTGATGTGTGTTAGTGTATAGTGAGGTAGTGAGATACATACAGTGTATGATGTGTGTCAGTGTACAGTGAGGTAGTGAGATACATACAGTGTGGGATGTGTCAGTGTACAGTGAGGTAGTGAGATACATACATTGTGTGATGTGTGTCAGTGTATAGTGAGGTAGTGGGATACATATACAGTGTGGGATGTGTCAGTGTACAGTGAGGTAGTGGGATATATACAGTGTATGATGTGTGTCAGTGTATAGTGAGGTAGTGGGATACATACATTGTGTGATGTGTGTCAGTGTATAGTGAGGTAGTGGGATACATATACAGTGTGGGATGTGTCAGTGTACAGTGACGTAGTGGGATACATACAGTGTGTGATGTGTCAGTGTATAGTGAGGTAGTGGGATACATAGTGTATGATGTGTGTCAGTGTATAGTGAGGTAGTGGGATACATACAGTGTGTGATGTGTGTCAGTGTATAGTGAGGTAGTGGGATACATACATTGTGTGATGTGTGTCAGTGTACAGTGAGGTAATGAGATACATACAGTGTGTGATGTGTGTCAGTGTACAGTGAGGTAGTGGGATACATACAGCGTGTGATGTGTGACAGTGTATAGTGATGTAGTGAGATACATACAGTGTGTGATGTGTGTCAGAGTACAGTGAGGTAGTGAGATACATACAGTGTGTGATGTGTGTCAGTGTACAGTGAGGTAGTGGGATACATACAGTGTGTGATGTGTGTCAGTGTACAGTGAGGTTGTGGGATACATACAGTGTGTGATGTGTGTCAGTGTACAGTGAGGTAGTGAGATACATACAGTGTGTGATGTGTGTCAGTGTACAGTGAGGTAGTGGGATACATACAATGTGTGATGTGTCAGTGTACAGTGAGGTAGTGGGATACATACAGTGTGTGATGTGTGACAGTGTACAGTGAGGTAGTGGGAGACATACAATGTGTGATGTGTCAGTGTACAGTGAGGTAGTGGGAGACATACAGTGTGTGATGTGTGACAGTGTACAGTGAGGTAGTGGGATACATACAATGTGTGATGTGTCAGTGTACAGTGAGGTAGTGGGATACATACAGTGTATGATGTGTGTCAGTGTATAGTGAGGTAGTGGGATACAATCAGTGTATGATGTGTGTCAGTGTATTGTGAGGTAGTGAGATACATACAGTGTGTGATGTGTGTCAGTGTACAGTGAGGTAGTGGGATACATACAGTGTATGATGAGTGTCAGTGTATAGCGAGGTAGTGGGATACATACAGTGCGTGATGTGTCAGTGTACAGTGAGGTAGTGGGATACATACAGTGTGTGATGTGTATCAGAGTACAGTGAGGTAGTGGGATACATACAGTGTATGATGTGTGTCAGTGTATAGTGAGGTAGTGAGATACATACAGTGTGTGATGTGTGTCAGTGTACAGTGAGGTAGTGGGATATATTCAGTGTGTGATGTGTCAGTGTATAGTGAGGTAGTGGGATACATACAGTGTGTGATGTGTGTCAGTGTACAGTGAGGTAGTGAGATACATACAGCGTGTGATGTGTCAGTGTACAGTGAGGTAGTGGGATACATACAGTGTGTGATGTGTGTCAGTGTACAGTGAGGTATTGGGATACATACAGTGTGTGATGTGTGTTATTGTATAGTGAGGTAGTGAGATACATACAGTGTATGATGTGTGTCAGTGTACAGTGAGGTAGTGAGATACATACAGTGTGGGATGTGTCAGTGTACAGTGAGGTAGTGAGATACATACAGTGTGTGATGTGTGTCAGTGTAGTGAGGTAGTGGGATACATACATTGTGTGATGTGTGTCAGTGTATAGTGAGGTAGTGGGATACATACAGTATGTGATGTGTGTCAGTGTATAGTGAGGTAGTGGGATACATATACAGTGTGGGATGTATCAGTGCACAGTGAGGTAGTGGGATATATACAGTATATGCTGTGTGTCAGTGTATAGTGAGGTAGTGAGATACATACAGCGTGTGATGTGTCAGTGTATAGTGAGGTAGTGGGATACATACAGTGTGTGATGTGTGTCAGTGTACAGTGAGGTATTGGGATACATACAGTGTGTGATGTGTGTTATTGTATAGTGAGGTAGTGAGATACATACAGTGTATGATGTGTGTCAGTGTACAGTGAGGTAGTGAGATACATACAGTGTGGGATGTGTCAGTGTACAGTGAGGTAGTGAGATACATACAGTGTGTGATGTGTATCAGAGTACAGTGAGGTACTGGGATACATACAGTGTATGATGTGTGTCAGTGTATAGTGAGGTAGTGAGATACATACAGTGTGTGATGTGTGTCAGTGTACAGTGAGGTAGTGGGATATATTCAGTGTGTGATGTGTCAGTGTATAGTGAGGTAGTGGGATACATACAGTGTGTGATGTGTGTCAGTGTACAGTGAGGTATTGGGATACATACAGTGTGTGATGTGTGTTATTGTATAGTGAGGTAGTGAGATACATACAGTGTATGATGTGTGTCAGTGTACAGTGAGGTAGTGAGATACATACAGTGTGGGATGTGTCAGTGTACAGTGAGGTAGTGAGATACATACAGTGTGTGATGTGTGTCAGTGTAGTGAGGTAGTGGGACACATACATTGTGTGATGTGTGTCAGTGTATAGTGAGGTAGTGGGATACATACAGTACGTGATGTGTGTCAGTGTATAGTGAGGTAGTGGGATACATATACAGTGTGGGATATGTCAGTGTACAGTGAGGTAGTGGGATATATACAGTGTATGATGTGTGTCAGTGTATAGTGAGGTAGTGGGATACATATACAGTGTGGGATGTGTCAGTGCACAGTGAGGTAGTGGGATATATACAGTGTATGATGTGTGTCAGTGTATAGTGAGGTAGTGGGACACATACATTGTGTGATGTGTGTCAGTGTATAGTGAGGTAGTGAGATACATACAGCGTGTGATGTGTCAGTGTACAGTGAGGTAGTGAGATACATACAGCGTGCGATGTGTCAGTGTATAGTGAGGTAGTGAGATACATACAGTGTGTGATGTGTCAGTGTACAGTAAGGTAGTGAGATACATACAGTGTGTGATGTGTCAGTGTACAGTGAGGTAGTGGGATACATACAGTGTGTGATGTGTCAGTGTATAGTGAGGTAGTGGGATACATACAGTGTGGGATGTGTCAGTGTACAGTGAGGTAGTGAGATACATACAGTGTGGGATGTGTTGAGGTAGTGAGATATATGCAGTGTGTGATGTGTGTCAGTGTACAGTGAGGTAGTGGGATACATACAGTGTATGATGTGTGTCAGTGTACAGTGAGGTAGTGGGATACATACATTGTGTGATGTGTCAGTGTACAGTGAGGTAGTGGGATACATACAGTGTGTGATGTGTATCAGTGTACAGTGAGGTAGTGGGATACATACAGTGTATGATGTGTGTCAGTGTATAGTGAGGTAGTGAGATACATACAGTGTGTGATGTGTGTCAGTGTACAGTGAGGTAGTGGGATACATACATTGTGTGATGTGTCAGTGTATAGTGAGGTAGTGGGATACATACAGTGTGTGATGTGTGTCAGTGTACAGTGAGGTAGTGAGATACATACAGCGTGTCATGTGTCAGTGTATAGTGAGGTAGTGGGATACGTACATTGTGTGATGTGTGTCAGTGTATTGTGAGGTAGTGGGATATATACAGCATGTGATGTGTCAGTGTATAGTGAGGTAGTGAGATACATACAGTGTGTGATGTGTCAGTGTACAGTGAGGTAGTGAGATACATACAGTGTGTGATGTGTCAGTGTACAGTGAGGTAGTGGGATACATACAGTGTGTGATGTCAGTGTATAGTGAGGTAGTGGGATACATACAGTGTGGGATGTGTCAGTGTACAGCGAGGTAGTGAGATACATACAGTGTGGGATGTGTCAGTGTACAGTGAGGTAGTGAGATACATGCAGTGTGTGATGTGTGTCAGTGTACAGTGAGGTAGTGGGATACATACAGTGTATGATGTGTGTCAGTGTATAGTGAGGTAGTGGGATACATACAGTGTGTGATGTGTCAGTGTACAGTGAGGTAGTGGGATACATACAGTGTGTGATGTGTATCAGTGTACAGTGAGGTAGTGGGATACATACAGTGTGTGATGTGTCAGTGTACAGTGAGGTAGTGTGATACATACAGTGTATGATGTGTGTCAGTGTATAGTGAGGTAGTGGGATACATACAGTGTGTGATGTGTGTCAGTGTATAGTGAGGTAGTGAGATACATACAGTGTGTGATGTGTGTCAGTGTACAGTGAGGTAGTGGGATACATACAGTGTGTGATGTGTCAGTGTATAGTGAGGTAGTGGGATACATACAGTGTGTGATGTGTGTCAGTGTACAGTGAGGTATTGGGATACATACAGTGTGTGATGTGTGTTAGTGTATAGTGAGGTAGTGAGATACATACAGTGTATGATGTGTGTCAGTGTACAGTGAGGTAGTGAGATACATACAGTGTGGGATGTGTCAGTGTACAGTGAGGTAGTGAGATACATACAGCGTGTGATGTGTCAGTGTACAGTGAGGTAGTGAGATACATACAGCGTGTGATGTGTCAGTGTATAGTGAGGTAGTGAGATACATACAGTGTGTGATGTGTCAGTGTACAGTAAGGTAGTGAGATACATACAGTGTGTGATGTGTCAGTGTACAGTGAGGTAGTGGGATACATACAGTGTGTGATGTGTCAGTGTATAGTGAGGTAGTGGGATACATACAGTGTGGGATGTGTCAGTGTACAGTGAGGTAGTGAGATACATACAGTGTGGGATGTGTTGAGGTAGTGAGATACATGCAGTGTGTGATGTGTGTCAGTGTACAGTGAGGTAGTGGGATACATACAGTGTATGATGTGTGTCAGTGTACAGTGAGGTAGTGGGATACATACATTGTGTGATGTGTCAGTGTACAGTGAGGTAGTGGGATACATACAGTGTGTGATGTGTATCAGTGTACAGTGAGGTAGTGGGATACATACAGTGTATGATGTGTGTCAGTGTATAGTGAGGTAGTGAGATACATACAGTGTGTGATGTGTGTCAGTGTACAGTGAGGTAGTGGGATACATACATTGTGTGATGTGTCAGTGTATAGTGAGGTAGTGGGATACATACAGTGTGTGATGTGTGTCAGTGTACAGTGAGGTAGTGAGATACATACAGCGTGTCATGTGTCAGTGTATAGTGAGGTAGTGGGATACGTACATTGTGTGATGTGTGTCAGTGTATTGTGAGGTAGTGGGATATATACAGCGTGTGATGTGTCAGTGTATAGTGAGGTAATGAGATACATACAGTGTGTGATGTGTCAGTGTACAGTGAGGTAGTGAGATACATCCAGTGTGTGATGTGTCAGTGTACAGTGAGGTAGTGGGATACATACAGTGTGTGATGTCTGTGTATAGTGAGGTAGTGGGATACATACAGTGTGGGATGTGTCAGTGTACAGTGAGGTAGTGAGATACATACAGTGTGGGATGTGTCAGTGTACAGTGAGGTAGTGAGATACATGCAGTGTGTGATGTGTGTCAGTGTACAGTGAGGTAGTGGGATACATACAGTGTATGATGTGTGTCAGTGTATAGTGAGGTAATGGGATACATACAGTGTGTGATGTGTCAGTGTACAGTGAGGTAGTGGGATACATACAGTGTGTGATGTGTGTCAGAGTACAGTGAGGTAGTGAGATACATACAGTGTGGGATGTGTCAGTGTACAGTGAGGTAGTGGGATACATACAGTGTGTGATGTGTGTCAGTGTACAGTGAGGTAGTGGGATACATACAGTGTATGATGTGTGTCAGTGTACAGTGAGGTAGTGAGATACATACAGTGTGTGATGTGTGACAGTGTATAGTGAGGTAGTGGTATACATACAGCGTGTGATGTGTTTCAGTGTACAGTGAGGTAGTGAGATACATACAGTGTATGATGTGTGTCAGTGTACAGTGAGGTAGTGAGATACATACAGCGTGTGATGTGTGTCAGTGTACAGTGAGGTAGTGGGATGCATACAGTGTATGATGTGTGTCAGTGTACAGTGAGGTAGTGAGATACATACAGTGTGTGATGTGTGTCAGTGTACAGTGAGTTAGTGAGATACATACAGTGTGTTTCAGTGTATAGTGAGGTAGTGAGATACATACAGTGTGGGATGTGTCAGTGTACAGTGAGGTAGTGAGATACATACAGTGTGTGTCAGTGTATAGTGAGGTAGTGAGATACATACAGTGTGTGATGTGTCAGTGTATAGTGAGGTAGTGAGATACATACAGTGTGTGATGTGTGTCAGTGTATAGTGAGGTAGTGAGATACATACAGTGTGTGTCAGTGTATAGTGAGGTAGTGAGATACATACAGTGTGGGATGTGTCAGTGTACAGTGAGGTAGTGAGATCCATACAGTGTGTGTCAGTGTATAGTGAGGTAGTGAGATACATACAGTGTGTGATGTGTCAGTGTATAGTGAGGTAGTGAGATACATACAGTGTGTGATGTGTCAGTGTATAGTGAGGTAGTGGGATACATACAGTGTGTGATGTGTGTCAGTGTATAGTGAGGTAGTGGGATACATACAGTGTGTGATGTGTGTCAGTGTACAGTGAGGTAGTGAGATACATACAGTGTGTGATGTGTCAGTGTATAGTGAGGTAGTGGGATACATACAGTGTGTGATGTGTGTCAGTGTACAGTGAGGTATTGGGATACATACAGTGTGTGATGTGTGTTAGTGTATAGTGAGGTAGTGAGATACATACAGTGTATGATGTGTGTCAGTGTACAGTGAGGTAGTGAGATACATACAGTGTGGGATGTGTCAGTGTACAGTGAGGTAGTGAGATACATACATTGTGTGATGTGTGTCAGTGTATAGTGAGGTAGTGGGATACATATACAGTGTGGGATGTGTCAGTGTACAGTGAGGTAGTGGGATATATACAGTGTATGATGTGTGTCAGTGTATAGTGAGGTAGTGGGATACATACATTGTGTGATGTGTGTCAGTGTATAGTGAGGTAGTGGGATACATATACAGTGTGGGATGTGTCAGTGTACAGTGACGTAGTGGGATACATACAGTGTGTGATGTGTCAGTGTATAGTGAGGTAGTGGGATACATAGTGTATGATGCGTGTCAGTGTATAGTGAGGTAGTGGGATACATACAGTGTGTGATGTGTGTCAGTGTATAGTGAGGTAGTGGGATACATACATTGTGAGATGTGTGTCAGTGTACAGTGAGTTAATGAGATACATACAGTGTGTGATGTGTGTCAGTGTACAGTGAGGTAGTGGGATACATACAGCGTGTGATGTGTGACAGTGTATAGTGAGGTAGTGAGATACATACAGTGTGTGATGTGTGTCAGAGTACAGTGAGGTAGTGAGATACATACAGTGTGTGATGTGTGTCAGTGTACAGTGAGGTAGTGGGATACATACAGTGTGTGATGTGTGTCAGTGTACAGTGAGGTTGTGGGATACATACAGTGTGTGATGTGTGTCACTGTACAGTGAGGTAGTGAGATACATACAGTGTGTGATGTGTGTCAGTGTACAGTGAGGTATTGGGATACATACAGTGTGTGATGTGTGTTAGTGTATAGTGAGGTAGTGAGATACATACAGTGTATGATGTGTGTCAGTGTACAGTGAGGTAGTGAGATACATACAGTGTGGGATGTGTCAGTGTACAGTGAGGTAGTGAGATACATACATTGTGTGATGTGTGTCAGTGTATAGTGAGGTAGTGGGATACATATACAGTGCGGGATGTGTCAGTGTACAGTGAGGTAGTGGGATATATACAGTGTATGATGTGTGTCAGTGTATAGTGAGGTAGTGGGATACATACATTGTGTGATGTGTGTCAGTGTATAGTGAGGTAGTGGGATACATATACAGTGTGGGATGTGTCAGTGTACAGTGACGTAGTGGGATACATACAGTGTGTGATGTGTCAGTGTATAGTGAGGTAGTGGGATACATAGTGTATGATGTGTGTCAGTGTATAGTGAGGTAGTGGGATACATACAGTGTGTGATGTGTGTCAGTGTACAGTGAGGTAATGAGATACATACAGTGTGTGATGTGTCAGTGTATAGTGAGGTAGTGGGATACATACAGTGTGGGATGTGTCAGTGTACAGTGAGGTAGTGAGATACATACAGTGTGGGATGTGTTGAGGTAGTGAGATACATGCAGTGTGTGATGTGTGTCAGTGTACAGTGAGGTAGTGGGATACATACAGTGTATGATGTGTGTCAGTGTACAGTGAGGTAGTGGGATACATACATTGTGTGATGTGTCAGTGTACAGTGAGGTAGTGGGATACATACAGTGTGTGATGTGTATCAGTGTACAGTGAGGTAGTGGGATACATACAGTGTATGATGTGTGTCAGTGTATAGTGAGGTAGTGAGATACATACAGTGTGTGATGTGTGTCAGTGTACAGTGAGGTAGTGGGATACATACATTGTGTGATGTGTCAGTGTATAGTGAGGTAGTGGGATACATACAGTGTGTGATGTGTGTCAGTGTACAGTGAGGTAGTGAGATACATACAGCGTGTCATGTGTCAGTGTATAGTGAGGTAGTGGGATACGTACATTGTGTGATGTGTGTCAGTGTATTGTGAGGTAGTGGGATATATACAGCGTGTGATGTGTCAGTGTATAGTGAGGTAATGAGATACATACAGTGTGTGATGTGTCAGTGTACAGTGAGGTAGTGAGATACATACAGTGTGTGATGTGTCAGTGTACAGTGAGGTAGTGGGATACATACAGTGTGTGATGTCTGTGTATAGTGAGGTAGTGGGATACATACAGTGTGGGATGTGTCAGTGTACAGTGAGGTAGTGAGATACATACAGTGTGGGATGTGTCAGTGTACAGTGAGGTAGTGAGATACATGCAGTGTGTGATGTGTGTCAGTGTACAGTGAGGTAGTGGGATACATACAGTGTATGATGTGTGTCAGTGTATAGTGAGGTAATGGGATACATACAGTGTGTGATGTGTCAGTGTACAGTGAGGTAGTGGGATACATACAGTGTGTGATGTGTGTCAGAGTACAGTGAGGTAGTGAGATACATACAGTGTGGGATGTGTCAGTGTACAGTGAGGTAGTGGGATACATACAGTGTGTGATGTGTGTCAGTGTACAGTGAGGTAGTGGGATACATACAGTGTATGATGTGTGTCAGTGTACAGTGAGGTAGTGAGATACATACAGTGTGTGATGTGTGACAGTGTATAGTGAGGTAGTGGTATACATACAGCGTGTGATGTGTTTCAGTGTACAGTGAGGTAGTGAGATACATACAGTGTATGATGTGTGTCAGTGTACAGTGAGGTAGTGAGATACATACAGCGTGTGATGTGTGTCAGTGTACAGTGAGGTAGTGGGATGCATACAGTGTATGATGTGTGTCAGTGTACAGTGAGGTAGTGAGATACATACAGTGTGTGATGTGTGTCAGTGTACAGTGAGTTAGTGAGATACATACAGTGTGTTTCAGTGTATAGTGAGGTAGTGAGATACATACAGTGTGGGATGTGTCAGTGTACAGTGAGGTAGTGAGATACATACAGTGTGTGTCAGTGTATAGTGAGGTAGTGAGATACATACAGTGTGTGATGTGTCAGTGTATAGTGAGGTAGTGAGATACATACAGTGTGTGATGTGTGTCAGTGTATAGTGAGGTAGTGAGATACATACAGTGTGTGTCAGTGTATAGTGAGGTAGTGAGATACATACAGTGTGGGATGTGTCAGTGTACAGTGAGGTAGTGAGATCCATACAGTGTGTGTCAGTGTATAGTGAGGTAGTGAGATACATACAGTGTGTGATGTGTCAGTGTATAGTGAGGTAGTGAGATACATACAGTGTGTGATGTGTCAGTGTATAGTGAGGTAGTGGGATACATACAGTGTGTGATGTGTGTCAGTGTATAGTGAGGTAGTGGGATACATACAGTGTGTGATGTGTGTCAGTGTACAGTGAGGTAGTGAGATACATACAGTGTGTGATGTGTCAGTGTATAGTGAGGTAGTGGGATACATACAGTGTGTGATGTGTGTCAGTGTACAGTGAGGTATTGGGATACATACAGTGTGTGATGTGTGTTAGTGTATAGTGAGGTAGTGAGATACATACAGTGTATGATGTGTGTCAGTGTACAGTGAGGTAGTGAGATACATACAGTGTGGGATGTGTCAGTGTACAGTGAGGTAGTGAGATACATACATTGTGTGATGTGTGTCAGTGTATAGTGAGGTAGTGGGATACATATACAGTGTGGGATGTGTCAGTGTACAGTGAGGTAGTGGGATATATACAGTGTATGATGTGTGTCAGTGTATAGTGAGGTAGTGGGATACATACATTGTGTGATGTGTGTCAGTGTATAGTGAGGTAGTGGGATACATATACAGTGTGGGATGTGTCAGTGTACAGTGACGTAGTGGGATACATACAGTGTGTGATGTGTCAGTGTATAGTGAGGTAGTGGGATACATAGTGTATGATGCGTGTCAGTGTATAGTGAGGTAGTGGGATACATACAGTGTGTGATGTGTGTCAGTGTATAGTGAGGTAGTGGGATACATACATTGTGAGATGTGTGTCAGTGTACAGTGAGTTAATGAGATACATACAGTGTGTGATGTGTGTCAGTGTACAGTGAGGTAGTGGGATACATACAGCGTGTGATGTGTGACAGTGTATAGTGAGGTAGTGAGATACATACAGTGTGTGATGTGTGTCAGAGTACAGTGAGGTAGTGAGATACATACAGTGTGTGATGTGTGTCAGTGTACAGTGAGGTAGTGGGATACATACAGTGTGTGATGTGTGTCAGTGTACAGTGAGGTTGTGGGATACATACAGTGTGTGATGTGTGTCACTGTACAGTGAGGTAGTGAGATACATACAGTGTGTGATGTGTGTCAGTGTACAGTGAGGTATTGGGATACATACAGTGTGTGATGTGTGTTAGTGTATAGTGAGGTAGTGAGATACATACAGTGTATGATGTGTGTCAGTGTACAGTGAGGTAGTGAGATACATACAGTGTGGGATGTGTCAGTGTACAGTGAGGTAGTGAGATACATACATTGTGTGATGTGTGTCAGTGTATAGTGAGGTAGTGGGATACATATACAGTGCGGGATGTGTCAGTGTACAGTGAGGTAGTGGGATATATACAGTGTATGATGTGTGTCAGTGTATAGTGAGGTAGTGGGATACATACATTGTGTGATGTGTGTCAGTGTATAGTGAGGTAGTGGGATACATATACAGTGTGGGATGTGTCAGTGTACAGTGACGTAGTGGGATACATACAGTGTGTGATGTGTCAGTGTATAGTGAGGTAGTGGGATACATAGTGTATGATGTGTGTCAGTGTATAGTGAGGTAGTGGGATACATACAGTGTGTGATGTGTGTCAGTGTACAGTGAGGTAATGAGATACATACAGTGTGTGATGTGTGTCAGTGTACAGTGAGGTAGTGGGATACATACAGCGTGTGATGTGTGACAGTGTATAGTGAGGTAGTGAGATACATACAGTGTGTGATGTGTGTCAGAGTACAGTGAGGTAGTGAGATACATACAGTGTGTGATGTGTGTCAGTGTACAGTGAGGTAGTGGGATACATACAGTGTGTGATGTGTGTCTGTGTACAGTGAGGTAGTGGGATACATACAGTGTATGATGTGTGTCAGTGTACAGTGAGGTAGTGAGATACATACAGTGTGTGATGTGTGTCAGTGTACAGTGAGGTAGTGGGATACATACAATGTGTGATGTGTCAGTGTACAGTGAGGTAGTGGGATACATACAGTGTGTGATGTGTGACAGTGTACAGTGAGGTAGTGGGAGACATACAATGTGTGATGTGTCAGTGTACAGTGAGGTAGTAGGAGACATACAGTGTGTGATGTGTGACAGTGTACAGTGAGGTAGTGGGATACATACAATGTGTGATGTGTCAGTGTACGGTGAGGTAGTGGGATACATACAGTGTATGATGTGTGTCAGTGTATAGTGAGGTAGTGGGATACAATCAGTGTATGATGTGTGTCAGTGTATTGTGAGGTAGTGAGATACATACAGTGTGTGATGTGTGTCAGTGTACAGTGAGGTAGTGGGATACATACAGTGTATGATGAGTGTCAGTGTATAGTGAGGTAGTGGGATACATACAGTGCGTGATGTGTCAGTGTACAGTGAGGTAGTGGGATACATACAGTGTGTGATGTGTATCAGAGTACAGTGAGGTAGTGGGATACATACAGTGTATGATGTGTGTCAGTGTATAGTGAGGTAGTGAGATACATACAGTGTGTGATGTGTGTCAGTGTACAGTGAGGTAGTGGGATATATTCAGTGTGTGATGTGTCAGTGTATAGTGAGGTAGTGGGATACATACAGTGTGTGATGTGTGTCAGTGTACAGTGAGGTAGTGAGATACATACAGCGTGTGATGTGTCAGTGTATAGTGAGGTAGTGGGATACATACAGTGTGTGATGTGTGTCAGTGTACAGTGAGGTATTGGGATACATACAGTGTGTGATGTGTGTTATTGTATAGTGAGGTAGTGAGATACATACAGTGTATGATGTGTGTCAGTGTACAGTGAGGTAGTGAGATACATACAGTGTGGGCTGTGTCAGTGTACAGTGAGGTAGTGAGATACATACAGTGTGTGATGTGTGTCAGTGTAGTGAGGTAGTGGGATACATACATTGTGTGATGTGTGTCAGTGTATAGTGAGGTAGTGGGATACATACAGTATGTGATGTGTGTCAGTGTATAGTGAGGTAGTGGGATACATATACAGTGTGGGATGTGTCAGTGCACAGTGAGGTAGTGGGATATATACAGTATATGCTGTGTGTCAGTGTATAGTGAGGTAGTGAGATACATACAGCGTGTGATGTGTCAGTGTATAGTGAGGTAGTGGGATACATACAGTGTGTGATGTGTGTCAGTGTACAGTGAGGTATTGGGATACATACAGTGTGTGATGTGTGTTATTGTATAGTGAGGTAGTGAGATACATACAGTGTATGATGTGTGTCAGTGTACAGTGAGGTAGTGAGATACATACAGTGTGGGATGTGTCAGTGTACAGTGAGGTAGTGAGATACATACAGTGTGTGATGTGTATCAGAGTACAGTGAGGTAGTGGGATACATACAGTGTATGATGTGTGTCAGTGTATAGTGAGGTAGTGAGATACATACAGTGTGTGATGTGTGTCAGTGTACAGTGAGGTAGTGGGATATATTCAGTGTGTGATATGTCAGTGTATAGTGAGGTAGTGGGATACATACAGTGTGTGATGTGTGTCAGTGTACAGTGAGGTAGTGAGATACATACAGCGTGTGATGTGTCAGTGTATAGTGAGGTAGTGGGATACATACAGTGTGTGATGTGTGTCAGTGTACAGTGAGGTATTGGGATACATACAGTGTGTGATGTGTGTTATTGTATAGTGAGGTAGTGAGATACATACAGTGTATGATGTGTGTCAGTGTACAGTGAGGTAGTGAGATACATACAGTGTGGGATGTGTCAGTGTACAGTGAGGTAGTGAGATACATACAGTGTGTGATGTGTGTCAGTGTACAGTGAGGTAGTGGGATACATACAGCGTGTGATGTGTGTCAGTGTAGTGAGGTAGTGGGATACATACATTGTGTGATGTGTGTCAGTGTATAGTGAGGTAGTGGGATACATACAGTATGTGATGTGTGTCAGTGTATAGTGAGGTAGTGGGATACATATACAGTGTGGGATATGTCAGTGTACAGTGAGGTAGTGGGATATATACAGTGTATGATGTGTGTCAGTGTATAGTGAGGTAGTGGGATACATATACAGTGTGGGATGTGTCAGTGCACAGTGAGGTAGTGGGATATATACAGTATATGCTGTGTGTCAGTGTATAGTGAGGTAGTGGGATACATACATTGTGTGATGTGTGTCAGTGTATAGTGAGGTAGTGGGATACATACAGTATGTGATGTGTGTCAGTGTATAGTGAGGTAGTGGGATACATATACAGTGTGGGATGTGTCAGTGTACAGTGAGGTAGAGGGATATATACAGTGTATGATGTGTGTCAGTGTATAGTGAGGTAGTGGGACACATACATTGTGTGATGTGTGTCAGTGTATAGTGAGGTAGTGAGATACATACAGCGTGTGATGTGTCAGTGTACAGTGAGGTAGTGAGATACATACAGCGTGTGATGTGTCAGTGTATAGTGAGGTAGTGAGATACATACAGTGTGTGATGTGTCAGTGTACAGTAAGGTAGTGAGATACATACAGTGTGTGATGTGTCAGTGTACAGTGAGGTAGTGGGATACATACAGTGTGTGATGTGTCAGTGTATAGTGAGGTAGTGGGATACATACAGTGTGGGATGTGTCAGTGTACAGTGAGGTAGTGAGATACATACAGTGTGGGATGTGTTGAGGTAGTGAGATACATGCAGTGTGTGATGTGTGTCAGTGTACAGTGAGGTAGTGGGATACATACAGTGTATGATGTGTGTCAGTGTACAGTGAGGTAGTGGGATACATACAGTGTGTGATGTGTCAGTGTACAGTGAGGTAGTGGGATACATACAGTGTGTGATGTGTATCAGTGTACAGTGAGGTAGTGGGATACATACAGTGTATGATGTGTGTCAGTGTATAGTGAGGTAGTGAGATACATACAGTGTGTGATGTGTGTCAGTGTACAGTGAGGTAGTGGGATACATACATTGTGTGATGTGTCAGTGTATAGTGAGGTAGTGGGATACATACAGTGTGTGATGTGTGTCAGTGTACAGTGAGGCAGTGAGATACATACAGCGTGTCATGTGTCAGTGTATAGTGAGGTAGTGGGATACGTACATTGTGTGATGTGTGTCAGTGTATAGTGAGGTAGTGGGATATATACAGCGTGTGATGTGTCAGTGTATAGTGAGGTAGTGAGATACATACAGTGTGTGATGTGTCAGTGTACAGTGAGGTAGTGAGATACATACAGTGTGTGATGTGTCAGTGTACAGTGAGGTAGTGGGATACATACAGTGTGTGATGTCAGTGTATAGTGAGGTAGTGGGATACATACAGTGTGGGATGTGTCAGTGTACAGTGAGGTAGTGAGATACATACAGTGTGGGATGTGTCAGTGTACAGTGAGGTAGTGAGATACATGCAGTGTGTGATGTGTGTCAGTGTACAGTGAGGTAGTGGGATACATACAGTGTATGATGTGTGTCAGTGTATAGTGAGGTAGTGGGATACATACAGTGTGTGATGTGTCAGTGTACAGTGAGGTAGTGGGATACATACAGTGTGTGATGTGTATCAGTGTACAGTGAGGTAGTGGGATACATACAGTGTGTGATGTGTCAGTGTACAGTGAGGTAGTGGGATACATACAGTGTATAATGTGTGTCAGTGTATAGTGAGGTAGTGGGATACATACAGTGTGTGATGTGTGTCAGTGTATAGTGAGGTAGTGAGATACATACAGTGTGTGATGTGTGTCAGTGTACAGTGAGGTAGTGGGATACATACAGTGTGTGATGTGTCAGTGTATAGTGAGGTAGTGGGATACATACAGTGTGTGATGTGTGTCAGTGTACAGTGAGGTAGTGAGATACATACAGCGTGTGATGTGTCAGTGTATAGTGAGGTAGTGGGATACATACAGTGTGTGATGTGTGTCAGTGTACAGTGAGGTAGTGGGATACATACAGTGTGTGATGTGTGTCAGTGTATAGTGAGGTAGTGAGATACATACAGTGTGTGATGTGTGTCAGTGTACAGTGAGGTAGTGAGATACATACAGTGTGTGATGTGTCAGTGTACAGTGAGGTAGTGAGATACATACAGTGTATGATGTGTGTCAGTGTACAGTGAGGTAGTGAGATACATACACTGTGTGATGTGTCAGTGTACAGTGAGGTAGTGAGATACATACAGTGTGTGATGTGTGTCAGTGTAGTGAGGTAGTGGGATACATACATTGTGTGATGTGTGTCAATGTATAGTGAGGTAGTGAGATACATACAGTGTGTTATGTGTGTCAGTGTACAGTGAGGTAGTGGGATACATACAGTGTGTGATGTGTCAGTGTATAGTGAGGTAGTGGGATACATACAGTGTGTGATGTGTCAGTGTATAGTGAGGTAGTGGGATACATACAGCGTGTCATGTGTCAGTGTATAGTGAGGTAGTGGGATACATACAGTGTGTGATGTGTGTCAGTGTACAGTGAGGTAGTGGGATACATACAGTGTGTGATGTGTGTCAGTGTATAGTGAGGTAGTGAGATACATACAGTGTATGATGTGTGTCAGTGTACAGTGAGGTAGTGAGATACATACAGTGTGTGATGTGTCAGTGTACAGTGAGGTAGTTAGATACATACAGTGTGTGATGTGTGTCAGTGTAGTGAGCTAGTGGGATACATACATTGTGTGATGTGTGTCAGTGTATAGTGAGGTAGTGGGATACATACAGTATGTGATGTGTGTCAGTGTATAGTGAGGTAGTGGGATACATATACAGTGTGGGATGTGTCAGTGTACAGTGAGGTAGTGGGATATATACAGTGTATGATGTGTGTCAGTGTATAGTGAGGTAGTGGGATACATACATTGTGTGATGTGTGTCAGTGTATAGTGAGGTAGTGGGATACATATACAGTGTGTGATGTGTCAGTGTATAGTGAGGTAGTGGGATACATAGTGTATGATGTGTGTCAGTGTATAGTGAGGTAGTGGGATACATACAGTGTGTGATGTGTGTCAGTGTATAGTGAGGTAGTGGAATACATACATTGTGTTATGTGTGTCAGTGTATAGTGAGGTATTGGGATACATATACAGTGTGGGATGTGTCAGTGTACAGTGAGGTAGTGGGATACATACAGTGTGTGATGTGTGTCAGTGTACAGTGAGGTAGTGGGATATATACAGTGTGTGATGTGTCAGTGTATAGTGAGGTAGTGAGATACATACAGTGTGTGATGTGTCAGTGTACAGTGAGGTAGTGAGATACATACAATGTGTGATGTGTCAGTGTATAGTGAGGTAGTGAGATACCTACAGTGTGTGATGTGTCAGTGTACAGTGATGTAGTGAGATACATACAGTGTGTGATGTGTCAGTGTACAGTGAGGTAGTGGGATACATACAGTGTGTGAAGTGTCAGTGTACAGTGAGGTAGTGGGATACATACAGTGTATGATGTGTCAGTGTACAGTGAGGTAGTGATATACTTACAGTGTGGGATGTGTCAGTGTACTGTGAGGTAGAGAGATACATACAGTGTGTGATGTGTGTCAGTGTACAGTGAGGTAGTGGGATACATACAGTGTATGATGTGTGTCAGTGTACAGTGAGGTAGTGAGATACATACAGTGTGTGATGTGTCAGTGTACAGTGAGGTAGTGAGATACATACAGCGTGTGATGTGTCAGTGTATAGTGAGGTAGTGGGATACATACAGTGTGGGATGTGTCAGTGTACAGTGAGGTAGTGGGATACACAGTGTATGATGTGTCAGTGTACAGTGAGGTAGTGAGATACATACAGTGTGGGATTTGTCAGTGTATAGTGAGGTAGTGAGATACATACAGTGTGTGATGTGTGTCAGTGTACAGTGAGGTAGTGGGATACATACAGTGTATGATGTGTGTCAGTGTACAGTGAGGTAGTGAGATACATACAGTGTGGGATGTGTCAGTGTATAGTGAGATGGTGGAATACATACAGTGTGTGATGTGTGTCAGTGTACAGTGAGGTAGTGGGATACATACAGTGTGTGATGTGTCAGTGTACAGTGAGGTAGTGAGATACATACAGTGTATGATGTGTGTCAGGGTACAGTGAGGTAGTGAGATACATACAGTGTGGGATGTGTCAGTGTATAGTGAGATGGTGGAATACATACAGCGTGTGATGTGTGTCAGTGTATAGTGAGATGGTGGAATACATACAGTGTATGATGTGTGTCAGTGTACAGTGAGGTAGTGGGATACATACAGTGTATGATGTGTGTCAGTGGACAGTGAGGTAGTGAGATACATACAGTGTGGGATGTGTCAGTGTACAGTGAGGTAGTGAGATACATACAGTGTGGGATGTGTCAGTGTATAGTGAGGTAGTGAGATACATACAGTGTGTGATGTGTGGCAGTGTATAGTGAGGTAGTGAGATACATACAGTGTGTGTCAGTGTATAGTGAGGTAGGGAGATACATACAGTTTGGGATGTGTCAGTGTACAGTGAGGTAGTGAGATACATACAGTGTGGGATGTTTCAGTGTATAGTGAGGTAGTGAGATACATACAGTGTGTGATGTGTGGCAGTGTATAGTGAGGTAGTGAGATACATACAGTGTGGGATGTGTCAGTGTACAGTGAGGTAGTGAGATACATACAGTGTGGGATGTGTCAGTGTGCAGTGAGGTAGTGGGATACATGCAGTGTGTGATGTGTGTCAGTGTATAGTGAGGTAGTGAGATACATACAGTGTGGGATGTGTCAGTGTACAGTGAGGTAGTGAGATACATACAGTGTGTGTCAGTGTACAGTGAGGTAGTGGGATACATACAGTGTGTGATGTGTGGCAGTGTACAGTGAGGTAGTGAGATACATACATTGTGTGATGTGTGTCAGTGTATAGTGAGGTAGTGAGATACATACAGTGTGTGTCAGTGTATAGTGAGGTAGTGAGATACATACAGTGTGGGATGTGTCAGTGTACAGTGAGGTAGTGAGATACATACAGTGTGTGTCAGTGTATAGTGAGGAAGTGAGATACATACAGTGTGTGATGTGTCGGTGTTAGTGAGGTAGTGAGATACATACAGTGTGTGATGTGTGTCAGTGTATAGTGAGGTAGTGGGATACATACAGTGTGGGATGTGTCAGTGTACAGTGAGGTAGTGGGATACATACAGTGTGTGATGTGTCAGTGTATAGTGAGGTAGTGAGATACATACAGTGTATGATGTGTGTCAGTGTATAGTGAGATGGTGGAATACATACAGTGTATGATGTGTGTCAGTGTACAGTGAGGTAGTGGGATACATACAGTGTATGATGTGTGTCAGTGTACAGTGAGGTAGTGAGATACATACAGTGTGTGATGTGTCAGTGTACAGTGAGGTAGTGAGATACATACAGTGTGTGATGTGTCAGTGTACAGTGAGGTAGTGGGATACATACAGTGTGTGATGTGTCAGTGTACAGTGAGGTAGTGAGATACATACAGTGTGTAATATGTCAGTGTACAGTGAGTTAGTGGGATACATACAGTGTGTGATGTGTGTCAGTGTATAGTGAGGTAGTGGGATACATACAGTGTGTGATGTGTGTCAGTGTATAGTGAGGTAGTGAGATACATACAGTGTGTGATGTGTGTCAGTGTATAGTGACGTAGTGGGATACATAGACAGTGTGTGATGTGTCAGTGTACAGTGAGGTAGTGGGATACATACAGTGTGTGATGTGTGTCAGTGTACAGTGAGGTAGTGGGATACATATAGTGTGTGATGTGTGTCAGTGTACAGTGAGGTAGTGGGATACATACAGTGTGTGATGTGTGTCAGTGTACAGTGAGGTAGTGAGTTACATACAGTGTGTGATGTGTGTCAGTGTATAGTGAGGTAGTGAGATACATACAGTGTATGATGTGTGTCAGTGTACAGTGAGGTAGTGAGATACATACAGCGTGTGATGTGTGTCCGTGTACAGTGAGGTAGTGGGATGCATACAGTGTATGATGTGTGTCAGTGTACAATGAGGTAGTGAGATACATACAGTGTGTGATGTGTGTCAGTGTACAGTGAGGTAGTGAGATACATACAGTGTGTGTCAGTGTATAGTGAGGTAGTGAGATACATACAGTGTGGGATGTGTCAGTGTACAGTGAGGTAGTGAGATACATACAGTGTGTGTCAGTGTATAGTGAGATACATACAGTGTGTGATGTGTCAGTGTATAGTGAGGTAGTGAGATACATACAGTGTGTGATGTGTGTCAGTGTATAGTGAGGTAGTGGGATACATACAGTGTGGGATGTGTCAGAGTACAGTGAGGTAGTGAGATACATACAGTGTGTGATGTGTGTCAGTGTATAGTGAGGTAGTGGGATATATACAGTGTGATGTGTGTCAGTGTACAGTGAGGTAGTGGGATACATACAGTGTGTGATGTGTCAGAGTACAGTGAGGTAGTGAGATACATACAGTGTGGGATGTGTCAGTGTACAGTGAGGTAGTGGGATACATACAGTGTGTGATGTGTGTCAGTGTACAGTGAGGTAGTGGGATACATACAGTGTATGATGTGTGTCAGTGTACAGTGAGGTAGTGAGATACATACAGTGTGTGATGTGTGACAGTGTATAGTGAGGTAGTGGTATACATACAGCGTGTGATGTGTTTCAGTGTACAGTGAGGTAGTGAGATACATACAGTGTATGATGTGTGTCAGTGTACAGTGAGGTAGTGAGATACATACAGCGTGTGATGTGTGTCAGTGTACAGTGAGGTAGTGGGATGCATACAGTGTATGATGTGTGTCAGTGTACAGTGAGGTAGTGAGATACATACAGTGTGTGATGTGTGTCAGTGTACAGTGAGTTAGTGAGATACATACAGTGTGTTTCAGTGTATAGTGAGGTAGTGAGATACATACAGTGTGGGATGTGTCAGTGTACAGTGAGGTAGTGAGATACATACAGTGTGTGTCAGTGTATAGTGAGGTAGTGAGATACATACAGTGTGTGATGTGTCAGTGTATAGTGAGGTAGTGAGATACATACAGTGTGTGATGTGTGTCAGTGTATAGTGAGGTAGTGAGATACATACAGTGTGTGTCAGTGTATAGTGAGGTAGTGAGATACATACAGTGTGGGATGTGTCAGTGTACAGTGAGGTAGTGAGATCCATACAGTGTGTGTCAGTGTATAGTGAGGTAGTGAGATACATACAGTGTGTGATGTGTCAGTGTATAGTGAGGTAGTGAGATACATACAGTGTGTGATGTGTCAGTGTATAGTGAGGTAGTGGGATACATACAGTGTGTGATGTGTGTCAGTGTATAGTGAGGTAGTGGGATACATACAGTGTGTGATGTGTGTCAGTGTACAGTGAGGTAGTGAGATACATACAGTGTGTGATGTGTCAGTGTATAGTGAGGTAGTGGGATACATACAGTGTGTGATGTGTGTCAGTGTACAGTGAGGTATTGGGATACATACAGTGTGTGATGTGTGTTAGTGTATAGTGAGGTAGTGAGATACATACAGTGTATGATGTGTGTCAGTGTACAGTGAGGTAGTGAGATACATACAGTGTGGGATGTGTCAGTGTACAGTGAGGTAGTGAGATACATACATTGTGTGATGTGTGTCAGTGTATAGTGAGGTAGTGGGATACATATACAGTGTGGGATGTGTCAGTGTACAGTGAGGTAGTGGGATATATACAGTGTATGATGTGTGTCAGTGTATAGTGAGGTAGTGGGATACATACATTGTGTGATGTGTGTCAGTGTATAGTGAGGTAGTGGGATACATATACAGTGTGGGATGTGTCAGTGTACAGTGACGTAGTGGGATACATACAGTGTGTGATGTGTCAGTGTATAGTGAGGTAGTGGGATACATAGTGTATGATGCGTGTCAGTGTATAGTGAGGTAGTGGGATACATACAGTGTGTGATGTGTGTCAGTGTATAGTGAGGTAGTGGGATACATACATTGTGAGATGTGTGTCAGTGTACAGTGAGTTAATGAGATACATACAGTGTGTGATGTGTGTCAGTGTACAGTGAGGTAGTGGGATACATACAGCGTGTGATGTGTGACAGTGTATAGTGAGGTAGTGAGATACATACAGTGTGTGATGTGTGTCAGAGTACAGTGAGGTAGTGAGATACATACAGTGTGTGATGTGTGTCAGTGTACAGTGAGGTAGTGGGATACATACAGTGTGTGATGTGTGTCAGTGTACAGTGAGGTTGTGGGATACATACAGTGTGTGATGTGTGTCACTGTACAGTGAGGTAGTGAGATACATACAGTGTGTGATGTGTGTCAGTGTACAGTGAGGTATTGGGATACATACAGTGTGTGATGTGTGTTAGTGTATAGTGAGGTAGTGAGATACATACAGTGTATGATGTGTGTCAGTGTACAGTGAGGTAGTGAGATACATACAGTGTGGGATGTGTCAGTGTATAGTGAGGTAGTGGGATACATACATTGTGTGATGTGTGTCAGTGTACAGTGAGGTAGTGGGATACATATACAGTGTGGGATGTGTCAGTGTACAGTGACGTAGTGGGATACATACAGTGTGTGATGTGTCAGTGTATAGTGAGGTAGTGGGATACATAGTGTATGATGTGTGTCAGTGTATAGTGAGGTAGTGGGATACATACAGTGTGTGATGTGTGTCAGTGTACAGTGAGGTAATGAGATACATACAGTGTGTGATGTGTGTCAGTGTACAGTGAGGTAGTGGGATACATACAGCGTGTGATGTGTGACAGTGTATAGTGAGGTAGTGAGATACATACAGTGTGTGATGTGTGTCAGAGTACAGTGAGGTAGTGAGATACATACAGTGTGTGATGTGTGTCAGTGTACAGTGAGGTAGTGGGATACATACAGTGTGTGATGTGTGTCTGTGTACAGTGAGGTAGTGGGATACATACAGTGTATGATGTGTGTCAGTGTACAGTGAGGTAGTGAGATACATACAGTGTGTGATGTGTGTCAGTGTACAGTGAGGTAGTGGGATACATACAATGTGTGATGTGTCAGTGTACAGTGAGGTAGTGGGATACATACAGTGTGTGATGTGTGACAGTGTACAGTGAGGTAGTGGGAGACATACAATGTGTGATGTGTCAGTGTACAGTGAGGTAGTAGGAGACATACAGTGTGTGATGTGTGACAGTGTACAGTGAGGTAGTGGGATACATACAATGTGTGATGTGTCAGTGTACGGTGAGGTAGTGGGATACATACAGTGTATGATGTGTGTCAGTGTATAGTGAGGTAGTGGGATACAATCAGTGTATGATGTGTGTCAGTGTATTGTGAGGTAGTGAGATACATACAGTGTGTGATGTGTGTCAGTGTACAGTGAGGTAGTGGGATACATACAGTGTATGATGAGTGTCAGTGTATAGTGAGGTAGTGGGATACATACAGTGCGTGATGTGTCAGTGTACAGTGAGGTAGTGGGATACATACAGTGTGTGATGTGTATCAGAGTACAGTGAGGTAGTGGGATACATACAGTGTATGATGTGTGTCAGTGTATAGTGAGGTAGTGAGATACATACAGTGTGTGATGTGTGTCAGTGTACAGTGAGGTAGTGGGATATATTCAGTGTGTGATGTGTCAGTGTATAGTGAGGTAGTGGGATACATACAGTGTGTGATGTGTGTCAGTGTACAGTGAGGTAGTGAGATACATACAGCGTGTGATGTGTCAGTGTATAGTGAGGTAGTGGGATACATACAGTGTGTGATGTGTGTCAGTGTACAGTGAGGTATTGGGATACATACAGTGTGTGATGTGTGTTATTGTATAGTGAGGTAGTGAGATACATACAGTGTATGATGTGTGTCAGTGTACAGTGAGGTAGTGAGATACATACAGTGTGGGCTGTGTCAGTGTACAGTGAGGTAGTGAGATACATACAGTGTGTGATGTGTGTCAGTGTAGTGAGGTAGTGGGATACATACATTGTGTGATGTGTGTCAGTGTATAGTGAGGTAGTGGGATACATACAGTATGTGATGTGTGTCAGTGTATAGTGAGGTAGTGGGATACATATACAGTGTGGGATGTGTCAGTGCACAGTGAGGTAGTGGGATATATACAGTATATGCTGTGTGTCAGTGTATAGTGAGGTAGTGAGATACATACAGCGTGTGATGTGTCAGTGTATAGTGAGGTAGTGGGATACATACAGTGTGTGATGTGTGTCAGTGTACAGTGAGGTATTGGGATACATACAGTGTGTGATGTGTGTTATTGTATAGTGAGGTAGTGAGATACATACAGTGTATGATGTGTGTCAGTGTACAGTGAGGTAGTGAGATACATACAGTGTGGGATGTGTCAGTGTATAGTGAGGTAGTGGGATACATACAGTGTATGATGTGTGTCAGTGTATAGTGAGGTAGTGAGATACATACAGTGTGTGATGTGTGTCAGTGTACAGTGAGGTAGTGGGATATATTCAGTGTGTGATATGTCAGTGTATAGTGAGGTAGTGGGATACATACAGTGTGTGATGTGTGTCAGTGTACAGTGAGGTAGTGAGATACATACAGCGTGTGATGTGTCAGTGTATAGTGAGGTAGTGGGATACATACAGTGTGTGATGTGTGTCAGTGTACAGTGAGGTATTGGGATACATACAGTGTGTGATGTGTGTTATTGTATAGTGAGGTAGTGAGATACATACAGTGTATGATGTGTGTCAGTGTACAGTGAGGTAGTGAGATACATACAGTGTGGGATGTGTCAGTGTACAGTGAGGTAGTGAGATACATACAGTGTGTGATGTGTGTCAGTGTACAGTGAGGTAGTGGGATACATACAGCGTGTGATGTGTGTCAGTGTAGTGAGGTAGTGGGATACATACATTGTGTGATGTGTGTCAGTGTATAGTGAGGTAGTGGGATACATACAGTATGTGATGTGTGTCAGTGTATAGTGAGGTAGTGGGATACATATACAGTGTGGGATATGTCAGTGTACAGTGAGGTAGTGGGATATATACAGTGTATGATGTGTGTCAGTGTATAGTGAGGTAGTGGGATACATATACAGTGTGGGATGTGTCAGTGCACAGTGAGGTAGTGGGATATATACAGTATATGCTGTGTGTCAGTGTATAGTGAGGTAGTGGGATACATACATTGTGTGATGTGTGTCAGTGTATAGTGAGGTAGTGGGATACATACAGTATGTGATGTGTGTCAGTGTATAGTGAGGTAGTGGGATACATATACAGTGTGGGATGTGTCAGTGTACAGTGAGGTAGAGGGATATATACAGTGTATGATGTGTGTCAGTGTATAGTGAGGTAGTGGGACACATACATTGTGTGATGTGTGTCAGTGTATAGTGAGGTAGTGAGATACATACAGCGTGTGATGTGTCAGTGTACAGTGAGGTAGTGAGATACATACAGCGTGTGATGTGTCAGTGTATAGTGAGGTAGTGAGATACATACAGTGTGTGATGTGTCAGTGTACAGTAAGGTAGTGAGATACATACAGTGTGTGATGTGTCAGTGTACAGTGAGGTAGTGGGATACATACAGTGTGTGATGTGTCAGTGTATAGTGAGGTAGTGGGATACATACAGTGTGGGATGTGTCAGTGTACAGTGAGGTAGTGAGATACATACAGTGTGGGATGTGTTGAGGTAGTGAGATACATGCAGTGCGTGATGTGTGTCAGTGTACAGTGAGGTAGTGGGATACATACAGTGTATGATGTGTGTCAGTGTACAGTGAGGTAGTGGGATACATACAGTGTGTGATGTGTCAGTGTACAGTGAGGTAGTGGGATACATACAGTGTGTGATGTGTATCAGTGTACAGTGAGGTAGTGGGATACATACAGTGTATGATGTGTGTCAGTGTATAGTGAGGTAGTGAGATACATACAGTGTGTGATGTGTGTCAGTGTACAGTGAGGTAGTGGGATACATACATTGTGTGATGTGTCAGTGTATAGTGAGGTAGTGGGATACATACAGTGTGTGATGTGTGTCAGTGTACAGTGAGGCAGTGAGATACATACAGCGTGTCATGTGTCAGTGTATAGTGAGGTAGTGGGATACGTACATTGTGTGATGTGTGTCAGTGTATAGTGAGGTAGTGGGATATATACAGCGTGTGATGTGTCAGTGTATAGTGAGGTAGTGAGATACATACAGTGTGTGATGTGTCAGTGTACAGTGAGGTAGTGAGATACATACAGTGTGTGATGTGTCAGTGTACAGTGAGGTAGTGGGATACATACAGTGTGTGATGTCAGTGTATAGTGAGGTAGTGGGATACATACAGTGTGGGATGTGTCAGTGTACAGTGAGGTAGTGAGATACATACAGTGTGGGATGTGTCAGTGTACAGTGAGGTAGTGAGATACATGCAGTGTGTGATGTGTGTCAGTGTACAGTGAGGTAGTGGGATACATACAGTGTATGATGTGTGTCAGTGTATAGTGAGGTAGTGGGATACATACAGTGTGTGATGTGTCAGTGTACAGTGAGGTAGTGGGATACATACAGTGTGTGATGTGTATCAGTGTACAGTGAGGTAGTGGGATACATACAGTGTGTGATGTGTCAGTGTACAGTGAGGTAGTGGGATACATACAGTGTATGATGTGTGTCAGTGTATAGTGAGGTAGTGGGATACATACAGTGTGTGATGTGTGTCAGTGTATAGTGAGGTAGTGAGATACATACAGTGTGTGATGTGTGTCAGTGTACAGTGAGGTAGTGGGATACATACAGTGTGTGATGTGTCAGTGTATAGTGAGGTAGTGGGATACATACAGTGTGTGATGTGTGTCAGTGTACAGTGAGGTAGTGAGATACATACAGCGTGTGATGTGTCAGTGTATAGTGAGGTAGTGGGATACATACAGTGTGTGATGTGTGTCAGTGTACAGTGAGGTAGTGGGATACATACAGTGTGTGATGTGTGTCAGTGTATAGTGAGGTAGTGAGATACATACAGTGTGTGATGTGTGTCAGTGTACAGTGAGGTAGTGAGATACATACAGTGTGTGATGTGTCAGTGTACAGTGAGGTAGTGAGATACATACAGTGTATGATGTGTGTCAGTGTACAGTGAGGTAGTGAGATACATACACTGTGTGATGTGTCAGTGTACAGTGACGTAGTGAGATACATACAGTGTGTGATGTGTGTCAGTGTAGTGAGGTAGTGGGATACATACATTGTGTGATGTGTGTCAATGTATAGTGAGGTAGTGAGATACATACAGTGTGTTATGTGTGTCAGTGTACAGTGAGGTAGTGGGATACATACAGTGTGTGATGTGTCAGTGTATAGTGAGGTAGTGGGATACATACAGTGTGTGATGTGTCAGTGTATAGTGAGGTAGTGGGATACATACAGCGTGTCATGTGTCAGTGTATAGTGAGGTAGTGGGATACATACAGTGTGTGATGTGTGTCAGTGTACAGTGAGGTAGTGGGATACATACAGTGTGTGATGTGTGTCAGTGTATAGTGAGGTAGTGAGATACATACAGTGTATGATGTGTGTCAGTGTACAGTGAGGTAGTGAGATACATACAGTGTGTGATGTGTCAGTGTACAGTGAGGTAGTTAGATACATACAGTGTGTGATGTGTGTCAGTGTAGTGAGCTAGTGGGATACATACATTGTGTGATGTGTGTCAGTGTATAGTGAGGTAGTGGGATACATACAGTATGTGATGTGTGTCAGTGTATAGTGAGGTAGTGGGATACATATACAGTGTGGGATGTGTCAGTGTACAGTGAGGTAGTGGGATATATACAGTGTATGATGTGTGTCAGTGTATAGTGAGGTAGTGCGATACATACATTGTGTGATGTGTGTCAGTGTATAGTGAGGTAGTGGGATACATATACAGTGTGTGATGTGTCAGTGTATAGTGAGGTAGTGGGATACATAGTGTATGATGTGTGTCAGTGTATAGTGAGGTAGTGGGATACATACAGTGTGTGATGTGTGTCAGTGTATAGTGAGGTAGTGGAATACATACATTGTGTTATGTGTGTCAGTGTATAGTGAGGTATTGGGATACATATACAGTGTGGGATGTGTCAGTGTACAGTGAGGTAGTGGGATACATACAGTGTGTGATGTGTGTCAGTGTACAGTGAGGTAGTGGGATATATACAGTGTGTGATGTGTCAGTGTATAGTGAGGTAGTGAGATACATACAGTGTGTGATGTGTCAGTGTACAGTGAGGTAGTGAGATACATACAATGTGTGATGTGTCAGTGTACAGTGAGGTAGTGGGATACATACAGTGTGTGATGTCAGTGTATAGTGAGGTAGTGGGATACATACAGTGTGGGATGTGTCAGTGTACAGTGAGGTAGTGAGATACATACAGTGTGGGATGTGTCAGTGTACAGTGAGGTAGTGAGATACATGCAGTGTGTGATGTGTGTCAGTGTACAGTGAGGTAGTGGGATACATACAGTGTATGATGTGTGTCAGTGTATAGTGAGGTAGTGGGATACATACAGTGTGTGATGTGTCAGTGTACAGTGAGGTAGTGGGATACATACAGTGTGTGATGTGTATCAGTGTACAGTGAGGTAGTGGGATACATACAGTGTGTGATGTGTCAGTGTACAGTGAGGTAGTGGGATACATACAGTGTATGATGTGTGTCAGTGTATAGTGAGGTAGTGGGATACATACAGTGTGTGATGTGTGTCAGTGTATAGTGAGGTAGTGAGATACATACAGTGTGTGATGTGTGTCAGTGTACAGTGAGGTAGTGGGATACATACAGTGTGTGATGTGTCAGTGTATAGTGAGGTAGTGGGATACATACAGTGTGTGATGTGTGTCAGTGTACAGTGAGGTAGTGAGATACATACAGCGTGTGATGTGTCAGTGTATAGTGAGGTAGTGGGATACATACAGTGTGTGATGTGTGTCAGTGTACAGTGAGGTAGTGGGATACATACAGTGTGTGATGTGTGTCAGTGTATAGTGAGGTAGTGAGATACATACAGTGTGTGATGTGTGTCAGTGTACAGTGAGGTAGTGAGATACATACAGTGTGTGATGTGTCAGTGTACAGTGAGGTAGTGAGATACATACAGTGTATGATGTGTGTCAGTGTACAGTGAGGTAGTGAGATACATACACTGTGTGATGTGTCAGTGTACAGTGAGGTAGTGAGATACATACAGTGTGTGATGTGTGTCAGTGTAGTGAGGTAGTGGGATACATACATTGTGTGATGTGTGTCAATGTATAGTGAGGTAGTGAGATACATACAGTGTGTTATGTGTGTCAGTGTACAGTGAGGTAGTGGGATACATACAGTGTGTGATGTGTCAGTGTATAGTGAGGTAGTGGGATACATACAGTGTGTGATGTGTCAGTGTATAGTGAGGTAGTGGGATACATACAGCGTGTCATGTGTCAGTGTATAGTGAGGTAGTGGGATACATACAGTGTGTGATGTGTGTCAGTGTACAGTGAGGTAGTGGGATACATACAGTGTGTGATGTGTGTCAGTGTATAGTGAGGTAGTGAGATACATACAGTGTATGATGTGTGTCAGTGTACAGTGAGGTAGTGAGATACATACAGTGTGTGATGTGTCAGTGTACAGTGAGGTAGTTAGATACATACAGTGTGTGATGTGTGTCAGTGTAGTGAGCTAGTGGGATACATACATTGTGTGATGTGTGTCAGTGTATAGTGAGGTAGTGGGATACATACAGTATGTGATGTGTGTCAGTATATAGTGAGGTAGTGGGATACATATACAGTGTGGGATGTGTCAGTGTACAGTGAGGTAGTGGGATATATACAGTGTATGATGTGTGTCAGTGTATAGTGAGGTAGTGGGATACATACATTGTGTGATGTGTGTCAGTGTATAGTGAGGTAGTGGGATACATATACAGTGTGTGATGTGTCAGTGTATAGTGAGGTAGTGGGATACATAGTGTATGATGTGTGTCAGTGTATAGTGAGGTAGTGGGATACATACAGTGTGTGATGTGTGTCAGTGTATAGTGAGGTAGTGGAATACATACATTGTGTTATGTGTGTCAGTGTATAGTGAGGTATTGGGATACATATACAGTGTGGGATGTGTCAGTGTACAGTGAGGTAGTGGGATACATACAGTGTGTGATGTGTGTCAGTGTACAGTGAGGTAGTGGGATATATACAGTGTGTGATGTGTCAGTGTATAGTGAGGTAGTGAGATACATACAGTGTGTGATGTGTCAGTGTACAGTGAGGTAGTGAGATACATACAATGTGTGATGTGTCAGTGTATAGTGAGGTAGTGAGATACCTACAGTGTGTGATGTGTCAGTGTACAGTGATGTAGTGAGATACATACAGTGTGTGATGTGTCAGTGTACAGTGAGGTAGTGGGATACATACAGTGTGTGAAGTGTCAGTGTACAGTGAGGTAGTGGGATACATACAGTGTATGATGTGTCAGTGTACAGTGAGGTAGTGATATACTTACAGTGTGGGATGTGTCAGTGTACTGTGAGGTAGAGAGATACATACAGTGTGTGATGTGTGTCAGTGTACAGTGAGGTAGTGGGATACATACAGTGTATGATGTGTGTCAGTGTACAGTGAGGTAGTGAGATACATACAGTGTGTGATGTGTCAGTGTACAGTGAGGTAGTGAGATACATACAGCGTGTGATGTGTCAGTGTATAGTGAGGTAGTGGGATACATACAGTGTGGGATGTGTCAGTGTACAGTGAGGTAGTGGGATACACAGTGTATGATGTGTCAGTGTACAGTGAGGTAGTGAGATACATACAGTGTGGGATTTGTCAGTGTATAGTGAGGTAGTGAGATACATACAGTGTGTGATGTGTGTCAGTGTACAGTGAGGTAGTGGGATACATACCGTGTATGATGTGTGTCAGTGTACAGTGAGGTAGTGAGATACATACAGTGTGGGATGTGTCAGTGTATAGTGAGATGGTGGAATACATACAGTGTGTGATGTGTGTCAGTGTACAGTGAGGTAGTGGGATACATACAGTGTGTGATGTGTCAGTGTACAGTGAGGTAGTGAGATACATACAGTGTATGATGTGTGTCAGGGTACAGTGAGGTAGTGAGATACATACAGTGTGGGATGTGTCAGTGTATAGTGAGATGGTGGAATACATACAGCGTGTGATGTGTGTCAGTGTATAGTGAGATGGTGGAATACATACAGTGTATGATGTGTGTCAGTGTACAGTGAGGTAGTGGGATACATACAGTGTATGATGTGTGTCAGTGGACAGTGAGGTAGTGAGATACATACAGTGTGGGATGTGTCAGTGTACAGTGAGGTAGTGAGATACATACAGTGTGGGATGTGTCAGTGTATAGTGAGGTAGTGAGATACATACAGTGTGTGATGTGTGGCAGTGTATAGTGAGGTAGTGAGATACATACAGTGTGTGTCAGTGTATAGTGAGGTAGGGAGATACATACAGTTTGGGATGTGTCAGTGTACAGTGAGGTAGTGAGATACATACAGTGTGGGATGTTTCAGTGTATAGTGAGGTAGTGAGATACATACAGTGTGTGATGTGTGGCAGTGTATAGTGAGGTAGTGAGATACATACAGTGTGGGATGTGTCAGTGTACAGTGAGGTAGTGAGATACATACAGTGTGGGATGTGTCAGTGTGCAGTGAGGTAGTGGGATACATGCAGTGTGTGATGTGTGTCAGTGTATAGTGAGGTAGTGAGATACATACAGTGTGGGATGTGTCAGTGTACAGTGAGGTAGTGAGATACATACAGTGTGTGTCAGTGTACAGTGAGGTAGTGGGATACATACAGTGTGTGATGTGTGGCAGTGTACAGTGAGGTAGTGAGATACATACATTGTGTGATGTGTGTCAGTGTATAGTGAGGTAGTGAGATACATACAGTGTGTGTCAGTGTATAGTGAGGTAGTGAGATACATACAGTGTGGGATGTGTCAGTGTACAGTGAGGTAGTGAGATACATACAGTGTGTGTCAGTGTATAGTGAGGAAGTGAGATACATACAGTGTGTGATGTGTCGGTGTTAGTGAGGTAGTGAGATACATACAGTGTGTGATGTGTGTCAGTGTATAGTGAGGTAGTGGGATACATACAGTGTGGGATGTGTCAGTGTACAGTGAGGTAGTGGGATACATACAGTGTGTGATGTGTCAGTGTATAGTGAGGTAGTGAGATACATACAGTGTATGATGTGTGTCAGTGTATAGTGAGATGGTGGAATACATACAGTGTATGATGTGTGTCAGTGTACAGTGAGGTAGTGGGATACATACAGTGTATGATGTGTGTCAGTGTACAGTGAGGTAGTGAGATACATACAGTGTGTGATGTGTCAGTGTACAGTGAGGTAGTGAGATACATACAGTGTGTGATGTGTCAGTGTACAGTGAGGTAGTGGGATACATACAGTGTGTGATGTGTCAGTGTACAGTGAGGTAGTGAGATACATACAGTGTGTAATATGTCAGTGTACAGTGAGTTAGTGGGATACATACAGTGTGTGATGTGTGTCAGTGTATAGTGAGGTAGTGGGATACATACAGTGTGTGATGTGTGTCAGTGTATAGTGAGGTAGTGAGATACATACAGTGTGTGATGTGTGTCAGTGTATAGTGACGTAGTGGGATACATATACAGTGTGTGATGTGTCAGTGTACAGTGAGGTAGTGGGATACATACAGTGTGTGATGTGTGTCAGTGTACAGTGAGGTAGTGGGATACATATAGTGTGTGATGTGTGTCAGTGTACAGTGAGGTAGTGGGATACATACAGTGTGTGATGTGTGTCAGTGTACAGTGAGGTAGTGAGTTACATACAGTGTGTGATGTGTGTCAGTGTATAGTGAGGTAGTGAGATACATACAGTGTATGATGTGTGTCAGTGTACAGTGAGGTAGTGAGATACATACAGCGTGTGATGTGTGTCAGTGTACAGTGAGGTAGTGGGATGCATACAGTGTATGATGTGTGTCAGTGTACAGTGAGGTAGTGAGATACATACAGTGTGTGATGTGTGTCAGTGTACAGTGAGGTAGTGAGATACATACAGTGTCTGTCAGTGTATAGTGAGGTAGTGAGATACATACAGTGTGGGATGTGTCAGTGTACAGTGAGGTAGTGAGATACATACAGTGTGTGTCAGTGTATAGTGAGATACATACAGTGTGTGATGTGTCAGTGTATAGTGAGGTAGTGAGATACATACAGTGTGTGATGTGTGTCAGTGTATAGTGAGGTAGTGGGATACATACAGTGTGGGATGTGTCAGAGTACAGTGAGGTAGTGAGATACATACAGTGTGTGATGTGTGTCAGTGTATAGTGAGGTAGTGGGATATATACAGTGTGATGTGTGTCAGTGTACAGTGAGGTAGTGGGATACATACAGTGTGTGATGTGTCAGAGTACAGTGAGGTAGTGAGATACATACAGTGTGGGATGTGTCAGTGTACAGTGAGGTAGTGGGATACATACAGTGTGTGATGTGTGTCAGTGTACAGTGAGGTAGTGGGATACATACAGTGTATGATGTGTGTCAGTGTACAGTGAGGTAGTGAGATACATACAGTGTGTGATGTGTGACAGTGTATAGTGAGGTAGTGGTATACATACAGCGTGTGATGTGTTTCAGTGTACAGTGAGGTAGTGAGATACATACAGTGTATGATGTGTGTCAGTGTACAGTGAGGTAGTGAGATACATACAGCGTGTGATGTGTGTCAGTGTACAGTGAGGTAGTGGGATGCATACAGTGTATGATGTGTGTCAGTGTACAGTGAGGTAGTGAGATACATACAGTGTGTGATGTGTGTCAGTGTACAGTGAGTTAGTGAGATACATACAGTGTGTTTCAGTGTATAGTGAGGTAGTGAGATACATACAGTGTGGGATGTGTCAGTGTACAGTGAGGTAGTGAGATACATACAGTGTGTGTCAGTGTATAGTGAGGTAGTGAGATATATACAGTGTGTGATGTGTCAGTGTATAGTGAGGTAGTGAGATACATACAGTGTGTGATGTGTGTCAGTGTATAGTGAGGTAGTGAGATACATACAGTGTGTGTCAGTGTATAGTGAGGTAGTGAGATACATACAGTGTGGGATGTGTCAGTGTACAGTGAGGTAGTGAGATCCATACAGTGTGTGTCAGTGTATAGTGAGGTAGTGAGATACATACAGTGTGTGATGTGTCAGTGTATAGTGAGGTAGTGAGATACATACAGTGTGTGATGTGTCAGTGTATAGTGAGGTAGTGGGATACATACAGTGTGTGATGTGTGTCAGTGTATAGTGAGGTAGTGGGATACATACAGTGTGTGATGTGTGTCAGTGTACAGTGAGGTAGTGAGATACATACAGTGTGTGATGTGTCAGTGTATAGTGAGGTAGTGGGATACATACAGTGTGTGATGTGTGTCAGTGTACAGTGAGGTATTGGGATACATACAGTGTGTGATGTGTGTTAGTGTATAGTGAGGTAGTGAGATACATACAGTGTATGATGTGTGTCAGTGTACAGTGAGGTAGTGAGATACATACAGTGTGGGATGTGTCAGTGTACAGTGAGGTAGTGAGATACATACATTGTGTGATGTGTGTCAGTGTATAGTGAGGTAGTGGGATACATATACAGTGTGGGATGTGTCAGTGTACAGTGAGGTAGTGGGATATATACAGTGTATGATGTGTGTCAGTGTATAGTGAGGTAGTGGGATACATACATTGTGTGATGTGTGTCAGTGTATAGTGAGGTAGTGGGATACATATACAGTGTGGGATGTGTCAGTGTACAGTGACGTAGTGGGATACATACAGTGTGTGATGTGTCAGTGTATAGTGAGGTAGTGGGATACATAGTGTATGATGCGTGTCAGTGTATAGTGAGGTAGTGGGATACATACAGTGTGTGATGTGTGTCAGTGTATAGTGAGGTAGTGGGATACATACATTGTGAGATGTGTGTCAGTGTACAGTGAGTTAATGAGATACATACAGTGTGTGATGTGTGTCAGTGTACAGTGAGGTAGTGGGATACATACAGCGTGTGATGTGTGACAGTGTATAGTGAGGTAGTGAGATACATACAGTGTGTGATGTGTGTCAGAGTACAGTGAGGTAGTGAGATACATACAGTGTGTGATGTGTGTCAGTGTACAGTGAGGTAGTGGGATACATACAGTGTGTGATGTGTGTCAGTGTACAGTGAGGTTGTGGGATACATACAGTGTGTGATGTGTGTCACTGTACAGTGAGGTAGTGAGATACATACAGTGTGTGATGTGTGTCAGTGTACAGTGAGGTAGTGGGATACATACAATGTGTGATGTGTCAGTGTACAGTGAGGTAGTGGGATACATACAGTGTATGATGTGTGTCAGTGTATAGTGAGGTAGTGGGATACAATCAGTGTATGATGTGTGTCAGTGTATTGTGAGGTAGTGAGATACATACAGTGTGTGATGTGTGTCAGTGTATAGTGAGGTAGTGGGATACATACAGTATGTGATGTGTGTCAGTGTATAGTGAGGTAGTGGGATACATATACAGTGTGGGATGTGTCAGTGCACAGTGAGGTAGTGGGATATATACAGTATATGCTGTGTGTCAGTGTATAGTGAGGTAGTGAGATACATACAGCGTGTGATGTGTCAGTGTATAGTGAGGTAGTGGGATACATACAGTGTGTGATGTGTGTCAGTGTACAGTGAGGTATTGGGATACATACAGTGTGTGATGTGTGTTATTGTATAGTGAGGTAGTGAGATACATACAGTGTATGATGTGTGTCAGTGTACAGTGAGGTAGTGAGATACATACAGTGTGGGATGTGTCAGTGTACAGTGAGGTAGTGAGATACATACAGTGTGTGATGTGTATCAGAGTACAGTGAGGTAGTGGGATACATACAGTGTATGATGTGTGTCAGTGTATAGTGAGGTAGTGAGATACATACAGTGTGTGATGTGTGTCAGTGTACAGTGAGGTAGTGGGATATATTCAGTGTGTGATGTGTCAGTGTATAGTGAGGTAGTGGGATACATACAGTGTGTGATGTGTGTCAGTGTACAGTGAGGTAGTGAGATACATACAGCGTGTGATGTGTGTCAGAGTACAGTGAGGTAGTGAGATACATACAGTGTGGGATGTGTCAGTGTACAGTGAGGTAGTGGGATACATACAGTGTGTGATGTGTGTCAGTGTACAGTGAGGTAGTGGGATACATACAGTGTATGATGTGTGTCAGTGTACAGTGAGGTAGTGAGATACATACAGTGTGTGATGTGTGACAGTGTATAGTGAGGTAGTGGTATACATACAGCGTGTGATGTGTTTCAGTGTACAGTGAGGTAGTGAGATACATACAGTGTATGATGTGTGTCAGTGTACAGTGAGGTAGTGAGATACATACAGCGTGTGATGTGTGTCAGTGTACAGTGAGGTAGTGGGATGCATACAGTGTATGATGTGTGTCAGTGTACAGTGAGGTAGTGAGATACATACAGTGTGTGATGTGTGTCAGTGTACAGTGAGTTAGTGAGATACATACAGTGTGTTTCAGTGTATAGTGAGGTAGTGAGATACATACAGTGTGGGATGTGTCAGTGTACAGTGAGGTAGTGAGATACATACAGTGTGTGTCAGTGTATAGTGAGGTAGTGAGATACATACAGTGTGTGATGTGTCAGTGTATAGTGAGGTAGTGAGATACATACAGTGTGTGATGTGTGTCAGTGTATAGTGAGGTAGTGAGATACATACAGTGTGTGTCAGTGTATAGTGAGGTAGTGAGATACATACAGTGTGGGATGTGTCAGTGTACAGTGAGGTAGTGAGATCCATACAGTGTGTGTCAGTGTATAGTGAGGTAGTGAGATACATACAGTGTGTGATGTGTCAGTGTATAGTGAGGTAGTGAGATACATACAGTGTGTGATGTGTCAGTGTATAGTGAGGTAGTGGGATACATACAGTGTGTGATGTGTGTCAGTGTATAGTGAGGTAGTGGGATACATACAGTGTGTGATGTGTGTCAGTGTACAGTGAGGTAGTGAGATACATACAGTGTGTGATGTGTCAGTGTATAGTGAGGTAGTGGGATACATACAGTGTGTGATGTGTGTCAGTGTACAGTGAGGTATTGGGATACATACAGTGTGTGATGTGTGTTAGTGTATAGTGAGGTAGTGAGATACATACAGTGTATGATGTGTGTCAGTGTACAGTGAGGTAGTGAGATACATACAGTGTGGGATGTGTCAGTGTACAGTGAGGTAGTGAGATACATACATTGTGTGATGTGTGTCAGTGTATAGTGAGGTAGTGGGATACATATACAGTGTGGGATGTGTCAGTGTACAGTGAGGTAGTGGGATATATACAGTGTATGATGTGTGTCAGTGTATAGTGAGGTAGTGGGATACATACATTGTGTGATGTGTGTCAGTGTATAGTGAGGTAGTGGGATACATATACAGTGTGGGATGTGTCAGTGTACAGTGACGTAGTGGGATACATACAGTGTGTGATGTGTCAGTGTATAGTGAGGTAGTGGGATACATAGTGTATGATGCGTGTCAGTGTATAGTGAGGTAGTGGGATACATACAGTGTGTGATGTGTGTCAGTGTATAGTGAGGTAGTGGGATACATACATTGTGAGATGTGTGTCAGTGTACAGTGAGTTAATGAGATACATACAGTGTGTGATGTGTGTCAGTGTACAGTGAGGTAGTGGGATACATACAGCGTGTGATGTGTGACAGTGTATAGTGAGGTAGTGAGATACATACAGTGTGTGATGTGTGTCAGAGTACAGTGAGGTAGTGAGATACATACAGTGTGTGATGTGTGTCAGTGTACAGTGAGGTAGTGGGATACATACAGTGTGTGATGTGTGTCAGTGTACAGTGAGGTTGTGGGATACATACAGTGTGTGATGTGTGTCACTGTACAGTGAGGTAGTGAGATACATACAGTGTGTGATGTGTGTCAGTGTACAGTGAGGTATTGGGATACATACAGTGTGTGATGTGTGTTAGTGTATAGTGAGGTAGTGAGATACATACAGTGTATGATGTGTGTCAGTGTACAGTGAGGTAGTGAGATACATACAGTGTGGGATGTGTCAGTGTACAGTGAGGTAGTGAGATACATACATTGTGTGATGTGTGTCAGTGTATAGTGAGGTAGTGGGATACATATACAGTGCGGGATGTGTCAGTGTACAGTGAGGTAGTGGGATATATACAGTGTATGATGTGTGTCAGTGTATAGTGAGGTAGTGGGATACATACATTGTGTGATGTGTGTCAGTGTATAGTGAGGTAGTGGGATACATATACAGTGTGGGATGTGTCAGTGTACAGTGACGTAGTGGGATACATACAGTGTGTGATGTGTCAGTGTATAGTGAGGTAGTGGGATACATAGTGTATGATGTGTGTCAGTGTATAGTGAGGTAGTGGGATACATACAGTGTGTGATGTGTGTCAGTGTACAGTGAGGTAATGAGATACATACAGTGTGTGATGTGTCAGTGTATAGTGAGGTAGTGGGATACATACAGTGTGGGATGTGTCAGTGTACAGTGAGGTAGTGAGATACATACAGTGTGGGATGTGTTGAGGTAGTGAGATACATGCAGTGTGTGATGTGTGTCAGTGTACAGTGAGGTAGTGGGATACATACAGTGTATGATGTGTGTCAGTGTACAGTGAGGTAGTGGGATACATACATTGTGTGATGTGTCAGTGTACAGTGAGGTAGTGGGATACATACAGTGTGTGATGTGTATCAGTGTACAGTGAGGTAGTGGGATACATACAGTGTATGATGTGTGTCAGTGTATAGTGAGGTAGTGAGATACATACAGTGTGTGATGTGTGTCAGTGTACAGTGAGGTAGTGGGATACATACATTGTGTGATGTGTCAGTGTATAGTGAGGTAGTGGGATACATACAGTGTGTGATGTGTGTCAGTGTACAGTGAGGTAGTGAGATACATACAGCGTGTCATGTGTCAGTGTATAGTGAGGTAGTGGGATACGTACATTGTGTGATGTGTGTCAGTGTATTGTGAGGTAGTGGGATATATACAGCGTGTGATGTGTCAGTGTATAGTGAGGTAATGAGATACATACAGTGTGTGATGTGTCAGTGTACAGTGAGGTAGTGAGATACATACAGTGTGTGATGTGTCAGTGTACAGTGAGGTAGTGGGATACATACAGTGTGTGATGTCTGTGTATAGTGAGGTAGTGGGATACATACAGTGTGGGATGTGTCAGTGTACAGTGAGGTAGTGAGATACATACAGTGTGGGATGTGTCAGTGTACAGTGAGGTAGTGAGATACATGCAGTGTGTGATGTGTGTCAGTGTACAGTGAGGTAGTGGGATACATACAGTGTATGATGTGTGTCAGTGTATAGTGAGGTAATGGGATACATACAGTGTGTGATGTGTCAGTGTACAGTGAGGTAGTGGGATACATACAGTGTGTGATGTGTGTCAGAGTACAGTGAGGTAGTGAGATACATACAGTGTGGGATGTGTCAGTGTACAGTGAGGTAGTGGGATACATACAGTGTGTGATGTGTGTCAGTGTACAGTGAGGTAGTGGGATACATACAGTGTATGATGTGTGTCAGTGTACAGTGAGGTAGTGAGATACATACAGTGTGTGATGTGTGACAGTGTATAGTGAGGTAGTGGTATACATACAGCGTGTGATGTGTTTCAGTGTACAGTGAGGTAGTGAGATACATACAGTGTATGATGTGTGTCAGTGTACAGTGAGGTAGTGAGATACATACAGCGTGTGATGTGTGTCAGTGTACAGTGAGGTAGTGGGATGCATACAGTGTATGATGTGTGTCAGTGTACAGTGAGGTAGTGAGATACATACAGTGTGTGATGTGTGTCAGTGTACAGTGAGTTAGTGAGATACATACAGTGTGTTTCAGTGTATAGTGAGGTAGTGAGATACATACAGTGTGGGATGTGTCAGTGTACAGTGAGGTAGTGAGATACATACAGTGTGTGTCAGTGTATAGTGAGGTAGTGAGATACATACAGTGTGTGATGTGTCAGTGTATAGTGAGGTAGTGAGATACATACAGTGTGTGATGTGTGTCAGTGTATAGTGAGGTAGTGAGATACATACAGTGTGTGTCAGTGTATAGTGAGGTAGTGAGATACATACAGTGTGGGATGTGTCAGTGTACAGTGAGGTAGTGAGATCCATACAGTGTGTGTCAGTGTATAGTGAGGTAGTGAGATACATACAGTGTGTGATGTGTCAGTGTATAGTGAGGTAGTGAGATACATACAGTGTGTGATGTGTCAGTGTATAGTGAGGTAGTGGGATACATACAGTGTGTGATGTGTGTCAGTGTATAGTGAGGTAGTGGGATACATACAGTGTGTGATGTGTGTCAGTGTACAGTGAGGTAGTGAGATACATACAGTGTGTGATGTGTCAGTGTATAGTGAGGTAGTGGGATACATACAGTGTGTGATGTGTGTCAGTGTACAGTGAGGTATTGGGATACATACAGTGTGTGATGTGTGTTAGTGTATAGTGAGGTAGTGAGATACATACAGTGTATGATGTGTGTCAGTGTACAGTGAGGTAGTGAGATACATACAGTGTGGGATGTGTCAGTGTACAGTGAGGTAGTGAGATACATACATTGTGTGATGTGTGTCAGTGTATAGTGAGGTAGTGGGATACATATACAGTGTGGGATGTGTCAGTGTACAGTGAGGTAGTGGGATATATACAGTGTATGATGTGTGTCAGTGTATAGTGAGGTAGTGGGATACATACATTGTGTGATGTGTGTCAGTGTATAGTGAGGTAGTGGGATACATATACAGTGTGGGATGTGTCAGTGTACAGTGACGTAGTGGGATACATACAGTGTGTGATGTGTCAGTGTATAGTGAGGTAGTGGGATACATAGTGTATGATGCGTGTCAGTGTATAGTGAGGTAGTGGGATACATACAGTGTGTGATGTGTGTCAGTGTATAGTGAGGTAGTGGGATACATACATTGTGAGATGTGTGTCAGTGTACAGTGAGTTAATGAGATACATACAGTGTGTGATGTGTGTCAGTGTACAGTGAGGTAGTGGGATACATACAGCGTGTGATGTGTGACAGTGTATAGTGAGGTAGTGAGATACATACAGTGTGTGATGTGTGTCAGAGTACAGTGAGGTAGTGAGATACATACAGTGTGTGATGTGTGTCAGTGTACAGTGAGGTAGTGGGATACATACAGTGTGTGATGTGTGTCAGTGTACAGTGAGGTTGTGGGATACATACAGTGTGTGATGTGTGTCACTGTACAGTGAGGTAGTGAGATACATACAGTGTGTGATGTGTGTCAGTGTACAGTGAGGTATTGGGATACATACAGTGTGTGATGTGTGTTAGTGTATAGTGAGGTAGTGAGATACATACAGTGTATGATGTGTGTCAGTGTACAGTGAGGTAGTGAGATACATACAGTGTGGGATGTGTCAGTGTACAGTGAGGTAGTGAGATACATACATTGTGTGATGTGTGTCAGTGTATAGTGAGGTAGTGGGATACATATACAGTGCGGGATGTGTCAGTGTACAGTGAGGTAGTGGGATATATACAGTGTATGATGTGTGTCAGTGTATAGTGAGGTAGTGGGATACATACATTGTGTGATGTGTGTCAGTGTATAGTGAGGTAGTGGGATACATATACAGTGTGGGATGTGTCAGTGTACAGTGACGTAGTGGGATACATACAGTGTGTGATGTGTCAGTGTATAGTGAGGTAGTGGGATACATAGTGTATGATGTGTGTCAGTGTATAGTGAGGTAGTGGGATACATACAGTGTGTGATGTGTGTCAGTGTACAGTGAGGTAATGAGATACATACAGTGTGTGATGTGTGTCAGTGTACAGTGAGGTAGTGGGATACATACAGCGTGTGATGTGTGACAGTGTATAGTGAGGTAGTGAGATACATACAGTGTGTGATGTGTGTCAGAGTACAGTGAGGTAGTGAGATACATACAGTGTGTGATGTGTGTCAGTGTACAGTGAGGTAGTGGGATACATACAGTGTGTGATGTGTGTCTGTGTACAGTGAGGTAGTGGGATACATACAGTGTATGATGTGTGTCAGTGTACAGTGAGGTAGTGAGATACATACAGTGTGTGATGTGTGTCAGTGTACAGTGAGGTAGTGGGATACATACAATGTGTGATGTGTCAGTGTACAGTGAGGTAGTGGGATACATACAGTGTGTGATGTGTGACAGTGTACAGTGAGGTAGTGGGAGACATACAATGTGTGATGTGTCAGTGTACAGTGAGGTAGTAGGAGACATACAGTGTGTGATGTGTGACAGTGTACAGTGAGGTAGTGGGATACATACAATGTGTGATGTGTCAGTGTACGGTGAGGTAGTGGGATACATACAGTGTATGATGTGTGTCAGTGTATAGTGAGGTAGTGGGATACAATCAGTGTATGATGTGTGTCAGTGTATTGTGAGGTAGTGAGATACATACAGTGTGTGATGTGTGTCAGTGTACAGTGAGGTAGTGGGATACATACAGTGTATGATGAGTGTCAGTGTATAGTGAGGTAGTGGGATACATACAGTGCGTGATGTGTCAGTGTACAGTGAGGTAGTGGGATACATACAGTGTGTGATGTGTATCAGAGTACAGTGAGGTAGTGGGATACATACAGTGTATGATGTGTGTCAGTGTATAGTGAGGTAGTGAGATACATACAGTGTGTGATGTGTGTCAGTGTACAGTGAGGTAGTGGGATATATTCAGTGTGTGATGTGTCAGTGTATAGTGAGGTAGTGGGATACATACAGTGTGTGATGTGTGTCAGTGTACAGTGAGGTAGTGAGATACATACAGCGTGTGATGTGTCAGTGTATAGTGAGGTAGTGGGATACATACAGTGTGTGATGTGTGTCAGTGTACAGTGAGGTATTGGGATACATACAGTGTGTGATGTGTGTTATTGTATAGTGAGGTAGTGAGATACATACAGTGTATGATGTGTGTCAGTGTACAGTGAGGTAGTGAGATACATACAGTGTGGGCTGTGTCAGTGTACAGTGAGGTAGTGAGATACATACAGTGTGTGATGTGTGTCAGTGTAGTGAGGTAGTGGGATACATACATTGTGTGATGTGTGTCAGTGTATAGTGAGGTAGTGGGATACATACAGTATGTGATGTGTGTCAGTGTATAGTGAGGTAGTGGGATACATATACAGTGTGGGATGTGTCAGTGCACAGTGAGGTAGTGGGATATATACAGTATATGCTGTGTGTCAGTGTATAGTGAGGTAGTGAGATACATACAGCGTGTGATGTGTCAGTGTATAGTGAGGTAGTGGGATACATACAGTGTGTGATGTGTGTCAGTGTACAGTGAGGTATTGGGATACATACAGTGTGTGATGTGTGTTATTGTATAGTGAGGTAGTGAGATACATACAGTGTATGATGTGTGTCAGTGTACAGTGAGGTAGTGAGATACATACAGTGTGGGATGTGTCAGTGTACAGTGAGGTAGTGAGATACATACAGTGTGTGATGTGTATCAGAGTACAGTGAGGTAGTGGGATACATACAGTGTATGATGTGTGTCAGTGTATAGTGAGGTAGTGAGATACATACAGTGTGTGATGTGTGTCAGTGTACAGTGAGGTAGTGGGATATATTCAGTGTGTGATATGTCAGTGTATAGTGAGGTAGTGGGATACATACAGTGTGTGATGTGTGTCAGTGTACAGTGAGGTAGTGAGATACATACAGCGTGTGATGTGTCAGTGTATAGTGAGGTAGTGGGATACATACAGTGTGTGATGTGTGTCAGTGTACAGTGAGGTATTGGGATACATACAGTGTGTGATGTGTGTTATTGTATAGTGAGGTAGTGAGATACATACAGTGTATGATGTGTGTCAGTGTACAGTGAGGTAGTGAGATACATACAGTGTGGGATGTGTCAGTGTACAGTGAGGTAGTGAGATACATACAGTGTGTGATGTGTGTCAGTGTACAGTGAGGTAGTGGGATACATACAGCGTGTGATGTGTGTCAGTGTAGTGAGGTAGTGGGATACATACATTGTGTGATGTGTGTCAGTGTATAGTGAGGTAGTGGGATACATACAGTATGTGATGTGTGTCAGTGTATAGTGAGGTAGTGGGATACATATACAGTGTGGGATATGTCAGTGTACAGTGAGGTAGTGGGATATATACAGTGTATGATGTGTGTCAGTGTATAGTGAGGTAGTGGGATACATATACAGTGTGGGATGTGTCAGTGCACAGTGAGGTAGTGGGATATATACAGTATATGCTGTGTGTCAGTGTATAGTGAGGTAGTGGGATACATACATTGTGTGATGTGTGTCAGTGTATAGTGAGGTAGTGGGATACATACAGTATGTGATGTGTGTCAGTGTATAGTGAGGTAGTGGGATACATATACAGTGTGGGATGTGTCAGTGTACAGTGAGGTAGAGGGATATATACAGTGTATGATGTGTGTCAGTGTATAGTGAGGTAGTGGGACACATACATTGTGTGATGTGTGTCAGTGTATAGTGAGGTAGTGAGATACATACAGCGTGTGATGTGTCAGTGTACAGTGAGGTAGTGAGATACATACAGCGTGTGATGTGTCAGTGTATAGTGAGGTAGTGAGATACATACAGTGTGTGATGTGTCAGTGTACAGTAAGGTAGTGAGATACATACAGTGTGTGATGTGTCAGTGTACAGTGAGGTAGTGGGATACATACAGTGTGTGATGTGTCAGTGTATAGTGAGGTAGTGGGATACATACAGTGTGGGATGTGTCAGTGTACAGTGAGGTAGTGAGATACATACAGTGTGGGATGTGTTGAGGTAGTGAGATACATGCAGTGTGTGATGTGTGTCAGTGTACAGTGAGGTAGTGGGATACATACAGTGTATGATGTGTGTCAGTGTACAGTGAGGTAGTGGGATACATACAGTGTGTGATGTGTCAGTGTACAGTGAGGTAGTGGGATACATACAGTGTGTGATGTGTATCAGTGTACAGTGAGGTAGTGGGATACATACAGTGTATGATGTGTGTCAGTGTATAGTGAGGTAGTGAGATACATACAGTGTGTGATGTGTGTCAGTGTACAGTGAGGTAGTGGGATACATACATTGTGTGATGTGTCAGTGTATAGTGAGGTAGTGGGATACATACAGTGTGTGATGTGTGTCAGTGTACAGTGAGGCAGTGAGATACATACAGCGTGTCATGTGTCAGTGTATAGTGAGGTAGTGGGATACGTACATTGTGTGATGTGTGTCAGTGTATAGTGAGGTAGTGGGATATATACAGCGTGTGATGTGTCAGTGTATAGTGAGGTAGTGAGATACATACAGTGTGTGATGTGTCAGTGTACAGTGAGGTAGTGAGATACATACAGTGTGTGATGTGTCAGTGTACAGTGAGGTAGTGGGATACATACAGTGTGTGATGTCAGTGTATAGTGAGGTAGTGGGATACATACAGTGTGGGATGTGTCAGTGTACAGTGAGGTAGTGAGATACATACAGTGTGGGATGTGTCAGTGTACAGTGAGGTAGTGAGATACATGCAGTGTGTGATGTGTGTCAGTGTACAGTGAGGTAGTGGGATACATACAGTGTATGATGTGTGTCAGTGTATAGTGAGGTAGTGGGATACATACAGTGTGTGATGTGTCAGTGTACAGTGAGGTAGTGGGATACATACAGTGTGTGATGTGTATCAGTGTACAGTGAGGTAGTGGGATACATACAGTGTGTGATGTGTCAGTGTACAGTGAGGTAGTGGGATACATACAGTGTATAATGTGTGTCAGTGTATAGTGAGGTAGTGGGATACATACAGTGTGTGATGTGTGTCAGTGTATAGTGAGGTAGTGAGATACATACAGTGTGTGATGTGTGTCAGTGTACAGTGAGGTAGTGGGATACATACAGTGTGTGATGTGTCAGTGTATAGTGAGGTAGTGGGATACATACAGTGTGTGATGTGTGTCAGTGTACAGTGAGGTAGTGAGATACATACAGCGTGTGATGTGTCAGTGTATAGTGAGGTAGTGGGATACATACAGTGTGTGATGTGTGTCAGTGTACAGTGAGGTAGTGGGATACATACAGTGTGTGATGTGTGTCAGTGTATAGTGAGGTAGTGAGATACATACAGTGTGTGATGTGTGTCAGTGTACAGTGAGGTAGTGAGATACATACAGTGTGTGATGTGTCAGTGTACAGTGAGGTAGTGAGATACATACAGTGTATGATGTGTGTCAGTGTACAGTGAGGTAGTGAGATACATACACTGTGTGATGTGTCAGTGTACAGTGAGGTAGTGAGATACATACAGTGTGTGATGTGTGTCAGTGTAGTGAGGTAGTGGGATACATACATTGTGTGATGTGTGTCAGTGTATAGTGAGGTAGTGGGATACATACAGTATGTGATGTGTGTCAGTGTATAGTGAGGTAGTGGGATACATACAGCGTGTCATGTGTCAGTGTATAGTGAGGTAGTGGGATACATACAGTGTGTGATGTGTGTCAGTGTACAGTGAGGTAGTGGGATACATACAGTGTGTGATGTGTGTCAGTGTATAGTGAGGTAGTGAGATACATACAGTGTATGATGTGTGTCAGTGTACAGTGAGGTAGTGAGATACATACAGTGTGTGATGTGTCAGTGTACAGTGAGGTAGTTAGATACATACAGTGTGTGATGTGTGTCAGTGTAGTGAGCTAGTGGGATACATACATTGTGTGATGTGTGTCAGTGTATAGTGAGGTAGTGGGATACATACAGTATGTGATGTGTGTCAGTGTATAGTGAGGTAGTGGGATACATATACAGTGTGGGATGTGTCAGTGTACAGTGAGGTAGTGGGATATATACAGTGTATGATGTGTGTCAGTGTATAGTGAGGTAGTGGGATACATACATTGTGTGATGTGTGTCAGTGTATAGTGAGGTAGTGGGATACATATACAGTGTGTGATGTGTCAGTGTATAGTGAGGTAGTGGGATAGATAGTGTATGATGTGTGTCAGTGTATAGTGAGGTAGTGGGATACATACAGTGTGTGATGTGTGTCAGTGTATAGTGAGGTAGTGGAATACATACATTGTGTTATGTGTGTCAGTGTATAGTGAGGTATTGGGATACATATACAGTGTGGGATGTGTCAGTGTACAGTGAGGTAGTGGGATACATACAGTGTGTGATGTGTGTCAGTGTACAGTGAGGTAGTGGGATATATACAGTGTGTGATGTGTCAGTGTATAGTGAGGTAGTGAGATACATACAGTGTGTGATGTGTCAGTGTACAGTGAGGTAGTGAGATACATACAATGTGTGATGTGTCAGTGTACAGTGAGGTAGTGGGATACATACAGTGTGTGATGTCAGTGTATAGTGAGGTAGTGGGATACATACAGTGTGGGATGTGTCAGTGTACAGTGAGGTAGTGAGATACATACAGTGTGGGATGTGTCAGTGTACAGTGAGGTAGTGAGATACATGCAGTGTGTGATGTGTGTCAGTGTACAGTGAGGTAGTGGGATACATACAGTGTATGATGTGTGTCAGTGTATAGTGAGGTAGTGGGATACATACAGTGTGTGATGTGTCAGTGTACAGTGAGGTAGTGGGATACATACAGTGTGTGATGTGTATCAGTGTACAGTGAGGTAGTGGGATACATACAGTGTGTGATGTATCAGTGTACAGTGAGGTAGTGGGATACATACAGTGTATGATGTGTGTCAGTGTATAGTGAGGTAGTGGGATACATACAGTGTGTGATGTGTGTCAGTGTATAGTGAGGTAGTGAGATACATACAGTGTGTGATGTGTGTCAGTGTACAGTGAGGTAGTGGGATACATACAGTGTGTGATGTGTCAGTGTATAGTGAGGTAGTGGGATACATACAGTGTGTGATGTGTGTCAGTGTACAGTGAGGTAGTGAGATACATACAGCGTGTGATGTGTCAGTGTATAGTGAGGTAGTGGGATACATACAGTGTGTGATGTGTGTCAGTGTACAGTGAGGTAGTGGGATACATACAGTGTGTGATGTGTGTCAGTGTATAGTGAGGTAGTGAGATACATACAGTGTGTGATGTGTGTCAGTGTACAGTGAGGTAGTGAGATACATACAGTGTGTGATGTGTCAGTGTATAGTGAGGTAGTGGGATACATAGTGTATGATGTGTGTCAGTGTATAGTGAGGTAGTGGGATACATACAGTGTGTGATGTGTGTCAGTGTATAGTGAGGTAGTGGAATACATACATTGTGTTATGTGTGTCAGTGTATAGTGAGGTATTGGGATACATATACAGTGTGGGATGTGTCAGTGTACAGTGAGGTAGTGGGATACATACAGTGTGTGATGTGTGTCAGTGTACAGTGAGGTAGTGGGATATATACAGTGTGTGATGTGTCAGTGTATAGTGAGGTAGTGAGATACATACAGTGTGTGATGTGTCAGTGTACAGTGAGGTAGTGAGATACATACAATGTGTGATGTGTCAGTGTATAGTGAGGTAGTGAGATACCTACAGTGTGTGATGTGTCAGTGTACAGTGATGTAGTGAGATACATACAGTGTGTGATGTGTCAGTGTACAGTGAGGTAGTGGGATACATACAGTGTGTGAAGTGTCAGTGTACAGTGAGGTAGTGGGATACATACAGTGTATGATGTGTCAGTGTACAGTGAGGTAGTGATATACTTACAGTGTGGGATGTGTCAGTGTACTGTGAGGTAGAGAGATACATACAGTGTGTGATGTGTGTCAGTGTACAGTGAGGTAGTGGGATACATACAGTGTATGATGTGTGTCAGTGTACAGTGAGGTAGTGAGATACATACAGTGTGTGATGTGTCAGTGTACAGTGAGGTAGTGAGATACATACAGCGTGTGATGTGTCAGTGTATAGTGAGGTAGTGGGATACATACAGTGTGGGATGTGTCAGTGTACAGTGAGGTAGTGGGATACACAGTGTATGATGTGTCAGTGTACAGTGAGGTAGTGAGATACATACAGTGTGGGATTTGTCAGTGTATAGTGAGGTAGTGAGATACATACAGTGTGTGATGTGTGTCAGTGTACAGTGAGGTAGTGGGATACATACAGTGTATGATGTGTGTCAGTGTACAGTGAGGTAGTGAGATACATACAGTGTGGGATGTGTCAGTGTATAGTGAGATGGTGGAATACATACAGTGTGTGATGTGTGTCAGTGTTGTACAGTGAGGTAGTGGGATACATACAGTGTGTGATGTGTCAGTGTACAGTGAGGTAGTGAGATACATACAGTGTATGATGTGTGTCAGGGTACAGTGAGGTAGTGAGATACATACAGTGTGGGATGTGTCAGTGTATAGTGAGATGGTGGAATACATACAGCGTGTGATGTGTGTCAGTGTATAGTGAGATGGTGGAATACATACAGTGTATGATGTGTGTCAGTGTACAGTGAGGTAGTGGGATACATACAGTGTATGATGTGTGTCAGTGGACAGTGAGGTAGTGAGATACATACAGTGTGGGATGTGTCAGTGTACAGTGAGGTAGTGAGATACATACAGTGTGGGATGTGTCAGTGTATAGTGAGGTAGTGAGATACATACAGTGTGTGATGTGTGGCAGTGTATAGTGAGGTAGTGAGATACATACAGTGTGTGTCAGTGTATAGTGAGGTAGGGAGATACATACAGTTTGGGATGTGTCAGTGTACAGTGAGGTAGTGAGATACATACAGTGTGGGATGTTTCAGTGTATAGTGAGGTAGTGAGATACATACAGTGTGTGATGTGTGGCAGTGTATAGTGAGGTAGTGAGATACATACAGTGTGGGATGTGTCAGTGTACAGTGAGGTAGTGAGATACATACAGTGTGGGATGTGTCAGTGTGCAGTGAGGTAGTGGGATACATGCAGTGTGTGATGTGTGTCAGTGTATAGTGAGGTAGTGAGATACATACAGTGTGGGATGTGTCAGTGTACAGTGAGGTAGTGAGATACATACAGTGTGTGTCAGTGTACAGTGAGGTAGTGGGATACATACAGTGTGTGATGTGTGGCAGTGTACAGTGAGGTAGTGAGATACATACATTGTGTGATGTGTGTCAGTGTATAGTGAGGTAGTGAGATACATACAGTGTGTGTCAGTGTATAGTGAGATAGTGAGATACATACAGTGTGGGATGTGTCAGTGTACAGTGAGGTAGTGAGATACATACAGTGTGTGTCAGTGTATAGTGAGGAAGTGAGATACATACAGTGTGTGATGTGTCGGTGTTAGTGAGGTAGTGAGATACATACAGTGTGTGATGTGTGTCAGTGTATAGTGAGGTAGTGGGATACATACAGTGTGGGATGTGTCAGTGTACAGTGAGGTAGTGGGATACATACAGTGTGTGATGTGTCAGTGTATAGTGAGGTAGTGAGATACATACAGTGTATGATGTGTGTCAGTGTATAGTGAGATGGTGGAATACATACAGTGTATGATGTGTGTCAGTGTACAGTGAGGTAGTGGGATACATACAGTGTATGATGTGTGTCAGTGTACAGTGAGGTAGTGAGATACATACAGTGTGTGATGTGTCAGTGTACAGTGAGGTAGTGAGATACATACAGTGTGTGATGTGTCAGTGTACAGTGAGGTAGTGGGATACATACAGTGTGTGATGTGTCAGTGTACAGTGAGGTAGTGAGATACATACAGTGTGTAATATGTCAGTGTACAGTGAGTTAGTGGGATACATACAGTGTGTGATGTGTGTCAGTGTACAGTGAGGTAGTGAGTTACATACAGTGTGTGATGTGTGTCAGTGTATAGTGAGGTAGTGAGATACATACAGTGTATGATGTGTGTCAGTGTACAGTGAGGTAGTGAGATACATACAGCGTGTGATGTGTGTCAGTGTACAGTGAGGTAGTGGGATGCATACAGTGTATGATGTGTGTCAGTGTACAATGAGGTAGTGAGATACATACAGTGTGTGATGTGTGTCAGTGTACAGTGAGGTAGTGAGATACATACAGTGTGTGTCAGTGTATAGTGAGGTAGTGAGATACATACAGTGTGGGATGTGTCAGTGTACAGTGAGGTAGTGAGATACATACAGTGTGTGTCAGTGTATAGTGAGATACATACAGTGTGTGATGTGTCAGTGTATAGTGAGGTAGTGAGATACATACAGTGTGTGATGTGTGTCAGTGTATAGTGAGGTAGTGGGATACATACAGTGTGGGATGTGTCAGAGTACAGTGAGGTAGTGAGATACATACAGTGTGTGATGTGTGTCAGTGTATAGTGAGGTAGTGGGATATATACAGTGTGATGTGTGTCAGTGTACAGTGAGGTAGTGGGATACATACAGTGTGTGATGTGTCAGAGTACAGTGAGGTAGTGAGATACATACAGTGTGGGATGTGTCAGTGTACAGTGAGGTAGTGGGATACATACAGTGTGTGATGTGTGTCAGTGTACAGTGAGGTAGTGGGATACATACAGTGTATGATGTGTGTCAGTGTACAGTGAGGTAGTGAGATACATACAGTGTGTGATGTGTGACAGTGTATAGTGAGGTAGTGGTATACATACAGCGTGTGATGTGTTTCAGTGTACAGTGAGGTAGTGAGATACATACAGTGTATGATGTGTGTCAGTGTACAGTGAGGTAGTGAGATACATACAGCGTGTGATGTGTGTCAGTGTACAGTGAGGTAGTGGGATGCATACAGTGTATGATGTGTGTCAGTGTACAGTGAGGTAGTGAGATACATACAGTGTGTGATGTGTGTCAGTGTACAGTGAGTTAGTGAGATACATACAGTGTGTTTCAGTGTATAGTGAGGTAGTGAGATACATACAGTGTGGGATGTGTCAGTGTACAGTGAGGTAGTGAGATACATACAGTGTGTGTCAGTGTATAGTGAGGTAGTGAGATACATACAGTGTGTGATGTGTCAGTGTATAGTGAGGTAGTGAGATACATACAGTGTGTGATGTGTGTCAGTGTATAGTGAGGTAGTGAGATACATACAGTGTGTGTCAGTGTATAGTGAGGTAGTGAGATACATACAGTGTGGGATGTGTCAGTGTACAGTGAGGTAGTGAGATCCATACAGTGTGTGTCAGTGTATAGTGAGGTAGTGAGATACATACAGTGTGTGATGTGTCAGTGTATAGTGAGGTAGTGAGATACATACAGTGTGTGATGTGTCAGTGTATAGTGAGGTAGTGGGATACATACAGTGTGTGATGTGTGTCAGTGTATAGTGAGGTAGTGGGATACATACAGTGTGTGATGTGTGTCAGTGTACAGTGAGGTAGTGAGATACATACAGTGTGTGATGTGTCAGTGTATAGTGAGGTAGTGGGATACATACAGTGTGTGATGTGTGTCAGTGTACAGTGAGGTATTGGGATACATACAGTGTGTGATGTGTGTTAGTGTATAGTGAGGTAGTGAGATACATACAGTGTATGATGTGTGTCAGTGTACAGTGAGGTAGTGAGATACATACAGTGTGGGATGTGTCAGTGTACAGTGAGGTAGTGAGATACATACATTGTGTGATGTGTGTCAGTGTATAGTGAGGTAGTGGGATACATATACAGTGTGGGATGTGTCAGTGTACAGTGAGGTAGTGGGATATATACAGTGTATGATGTGTGTCAGTGTATAGTGAGGTAGTGGGATACATACATTGTGTGATGTGTGTCAGTGTATAGTGAGGTAGTGGGATACATATACAGTGTGGGATGTGTCAGTGTACAGTGACGTAGTGGGATACATACAGTGTGTGATGTGTCAGTGTATAGTGAGGTAGTGGGATACATAGTGTATGATGCGTGTCAGTGTATAGTGAGGTAGTGGGATACATACAGTGTGTGATGTGTGTCAGTGTATAGTGAGGTAGTGGGATACATACATTGTGAGATGTGTGTCAGTGTACAGTGAGTTAATGAGATACATACAGTGTGTGATGTGTGTCAGTGTACAGTGAGGTAGTGGGATACATACAGCGTGTGATGTGTGACAGTGTATAGTGAGGTAGTGAGATACATACAGTGTGTGATGTGTGTCAGAGTACAGTGAGGTAGTGAGATACATACAGTGTGTGATGTGTGTCAGTGTACAGTGAGGTAGTGGGATACATACAGTGTGTGATGTGTGTCAGTGTACAGTGAGGTTGTGGGATACATACAGTGTGTGATGTGTGTCACTGTACAGTGAGGTAGTGAGATACATACAGTGTGTGATGTGTGTCAGTGTACAGTGAGGTATTGGGATACATACAGTGTGTGATGTGTGTTAGTGTATAGTGAGGTAGTGAGATACATACAGTGTATGATGTGTGTCAGTGTACAGTGAGGTAGTGAGATACATACAGTGTGGGATGTGTCAGTGTACAGTGAGGTAGTGAGATACATACATTGTGTGATGTGTGTCAGTGTATAGTGAGGTAGTGGGATACATATACAGTGCGGGATGTGTCAGTGTACAGTGAGGTAGTGGGATATATACAGTGTATGATGTGTGTCAGTGTATAGTGAGGTAGTGGGATACATACATTGTGTGATGTGTGTCAGTGTACAGTGAGGTAGTGGGATACATATACAGTGTGGGATGTGTCAGTGTACAGTGACGTAGTGGGATACATACAGTGTGTGATGTGTCAGTGTATAGTGAGGTAGTGGGATACATAGTGTATGATGTGTGTCAGTGTATAGTGAGGTAGTGGGATACATACAGTGTGTGATGTGTGTCAGTGTACAGTGAGGTAATGAGATACATACAGTGTGTGATGTGTGTCAGTGTACAGTGAGGTAGTGGGATACATACAGCGTGTGATGTGTGACAGTGTATAGTGAGGTAGTGAGATACATACAGTGTGTGATGTGTGTCAGAGTACAGTGAGGTAGTGAGATACATACAGTGTGTGATGTGTGTCAGTGTACAGTGAGGTAGTGGGATACATACAGTGTGTGATGTGTGTCTGTGTACAGTGAGGTAGTGGGATACATACAGTGTATGATGTGTGTCAGTGTACAGTGAGGTAGTGAGATACATACAGTGTGTGATGTGTGTCAGTGTACAGTGAGGTAGTGGGATACATACAATGTGTGATGTGTCAGTGTACAGTGAGGTAGTGGGATACATACAGTGTGTGATGTGTGACAGTGTACAGTGAGGTAGTGGGAGACATACAATGTGTGATGTGTCAGTGTACAGTGAGGTAGTAGGAGACATACAGTGTGTGATGTGTGACAGTGTACAGTGAGGTAGTGGGATACATACAATGTGTGATGTGTCAGTGTACGGTGAGGTAGTGGGATACATACAGTGTATGATGTGTGTCAGTGTATAGTGAGGTAGTGGGATACAATCAGTGTATGATGTGTGTCAGTGTATTGTGAGGTAGTGAGATACATACAGTGTGTGATGTGTGTCAGTGTACAGTGAGGTAGTGGGATACATACAGTGTATGATGAGTGTCAGTGTATAGTGAGGTAGTGGGATACATACAGTGCGTGATGTGTCAGTGTACAGTGAGGTAGTGGGATACATACAGTGTGTGATGTGTATCAGAGTACAGTGAGGTAGTGGGATACATACAGTGTATGATGTGTGTCAGTGTATAGTGAGGTAGTGAGATACATACAGTGTGTGATGTGTGTCAGTGTACAGTGAGGTAGTGGGATATATTCAGTGTGTGATGTGTCAGTGTATAGTGAGGTAGTGGGATACATACAGTGTGTGATGTGTGTCAGTGTACAGTGAGGTAGTGAGATACATACAGCGTGTGATGTGTCAGTGTATAGTGAGGTAGTGGGATACATACAGTGTGTGATGTGTGTCAGTGTACAGTGAGGTATTGGGATACATACAGTGTGTGATGTGTGTTATTGTATAGTGAGGTAGTGAGATACATACAGTGTATGATGTGTGTCAGTGTACAGTGAGGTAGTGAGATACATACAGTGTGGGCTGTGTCAGTGTACAGTGAGGTAGTGAGATACATACAGTGTGTGATGTGTGTCAGTGTAGTGAGGTAGTGGGATACATACATTGTGTGATGTGTGTCAGTGTATAGTGAGGTAGTGGGATACATACAGTATGTGATGTGTGTCAGTGTATAGTGAGGTAGTGGGATACATATACAGTGTGGGATGTGTCAGTGCACAGTGAGGTAGTGGGATATATACAGTATATGCTGTGTGTCAGTGTATAGTGAGGTAGTGAGATACATACAGCGTGTGATGTGTCAGTGTATAGTGAGGTAGTGGGATACATACAGTGTGTGATGTGTGTCAGTGTACAGTGAGGTATTGGGATACATACAGTGTGTGATGTGTGTTATTGTATAGTGAGGTAGTGAGATACATACAGTGTATGATGTGTGTCAGTGTACAGTGAGGTAGTGAGATACATACAGTGTGGGATGTGTCAGTGTATAGTGAGGTAGTGGGATACATACAGTGTATGATGTGTGTCAGTGTATAGTGAGGTAGTGAGATACATACAGTGTGTGATGTGTGTCAGTGTACAGTGAGGTAGTGGGATATATTCAGTGTGTGATATGTCAGTGTATAGTGAGGTAGTGGGATACATACAGTGTGTGATGTGTGTCAGTGTACAGTGAGGTAGTGAGATACATACAGCGTGTGATGTGTCAGTGTATAGTGAGGTAGTGGGATACATACAGTGTGTGATGTGTGTCAGTGTACAGTGAGGTATTGGGATACATACAGTGTGTGATGTGTGTTATTGTATAGTGAGGTAGTGAGATACATACAGTGTATGATGTGTGTCAGTGTACAGTGAGGTAGTGAGATACATACAGTGTGGGATGTGTCAGTGTACAGTGAGGTAGTGAGATACATACAGTGTGTGATGTGTGTCAGTGTACAGTGAGGTAGTGGGATACATACAGCGTGTGATGTGTGTCAGTGTAGTGAGGTAGTGGGATACATACATTGTGTGATGTGTGTCAGTGTATAGTGAGGTAGTGGGATACATACAGTATGTGATGTGTGTCAGTGTATAGTGAGGTAGTGGGATACATATACAGTGTGGGATATGTCAGTGTACAGTGAGGTAGTGGGATATATACAGTGTATGATGTGTGTCAGTGTATAGTGAGGTAGTGGGATACATATACAGTGTGGGATGTGTCAGTGCACAGTGAGGTAGTGGGATATATACAGTATATGCTGTGTGTCAGTGTATAGTGAGGTAGTGGGATACATACATTGTGTGATGTGTGTCAGTGTATAGTGAGGTAGTGGGATACATACAGTATGTGATGTGTGTCAGTGTATAGTGAGGTAGTGGGATACATATACAGTGTGGGATGTGTCAGTGTACAGTGAGGTAGAGGGATATATACAGTGTATGATGTGTGTCAGTGTATAGTGAGGTAGTGGGACACATACATTGTGTGATGTGTGTCAGTGTATAGTGAGGTAGTGAGATACATACAGCGTGTGATGTGTCAGTGTACAGTGAGGTAGTGAGATACATACAGCGTGTGATGTGTCAGTGTATAGTGAGGTAGTGAGATACATACAGTGTGTGATGTGTCAGTGTACAGTAAGGTAGTGAGATACATACAGTGTGTGATGTGTCAGTGTACAGTGAGGTAGTGGGATACATACAGTGTGTGATGTGTCAGTGTATAGTGAGGTAGTGGGATACATACAGTGTGGGATGTGTCAGTGTACAGTGAGGTAGTGAGATACATACAGTGTGGGATGTGTTGAGGTAGTGAGATACATGCAGTGTGTGATGTGTGTCAGTGTACAGTGAGGTAGTGGGATACATACAGTGTATGATGTGTGTCAGTGTACAGTGAGGTAGTGGGATACATACAGTGTGTGATGTGTCAGTGTACAGTGAGGTAGTGGGATACATACAGTGTGTGATGTGTATCAGTGTACAGTGAGGTAGTGGGATACATACAGTGTATGATGTGTGTCAGTGTATAGTGAGGTAGTGAGATACATACAGTGTGTGATGTGTGTCAGTGTACAGTGAGGTAGTGGGATACATACATTGTGTGATGTGTCAGTGTATAGTGAGGTAGTGGGATACATACAGTGTGTGATGTGTGTCAGTGTACAGTGAGGCAGTGAGATACATACAGCGTGTCATGTGTCAGTGTATAGTGAGGTAGTGGGATACGTACATTGTGTGATGTGTGTCAGTGTATAGTGAGGTAGTGGGATATATACAGCGTGTGATGTGTCAGTGTATAGTGAGGTAGTGAGATACATACAGTGTGTGATGTGTCAGTGTACAGTGAGGTAGTGAGATACATACAGTGTGTGATGTGTCAGTGTACAGTGAGGTAGTGGGATACATACAGTGTGTGATGTCAGTGTATAGTGAGGTAGTGGGATACATACAGTGTGGGATGTGTCAGTGTACAGTGAGGTAGTGAGATACATACAGTGTGGGATGTGTCAGTGTACAGTGAGGTAGTGAGATACATGCAGTGTGTGATGTGTGTCAGTGTACAGTGAGGTAGTGGGATACATACAGTGTATGATGTGTGTCAGTGTATAGTGAGGTAGTGGGATACATACAGTGTGTGATGTGTCAGTGTACAGTGAGGTAGTGGGATACATACAGTGTGTGATGTGTATCAGTGTACAGTGAGGTAGTGGGATACATACAGTGTGTGATGTGTCAGTGTACAGTGAGGTAGTGGGATACATACAGTGTATGATGTGTGTCAGTGTATAGTGAGGTAGTGGGATACATACAGTGTGTGATGTGTGTCAGTGTATAGTGAGGTAGTGAGATACATACAGTGTGTGATGTGTGTCAGTGTACAGTGAGGTAGTGGGATACATACAGTGTGTGATGTGTCAGTGTATAGTGAGGTAGTGGGATACATACAGTGTGTGATGTGTGTCAGTGTACAGTGAGGTAGTGAGATACATACAGCGTGTGATGTGTCAGTGTATAGTGAGGTAGTGGGATACATACAGTGTGTGATGTGTGTCAGTGTACAGTGAGGTAGTGGGATACATACAGTGTGTGATGTGTGTCAGTGTATAGTGAGGTAGTGAGATACATACAGTGTGTGATGTGTGTCAGTGTACAGTGAGGTAGTGAGATACATACAGTGTGTGATGTGTCAGTGTACAGTGAGGTAGTGAGATACATACAGTGTATGATGTGTGTCAGTGTACAGTGAGGTAGTGAGATACATACAGTGTGTGATGTGTGTCAGTGTAGTGAGGTAGTGAGATACATACAGTGTGTGATGTGTGTCAGTGTAGTGAGGTAGTGGGATACATACATTGTGTGATGTGTGTCAATGTATAGTGAGGTAGTGAGATACATACAGTGTGTTATGTGTGTCAGTGTACAGTGAGGTAGTGGGATAGATACAGTGTGTGATGTGTCAGTGTATAGTGAGGTAGTGGGATACATACAGTGTGTGATGTGTCAGTGTATAGTGAGGTAGTGGGATACATACAGCGTGTCATGTGTCAGTGTATAGTGAGGTAGTGGGATACATACAGTGTGTGATGTGTGTCAAGTGTACAGTGAGGTAGTGGGATACATACAGTGTGTGATGTGTGTCAGTGTATAGTGAGGTAGTGAGATACATACAGTGTATGATGTGTGTCAGTGTACAGTGAGGTAGTGAGATACATACAGTGTGTGATGTGTCAGTGTACAGTGAGGTAGTTAGATACATACAGTGTGTGATGTGTGTCAGTGTAGTGAGCTAGTGGGATACATACATTGTGTGATGTGTGTCAGTGTATAGTGAGGTAGTGGGATACATACAGTATGTGATGTGTGTCAGTGTATAGTGAGGTAGTGGGATACATATACAGTGTGGGATGTGTCAGTGTACAGTGAGGTAGTGGGATATATACAGTGTATGATGTGTGTCAGTGTATAGTGAGGTAGTGCGATACATACATTGTGTGATGTGTGTCAGTGTATAGTGAGGTAGTGGGATACATATACAGTGTGTGATGTGTCAGTGTATAGTGAGGTAGTGGGATACATAGTGTATGATGTGTGTCAGTGTATAGTGAGGTAGTGGGATACATACAGTGTGTGATGTGTGTCAGTGTATAGTGAGGTAGTGGAATACATACATTGTGTTATGTGTGTCAGTGTATAGTGAGGTATTGGGATACATATACAGTGTGGGATGTGTCAGTGTACAGTGAGGTAGTGGGATACATACAGTGTGTGATGTGTGTCAGTGTACAGTGAGGTAGTGGGATATATACAGTGTGTGATGTGTCAGTGTATAGTGAGGTAGTGAGATACATACAGTGTGTGATGTGTCAGTGTACAGTGAGGTAGTGAGATACATACAATGTGTGATGTGTCAGTGTACAGTGAGGTAGTGGGATACATACAGTGTGTGATGTCAGTGTATAGTGAGGTAGTGGGATACATACAGTGTGGGATGTGTCAGTGTACAGTGAGGTAGTGAGATACATACAGTGTGGGATGTGTCAGTGTACAGTGAGGTAGTGAGATACATGCAGTGTGTGATGTGTGTCAGTGTACAGTGAGGTAGTGGGATACATACAGTGTATGATGTGTGTCAGTGTATAGTGAGGTAGTGGGATACATACAGTGTGTGATGTGTCAGTGTACAGTGAGGTAGTGGGATACATACAGTGTGTGATGTGTATCAGTGTACAGTGAGGTAGTGGGATACATACAGTGTGTGATGTGTCAGTGTACAGTGAGGTAGTGGGATACATACAGTGTATGATGTGTGTCAGTGTATAGTGAGGTAGTGGGATACATACAGTGTGTGATGTGTGTCAGTGTATAGTGAGGTAGTGAGATACATACAGTGTGTGATGTGTGTCAGTGTACAGTGAGGTAGTGGGATACATACAGTGTGTGATGTGTCAGTGTATAGTGAGGTAGTGGGATACATACAGTGTGTGATGTGTGTCAGTGTACAGTGAGGTAGTGAGATACATACAGCGTGTGATGTGTCAGTGTATAGTGAGGTAGTGGGATACATACAGTGTGTGATGTGTGTCAGTGTACAGTGAGGTAGTGGGATACATACAGTGTGTGATGTGTGTCAGTGTATAGTGAGGTAGTGAGATACATACAGTGTGTGATGTGTGTCAGTGTACAGTGAGGTAGTGAGATACATACAGTGTGTGATGTGTCAGTGTACAGTGAGGTAGTGAGATACATACAGTGTATGATGTGTGTCAGTGTACAGTGAGGTAGTGAGATACATACACTGTGTGATGTGTCAGTGTACAGTGAGGTAGTGAGATACATACAGTGTGTGATGTGTGTCAGTGTAGTGAGGTAGTGGGATACATACATTGTGTGATGTGTGTCAATGTATAGTGAGGTAGTGAGATACATACAGTGTGTTATGTGTGTCAGTGTACAGTGAGGTAGTGGGATACATACAGTGTGTGATGTGTCAGTGTATAGTGAGGTAGTGGGATACATACAGTGTGTGATGTGTCAGTGTATAGTGAGGTAGTGGGATACATACAGCGTGTCATGTGTCAGTGTATAGTGAGGTAGTGGGATACATACAGTGTGTGATGTGTGTCAGTGTACAGTGAGGTAGTGGGATACATACAGTGTGTGATGTGTGTCAGTGTATAGTGAGGTAGTGAGATACATACAGTGTATGATGTGTGTCAGTGTACAGTGAGGTAGTGAGATACATACAGTGTGTGATGTGTCAGTGTACAGTGAGGTAGTTAGATACATACAGTGTGTGATGTGTGTCAGTGTAGTGAGCTAGTGGGATACATACATTGTGTGATGTGTGTCAGTGTATAGTGAGGTAGTGGGATACATACAGTATGTGATGTGTGTCAGTATATAGTGAGGTAGTGGGATACATATACAGTGTGGGATGTGTCAGTGTACAGTGAGGTAGTGGGATATATACAGTGTATGATGTGTGTCAGTGTATAGTGAGGTAGTGGGATACATACATTGTGTGATGTGTGTCAGTGTATAGTGAGGTAGTGGGATACATATACAGTGTGTGATGTGTCAGTGTATAGTGAGGTAGTGGGATACATAGTGTATGATGTGTGTCAGTGTATAGTGAGGTAGTGGGATACATACAGTGTGTGATGTGTGTCAGTGTATAGTGAGGTAGTGGAATACATACATTGTGTTATGTGTGTCAGTGTATAGTGAGGTATTGGGATACATATACAGTGTGGGATGTGTCAGTGTACAGTGAGGTAGTGGGATACATACAGTGTGTGATGTGTGTCAGTGTACAGTGAGGTAGTGGGATATATACAGTGTGTGATGTGTCAGTGTATAGTGAGGTAGTGAGATACATACAGTGTGTGATGTGTCAGTGTACAGTGAGGTAGTGAGATACATACAATGTGTGATGTGTCAGTGTATAGTGAGGTAGTGAGATACCTACAGTGTGTGATGTGTCAGTGTACAGTGAGGTAGTGAGATACATACAGTGTGTGATGTGTCAGTGTACAGTGAGGTAGTGGGATACATACAGTGTGTGAAGTGTCAGTGTACAGTGAGGTAGTGGGATACATACAGTGTATGATGTGTCAGTGTACAGTGAGGTAGTGATATACTTACAGTGTGGGATGTGTCAGTGTACTGTGAGGTAGAGAGATACATACAGTGTGTGATGTGTGTCAGTGTACAGTGAGGTAGTGGGATACATACAGTGTATGATGTGTGTCAGTGTACAGTGAGGTAGTGAGATACATACAGTGTGTGATGTGTCAGTGTACAGTGAGGTAGTGAGATACATACAGCGTGTGATGTGTCAGTGTATAGTGAGGTAGTGGGATACATACAGTGTGGGATGTGTCAGTGTACAGTGAGGTAGTGGGATACACAGTGTATGATGTGTCAGTGTACAGTGAGGTAGTGAGATACATACAGTGTGGGATTTGTCAGTGTATAGTGAGGTAGTGAGATACATACAGTGTGTGATGTGTGTCAGTGTACAGTGAGGTAGTGGGATACATACAGTGTATGATGTGTGTCAGTGTACAGTGAGGTAGTGAGATACATACAGTGTGGGATGTGTCAGTGTATAGTGAGATGGTGGAATACATACAGTGTGTGATGTGTGTCAGTGTACAGTGAGGTAGTGGGATACATACAGTGTGTGATGTGTCAGTGTACAGTGAGGTAGTGAGATACATACAGTGTATGATGTGTGTCAGGGTACAGTGAGGTAGTGAGATACATACAGTGTGGGATGTGTCAGTGTATAGTGAGATGGTGGAATACATACAGCGTGTGATGTGTGTCAGTGTATAGTGAGATGGTGGAATACATACAGTGTATGATGTGTGTCAGTGTACAGTGAGGTAGTGGGATACATACAGTGTATGATGTGTGTCAGTGGACAGTGAGGTAGTGAGATACATACAGTGTGGGATGTGTCAGTGTACAGTGAGGTAGTGAGATACATACAGTGTGGGATGTGTCAGTGTATAGTGAGGTAGTGAGATACATACAGTGTGTGATGTGTGGCAGTGTATAGTGAGGTAGTGAGATACATACAGTGTGTGTCAGTGTATAGTGAGGTAGGGAGATACATACAGTTTGGGATGTGTCAGTGTACAGTGAGGTAGTGAGATACATACAGTGTGGGATGTTTCAGTGTATAGTGAGGTAGTGAGATACATACAGTGTGTGATGTGTGGCAGTGTATAGTGAGGTAGTGAGATACATACAGTGTGGGATGTGTCAGTGTACAGTGAGGTAGTGAGATACATACAGTGTGGGATGTGTCAGTGTGCAGTGAGGTAGTGGGATACATGCAGTGTGTGATGTGTGTCAGTGTATAGTGAGGTAGTGAGATACATACAGTGTGGGATGTGTCAGTGTACAGTGAGGTAGTGAGATACATACAGTGTGTGTCAGTGTACAGTGAGGTAGTGGGATACATACAGTGTGTGATGTGTGGCAGTGTACAGTGAGGTAGTGAGATACATACATTGTGTGATGTGTGTCAGTGTATAGTGAGGTAGTGAGATACATACAGTGTGTGTCAGTGTATAGTGAGGTAGTGAGATACATACAGTGTGGGATGTGTCAGTGTACAGTGAGGTAGTGAGATACATACAGTGTGTGTCAGTGTATAGTGAGGAAGTGAGATACATACAGTGTGTGATGTGTCGGTGTTAGTGAGGTAGTGAGATACATACAGTGTGTGATGTGTGTCAGTGTATAGTGAGGTAGTGGGATACATACAGTGTGGGATGTGTCAGTGTACAGTGAGGTAGTGGGATACATACAGTGTGTGATGTGTCAGTGTATAGTGAGGTAGTGAGATACATACAGTGTATGATGTGTGTCAGTGTATAGTGAGATGGTGGAATACATACAGTGTATGATGTGTGTCAGTGTACAGTGAGGTAGTGGGATACATACAGTGTATGATGTGTGTCAGTGTACAGTGAGGTAGTGAGATACATACAGTGTGTGATGTGTCAGTGTACAGTGAGGTAGTGAGATACATACAGTGTGTGATGTGTCAGTGTACAGTGAGGTAGTGGGATACATACAGTGTGTGATGTGTCAGTGTACAGTGAGGTAGTGAGATACATACAGTGTGTAATATGTCAGTGTACAGTGAGTTAGTGGGATACATACAGTGTGTGATGTGTGTCAGTGTATAGTGAGGTAGTGGGATACATACAGTGTGTGATGTGTGTCAGTGTATAGTGAGGTAGTGAGATACATACAGTGTGTGATGTGTGTCAGTGTATAGTGACGTAGTGGGATACATATACAGTGTGTGATGTGTCAGTGTACAGTGAGGTAGTGGGATACATACAGTGTGTGATGTGTGTCAGTGTACAGTGAGGTAGTGGGATACATATAGTGTGTGATGTGTGTCAGTGTACAGTGAGGTAGTGGGATACATACAGTGTGTGATGTGTGTCAGTGTACAGTGAGGTAGTGAGTTACATACAGTGTGTGATGTGTGTCAGTGTATAGTGAGGTAGTGAGATACATACAGTGTATGATGTGTGTCAGTGTACAGTGAGGTAGTGAGATACATACAGCGTGTGATGTGTGTCAGTGTACAGTGAGGTAGTGGGATGCATACAGTGTATGATGTGTGTCAGTGTACAGTGAGGTAGTGAGATACATACAGTGTGTGATGTGTGTCAGTGTACAGTGAGGTAGTGAGATACATACAGTGTCTGTCAGTGTATAGTGAGGTAGTGAGATACATACAGTGTGGGATGTGTCAGTGTACAGTGAGGTAGTGAGATACATACAGTGTGTGTCAGTGTATAGTGAGATACATACAGTGTGTGATGTGTCAGTGTATAGTGAGGTAGTGAGATACATACAGTGTGTGATGTGTGTCAGTGTATAGTGAGGTAGTGGGATACATACAGTGTGGGATGTGTCAGAGTACAGTGAGGTAGTGAGATACATACAGTGTGTGATGTGTGTCAGTGTATAGTGAGGTAGTGGGATATATACAGTGTGATGTGTGTCAGTGTACAGTGAGGTAGTGGGATACATACAGTGTGTGATGTGTCAGAGTACAGTGAGGTAGTGAGATACATACAGTGTGGGATGTGTCAGTGTACAGTGAGGTAGTGGGATACATACAGTGTGTGATGTGTGTCAGTGTACAGTGAGGTAGTGGGATACATACAGTGTATGATGTGTGTCAGTGTACAGTGAGGTAGTGAGATACATACAGTGTGTGATGTGTGACAGTGTATAGTGAGGTAGTGGTATACATACAGCGTGTGATGTGTTTCAGTGTACAGTGAGGTAGTGAGATACATACAGTGTATGATGTGTGTCAGTGTACAGTGAGGTAGTGAGATACATACAGCGTGTGATGTGTGTCAGTGTACAGTGAGGTAGTGGGATGCATACAGTGTATGATGTGTGTCAGTGTACAGTGAGGTAGTGAGATACATACAGTGTGTGATGTGTGTCAGTGTACAGTGAGTTAGTGAGATACATACAGTGTGTTTCAGTGTATAGTGAGGTAGTGAGATACATACAGTGTGGGATGTGTCAGTGTACAGTGAGGTAGTGAGATACATACAGTGTGTGTCAGTGTATAGTGAGGTAGTGAGATATATACAGTGTGTGATGTGTCAGTGTATAGTGAGGTAGTGAGATACATACAGTGTGTGATGTGTGTCAGTGTATAGTGAGGTAGTGAGATACATACAGTGTGTGTCAGTGTATAGTGAGGTAGTGAGATACATACAGTGTGGGATGTGTCAGTGTACAGTGAGGTAGTGAGATCCATACAGTGTGTGTCAGTGTATAGTGAGGTAGTGAGATACATACAGTGTGTGATGTGTCAGTGTATAGTGAGGTAGTGAGATACATACAGTGTGTGATGTGTCAGTGTATAGTGAGGTAGTGGGATACATACAGTGTGTGATGTGTGTCAGTGTATAGTGAGGTAGTGGGATACATACAGTGTGTGATGTGTGTCAGTGTACAGTGAGGTAGTGAGATACATACAGTGTGTGATGTGTCAGTGTATAGTGAGGTAGTGGGATACATACAGTGTGTGATGTGTGTCAGTGTACAGTGAGGTATTGGGATACATACAGTGTGTGATGTGTGTTAGTGTATAGTGAGGTAGTGAGATACATACAGTGTATGATGTGTGTCAGTGTACAGTGAGGTAGTGAGATACATACAGTGTGGGATGTGTCAGTGTACAGTGAGGTAGTGAGATACATACATTGTGTGATGTGTGTCAGTGTATAGTGAGGTAGTGGGATACATATACAGTGTGGGATGTGTCAGTGTACAGTGAGGTAGTGGGATATATACAGTGTATGATGTGTGTCAGTGTATAGTGAGGTAGTGGGATACATACATTGTGTGATGTGTGTCAGTGTATAGTGAGGTAGTGGGATACATATACAGTGTGGGATGTGTCAGTGTACAGTGACGTAGTGGGATACATACAGTGTGTGATGTGTCAGTGTATAGTGAGGTAGTGGGATACATAGTGTATGATGCGTGTCAGTGTATAGTGAGGTAGTGGGATACATACAGTGTGTGATGTGTGTCAGTGTATAGTGAGGTAGTGGGATACATACATTGTGAGATGTGTGTCAGTGTACAGTGAGTTAATGAGATACATACAGTGTGTGATGTGTGTCAGTGTACAGTGAGGTAGTGGGATACATACAGCGTGTGATGTGTGACAGTGTATAGTGAGGTAGTGAGATACATACAGTGTGTGATGTGTGTCAGAGTACAGTGAGGTAGTGAGATACATACAGTGTGTGATGTGTGTCAGTGTACAGTGAGGTAGTGGGATACATACAGTGTGTGATGTGTGTCAGTGTACAGTGAGGTTGTGGGATACATACAGTGTGTGATGTGTGTCACTGTACAGTGAGGTAGTGAGATACAAACAGTGTGTGATGTGTGTCAGTGTACAGTGAGGTAGTGGGATACATACAATGTGTGATGTGTCAGTGTACAGTGAGGTAGTGGGATACATACAGTGTATGATGTGTGTCAGTGTATAGTGAGGTAGTGGGATACAATCAGTGTATGATGTGTGTCAGTGTATTGTGAGGTAGTGAGATACATACAGTGTGTGATGTGTGTCAGTGTACAGTGAGGAAGTGGGATACATACAGTGTATGATGAGTGTCAGTGTATAGTGAGGTAGTGGGATACATACAGTGCGTGATGTGTCAGTGTACAGTGAGGTAGTGGGATACATACAGTGTGTGATGTGTATCAGAGTACAGTGAGGTAGTGGGATACATACAGTGTATGATGTGTGTCAGTGTATAGTGAGGTAGTGAGATACATACAGTGTGTGATGTGTGTCAGTGTACAGTGAGGTAGTGGGATATATTCAGTGTGTGATGTGTCAGTGTATAGTGAGGTAGTGGGATACATACAGTGTGTGATGTGTGTCAGTGTACAGTGAGGTAGTGAGATACATACAGCGTGTGATGTGTCAGTGTACAGTGAGGTAGTGGGATACATACAGTGTGTGATGTGTGTCAGTGTACAGTGAGGTATTGGGATACACACAGTGTGTGATGTGTGTTATTGTATAGTGAGGTAGTGAGATACATACAGTGTATGATGTGTGTCAGTGTACAGTGAGGTAGTGAGATACATACAGTGTGGGATGTGTCAGTGTACAGTGAGGTAGTGAGATACATACAGTGTGTGATGTGTGTCAGTGTAGTGAGGTAGTGGGATACATACATTGTGTGATGTGTGTCAGTGTATAGTGAGGTAGTGGGATACATACAGTATGTGATGTGTGTCAGTGTATAGTGAGGTAGTGGGATACATATACAGTGTGGGATGTGTCAGTGCACAGTGAGGTAGTGGGATATATACAGTATATGCTGTGTGTCAGTGTATAGTGAGGTAGTGAGATACATACAGCGTGTGATGTGTCAGTGGATAGTGAGGTAGTGGGATACATACAGTGTGTGATGTGTGTCAGTGTACAGTGAGGTATTGGGATACATACAGTGTGTGATGTGTGTTATTGTATAGTGAGGTAGTGAGATACATACAGTGTATGATGTGTGTCAGTGTACAGTGAGGTAGTGAGATACATACAGTGTGGGATGTGTCAGTGTACAGTGAGGTAGTGAGATACATACAGTGTGTGATGTGTATCAGAGTACAGTGAGGTAGTGGGATACATACAGTGTATGATGTGTGTCAGTGTATAGTGAGGTAGTGAGATACATACAGTGTGTGATGTGTGTCAGTGTACAGTGAGGTAGTGGGATATATTCAGTGTGTGATGTGTCAGTGTATAGTGAGGTAGTGGGATACATACAGTGTGTGATGTGTGTCAGTGTACAGTGAGGTAGTGAGATACATACAGCGTGTGATGTGTCAGTGTATAGTGAGGTAGTGGGATACATACAGTGTGTGATGTGTGTCAGTGTACAGTGAGGTATTGGGATACATACAGTGTGTGATGTGTGTTATTGTATAGTGAGGTAGTGAGATACATACAGTGTATGATGTGTGTCAGTGTACAGTGAGGTAGTGAGATACATACAGTGTGGGATGTGTCAGTGTACAGTGAGGTAGTGAGATACATACAGTGTGTGATGTGTGTCAGTGTATAGTGAGGTAGTGGGATATATACAGTGTATGATGTGTGTCAGTGTATAGTGAGGTAGTGGGATACATATACAGTGTGGGATGTGTCAGTGCACAGTGAGGTAGTGGGATATATACAGTATATGCTGTGTGTCAGTGTATAGTGAGGTAGTGGGATACATACATTGTGTGATGTGTGTCAGTGTATAGTGAGGTAGTGGGATCCATACAGTATGTGATGTGTGTCAGTGTATAGTGAGGTAGTGGGATACATATACAGTGTGGGATGTGTCAGTGTACAGTGAGGTAGAGGGATATATACAGTGTATGATGTGTGTCAGTGTATAGTGAGGTAGTGGGACACATACATTGTGTGATGTGTGTCAGTGTATAGTGAGGTAGTGAGATACATACAGCGTGTGATGTGTCAGTGTACAGTGAGGTAGTGAGATACATACAGCGTGTGATGTGTCAGTGTATAGTGAGGTAGTGAGATACATACAGTGTGTGATGTGTCAGTGTACAGTAAGGTAGTGAGATACATACAGTGTGTGATGTGTCAGTGTACAGTGAGGTAGTGGGATACATACAGTGTGTGATGTGTCAGTGTATAGTGAGGTAGTAGGATACATACAGTGTGGGATGTGTCAGTGTACAGTGAGGTAGTGAGATACATACAGTGTGGGATGTGTTGAGGTAGTGAGATACATGCAGTGTGTGATGTGTGTCAGTGTACAGTGAGGTAGTGGGATACATACAGTGTATGATGTGTGTCAGTGTACAGTGAGGTAGTGGGATACATACATTGTGTGATGTGTCAGTGTACAGTGAGGTAGTGGGATACATACAGTGTGTGATGTGTATCAGTGTACAGTGAGGTAGTGGGATACATACAGTGTATGATGTGTGTCAGTGTATAGTGAGGTAGTGAGATACATACAGTGTGTGATGTGTGTCAGTGTACAGTGAGGTAGTGGGATACATACATTGTGTGATGTGTCAGTGTATAGTGAGGTAGTGGGATACATACAGTGTGTGATGTGTGTCAGTGTACAGTGAGGTAGTGAGATACATACAGCGTGTCATGTGTCAGTGTATAGTGAGGTAGTGGGATACGTACATTGTGTGATGTGTGTCAGTGTATTGTGAGGTAGTGGGATATATACAGCGTGTGATGTGTCAGTGTATAGTGAGGTAGTGAGATACATACAGTGTGTGATGTGTCAGTGTACAGTGAGGTAGTGAGATACATACAGTGTGTGATGTGTCAGTGTACAGTGAGGTAGTGGGATACATACAGTGTGTGATATCAGTGTATAGTGAGGTAGTGGGATACATACAGTGTGGGATGTGTCAGTTTACAGTGAGGTAGTGAGATACATACAGTGTGGGATGTGTCAGTGTACAGTGAGGTAGTGAGATACATGCACTGTGTGATGTGTGTCAGTGTACAGTGAGGTAGTGGGATACATACAGTGTATGATGTGTGTCAGTGTATAGTGAGGTAGTGGGATACATACAGTGTGTGATGTGTCAGTGTACAGTGAGGTAGTGGGATACATACAGTGTGTGATGTGTATCAGTGTACAGTGAGGTAGTGGGATACATACAGTGTGTGATGCGTCAGTGTACAGTGAGGTAGTGGGATACATACAGTGTATGATGTGTGTCAGTGTATAGTGAGGTAGTGGGATACATACAGTGTGTGATGTGTGTCAGTGTATAGTGAGGTAGTGAGATACATACAGTGTGTGATGTGTGTCAGTGTACAGTGAGGTAGTGGGATACATACAGTGTGTGATGTGTCAGTGTATAGTGAGGTAGTGGGATACATACAGTGTGTGATGTGTGTCAGTGTACAGTGAGGTATTGGGATACATACAGTGTGTGATGTGTGTTAGTGTATAGTGAGGTAGTGAGATACATACAGTGTATGATGTGTGTCAGTGTACAGTGAGGTAGTGAGATACATACAGTGTGGGATGTGTCAGTGTACAGTGAGGTAGTGAGATACATACAGCGTGTGATGTGTCAGTGTACAGTGAGGTAGTGAGATACATACAGCGTGTGATGTGTCAGTGTATAGTGAGGTAGTGAGATACATACAGTGTGTGATGTGTCAGTGTACAGTAAGGTAGTGAGATACATACAGTGTGTGATGTGTCAGTGTACAGTGAGGTAGTGGGATACATACAGTGTGTGATGTGTCAGTGTATAGTGAGGTAGTGGGATACATACAGTGTGGGATGTGTCAGTGTACAGTGAGGTAGTGAGATACATACAGTGTGGGATGTGTTGAGGTAGTGAGATACATGCAGTGTGTGATGTGTGTCAGTGTACAGTGAGGTAGTGGGATACATACAGTGTATGATGTGTGTCAGTGTACAGTGAGGTAGTGGGATACATACATTGTGTGATGTGTCAGTGTACAGTGAGGTAGTGGGATACATACAGTGTGTGATGTGTATCAGTGTACAGTGAGGTAGTGGGATACATACAGTGTATGATGTGTGTCAGTGTATAGTGAGGTAGTGAGATACATACAGTGTGTGATGTGTGTCAGTGTACAGTGAGGTAGTGGGATACATACATTGTGTGATGTGTCAGTGTATAGTGAGGTAGTGGGATACATACAGTGTGTGATGTGTGTCAGTGTACAGTGAGGTAGTGAGATACATACAGCGTGTCATTTGTCAGTGTATAGTGAGGTAGTGGGATACGTACATTGTGTGATGTGTGTCAGTGTATTGTGAGGTAGTGGGATATATACAGCGTGTGATGTGTCAGTGTATAGTGAGGTAGTGAGATACATACAGTGTGTGATGTGTCAGTGTACAGTGAGGTAGTGAGATACATACAGTGTGTGATGTGTCAGTGTACAGTGAGGTAGTGGGATACATACAGTGTGTGATGTCAGTGTATAGTGAGGTAGTGGGATACATACAGTGTGGGATGTGTCAGTGTACAGTGAGGTAGTGAGATACATACAGTGTGGGATGTTTCAGTGTACAGTGAGGTAGTGAGATACGTGCAGTGTGTGATGTGTGTCAGTGTACAGTGAGGTAGTGGGATACATACAGTGTATGATGTGTGTCAGTGTATAGTGAGGTAGTGGGATACATACAGTGTGTGATGTGTCAGTGTACAGTGAGGTAGTGGGATACATACAGTGTGTGATGTGTATCAGTGTACAGTGAGGTAGTGGGATACATACAGTGTGTGATGTGTCAGTGTACAGTGAGGTAGTGGGATACATACAGTGTATGATGTGTGTCAGTGTATAGTGAGGTAGTCGGATACATACAGTGTGTGTTGGGTGTCAGTGTATAGTGAGGTAGTGAGATACATACAGTGTGTGATGTGTGTCAGTGTACAGTGAGGTAGTGGGATACATACAGTGTGTGATGCGTCAGTGTACAGTGAGGTAGTGGGATACATACAGTGTATGATGTGTGTCAGTGTATAGTGAGGTAGTGGGATACATACAGTGTGTGATGTGTGTCAGTGTATAGTGAGGTAGTGAGATACATACAGTGTGTGATGTGTGTCAGTGTACAGTGAGGTAGTGGGATACATACAGTGTGTGATGTGTCAGTGTATAGTGAGGTAGTGGGATACATACAGTGTGTGATGTGTGTCAGTGTACAGTGAGGTATTGGGATACATACAGTGTGTGATGTGTGTTAGTGTATAGTGAGGTAGTGAGATACATACAGTGTATGATGTGTGTCAGTGTACAGTGAGGTAGTGAGATACATACAGTGTGGGATGTGTCAGTGTACAGTGAGGTAGTGAGATACATACAGCGTGTGATGTGTCAGTGTACAGTGAGGTAGTGAGATACATACAGCGTGTGATGTGTCAGTGTATAGTGAGGTAGTGAGATACATACAGTGTGTGATGTGTCAGTGTACAGTAAGGTAGTGAGATACATACAGTGTGTGATGTGTCAGTGTACAGTGAGGTAGTGGGATACATACAGTGTGTGATGTGTCAGTGTATAGTGAGGTAGTGGGATACATACAGTGTGGGATGTGTCAGTGTACAGTGAGGTAGTGAGATACATACAGTGTGGGATGTGTTGAGGTAGTGAGATACATGCAGTGTGTGATGTGTGTCAGTGTACAGTGAGGTAGTGGGATACATACAGTGTATGATGTGTGTCAGTGTACAGTGAGGTAGTGGGATACATACATTGTGTGATGTGTCAGTGTACAGTGAGGTAGTGGGATACATACAGTGTGTGATGTGTATCAGTGTACAGTGAGGTAGTGGGATACATACAGTGTATGATGTGTGTCAGTGTATAGTGAGGTAGTGAGATACATACAGTGTGTGATGTGTGTCAGTGTACAGTGAGGTAGTGGGATACATACATTGTGTGATGTGTCAGTGTATAGTGAGGTAGTGGGATACATACAGTGTGTGATGTGTGTCAGTGTACAGTGAGGTAGTGAGATACATACAGCGTGTCATTTGTCAGTGTATAGTGAGGTAGTGGGATACGTACATTGTGTGATGTGTGTCAGTGTATTGTGAGGTAGTGGGATATATACAGCGTGTGATGTGTCAGTGTATAGTGAGGTAGTGAGATACATACAGTGTGTGATGTGTCAGTGTACAGTGAGGTAGTGAGATACATACAGTGTGTGATGTGTCAGTGTACAGTGAGGTAGTGGGATACATACAGTGTGTGATGTCAGTGTATAGTGAGGTAGTGGGATACATACAGTGTGGGATGTGTCAGTGTACAGTGAGGTAGTGAGATACATACAGTGTGGGATGTGTCAGTGTACAGTGAGGTAGTGAGATACGTGCAGTGTGTGATGTGTGTCAGTGTACAGTGAGGTAGTGGGATACATACAGTGTATGATGTGTGTCAGTGTATAGTGAGGTAGTGGGATACATACAGTGTGTGATGTGTCAGTGTACAGTGAGGTAGTGGGATACATACAGTGTGTGATGTGTATCAGTGTACAGTGAGGTAGTGGGATACATACAGTGTGTGATGTGTCAGTGTACAGTGAGGTAGTGGGATACATACAGTGTATGATGTGTGTCAGTGTATAGTGAGGTAGTGGGATACATACAGTGTGTGTTGTGTGTCAGTGTATAGTGAGGTAGTGAGATACATACAGTGTGTGATGTGTGTCAGTGTACAGTGAGGTAGTGGGATACATACAGTGTGTGATGTGTCAGTGTATAGTGAGGTAGTGGGATACATACAGTGTGTGATGTGTGTCAGTGTACAGTGAGGTATTGGGATACATACAGTGTGTGATGTGTGTTAGTGTATAGTGAGGTAGTGAGATACATACAGTGTATGATGTGTGTCAGTGTACAGTGAGGTAGTGAGATACATACAGTGTGGGATGTGTCAGTGTACAGTGAGGTAGTGAGATACATACATTGTGTGATGTGTGTCAGTGTATAGTGAGGTAGTGGGATACATATACAGTGTGGGATGTGTCAGTGTACAGTGAGGTAGTGGGATATATACAGTGTATGATGTGTGTCAGTGTATAGTGAGGTAGTGGGATACATACATTGTGTGATGTGTGTCAGTGTATAGTGAGGTAGTGGGATACATATACAGTGTGGGATGTGTCAGTGTACAGTGACGTAGTGGGATACATACAGTGTGTGATGTGTCAGTGTATAGTGAGGTAGTGGGATACATAGTGTATGATGTGTGTCAGTGTATAGTGAGGTAGTGGGATACATACAGTGTGTGATGTGTGTCAGTGTACAGTGAGGTAATGAGATACATTCAGTGTGTGATGTGTGTCAGTGTACAGTGAGGTAGTGGGATACATACAGCGTGTGATGTGTGACAGTGTATAGTGAGGTAGTGAGATACATACAGTGTGTGATGTGTGTCAGAGTACAGTGAGGTAGTGAGATACATACAGTGTGTGATGTGTGTCAGTGTACAGTGAGGTAGTGGGATACATACAGTGTGTGATGTGTGTCTGTGTACAGTGAGGTAGTGGGATACATACAGTGTGTGATGTGTGTCAGTGTACAGTGAGGTAGTGAGATACTTACAGTGTGTGATGTGTGTCAGTGTACAGTGAGGTAGTGGGATACATACAATGTGTGATGTGTCAGTGTACAGTGAGGTAGTGGGATACATACAGTGTGTGATGGGTGACAGTGTACAGTGAGGTAGTGGGAGACATACAATGTGTGATGTGTCAGTGTACAGTGAGGTAGTGGGAGACATACAGTGTGTGATGTGTGACAGTGTACAGTGAGGTAGTGGGATACATACAATGTGTGATGTGTCAGTGTACGGTGAGGTAGTGGGATACATACAGTGTATGATGTGTGTCAGTGTATAGTGAGGTAGTGGGATACAATCAGTGTATGATGTGTGTCAGTGTATTGTGAGGTAGTGAGATACATACAGTGTGTGATGTGTGTCAGTGTACAGTGAGGTAGTGGGATACATACAGTGTATGATGAGTGTCAGTGTATAGTGAGGTAGTGGGATACATACAGTGCGTGATGTGTCAGTGTACAGTGAGGTAGTGGGATACATACAGTGTGTGATGTGTATCAGAGTACAGTGAGGTAGTGGGATACATACAGTGTATGATGTGTGTCAGTGTATAGTGAGGTAGTGAGATACATACAGTGTGTGATGTGTGTCAGTGTACAGTGAAGTAGTGGGATATATTCAGTGTGTGATGTGTCAGTGTATAGTGAGGTAGTGGGATACATACAGTGTGTGATGTGTGTCAGTGTACAGTGAGGTAGTGAGATACATACAGCGTGTGATGTGTCAGTGTATAGTGAGGTAGTGGGATACATACAGTGTGTGATGTGTGTCAGTGTACAGTGAGGTATTGGGATACATACAGTGTGTGATGTGTGTTATTGTATAGTGAGGTAGTGAGATACATACAGTGTATGATGTGTGTCAGTGTACAGTGAGGTAGTGAGATACATACAGTGTGGGCTGTGTCAGTGTACAGTGAGGTAGTGAGATACATACAGTGTGTGATGTGTGTCAGTGTAGTGAGGTAGTGGGATACATACATTGTGTGATGTGTGTCAGTGTATAGTGAGGTAGTGGGATACATACAGTATGTGATGTGTGTCAGTGTATAGTGAGGTAGTGGGATACATATACAGTGTGGGATGTGTCAGTGCACAGTGAGGTAGTGGGATATATACAGTATATGCTGTGTGTCAGTGTATAGTGAGGTAGTGAGATACATACAGCGTGTGATGTGTCAGTGTATAGTGAGGTAGTGGGATACATACAGTGTGTGATGTGTGTCAGTGTACAGTGAGGTATTGGGATACATACAGTGTGTGATGTGTGTTATTGTATAGTGAGGTAGTGAGATACATACAGTCTATGATGTGTGTCAGTGTACAGTGAGGTAGTGAGATACATACAGTGTGGGATGTGTCAGTGTACAGTGAGGTAGTGAGATACATACAGTGTGTGATGTGTATCAGAGTACAGTGAGGTAGTGGGATACATACAGTGTATGATGTGTGTCAGTGTATAGTGAGGTAGTGAGATACATACAGTGTGTGATGTGTGTCAGTGTACAGTGAGGTAGTGGGATATATTCAGTGTGTGATGTGTCAGTGTATAGTGAGGTAGTGGGATACATACAGTGTGTGATGTGTGTCAGTGTACAGTGAGGTAGTGAGATACATACAGCGTGTGATGTGTCAGTGTATAGTGAGGTAGTGGGATACATACAGTGTGTGATGTGTGTCAGTGTACAGTGAGGTATTGGGATACATACAGTGTGTGATGTGTGTTATTGTATAGTGAGGTAGTGAGATACATACAGTGTATGATGTGTGTCAGTGTACAGTGAGGTAGTGAGATACATACAGTGTGGGATGTGTCAGTGTACAGTGAGGTAGTGAGATACATACAGTGTGTGATGTGTGTCAGTGTAGTGAGGTAGTGGGATACATACATTGTGTGATGTGTGTCAGTGTATAGTGAGGTAGTGGGATACATACAGTATGTGATGTGTGTCAGTGTATAGTGAGGTAGTGGGATACATATACAGTGTGGGATATGTCAGTGTACAGTGAGGTAGTGGGATATTTACAGTGTATGATGTGTGTCAGTGTATAGTGAGGTAGTGGGATACATATACAGTGTGGGATGTGTCAGTGCACAGTGAGGTAGTGGGATATATACAGTATATGCTGTGTGTCAGTGTATAGTGAGGTAGTGGGATACATACATTGTGTGATGTGTGTCAGTGTATAGTGAGGTAGTGGGATACATACAGTATGTGATGTGTGTCAGTGTATAGTGAGGTAGTGGGATACATATACAGTGTGGGATGTGTCAGTGTACAGTGAGGTAGAGGGATATATACAGTGTATGATGTGTGTCAGTGTATAGTGAGGTAGTGGGACACATACATTGTGTGATGTGTGTCAGTGTATAGTGAGGTAGTGAGATACATACAGCGTGTGATGTGTCAGTGTACAGTGAGGTAGTGAGATACATACAGCGTGTGATGTGTCAGTGTATAGTGAGGTAGTGAGATACATACAGTGTGTGATGTGTCAGTGTACAGTAAGGTAGTGAGATACATACAGTGTGTGATGTGTCAGTGTACAGTGAGGTAGTGGGATACATACAGTGTGTGATGTGTCAGTGTATAGTGAGGTAGTGGGATACATACAGTGTGGGATGTGTCAGTGTACAGTGAGGTAGTGAGATACATGCAGTGTGTGATGTGTGTCAGTGTACAGTGAGGTAGTGGGATACATACAGTGTATGATGTGTGTCAGTGTACAGTGAGGTAGTGGGATACATACAGTGTGTGATGTGTCAGTGTACAGTGAGGTAGTGGGATACATACAGTGTGTGATGTGTATCAGTGTACAGTGAGGTAGTGGGATACATACAGTGTATGATGTGTGTCAGTGTATAGTGAGGTAGTGAGATACATACAGTGTGTGATGTGTGTCAGTGTACAGTGAGGTAGTGGGATACATACATTGTGTGATGTGTCAGTGTATAGTGAGGTAGTGGGATACATACAGTGTGTGATGTGTGTCAGTGTACAGTGAGGTAGTGAGATACATACACTGTGTGATGTGTCAGTGTACAGTGAGGTAGTGAGATACATACAGTGTGTGATGTGTGTCAGTGTAGTGAGGTAGTGGGATACATACATTGTGTGATGTGTGTCAATGTATAGTGAGGTAGTGAGATACATACAGTGTGTGAGATGTGTTTCAGTGTACAGTGAGGTAGTGGGATACATACAGTGTGTGATGTGTCAGTGTATAGTGAGGTAGTGGGATACATACAGTGTGTGATGTGTCAGTGTATAGTGAGGTAGTGGGATACATACAGCGTGTCATGTGTCAGTGTATAGTGAGGTAGTGGGATACATACAGTGTGTGATGTGTGTCAGTGTACAGTGAGGTAGTGGGATACATACAGTGTGTGATGTGTGTCAGTGTATAGTGAGGTAGTAAGATACATACAGTGTATGATGTGTGTCAGTGTACAGTGAGGTAGTGAGATACATACAGTGTGTGATGTGTCAGTGTACAGTGAGGTAGTGAGATACATACAGTGTGTGATGTGTGTCAGTGTAGTGAGCTAGTGGGATACATACATTGTGTGATGTGTGTCAGTGTATAGTGAGGTAGTGGGATACATACAGTATGTGATGTGTCTCAGTGTATAGTTAGGTAGTGGGATACATATACAGTGTGGGATGTGTCAGTGTACAGTGAGGTAGTGGGATATATACAGTGTATGATGTGTGTCAGTGTATAGTGAGGTAGTGGGATACATACATTGTGTGATGTGTGTCAGTGTATAGTGAGGTAGTGGGATACATATACAGTGTGTGATGTGTCAGTGTATAGTGAGGTAGTGGGATACATAGTGTATGATGTGTGTCAGTGTATAGTGAGGTAGTGGGATACATACAGTGTGTGATGTGTGTCAGTGTATAGTGAGGTAGTGGAATACATACATTGTGTTATGTGTGTCAGTGTATAGTGAGGTATTGGGATACATATACAGTGTGGGATGTGTCAGTGTACAGTGAGGTAGTGGGATACATACAGTGTGTGATGTGTGTCAGTGTACAGTGAGGTAGTGGGATATATACAGTGTGTGATGTGTCAGTGTATAGTGAGGTAGTGAGATACATACAGTGTGTGATGTGTCAGTGTACAGTGAGGTAGTGAGATACATACAGTGTGTGATGTGTCAGTGTATAGTGAGGTAGTGAGATACCTACAGTGTGTGATGTGTCAGTGTACAGTGATGTAGTGAGATACATACAGTGTGTGATGTGTCAGTGTACAGTGAGGTAGTGGGATACATACAGTGTGTGATGTGTCAGTGTACAGTGAGGTAGTGGGATACATACAGTGTATGATGTGTCAGTGTACAGTGAGGTAGTGATATACTTACAGTGTGGGATGTGTCAGTGTACTGTGAGGTAGAGAGATACATACAGTGTGTGATGTGTGTCAGTGTACAGTGAGGGAGTGGGATACATACAGTGTATGATGTGTGTCAGTGTACAGTGAGGTAGTGAGATACATACAGCGTGTGATGTGTCAGTGTACAGTGAGGTAGTGAGATACATACAGCGTGTGATGTGTCAGTGTATAGTGAGGTAGTGGGATACATACAGTGTGGGATGTGTCAGTGTACAGTGAGGTAGTGGGATACACAGTGTATGATGTGTCAGTGTACAGTGAGGTAGTGAGATACATACAGTGTGGGATTTGTCAGTGTATAGTGAGGTAGTGAGATACATACAGTGTGTGATGTGTGTCAGTGTACAGTGAGGTAGTGGGATACATACAGTGTATGATGTGTGTCAGTGTACAGTGAGGTAGTGAGATACATACAGTGTGGGATGTGTCAGTGTATAGTGAGATGGTGGAATACATACAGTGTGTGATGTGTGTCAGTGTACAGTGAGGTAGTGGGATACATACAGTGTGTGATGTGTCAGTGTACAGTGAGGTAGTGAGATACATACAGTGTATGATGTGTGTCAGGGTACAGTGAGGTAGTGGGATACATACAGTGTGTGATGTGTCAGTGTATAGTGAGGTAGTGGGATACATACAGTGTGGGATGTGTCAGTGTACAGTGAGGTAGTGAGATACATGCAGTGTGTGATGTGTGTCAGTGTACAGTGAGGTAGTGGGATACATACAGTGTATGATGTGTGTCAGTGTACAGTGAGGTAGTGGGATACATACAGTGTGTGATGTGTCAGTGTACAGTGAGGTAGTGGGATACATACAGTGTGTGATGTGTATCAGTGTACAGTGAGGTAGTGGGATACATACAGTGTATGATGTGTGTCAGTGTATAGTGAGGTAGTGAGATACATACAGTGTGTGATGTGTGTCAGTGTACAGTGAGGTAGTGGGATACATACATTGTGTGATGTGTCAGTGTATAGTGAGGTAGTGGGATACATACAGTGTGTGATGTGTGTCAGTGTACAGTGAGGTAGTGAGATACATACACTGTGTGATGTGTCAGTGTACAGTGAGGTAGTGAGATACATACAGTGTGTGATGTGTGTCAGTGTAGTGAGGTAGTGGGATACATACATTGTGTGATGTGTGTCAATGTATAGTGAGGTAGTGAGATACATACAGTGTGTGAGATGTGTTTCAGTGTACAGTGAGGTAGTGGGATACATACAGTGTGTGATGTGTCAGTGTATAGTGAGGTAGTGGGATACATACAGTGTGTGATGTGTCAGTGTATAGTGAGGTAGTGGGATACATACAGCGTGTCATGTGTCAGTGTATAGTGAGGTAGTGGGATACATACAGTGTGTGATGTGTGTCAGTGTACAGTGAGGTAGTGGGATACATACAGTGTGTGATGTGTGTCAGTGTATAGTGAGGTAGTAAGATACATACAGTGTATGATGTGTGTCAGTGTACAGTGAGGTAGTGAGATACATACAGTGTGTGATGTGTCAGTGTACAGTGAGGTAGTGAGATACATACAGTGTGTGATGTGTGTCAGTGTAGTGAGCTAGTGGGATACATACATTGTGTGATGTGTGTCAGTGTATAGTGAGGTAGTGGGATACATACAGTATGTGATGTGTCTCAGTGTATAGTTAGGTAGTGGGATACATATACAGTGTGGGATGTGTCAGTGTACAGTGAGGTAGTGGGATATATACAGTGTATGATGTGTGTCAGTGTATAGTGAGGTAGTGGGATACATACATTGTGTGATGTGTGTCAGTGTATAGTGAGGTAGTGGGATACATATACAGTGTGTGATGTGTCAGTGTATAGTGAGGTAGTGGGATACATAGTGTATGATGTGTGTCAGTGTATAGTGAGGTAGTGGGATACATACAGTGTGTGATGTGTGTCAGTGTATAGTGAGGTAGTGGAATACATACATTGTGTTATGTGTGTCAGTGTATAGTGAGGTATTGGGATACATATACAGTGTGGGATGTGTCAGTGTACAGTGAGGTAGTGGGATACATACAGTGTGTGATGTGTGTCAGTGTACAGTGAGGTAGTGGGATATATACAGTGTGTGATGTGTCAGTGTATAGTGAGGTAGTGAGATACATACAGTGTGTGATGTGTCAGTGTACAGTGAGGTAGTGAGATACATACAGTGTGTGATGTGTCAGTGTATAGTGAGGTAGTGAGATACCTACAGTGTGTGATGTGTCAGTGTACAGTGATGTAGTGAGATACATACAGTGTGTGATGTGTCAGTGTACAGTGAGGTAGTGGGATACATACAGTGTGTGATGTGTCAGTGTACAGTGAGGTAGTGGGATACATACAGTGTATGATGTGTCAGTGTACAGTGAGGTAGTGATATACTTACAGTGTGGGATGTGTCAGTGTACTGTGAGGTAGAGAGATACATACAGTGTGTGATGTGTGTCAGTGTACAGTGAGGTAGTGGGATACATACAGTGTATGATGTGTGTCAGTGTACAGTGAGGTAGTGAGATACATACAGCGTGTGATGTGTCAGTGTACAGTGAGGTAGTGAGATACATACAGCGTGTGATGTGTCAGTGTATAGTGAGGTAGTGGGATACATACAGTGTGGGATGTGTCAGTGTACAGTGAGGTAGTGGGATACACAGTGTATGATGTGTCAGTGTACAGTGAGGTAGTGAGATACATACAGTGTGGGATTTGTCAGTGTATAGTGAGGTAGTGAGATACATACAGTGTGTGATGTGTGTCAGTGTACAGTGAGGTAGTGGGATACATACAGTGTATGATGTGTGTCAGTGTACAGTGAGGTAGTGAGATACATACAGTGTGGGATGTGTCAGTGTATAGTGAGATGGTGGAATACATACAGTGTGTGATGTGTGTCAGTGTACAGTGAGGTAGTGGGATACATACAGTGTGTGATGTGTCAGTGTACAGTGAGGTAGTGAGATACATACAGTGTATGATGTGTGTCAGGGTACAGTGAGGTAGTGAGATACATACAGTGTGGGATGTGTCAGTGTATAGTGAGATGGTGGAATACATACAGCGTGTGATGTGTGTCAGTGTATAGTGAGATGGTGGAATACATACAGTGTATGATGTGTGTCAGTGTACAGTGAGGTAGTGGGATACATACAGTGTATGATGTGTGTCAGTGGACAGTGAGGTAGTGAGATACATACAGTGTGGGATGTGTCAGTGTACAGTGAGGTAGTGAGATACATACAGTGTGGGATGTGTCAGTGTATAGTGAGGTAGTGAGATACATACAGTGTGTGATGTGTGGCAGTGTATAGTGAGGTAGTGAGATACATACAGTGTGTGTCAGTGTATAGTGAGGTAGGGAGATACATACAGTTTGGGATGTGTCAGTGTACAGTGAGGTAGTGAGATACATACAGTGTGGGATGTTTCAGTGTATAGTGAGGTAGTGAGATACATACAGTGTGTGATGTGTGGCAGTGTATAGTGAGGTAGTGAGATACATACAGTGTGGGATGTGTCAGTGTACAGTGAGGTAGTGAGATACATACAGTGTGGGATGTGTCAGTGTGCAGTGAGGTAGTGGGATACATGCAGTGTGTGATGTGTGTCAGTGTATAGTGAGGTAGTGAGATACATACAGTGTGGGATGTGTCAGTGTACAGTGAGGTAGTGAGATACATACAGTGTGTGTCAGTGTACAGTGAGGTAGTGGGATACATACAGTGTGTGATGTGTGGCAGTGTACAGTGAGGTAGTGAGATACATACATTGTGTGATGTGTGTCAGTGTATAGTGAGGTAGTGAGATACATACAGTGTGTGTCAGTGTATAGTGAGGTAGTGAGATACATACAGTGTGTGATGTGTCGGTGTTAGTGAGGTAGTGAGATACATACAGTGTGTGATGTGTGTCAGTGTATAGTGAGGTAGTGGGATACATACAGTGTGGGATGTGTCAGTGTACAGTGAGGTAGTGGGATACATACAGTGTGTGATGTGTCAGTGTATAGTGAGGTAGTGAGATACATACAGTGTATGATGTGTGTCAGTGTATAGTGAGATGGTGGAATACATACAGTGTATGATGTGTGTCAGTGTACAGTGAGGTAGTGGGATACATACAGTGTATGATGTGTGTCAGTGTACAGTGAGGTAGTGGGATACATACAGTGTGTGATGTGTCAGTGTACAGTGAGGTAGTGAGATACATACAGTGTGTGATGTGTCAGTGTACAGTGAGGTAGTGGGATACATACAGTGTGTGATGTTTCAGTGTACAGTGAGGTAGTGAGATACATACAGTGTGTAATGTGTCAGTGTACAGTGAGGTAGTGGGATACATACAGTGTGTGATGTGTGTCAGTGTATAGTGAGGTAGTGGGATACATACAGTGTGTGATGTGTGTCAGTGTATAGTGAGGTAGTGAGATACATACAGTGTGTGATGTGTGTCAGTGTATAGTGACGTAGTGGGATACATATACAGTGTGTGATGTGTCAGTGTACAGTGAGGTAGTGGGATACATACAGTGTGTGATGTGTGTCAGTGTACAGTGAGGTAGTGGGATACATATAGTGTGTGATGTGTGTCAGTGTACAGTGAGGTAGTGGGATACATACAGTGTGTGATGTGTGTCAGTGTACAGTGAGGTAGTGAGTTACATACAGTGTGTGATGTGTGTCAGTGTATAGTGAGGTAGTGAGATACATACAGTGTATGATGTGTGTCAGTGTACAGTGAGGTAGTGAGATACATACAGCGTGTGATGTGTGTCAGTGTACAGTTAGGTAGTGGGATGCATACAGTGTATGATGTGTGTCAGTGTACAGTGAGGTAGTGAGATACATACAGTGTGTGATGTGTGTCAGTGTACAGTGAGGTAGTGAGATACATACAGTGTGTGTCAGTGTATAGTGAGGTAGTGAGATACATACAGTGTGGGATGTGTCAGTGTACAGTGAGGTAGTGAGATACATACAGTGTGTGTCAGTGTATAGTGAGATACATACAGTGTGTGATGTGTCAGTGTATAGTGAGGTAGTGAGATACATACAGTGTGTGATGTGTGTCAGTGTATAGTGAGGTAGTGGGATACATACAGTGTGGGATGTGTCAGAGTACAGTGAGGTAGTGAGATACATACAGTGTGTGATGTGTGTCAGTGTATAGTGAGGTAGTGGGATATATACAGTGTGATGTGTGTCAGTGTACAGTGAGGTAGTGGGATACATACAGTGTGTGATGTGTCAGAGTACAGTGAGGTAGTGAGATACATACAGTGTGGGATGTGTCAGTGTACAGTGAGGTAGTGGGATACATACAGTGTGTGATGTGTGTCAGTGTACAGTGAGGTAGTGGGATACATACAGTGTATGATGTGTGTCAGTGTACAGTGAGGTAGTGGGATACATACAGTGTATGATGTGTGTCAGTGTACAGTGAGGTAGTGGGATACATACAGTGTGTGATGTGTCAGTGTACAGTGAGGTAGTGAGATACATACAGTGTGTGATGTGTCAGTGTACAGTGAGGTAGTGGGATACATACAGTGTGTGATGTTTCAGTGTACAGTGAGGTAGTGAGATACATACAGTGTGTAATGTGTCAGTGTACAGTGAGGTAGTGGGATACATACAGTGTGTGATGTGTGTCAGTGTATAGTGAGGTAGTGGGATACATACAGTGTGTGATGTGTGTCAGTGTATAGTGAGGTAGTGAGATACATACAGTGTGTGATGTGTGTCAGTGTATAGTGACGTAGTGGGATACATATACAGTGTGTGATGTGTCAGTGTACAGTGAGGTAGTGGGATACATACAGTGTGTGATGTGTGTCAGTGTACAGTGAGGTAGTGGGATACATATAGTGTGTGATGTGTGTCAGTGTACAGTGAGGTAGTGGGATACATACAGTGTGTGATGTGTGTCAGTGTACAGTGAGGTAGTGAGTTACATACAGTGTGTGATGTGTGTCAGTGTATAGTGAGGTAGTGAGATACATACAGTGTATGATGTGTGTCAGTGTACAGTGAGGTAGTGAGATACATACAGCGTGTGATGTGTGTCAGTGTACAGTGAGGTAGTGGGATGCATACAGTGTATGATGTGTGTCAGTGTACAGTGAGGTAGTGAGATACATACAGTGTGTGATGTGTGTCAGTGTACAGTGAGGTAGTGAGATACATACAGTGTGTGTCAGTGTATAGTGAGGTAGTGAGATACATACAGTGTGGGATGTGTCAGTGTACAGTGAGGTAGTGAGATACATACAGTGTGTGTCAGTGTATAGTGAGATACATACAGTGTGTGATGTGTCAGTGTATAGTGAGGTAGTGAGATACATACAGTGTGTGATGTGTGTCAGTGTATAGTGAGGTAGTGGGATACATACAGTGTGGGATGTGTCAGAGTACAGTGAGGTAGTGAGATACATACAGTGTGTGATGTGTGTCAGTGTATAGTGAGGTAGTGGGATATATACAGTGTGATGTGTGTCAGTGTACAGTGAGGTAGTGGGATACATACAGTGTGTGATGTGTCAGAGTACAGTGAGGTAGTGAGATACATACAGTGTGGGATGTGTCAGTGTACAGTGAGGTAGTGGGATACATACAGTGTGTGATGTGTGTCAGTGTACAGTGAGGTAGTGGGATACATACAGTGTATGATGTGTGTCAGTGTACAGTGAGGTAGTGAGATACATACAGTGTGTGATGTGTGACAGTGTATAGTGAGGTAGTGGTATACATACAGCGTGTGATGTGTTTCAGTGTACAGTGAGGTAGTGAGATACATACAGTGTATGATGTGTGTCAGTGTACAGTGAGGTAGTGAGATACATACAGCGTGTGATGTGTGTCAGTGTACAGTGAGGTAGTGGGATGCATACAGTGTATGATGTGTGTCAGTGTACAGTGAGGTAGTGAGATACATACAGTGTGTGATGTGTGTCAGTGTACAGTGAGTTAGTGAGATACATACAGTGTGTTTCAGTGTATAGTGAGGTAGTGAGATACATACAGTGTGGGATGTGTCAGTGTACAGTGAGGTAGTGAGATACATACAGTGTGTGTCAGTGTATAGTGAGGTAGTGAGATACATACAGTGTGTGATGTGTCAGTGTATAGTGAGGTAGTGAGATACATACAGTGTGTGATGTGTGTCAGTGTATAGTGAGGTAGTGAGATACATACAGTGTGTGTCAGTGTATAGTGAGGTAGTGAGATACATACAGTGTGGGATGTGTCAGTGTACAGTGAGGTAGTGAGATCCATACAGTGTGTGTCAGTGTATAGTGAGGTAGTGAGATACATACAGTGTGTGATGTGTCAGTGTATAGTGAGGTAGTGAGATACATACAGTGTGGGATGTGTCAGTGTACAGTGAGGTAGTGAGATACATACAGTGTGTGTCAGTGTACAGTGAGGTAGTGAGATACATACAGTGTGTGATGTGTGGCAGTGTACAGTGAGGTAGTGAGATACATACAGCGTGTGATGTGTGTCAGTGTATAGTGAGGTAGAGGGATACATACAGTGTGTGATGTGTCAGTGTACAGTGAGGTAGTGGGATACATACAGTGTGTGATATGTGTCAGTGTACAGTGAGGTAGTGAGATACATACAGTGTGTGATGTGTGTCAGTGTACAGTGAGTTAGTGAGATACATACAGTGTGTTTCAGTGTGTAGTGAGATACATACAGTGTGGGATGTGTCAGTGTACAGTGAGGTAGTGAGATACATACAGTGTGTGTCAGTGTATAGTGAGGTAGTGAGATACATACAGTGTGTGATGTGTCAGTGTATAGTGAGGTAGTGAGATACATACAGTGTGTGATGTGTGTCAGTGTATAGTGAGGTAGTGAGATACATACAGTGTGTGTCAGTGTATAGTGAGGTAGTGAGATACATACAGTGTGGGATGTGTCAGTGTACAGTGAGGTAGTGAGATCCATACAGTGTGTGTCAGTGTATAGTGAGGTAGTGAGATACATACAGTGTGTGATGTGTCAGTGTATAGTGAGGTAGTGAGATACATACAGTGTGGGATGTGTCAGTGTACAGTGAGGTAGTGAGATACATACAGTGTGTGTCAGTGTACAGTGAGGTAGTGAGATACATACAGTGTGTGATGTGTGGCAGTGTACAGTGAGGTAGTGAGATACATACAGCGTGTGATGTGTGTCAGTGTATAGTGAGGTAGAGGGATACATACAGTGTGTGATGTGTCAGTGTACAGTGAGGTAGTGGGATACATACAGTGTGTGATATGTGTCAGTGTACAGTGAGGTAGTGAGATACATACAGTGTGGGATGTGTCAGTGTATAGTGAGGTAGTGAGATACATACAGTGTATGATGTGTGTCAGTGTACAGTGAGGTAGAGAGATACATACAGTGTATGATGTGTGTCAGTGTACAGTGAGGTAGTGAGATACATACAGTGTGTGAAGTGTGTCAGTGTACAGTGAGGTAGTGGGATACATACAGTGTGTGAAGTGTGTCAGTGTACAGTGAGGTAGTGAGATACATACAGTGTGTGATGTGTGACAGTGTATAGTGAGGTAGTGGTATACATACAGCGTGTGATGTGTGTCAGTGTATAGTGAGGTAGTGAGATACATACAGTGTATGATGTGTGTCAGTGTACAGTGAGGTAGTGAGATACATACAGTGTGTGATGTGTGTCAGTGTACAGTGAGGTAGTGGGATGCATACAGTGTATGATGTGTGTCAGTGTACAGTGAGGTAGTGAGATACATACAGTGTGTGATGTGTGTCAGTGTACAGTGAGTTAGTGAGATACATACAGTGTGTGTCAGTGTATAGTGAGGTAGTGAGATACATACAGTGTGGGATGTGTCAGTGTACAGTGAGGTAGTGAGATACATACAGTGTGTGTCAGTGTATAGTGAGGTAGTGAGATACATACAGTGTGTGATGTGTCAGTGTATAGTGAGGTAGTGAGATACATACAGTGTGTGATGTGTGTCAGTGTATAGTGAGGTAGTGAGATACATACAGTGTGTGTAAGTGTATAGTGAGGTAGTGAGATACATACAGTGTGGGATGTGTCAGTGTACAGTGAGGTAGTGGGATACATAGTGTATGATGTGTGTCAGTGTATAGTGAGGTAGTGGGATACATACAGTGTGTGATGTGTGTCAGTGTACAGTGAGGTAGTGGGATACATACAGTGTGTGATGTGTGTCAGTGTACAGTGAGGTAGTGGAATACATACAGTGTGTGATGTGTGTCAGTGTACAGTGAGGTAGTGAGATACGTAAGAGATACATTGGTTTATCGCTTCCAACCTTAACAACCTTCTTAACTAAACTTAACTTAATAATAAATAACGACACGGACACAAAGAAGCTTGGCTAAAAGGTCACAGCTTTTATTTAATAATTAATTAATTAATTCAATTAACCTAACCGAGGTGGCAAGAGACGCTGCAAGCTCAGTTCTAGCTTTAAAATACGAATGACTTGAGGGATGACTAAAACGACCCTCCTATAAACGCGCTTACGATGTGGGGGTCTCGCTTCCCTCCTGAGCCAATCCAAACGCCTCCGTACAAAAGCGTTCGGGTCCCCTCGCACAGAGAAGGACAAATTCGCCACACACCTTGAGGTCAAGCGCCCCCACAACGTTCTATTACGCCACATGAAGCCACTGAGCTGCAGCGACCTCCCGCCAAACCAGGCAACAAAGGAAGACTGGCCCGCCACCAAGGAAACTAATCTAGAAAGGAAAGCAGATCCTTGATGAACAGCCCAAGGCCAAGGGCATTTAAATGCACACCATCCGGGCGAAAATAACGATCCAGGTCGCCATTCAAAAAGCTGTGACGCACAATCACGCCTCCCAAAGAAAGCACATGCCGATCCACCACTACATTCACCTTCTTTCTCGTTCTATCCACAGCCGAGTAATTCCGGGCGCCCCTCCAAGTTAACCGAGGAACCATTTCAGACCAAACAATCCGAACTCCTGGCCAACGCATTCGCACCTCCTCTAATAAACCACGCAACCGCACAATCAACTCCACACCTTTCAGCTGACCCACATCATTACCACCAATGTGCAACACCAACCACTCCGGCACTCCCCAAGAAGCCACAGATGAGATCATCAATTCAAGAACAGCCTCCACACGCAAACCCCTAACTCCAATCCATCTCACGCTACGTCCACCAAGCAACAAACTAGCACATTTAGCCAGCCCATGCTTCTCTGCCCAAAAAACATAGGAATGATCCACAAACCAGACCTGTCCATCTTCCTTTGTGGGTGCTGAAAAGGAAAAAGAAGCCTAACTATGAGAAACTGAAGGAAACCACCACCACGACACAACTTATGAAAGAAAACATAGCAACTAACTAGCAGGGATGCGTAAAAAAGGGGAAACAAAGAAACCCGAGTGAAGAAGAAAAACTAAAAAACCCTACCCGTGAACCAAAGTGGTCAAATCATGGCTCCCGGGGGGAAAAACAAAAAAATCCCTTTACACCCCCAATTGTTGAACGCTAGCCGTTCATCAATTGGCGGGTAAACAACATTTTCGGGTTAGCAAGGAGCGCACTATAATTTATTGCAGCGCACATAAGACTTGTAAGCCGCAGATTTCCATCTACCTACTTGTTGAATAGCTGCAGGCGAAGCCCCTGCTAAAGCTGCGCAAGTAGCTGCCCCAATGTGAAAAGAATGAGTCCCAAACGCCAAGACGTCTAAGCCTAACTCACCTAATGCGCGCTTAAAAATGGCCGCAAATTGGAACTTAGTAAGGGGTGTACCATCGACATGCACCAGCCACTGTGATCCTCCAAATGGGCGCACACCCATGTAGGAGGATGCCAACTTAACGGGGCACACTAAATTGCTGTCCTGACGATGCAGAGTAACCCATCTACCTCTTCCTGTCTGATCTGTTTTAGAGAATCTTAATTTACATAACACAGAAGCATCCCTAATGACAACATCCGATAACAACAGGCCGGAGGAAGCCGACTTTTTACTAGTCGCCACTAACTCACCAACGCGGAATGCACCGTAAAATGCGGCCGCAAAAGCCAAACTGAAAAGCGCCACTTCAAATGAATCCGTAGTTACTTTTTCTAAAACCGACAGCAGAGACTGCAGCAACTGTTGGTCCACCGGCCTGCGTGAGTCAACGCGAGCGGGGCGCTCCCTGGCCCAACCTTTAAGGGCTCTCGTTAACATAAATGATTTAGTGGGGTCGTAATGACCTTAAGTTTACAAAAGAACGATATCCCCGCGAGTGCCGCGACAACAGAAGCCCTGGACCGGCCCTCCTGGTGTTTTAACCAGACAAAAGACAAAATCAAGTCCTGGTCAGACTTACCCTCCATGGCAGGCTGGGCGCAATGAGCCCGCCAATCCTGCCAGGCCGACGAGTATGTTCTGAGGGTTGACGGTGCCGGCCTGATGATCTGCCATACAAACGAGGGGCAAAGTAAACCTTCAGGAGAAGAAAACGGGGCTAGGGAGCGAAAACGCGCAAACTGGAAAACGAGACAATGCATCAGCAATCTCATTGGCTGCGCCAGGGACATGGCACGCCGTGAGACTAATATTCGACTCCAGGCAACGCAACAGCAAATGACGCAATAGGCACAAAGCAAAAGGGGAAGCCGCTCTCTGGTTGTTGATGGCGTGTACAACACCTAGATTGTCACACCAAAATTTTACGTGCCGGTTGCTCAAGCGATTTCGCCAAAGCTCGACAGCGACCACTATTGGAAATAATTCCAAAAGTAATAGGTTGCTGGTAAGGCCCTCGCTGCGCCACTCTGCAGGCCATGGGGCGGCGCACCAGTCCTCATCAAAATAAGCCCCGAAGCCAGTTGACCCAGCAGCATCAGTAAAGAGCTGCAACACCGTGTTGGCCACAGGGGGCGAAGGCCAAATGCGTTCGCCGTTAAACTGAACTAGGAATCTGGCCCAAACCCGTAAATCATCTTTAATCTCAGCTGACAGACGAATGTAGTGGTGAGGACGGAGTACTCCCGCCGTGGCCCTTTCAAGTTTCCTGCAAAAAACCCTGCCCATCGGGATCACCCGGCAGGCAAAGTTGAAGGAACCTAACAGCGATTGGACCGCGCGCAATTTCACCTTATTAGCGGACAAACAACACGCCACCATATCCAGTAATTTTAACACCTTGTCTTGGGGAAGTCGACAACAACCTTCTAATGTGTCAATCTCGATACCCAAATACGACAAACGAGTACAGGGATCCTCTGTTTTATCCAATGCTACTGGCACTCCTAGAGTCCGAAAAAGCGCTTGAGCGGAGAAGAGGAGGTCTGCACAGACGTCGCTCCCTCCTGGACCCATAAAGAGAAAATCGTCCAAATAATGCGCTACCCCATCCCGACCGGTATCGGCCCGGATACACCAGTGCAAAAAGGAGCTGAAACTCTCAAAATAGGAACAGGAAACCGCACAACCCATGGGCAAACATTTGTCAACAAAATAACCCGTGAGCAGACGAAATCCCATATAGCGCATAGCTTCCGGATGCAGCGGCAGCAGACGAAAGGCCGACTCAATGTCGAGCTTCGCCATCAACGCTCCCTGACCAAAATGGCGAACGAGGCCTAGAGCCTGGTCGAATGACTGGTATACTACTCTGCATGCTGCCGCTGGTATGGCATCATTGACAGAAGTGCCCGGAGGGTAGGACAAGTGCTGAATTAATCGGAACTTGCCTAGAGCCTTCTTGGGAACAACACCTACCGGGGAAATGCAGAGATTCCGCAAGGGGGGAACAGGGAAAGGGCCTTCTATCCTCCCCAACAGAACCTCGGCCTGAACTTTGGCGTGCAAGACTTCCGCATGATCTAAGGCTGAACGCAAATTACGCTGAACGCAAACGAATATAGGATCCGAAATGGGCAAACGAAAACCTGTTGTGAAACCTTCTAACAAGAACTTAGCCTCCTCGCGCAAGGGGTACCAACCTAACCAACGGGAAAGAGCCTCCAAGCAAATAGGGGATCTGGCCTTAGCTAGCGTTCTTAGATCCTTCGGGGGGGTCGGATAAGTTGACTCCTGGTGCCCGGCGACTGTCTTTGGCCGGGTGATCACCACTGCAGAGTCGGCAGGAGTGACGAAAGCGACACGAGGCACCTCTGGTGCACCTGGAGTCATTGAATGCAAAACATTTGCCTCTCGCCGAACCCGTTGCACCTGACTTAAAAGATGACAAGGACTTGCGTGTCTGAAACCCCTCGTAAGGGGGGCGACGGTTTTGCGACACCTCCAACCATACCTCAACGTCCTTCACACCAAATGGCAGGACACGTCTACCTTCGTGCTTCCTGCGAAATTGAACATCATACTCACGCCATGCCACACCCCTGGAACGCACGAACATGTCATGCACCAAAAATATATATTTCAGAACATTGACGTGCTCATCCGCCCGTGCGTGGAGGTAGCATGCCGCAAACACCAGCATACCCTTCAACCAGGCATTAAAATTGCAAAAAGCCTCCTCGCCCAATCCCCCAGGTTTCTTTGCCTTCGCTAAACCTTTCTTAGTTTCCTCTGTGAGGGAGAAAAAATCCACAAATTTTCCTCTGCGGATCTTTTCCCGAATGCTTTTCGCAATCCGCGCAGGATCGCTGTGTTCGCACAATGCACGGCATCCGAGCCCGGTTCAGGCTCCTCGGGCATTGCTGCCATGACCCTCTTGCTGCTATTATCTGTTTTCCAAGCAAGGCGGCGCGCAACCAACCTAGCGATTTTTCGCGGGCGCGCAGGAGAACCAGAGGAATGAGAAGAGGAACTGGAAAAAGAACACGAGGAATTAGACAAATCACACTCACCATCCTTTGAGGGACCTGGAACCGAGCCATCCACTTCCGCACGTGGAGAAGCCGCCGGCCGCACAGCCGGGATTGCTTCGGGACGATCAGCGATAACAGCCGTACTAGCTGAAGACCCTTCTGTCGCGGATCCAACTACAGCCGCCGTACCTGAAACTACATGAACATGGTGAGTCACAGGTAACGAGATCTCAGGCAGCGGGGCTGGAGGTGTAGGGGGGCGGGGAGACAGAGGGGGCAAGGGCGGATTTGACCCAGGTGGGGTGGGAACACGCTGAGAAGTAGAAGGTGCCGCAATGACTGGAGAAGGTGTCGTGACTGGAGCGGACTGGGGGGGGTGTGAAGCAGAATAGGAAGAACTGACCAAAAGGTAAAAGTAAGTTTGTTGGGGAGCGGGCTGCAAAAAGGGGGGGTAAGAGGGGAAAGAAGGAGCAGAGAAATGGGCGTACCCCAGGTTGGGGGGTGCCACGGAAACGGACGGATAGACCGGAGGGGCAAAACCAGATCTCCATGCAGCTTGACCCCAGGAAGGGCCAGCTATAGAAGAAACTGGGGCCGATGAAAAATAAGGAGGTTGAGTGGTTGCATTATGCAACCATGATACTTGAGATACCCCAGGGGAGGGGAAGTGGCCAGGGGGACCGGGATTCGGAAACGCACGCCAGGGGGCAGCAGCTGCATAACCCAGGCCCGAACCCTGCAGAAAACCATGGTGTCTGGGAGGTGAGGTCATCGCCGTATCTAAAATGGCCACCACAGGAGAAATGGCCGCCGGGCCCGCCGCACAGGCAAGGGCACCGGGGCCATCACTGCTCCTGCTTGAGCCCTGAACCATTGGGGACCCCGCCGCTGGAAGCCCCGCTGTAATAAGCGGCGCCTCCCAGTTAGCAGAGTGTCCGGCGGGAGGCGCGCACAGCCACACACCCGCCGGAGCAGCGGAAGGATGGAGCGGTGACACGCGACCGGCTGGAGCCGTGAGAGGAGGTTCTCCCGCCGGCGCAGCCAGTGTGGTAGAAGCGGCGGGCCGATGGGGTGAGTCACCCACCCCTGCCGCACGTGACGCATACCCCGGCGGCCGCCGGGACCTACGGAATCCCCGCCCAGGGGGGTCGCAGGCTGGCTTGCCGAGGTAAGCGCTGGGGTGGTTATGCCCTGCGGGGTCGGGGATGCGCACACCATGGGATGGGGCGGGGGGGTGGCCACCCGCCCGCATATCACTGCAGAGCGAAGCGGGCGGGCAAAGTCCGCCAGCCGGCGGGGGGGGGGGGGAGCAGCACGACGTGGACGGGGCATATTGACTTCTTTAACAGTATGGCCTGATTTCTTGAAAAGATCACAGCAAGAGGCTGACCCCAGGCAGAGCCCTGACCTATATAGCCTAAGCTAACCACTCCTACAAGAACCCCTGACACACTGACATACCAAGTCACCTGAGCCAACAAGCCTGTCAATCAAAGCCATCAGCAGAAAAACCAGTTCCCTTATCTTCGCTCATACTTAGGCAGTCTTCGCTTGTTATACAGTGTGTGATGTGTCAGTGTATAGTGAGATGGCGGAATACATACAGTGTGGGATGTGTCAGTGTACAGTGATGTACTGGGATACATACAGTGTATGATGTGTGTCAGTGTACAGTGTACAGTGAGGTAGTGGGATACATACAGTGTGTGATGTGTGTCAGTGTATAGTGAGGTAGTGGGATACATACAGTGTGTGATGTGTGTCAGTGTATAGTGAGGTAGTGGGATACATACAGTGTGTGATGTGTGTCAGTGTACAGTGAGGTAGTGGGATACATACAGTGTGTGATGTGTCAGTGTACAGTGAGGTAGTGGGATACATACAGTGTGTGATGTGTCAGTGTATAGTGAGGTAGTGGGATACATACAGTGTGTGATGTGTGTCAGTGTATAGTGAGGTAGAGGGATACATACAGTGTGTGATGTGTGTCAGTGTACAGTGAGGTAGTGGGATACATACAGTGTGAGATGTGTGTCAGTGTATAGTGAGGTAGTGTGATACATACAGTGTGTGATGCAGGGTTGCCTACCTTTAATATTCTCTTCCCGGGAGAAGCCCGGGTAAGAGAAGCAGCAGGGGGCCGATGGGGGCGGGGCTTGACTATTCGCATCATTAAGCCCCGCCCCCTCGCGTAAAATTGCTGCGGGCAGAACTTACATAGGGGTGGGGCCAAATGCTGTGATTCATGCCGAATCACAGCTTAAGCCCCGCCCCCTTCACGGAGACCCGCGATTGCCGCGGGTATTCTAATTCTGTCCACTTCACTAGGAAGTGGGCAGAATGCGGGAGAATTGCCTACCCTTCCGGGGGTGCGGGGGGTTACCCGAAAAATCGGGAGCCTCCCGCTAAAACCGGGAGGGTAGGCATGTATGGTGTGATGTGTGTCAGTGTATAGTGAGGTAGTGGGATACATACAGCGTGTGATGTGTGTCAGTGTATAGTGAGGTAGTGGGATACATACAGTGTGTGATGTGTGTCAGTGTATAGTGAGGTAGTGGGATACATATACAGTGTGGGATGTGTCAGTGTACAGTGAGGTAGTGGGATACATACAGTGTGTGATGTGTGTCAGTGTACAGTGAGGCAGTGGGATACATACAGCGTGTGATGTGTGTCAGTGTACAGTGAGGTAGTGGGATATATACAGTGTGTGATGTGTGTCAGTGTACAGTGAGGTAGTGGGATGCATACAGTGCGTGATGTGTGTCAGTGTACAGTGAGGTAGTGGGATGCATACAGTGCGAGATGTGTGTCAGTGTACAGTGAGGTAGTGGGATGCATACAGTGCGTGATGTGTGTCAGTGTACAGTGAGGTAGTGGGATACATACAGTGTGTGATCTGTGACAGTGTACAGTGAGGTAGTGGGATACATAGTGTGTGATGTGTGTCAGTGTACAGTGAGGTAGTAGGATACATACAGTGTGTGATGTGTGTCAGGTAGTGTGTGAGTGTGTAATGTTTGTGTGTAACTCCCCTGGTTACAGGAAATGTTTAGTACTGCATGACGTGAAAGTGAAAGTAGAATATCATTCTCTGTACGAAGGGCGAAGTTGCAGCCATTAGAGATCGGGGTGTGGGCTGATATGAAAGGGGACACGGAGCTCACATCAACATGAGACCCCTAAATATTCTCTATTGTCTCCTGATATATCTGACAGGGGCAGGTAAGTCACCTTGCACTGTGTGATTATTAGTATATGTATGACTGATAGAGGCAGGTGTCACCCTGCACTGTGTGATTATTAGTATATGTAATGACTGACAGGGACAGGTAAGTCACCCTGCACTGTGTGATTATTAGTATATGTATGACTGATAGAGGCAGGTGTCACCCTGCACTGTGTGATTTTATTAGTATATGTAATGACTGACAGGGACAGGTAAGTCACCCTGCACTGTGTGATTATTAGTATATGTAATGACTGACAGGGGCAGGTAAGTCACCCTGCACTGTGTGATTATTAGTATATGTAATGACTGACAGGGGCAGGTAAGTCACCCTGCACTGTGTGATTATTAGTATATGTAGTGAATGACTGATAGAGGCAGGTAAGTCACCCTGCACTGTGTGATTATTAATATATGTAATGACTGATAGAGGCAGGTAAGTCACCCTGCACTGTGTGATTATTAGTATTATATGTAATGACTGATAGAGGCAGGTAAGTCACCCTGCACTGTGTGATTATTAGTATTATATGTAATGACTGATAGAGGCAGGTAAGTCACCCTGCACTGTGTGATTATTAGTATATGTAGTGAATGACTGATAGAGGCAGGTAAGTCACCCTGCACTGTGTGATTATTAGTATATGTAATGACTGACGGGGGCAGGTAAGTCACCCTGTAATCTGTGCAGTAAAACAATGTGGATTTTAGAGTTTGATGTACAGATGTGTCTTCATACACCCAGCCTGAACACGGCATGTGGCGCAAGATATCTGGCGCTAGTGCGACGCCAGGTACTGTGCGATTCTGCTAGCGCCTGGCGTCTTTTTTTGCCAGAAATTACGTCTTAAAGCCCCCATACATGGGGCAATAAAGCAGGCGATCCGACTGATTGGTGCGATTTGCCTGCTATATCGCACAGTGTATGGCCCTGATGTCGGGTCGAGAGCGTTCCCATGGGGTCGTACATCGCACCCCCTGATCTTTCTGCAGGACCATAAGATCAGGGGATGCGATATGAGATCCCATGGATTGCTATGCGGGTGAGAGAGGGGGGAGCCGGCATATCGGGCGCTCGGCCACCCAATCGCACCGTATGTGTGGACCGCCCAATATGTCGGACGACGGATTCCCCGTCACCTCGCACTTTGCCATCGCACCGCGTATGGGGGCCTTTGGTCGCAATGCAATGTACTAGGACACACCATGAGGCCTTGCTGATTAATTTGATATGTGACACATGTATATCTGTGTGCGACTGAGACTGTATATGAAGCACAACGGATCTTAGCGTGGAAAAAGCTGCGGCCGCTGCATCGTAGCATTTCGTATTCAGATTCAGAGACTCAGTCGCACACAGGGCCTGATTCAGGTTGGTTCGCAAGACTGCATTCGCACGCAGCTGGACGCTGTTTGCATTATGCGAATGCGTATTCATCGCAGTATTCGTGCACGTACCCACCACTGCGATCGGGAATCGATCGCAGTGGTGGGTACGCGCACGAATACTGCAGTGGTGGGTACGTGCACGAATCGATCGCAGTAAGCACACAGTCCCATTACACAGTGATTGACTGGAAGTGACCGTTTGGGGGTGGAAATGGGGTTGATTGGGCAAACTCAGACGTGCCTGTGCGTTTGAACGCCATTACATGGGCGTGCATAATTAAGCCCCTGTGATTGTATACGTAGCCAGAGATCTAGTTTAGCTGTTTGTGCAGCAGGTCATGGTCAACCACAACTGTGCGTGTGGTTCCCATGTTACCGATGTTTTTGCTGACTTGCGAATGCATGTCATGGGAAGTGGGCGTCTTGGTATAGAGCTGTGTTTGCATTCATTAGCATATTTTTGCAGCGAGCGTGTGCGTGCGAACGCAGCCTTGCGAACCAACCTGAATCAGGCCCACAGATCAAACAAGTGTCGCATTTCGAATGAATCGTAGTACTAGTCCATCGCATTACGAATAAGATGCATTTTGCAGGCAAAAAAGACGCCCGGCGCTAGCAGAGTCGCACAGGACCTGGTGCGGCAAGAGGGGCTATTTGGCGTAACTGCAGCAAGAATGTATGATGCCACATTTGTAAATTGCAGTGAAATAGTAATGTTGTATCTCCATAATTGTACAGTATAATTGTAGATAGACCTTATAACAGCTGTTATCAACCGCTGTTGCGCGGGCGGTTGTGAAGTGTGCCGCGGCAGTGGTCATAGCCGTCGGGCATACAGTACATACAGTGCCCTAGTTGGCATAACCCTAACTGCAACCTAATCCTAATATGCCTAACCCTACAGCAACCTAACACTAACCCTGATTGATGCCGAACACTAATTCCATATGCCAACATTTTAAACGTCAACGTTTTTTTGTTTTTACATTCTGAATGTCGACATTTTGACTGGAACTCACTCCCTCAGCTACTTTGTAGCTTAGGCAACCTACAAGCAGCCGCACAATCGTCCCAGTACGTTGGTGGGTCCTGTCCTTGCTTCCGGTCTCACAGCAGTACACTTCTGTCTGCTACTTCAGTTGCCAATCTATCTTGCGCCAATAAAACAACTGCTATAAACTTCTTATTGTTTTATTAATATATTTACATTAAAATATAGTTATATAGCACTAGCATAATCTGTTACGCTTTACACTAGGGAACAGGACAGTAATAAAATGATGCACCTGCTTCTTGAAAATCTGTGGTATACGGAGAAACGCGTTGAAGGTCACAGGTGCTGTTTCTGTTGCACTGCGCTATATTCAATTTATTGCTCTGGATTGAAACAATGGTCATCGGTGTCCCACTGGATGTGCCTTCCAATTTGGCTTGGTATATCCACTCCGCTAAGAGCACATCAGCCGGAGCACTGTCGCTGCATGCGCGGTTTCCAGCCACGCTTTGCCGTCCTGTGAGCGAGGCTTTTCAACTACGTGAACACCTGTCGGAGGTCTATTTGCCGCCAGCTCTAACCAACACGGGTTTGCTGCCCAATGCTACAGACTGTTACCGAAGCGGCACGGCCCCTTTACCTACCACTGCGTGTGAGTTCTTGTCTCCCCAGGGAGGTTACACGGCAGCGGGAGTCAATAAGACAGGCTCCTACCTGCTGCCAGATATTACGCTCCGAGCCTGGCAATTAAGTCAGTGAGTACAAGTGAGGACATTTGGATTTTTTTATATTTATATATTTTTTACTCTCTCATAGCTGTGAAACCACTACATCAGCATTCAGTAAAACAGAGTTCAGAGACTTAATTGATTGAGGGGCCTATTCATCAACACTAAAATAACGTTTTTAAGGACATTTTCCTTAAATAACGTTATTTTGGTATTCATGAACAGACTTAACACAGGAGATATCACAGATATCTCCTTGCTAAGTTCCCCTGCGTTAATTTCCACACTCCCCATACATTATTACATTAGTATTAGTACATTAGTACATTAGTATGGGTATATTAGTACATTAGTATGGGGATGTGGAAATTGTGGTATTCATCAAATTCCGAAAATTATCAATTTTCGGAATTTGATGCAGTTACTATTCGCCACTGTGAGGTGGCGAATAGCAGGTGAAACTTACCTGTATCCGCGTGTGCAGGTCCCCCGACGAGTCCCTCCGGCGCTCTGCTCCGTCCTCAGGCTCCGGAGGCTGGTCTGTCATGTGTACTCCCCAGCAGAGCACAAGAAAGTTTAGAAACTTTCAGGAATGATGATGTTCCTCCATGTAAGATGACGTTTAGCCTCTTTCTGAGTTCCGTTTTTTTAGAGGGAAAAATCCGAACTCAACGTGCAAACTCGAACCTATCCGAGCCTGCACATCCCTAAAGTAAACCTGATGCAAACCATCAGGTTTACTTACATATCTGTATCAGGCCCACAGACAAGGCCGTCTCTTCCATTGGGCTTAATGGGCAGTTGCCCAAGGGCCCCAAGCTTCAAGGGGCCCGCCATGCTCCCCTGCTGCCACGGCCACTTGGTAAATGTTTTTTTATTTTAAGCACTGTGTCCCGATCCGCCAGCTCCCCCCAACCCCCCCTCCATGACGAGCGACACCACAACCCCCCCCCCCGCCCCGCGGTTGACGAGCACTCACCACCAGGGGCGGATTGGGCCCCCTGTGTGGCCGCCCTTTATTCCCCACTGCTCTTCTCCTCCGGCCTGGCTGGCCGCTGCTGCGATCAGAGCTTAGCTCCGATCGAGCAGCGTACTGTAGTTGAAGAAAAATGGCAGACGGGGGAGCTGCTGCGCATGCCCACCAGCAGCAGCTCCTCCCATAAGCCTTTGTGGAGCCGTCAGTCCATCCGCAGCCCGCCTCCATCACCCTCTTCGACTGCAGTGCAGCCCAGCCTTCCCTGCACGCACAGCAGCGGTAGCCGGCAGCCCACGGTGTACACAGAAGGAGGAGCAGGAGCCAGCGCCAGCCAGTAAGTAAACTTTTACAAATTTGCCTGTCCGACTAGTGTCAAAGGGGGGGGGGTGTTGGATACACAGGGGGCTAGGGAATTCTGGGGAATGGTGAGGATGGGGAATGGAGAGGCTAAGAGACACGGGGCTGCGGAAGGTGGTGAGGGGGAGAGGATGATGGTGAGGGGCTGAGGAGCAGTGGATGGTTATGAGGGCTCAGAGCGGTGCTGAGGGCCTGGGGGGAATCAATGTTTGTGTTGTTTATTGTTTTCCCTGTGAGGGCAATCATTGAATCAATGTCTTATTTTTTGCTGTGTAGGACAATGTGTGTGCTTTGGGGGCTGTTGTGTGTTTTTTTTCCCCATGGGGGCCAAACTTTTTTCTTGTCGGGGCCGATGTGTTTTATTTTTTCCTAAGGGGGAATGGATGTTACATTCACCACAAAAAAAAAAAAAAGTGCAATAAATACCACCAGGCTAGAATAGAATAGGTGGATAGGGGCCCAAGTGCATTGCTTTGCCCGGGGCCCACACTGCTGTTAAGACAGCCCTGCCCGGAGATGCTTTATCACTCACATTGGAGGCCATACTCAGATGCAAAATCTGCACATAGCATGGCGCTGGTGCAACCGATGGTGGATGTCTCAGTCCTCACACATTCATATGCATGGATGTACACCGGGGAAGGGCTTGTAGCGGGATTAGCATAAAGTTGCAGGCGTGAAGCTGGCAAAAGATCCACACATGAACGCCTCTGCATCTGAATCAACCCCTAGGGACTCTGGATTTGGGAGGTTGCTGATACAGCAGGCGTGCACGCAGGGGGGGTTCCGAGTACCGGGAAACCCCCCCTGACCCAGTGGCGGGCTTGGCCGGGGGGCCTGGTGCCTTGTGTCCCCCGAGCTGCTCAATCGCCGAGCCACCACTTCCTCAGACCGGTAAGGGGCCCTGGGCTGCAGATTCCGTGCGGACTTGCCGTCCGCATGGAATCTGCTGGAAATTGTCCCTCCAAAAATGTCCGCCGTCTAGGAGGAGACAGACGCTAGAGGTGCTACTTGACCTCTAGTGTCTGTCAGGGAACACAGAACGCATAGCCGGGAAAAGATGCAGAAAGCTTCTCCCATATAACCCCTGACAAAGAGCGTGAGACCCCTGGCAACGAGCATGAGACCTCGGGCAACGAGCATGAGACCCCTGACAAGAGCAGCTAATTGTAAAGTAATTTGAAGCCTTACTATGGGGCATAAAATGGTGTTAGGGGCATAACTGTATGTGGCATAATGTGTACTGGGCATTACTATAAGGAGAAAAAATGATAATGTAAACTGTCTATGTGGGATGGTGGCGCATTTTTAACTGTTCGCACTGGGAGCCACATTTCCTAGAAACGGCCCTGCATTCGTATTAGCAAAATGCCATAGGGGGGAGGGCGACAAAAACTTTTTTTGGCAGGTGGCGAGCAAAATGTATAGTTACGCCACTGCCCGGCTGCGTTCCGATTTTGACTAATTAGGCACAGTTTTTCAAGCCTAAACATGACCTCTGTAGCTGCGGCTCTGAATCTGAGAACACAGCAGCTCTCACTGATGACCCCACAACACTCCCATAACATGAGCATGATACGCTCCCATAATGTGCCCATGAGACAATCTTTTTGCGTTCACTTCAGGTCACCATCCAGGAGCTCCCATCACTCTGCTGCTCCATTATCAATACCATCTGATCCGATCGTAGCATCATTGTGTGTACACTCTGGGGAACACATTTGCCGTACTGGCTTCCTGAGGTTCTCGCACATGCGCAGTTGCTAAAAATCACATTGTGCCAGTTTTATGCCCAGATGCCTTGTTATTTATATCATTAATTGTTATTTATATTAAATACTTGAAGTACACAATACAGTATACTGTATGTTGCAGGCTTAGTCTGGATAGACTTTATTGTCACCGGCTCTGTAACCAAATATTTGGAACCCCCCCCTTTCAAAATCCTGCGTTTGTCACTGTACAGCCTCCCCACTGAACCACCAGGGTAAGGTAGGACATGTTTTACACATTTGAAACATTAAGGCAGTGGTTTTCAACCGCTGTGCCGCGGCGGGCAGAGCCGCTGGTCACACATCATATTACCGCAGAGTGCGGGCTGCGGCAGAGCTACTCTGGGAGTCTCAGGCGGTCCCTGGCCGTTACCTGCATAGACGCGGTGGCGTGACATTGCAGGACATGCACGCTGCAGCCGTGTTGGAAGCAAGCCCGCCCGCTCTACCAGCAAGCCAGCTCTCCCGTCCGACTGCCTGCCCGTCCGAATGACTGCCTGCCAGCTCTGCACAGTGAGGTACAGGTTTTTGGTGGTTGAAATTTTTATGTGGGGGCCAGACAACATTTTTTTGTGGGGAGCAAGGTGTTTGTTTGGTTTCTTTTGCTTCTGTGGAGGCCAGCCGTGGTTATTTTTTTTCTGTGGGGGCCAGCCAATGTTGTTTTTTTCTGTGGGGGCCAATGTATGTTCATTTTATTCCTGTGGGGGCCAATGTATTTGTGTTTTATTTCTCTGGGGTCAATGTATGTGAGTTTTATTTCTCTGGGGCCAATGTATGTGTGTTTTATTCCTGTGGGAGCCAATGTATATGTGTTTTATTTCTCTGGGGTCAATGTATGTGTGTTTTATTCCTGTGGGGGCCAATGTATTTTTGTTTTATTTCTCTGGGGTCAATGTATGTGAGTTTTATTAAACCTTCTATCGGATGAGGTGTTGTCATGTGTGCAAACCACTTATCATACTAACATAAAATAAAGACACTGAGACGTGGATTTGGCAGATAACTTGATGGCGATTTATTGGAGCAATAATAATTATTATTTATTTAAGGATGTATGGTGGCAAAGAAAGGACGGCCAGAAATCAGCCAGATCTGCTATGCCCACACACAAACAACAAAAGGCATAGCAGGCGTAGATCGCCCAGAGTGCATACACATAACCATGTAACTCATATCATCAACAAAAGGTAACGCTCACCCCCATCTTGACTTCCCACCCGTTTAGGTGGTGATACTGCCCCCCGTTAGGTTGGTACAGCCAACTACCAGTCAACGAAGGGAGCGCCCTTAAATCATAATTGCACCCGGACTGGCGACCTGCCGTTCTTTCCCGCCACCCAAAACCAAACCCACAACATACCAAAATTTATAGGGGAGGGAGGGTGGGGAATCTGGAACAAAGAGGCTTTGGCCCACACTTTTATCCCACTATATAATGTTCCTGTTACAAACCCGCCCCTGCTTGCCATAGGCTAACTCCCACAAGTAATTTGCATACATGCCTGCCCCCATCCTAGAGGTTTAAAACACCTCTTTTCTTATGCAATCTTTCGGTTTCTCTAAACCTTCTATCGGATGAGGTGTTGTCATGTGTGCAAACCACTTATCATACTAACATAAAATAAAGACACTGAGACGTGGATTTGGCAGATAACTTGATGGCGATTTATTGGAGCAATAATAATTATTATTTATTTAAGGATGTATGGTGGCAAAGAAAGGACGGCCAGAAATCAGCCAGATCTGCTATGCCCACACACAAACAACAAAAGGCATAGCAGGCGTAGATCGCCCAGAGTGCATACACATAACCATGTAACTCATATCATCAACAAAAGGTAACGCTCACCCCCATCTTGACTTCCCACCCGTTTAGGTGGTGATACTGCCCCCCGTTAGGTTGGTACAGCCAACTACCAGTCAACGAAGGGAGCGCCCTTAAATCATAATTGCACCCGGACTGGCGACCTGCCGTTCTTTCCCGCCACAGCAAGGTTCAGCTTATAGAACCGCCGCACCGCCACCATACCAAGTACTACCCCAATAACGCCAACTCCTCAAAAAGATCCCCAATAAACAATGACACACCCTCCTCTGTTAAATGAACTCCATCAGGTCTATACATATAACTAAATCGAAATTGAATGTTATTATGGTAAATGAAACGGCCATAATTGGCCATCACAAATTTGGCAACTGCGAAATTAAGTTTCTTCCTAGCTTCGTCATTAGTAGGAAAACTCCTAACCCCACGCCAGACCTGTCGAGGTACAATGCAAGACCAAATTAATTTACACAAGGGCCAGGCCAATAGCACCCTCGCCAAATCGTTGACAATATCAACTCGTAATTCTACAGTGGACCTCTGCCCTAAGTCGTTGCCTCCTAAATAAGCCACCAAAATACGTGGCCTACCAAAAAGTCTTGCATACTCTAACGGTTTAGGACAAAAGGAATGCCATCTCATACCTCTGGAACCTATCCAACGGACCCTAGCTGAATATTCAAAAATTGGAGCTTGATCTGAACTCAAACCTAGCAGCCCAGAAAATATATGAGTGGCCTATAACCCAAATGTCCTGCGTGTCAAAGAGCAATCCTAAAGGTGGAGGAAAGCAGTAAATAAAAAATTAGTAATTGTCATAAAACAATAAAATTTTATGGTGTATTAGTGGGATCTGATAGAACATAAGTGAGTATCTGCCAAAAAAAAAAAATTTCTATTGGTCGCCGACTTTACTATTTGAAGTGGCTGAGACAAACAGAAGACACAAAGGGGAAGAATGGGTGGAGGGGAATTGGGAAAAAACAGGTGAACTCGGCAAGAGGTAAAATAAAAACCTGCTGAGGGATGGACTATGGCCTAATTAAATGATTGAGAATAGCCGAATTGAATCCGTCAGTTCAGGTAAAAATTGTAAAATCCCTCAAGACTCCCATTGCCAGCAATGGCGAGTAGCTAATCCCGAGTAGGACGGACAGGGGTAACAGACAAGACAGGACAGTACATGAGACAAGACAAAAACCAGGCAAGCATAAAATATAAACGTAACCGGAACAGACTGTGAAATGACTTTAAACAAAGGGCCTTCATGCCTAGGTCGAATGTAACCTTTATAACTATCCGATTTCCAATGTCCTAGGGCCTTAATTTCTGATGCCGAGAAACCCGCAGCTGCCGCCGAAGTTGCGGCTCCGATCAGAAACGAGTGTGTACCAAAATCTTGAGGCGGGAGGCCTAAAACTGATACACACCTCTTCAAAAACCAACCAAACTGGTATTTGGTAAGCGGAGTCCTGTCCATATGCATGAGTCATGAACCAGGAACATCCGGCCGCAATAACTCATACCGCATAGCTAGTGCCACGGGGCAGATCTGTTCGTCCCTAGATGGACCCAACGAGATCCACCTACCACTACCAGTCTGGTCGGTCTTCGACTGCCGAATCCTACAGAGAACAGACCTCTCACTGACCAGGATATCCGAGAGGAGCATGGCGGCATCAACCCATTTGGATGATGCCACCAGCTCCGATACCCTCAAGGTGCCGTGAAAAGCCTCCGAAAACACCACTTGAATCAGGACCGCCTCATACGCAGTAAGAGCCACTCCGAGAACCGCCCCTAATACTGCCGGAAGCAGATGAGCGTCCACGGGTCTCCTACGGTCAGCTACTGGCCGGGAGACCCGTGCCCAACCCTTTAAAGCCTTCACTATCAGAAAACTTTTAGTAAAGTCAGGTTGGCCCTTCAATTTACAATAAAATGCAATGCCCCCCAAAGAGCGCGCAACAGAAGCCCTGGATCTGCCAGCCAAACGGAGACTCCAAATAAAAGAAAGCATCGAAAGATGCTGACTCTTACCTGCCTGTTTGTTGCTACGGGAATAATCTTCCCATTCATTCCATGCCTGCCGATATGCTCGCAACGTGGAGGGGGCTAAAGACTGTTCTGCTTAGCCCTCCATGCCGGCTCGATCACCTGCCAAACATAAGAGGGGCAAAGCACAACGTCAGCACCAGGGGCCACAGATCGGGACCTAGCCCACTGGAAACGTGATAACGCATCGTCTATCTCATTCTCCACCCCAGGAACGTGTCTTGCCTTAAACATGATGTTACAGCGCAAACATGTGAGCACAGCTGCGCTAGCAAGCGCAAAACCAGCAGGGAAGCCGCATGTTGCTGATTGTATCGCATGGACCATGCCCAGGTTGTCACACCTGATAATGATGCTGCGATTGCGTAACCATTCCCCCCAGATTTCCAAGGAAACCATTATGGGAAAGAGTTTGAGACGGAGTAAGTCCTTAGTCAAACCCTTTCCCACCCATTCTTCCAGCCAACGGCCAACGCACCAGGAGCCATCAAGGTAACATCCGAACCCCGTGGTGCCTGCTGCGTCGGTGAACAGCTGCAGCTGCAAATTGTCAGCGGCTGGAGACATCCACAACCGAACGCCATTAAAATCCCGAAGAAACGAGACCCAGACAGAGAGGTCCTGCTTAATCTCTGAGGATAAACGTAGCAAATGTCTCGGTTAGTGACACCAGCCGTGGCCCTTTCCAATTTACGTGAAAAAGCTCTGCCCATTGGAATTACTTTACAGGCCCAGGAGGGATTGCGCCTGCCGCAGGGTAATTCTACTGGAAGCCGTGCAGTCCGCTATGGCATTACTTGACAGGCTTATCGAGAGGAATGCGACAAGAACCCACCGAGGTACAGATCTCGATACCCAGGAATGACAAGGGAAGGGCCCTCCGTTTTGTCCACAGCAACGGGAACTCCAAATGAAAAAACAGCGCTCGTAAAGAAAACAAAAGATAACTGCATCTGCCTGAACCGGAAGGGCCGACACACAGAAAGTCATCGAGATAGTGTGCTATTCCATGACTACCGCAAAAATTAAATAAATAAATTCCGCGCACCAGTGTAGGAAGGTGCTAAAATGCTCGAAAAACGCACAGGACACAGAACACCCCATAGGCAAGCATTTGTCTATGCAATATCCGTTGTCCAAGCTAAAAACCCATAAACTGGAATGACTCTGGGTGCAAAGGAAGTAGACGAAAAGCTGACTCAACATCTATCTTAGCCATCAGTGCGCCCGGACCATAACACCTAATGACGTCCAAAGCATCGTCAAAAGACTGGTACACCACCGAGGAAACCTCAACTGGTATGGCATAATTTACTGACGAGCCTGGCGGATAAGACAGATGTTGCATGAGCCCTTATTTTCCTGGAATTTTCTTGGGAACCACTCCCACCGGGGAATTCACAAGATCCCTAATGGGGGTTCTGCAAAAGGCCCAGCAATGCGCCTGCGCTAACCTCGCCAGCCACTTTTTCCCTAAGAATGTGAGGCAATTCAAAGGCAGACTTCAAATTTCTAGGCGAATATGTGTCGACATCCCTGCAAATAGGTAAACGAAAACCAAAACTGAAGCCTTTTAACGAAAATTCTGCGTCCTGCAGAACCGGGTACCAACTCAACCATTTTGCTATCGCTGTGACACGGACAGGGGATGGAACTTTACTTAGCACTTGTGCCTTTTGCTGGCTGTGCAGGCTGCTGCTGGGCACCCCCCTTGAAACACTTGGCAACTGGGTGATTGCCACCACATCGCAAGCAGAGGTGACGAAAACGCCATTTTCGTCCCTGCGTACAGGTGGAATTATTAAAGGCGAAGCATTTTCCCCAGACGCCTGCTGTTAGCCCTGACGAACTGAACTAGCTGCTTTGCACGCGTTGTACCCCTCATAGGCAGGACGCGAAGGCTGCGTGACCTCCAGCAATGTATATTTGTGGAAGTAGGAGCATAGCTGAGAATGGAGCTTCCCGGTGATAGCTGCTTGGGGAGTGATTGCAATAATAAGCTGTGCACCCTGTAGAAATTCACTGTAGCACATGTATTCTGTCTATTTTGTAAGTTAAATGCTCAGAATACAGTATATAATACAATCTCCTCTATTGGCTGATAATAATGATTCAAAGGAGATAAAAGCTAGATCTTAGGTGCTATAGATAAATAAAGCAGTGTCAAAGCCATTACCCCTTACTGTCATATAACGCATCACTAAAGCATTCTATTCCCCCAATGATACCTCAATGCCCAGCATAATACTGACACTGTTTGCTGCAACTGTTTTCTACCATTAAGAGGGCATAATCAGCACTTAGACCATCTATAAAATACATCATACGAATGTACTGAATGATATAATTCTGGCATATACAGGACCAGCAAACACAGTAAGTAATTATATGTAGAAGTAGAGCCATCCTGTCTGAGCTGAATCTTTTTATTTCATGTGCCAGCTCCTTTACAGATCATATGAGCAAGTTGGGGAATCTGGGGGAGGGCAGAAAAAGAAACCATGCACTGTCCTGGACACAGATGCACAGATTGGTCCCCTTATGTACTGGATGGTGTATTATCCAGTATTAATAATTGATCCAATAGGTGATCCATATCAGTGCACCCCGTACAGTGCATGTTTTCCAGATCTAGTTGGTGCACAACAATATTCATTACTGGCTTTTTAACTTTTTCTACTGGCTGACACATTTAAAAGATCAACAGGGACTGTAGTGCTAGTTATTTCATTTGTGACACTGAGGGGATCCTAAAAAACATGCAACTTTAGTATTATATGCTATTTCTATTGTAGTCATCATGGTGTGGGCTGAGGGGGGGGGGGGGGTTCAGGCAAGGCACTCATAAACCCCTCCTGCATTTGCCTATGGTGCTGGCCATTGCAGCCACAAAGATGATATTGACCAGGGGCATTAAGGACTAAAGGGAAGCACCCCTCCCCCGCACTGGCACACCTTCCACAAAGCTGCTGCAGCCTGAGGGGGGATAGAACTATCAATAGGGGAACCACACCTGCACCCCATAATAACATGGGGGCACTGTGGAGCCAGGGACCAGGGTCTGGGGAGGCTCATTACTAGGCAGGACATAGCTACACCCACCCCCAGCAGAACAAGAAATCAGAAAAGACAGTGATTGAGGACAGAAAGGAAAAGTAAAAGCAATGATATGAAGTAAATGAAAAGAGACTAAATACAATAAGGAAAAGGAGGAGAGAAGAGGAGAAGAAGGAGAAGCACTAAGAGAGTTTTATTACGGAAAATGACAACTGACAAAATGCACTTCCCTGTCCTGGAGGAAGCTGGAACAAAGAGGCTTTGGCCCACACTTTTATCCCACTATATAATGTTCCTGTTACAAACCCGCCCCTGCTTGCCATAGGCTAACTCCCACAAGTAATTTGCATACATGCCTGCCCCCATCCTAGAGGTTTAAAACACCTCTTTTCTTATGCAATCTTTCGGTTTCTCTTCTCTGGGGCCAATGTATGTGTGTTTTATTCCTGTGGAGGCCTATGTATATGTGTTTTATTTCTCTGGGGTCAATGTATGTGTGTTTTATTCCTGTGGAGGCCAATGTATGTGTGTTTTATTCCTGTGGAGGCCTATGTATGTGTCTTAAATTTCTGTGGAGGCCAATGTATGTGTGTTTATTTCTGTGGAGGCCTATGGGTGTGTTTTATTCCTGTGGAGGCCAATGTATGTGTGTTTTATTTCTGTGGAGGCCTATGTATGTGTGTTGTATTCCTGTGGAGGCCAATGTATGTGTGTTTTATTTCTGTGGAGGCCTATGGGTGTGTTTTATTACTATGGAGGCCTATGGGTGTGTTTTATTCCTATGGAGGCCAATGTATGTGTCTTTTATTCCTGTGGAGGCCTATGTATGTGGCTTAAATTTCTGTGGAGGCCTATGTATGTGTGTTGTATTCCTGTGGAGGCCAATGTATATGTGTTTTATTTCTGTGGAGGCCTATGGGTGTGTTTTATTACTATGAAGGCCTATGGGTGTGTTTTATTCCTGTGGAGACCAATGTAGGGTGTTTTATTCCTGTGGAGGCCAATGTATGTGTGTTTTATTTCCCTTTGGCCAATGTAGTGAGTTTTATTCCTGTGGAGGCCAATGTAGTGTGTTTTATTCCTATGGAGGCCTATGCATGTGTGTTTTATTCCTGTGGAGGCCAATGTATGTGTGTTTTATTCCTGTGGAGACTTATGTATGTGTCTTAAATTTCTGTGGAGGCCTATGTATGTGTGTTGTATTTCTGTGGAGGCCTATGTATGTGTGTTTTATTCCTGTGGAGGCCAAAGTATGTGTGTTTTATTCCTGTGGAGGCCAATGTATGTGTGTTTTATTCCTGTGGCGGCCAATGTATGTGTGTTTTATTTCTGTGGAGGCCAATGTATGTCTTAAATTTCTGTGGAGGCCTATGTATCTGTTTTATTCCTGTGGAGGCCTATATATGTGTGTTTTATTCCTGTGGAGGCCTATGTATGTGTGTTTTATTCCTGTGGAGGCCAATGTATGTGTGTTTTATTCCTGTGGAGGCCAATGTATGTGTGTTTTATTCCTGTGGAGGCCTATGTATGTGTGTTTTATTTCTGTGGAGGGTAATGTATGTGTGTTTTATTCCCGTGGAGGCCAATGTATGTGTGTTTTATTCCTGTGGAGACCTATGTATGTGTCTTAAATTTCTGTGGAGGCCAATGTATGTGTGTTTATTTCTGTGGAGGCCTATGGGTGTGTTTTATTCCTGTGGAGGCCAATGGATGTGTGTTTTATTTCTGTGGAGGCCTATGGGTGTGTTTTATTCCTATGGAGGCCAATGTATGTGTGTTTTATTCCTGTGGAGGCCAATGTATGTGTATTTTATT